>JAGXJF010002087.1:0-600000 GCA_019208055.1 Stipa capillata | reverse complement strand
ATTTAAATTACACTTGTATTCAGGGGTATTTGTGGTGCCAAGTATTTTACAAGGGTAAGCTGTTTACAAGTGTAAAAGTTTATAAGTCTTCCTAACAGGCCCTAAACAAGCTCAGTTCTAGTTGTATTTGGTAGGCTGCATAAGAAAAATGAGATAGACGTATGCAACTACTACTTAAGCTAGTAATACATGTTGTTGTAGTTTCCTGATCATTGTTATACAAAAACAATTCCTAATACACCCTAATATCCTCTTAAAAAGATCAATAGCCAGTCACTCAACTGATCACATAATTGGGCCTAGTTACATGTAGGAGAATCTCAATTTAAGTTTCCCTGTGAACCCAGCCATGGGTTGTAGGATGCACCCCATGGGCAATTTGGGCATTTGGGCATGTCCCTTTCATGCAGGCTAACCATTAATTACCATCGCAGCTGTAATACGTTGCATCACACGTATAGGCCTGGTTAGATTAAATGCAAGCAACCAATCGCGCCTACACATTATTGGTACTGTAATACACATGTTCATGATTTTCATGCACCTTGCATACAACTACGGCTACAGGCGTGTTCCAGTTCGACTCCATTCCAAGCAAGAGCTGCTACTTCATGACGAACCTGTACAATATATGTTAAAGGTATCATAACATTAACGTCAAGTATAAAACTAATCTAGTGAAAAATAACAGTATGTTTGGTCGGTGGAATTAACATGGTTATGTTAGGGTCATCCATATTTTTAACCCTCGTACACCTATTTAGTTTGAGGTATGAGGTGGATAAAACATACAAATAATCGTCTAATCATGATCTAAATATTAATTTTAAATGATCTAATGTTACATACAAACAATCTATTGGCTCAGCACAGACGATCGAGCGTCCGCCTCGATATACTTTTGTACTTCTAAAATTAATTCTACGCACTGATATAATATCATATATAAACGATCAACCGGCTAGTGATCTAAATTTAATTCCGTGTACTGATATCACATACAAACGGCCTACCAACATACGTACAAACTATTGACCGACTGGCATGCGATTTGAAGTTAATTATGCATATTGGTCTACATCATATACAATAGACAGAACCAACAATAATTGGTGCTCTTGCAAATGTGTAATAATATATACCTACGTGAACTGAAAAAACTAAAAATAATTAAAGAACGTTTTCCCACGTAATTACGCTGGACATACTACTAGTTATTTATGAAAATCTCCATATATGTTACAAATTAGTAGAAAACCAAGCAATTTTATACTTAGAATTTTGGGCAACCTATAATATGAAGATAATCTCACCACATCTCATAAGGGGTCATCACAATCAACATGGCATGTTCATCCATCCAATCAAATAAAATTTAGCTCATCCCATCTAACACCTATCCTTCCAATCAAACAAAAAGGGCTCACTCTACTTATCTAACCGAACACTAAAACTAACTTACTCTATCTCTAAAAATCTAGATAATATTGATCCATATATCTTTGTCCTTCAGCCAAGCGGACCCGAAAACGATCACGAGTGGACAGAGGACGAGCAACGGAGGCGTCGAAACTGAATCGTGCTAGAGCAGCAACAGGTGCACTAGTACTGTACCCATTGGGGTGTGGGGCGGGGGCATGGCACATGGGAATCTGGGTCCAGTAGCTCTCACTTTGCTGGAATCTGCAGGTCTTTTACAAACAGTGGCAACCCTACGAACGTATCACATCACAGGCGAGATTAGACAGGTTACGAGCTTAAATATCTTATCTTTAAGGGTGGTGAAACAGATGAACTGTGGGGGCACAGTGACTGATCAACCCAAGATCTTGGATCTCACTGCCTGTCCCTTCTCATGCTCCGCAACAAAAAGATTGAGATTTTGCGTGGAGAAAGAATGGCACGCTAAGCACATACTAACACTAGAAATCGTTTCTTCAACAAAAGGCTCAAGAACGATAGACAACGGATGATGGGAGCTACTGCTGGGCCTGCAGAAAATTTGCACCTTGGCCTACTAAAAATCGTTATCGTGCAACTCATGGGTGCAGGTGTTGCAACTTGCTCTTGTATGGACGTGGACATGTACATTGTACAAAAGCTCTACTGTGCACTGTGCAGCTCCGGGGGTTGGTGCTGTGGGGCAGCCGGATCATCCACCGGGACAAAGAAAACGCACAGTTGAGGATGGCAGAGGTGAAGCGATTGACGGCTTGACGCGATGGACCTGCAGCACCAGCTGGAGTGTAGACTAATCCTTGCCCCAGCGGTGGCGTTTCAGGTTAATTTTAGTTTCGCATGAAACAGTTTAATCATCGTGGGAATCAGGAAAATTCCCGCGGATCATAGAGGCCCTAGCCCAGTAGCCGCGTCAATGTCGCCTGACAGAAACCCTTTGCAGTGATCCAGTGTCCATAAGGAACACTGTAATATCCCCATGTCGTAAATTAGTTGATCTAAGATGAGTGAGGGCGTTGTTCAGCATAAGATGGCTGGAGAATAGATGTGGAGTGAGGAGAGGAGGGTACAGCGTGACGATGATCTGTGTTGAAAGGGAAGGCGGATGGACGGGTCACCAGGCTTCCTAGTTTTGGATATGCATGCTCTGGTTCCCTACCCGCTCTCTTTCTGGTTCCCTACCCGCTCTCTTTCTGGCGTATAATTGGAGCCCCGCCCGGCAAAGTCTTCATGGCTTCGTTGGCTAAAAAGGGCATGTCGGTGACCTCTTCCTCTAGCTGATTTTAACGCACCCAGATCTTTCTTACCCATCCACAATTAATCATTGGAAATTCTACTAATCAGCAGTGCCAGTATAATGTTTGATAATCAGAAAGACGAATAATAGGAGAATCTTTGAAGATTTTGAAGTTACAAAGTAAGATATTCTGAATATTGTGCAAACCGAAACAACAGCATCAAATTTCCATAGATATTCATGTCTCGATCTTCACAATATAAAACAATTACCCAGAGAAATGCAAACAAATTGTACTAAACTTGACATCCAGTTTTTTGCACATATGGGATTCTCATTCTTGTTCGAAGAATCAGACAGCATGTATAGTATAAACAAATCCTAGTTGTATATTCAGGAGGAGGAAATGAGAAGACACAATTAACAATTGGTGCATCTCTACGGTCAATATTCCACACAGAACAAGTTTACAAAGATTAGTACTTCGCATGTAGATGCCCCTTGCAAGTTTACAATATAGTGGCTTCCACTTCCAGCAGTGTTTTTCCCTCATAAGCAAAACCAAATTAAGAAAAAGAAACTTTCAGGAACGACTCAGCTGTACACAGATATCCTAGGAAAATAAACCATACAGTAAGAAATTCCATTGTTTCCCCAACCACTTCAACAAATCAGTTTGACTGTTATGAGTGGAGTCTATGAAAAGATTTACTGACTTATACTCCTAATGGTATAATATACACCAACCTTAATAAACATGATTATAGAAGAGATGTCGCTTAAAATTGTCAATGAATTGATTAACTGATGGCAAGTGTCCTCCTTTCGTGTTCCACAAGGGCAGTAACAACACAACCGTGAATTTGAGTACTTGTAAGTTGTAACAGATAATAGCTTCTTCAGTTTTCACCATCAGAAAATGTATCACTGCACAGCCTAACAGAAAACAAAAATACTAAATCGAATAATCTAAAAATGATCTCATTAATTTGCATCTTACAGTCCAAGAGTCCCCTCCTTGAGCCAACCCCATGTGAAGCATCAATGGATTACCTCTGGGAATCCAAGCACAAGGTAGTGAAGCACGCGGGGCAGCTGAGCACGGCATCAGAAGTCCGGCCTTTCCTCTGCCTGTGCACCCAGCGCTCGTCAAGATCGTCCAGAGCGGGGTCGTAGAACTCGGGCTCGATGGAGTAGTCTATCTCATCGTCGCTGGACACTACCAAATTAGAGACCGCAACAAACAAACAAAAGGCGAATCAGATGTATAACTTTAGCGGATTAATTAAAACAGAAAGAGCAATCCGCTGTTCACTTTCTTTGGCTCAAATTGCAGAAGTCTGGTTCTTGGAAATAAGGCTTACATGTAAGATTAGCCATCTACAGCAGAAGTAGCGGGGGATTGAGTGGGTTACCTAGTTCGCGGGGATCTACTGGGTCCACGGCCTCCGCCTCCACCTCCACCGGTTGCTTCGCCGCCGCCTTGGAGCTCTCGGGCTCCATGAATCCTCCTGGGAGCTCTCTTGCTGCTTCACACTGACCTTCTCGTTCTTTCATCAGATGCTGCGGGGAGGACGCATAGGCGCGTAGCCCGATAAGTATTGGGCCAAAACCCAAAGCCTGATTATTGGCCCAATAGGGTGGATCTCGGTTTTCGGCTTCGGGTGTTGCTGTTATTGACTATATATCCGTAACTCATCTTGGTTTTTGGCTTAGTTGGTGCAATTTGCCTCTGGATCGGAAAAGGTCACAACTCTTATAAGTTTCATTCGATCTTTTGTTGGAATGGGTACCCCATCCGAGGTCCTAGATCAGGTTTCTGCCAAATTTCATCTGTTTTTGGAGCAAATGGATCGAATTGTTGGGTCTTTTGAGATTCGAAATCGTGTTGCTCTCAGTTCTGTACGCAGGCTGTGTTAAGCACTCAAGCTCAAGGCACCCATTAGCATGCCGTCAGACCGGCTTATGTGAGAGCGATCCGACCAGTCTTGGAAGTTTTGAGTCTTGGGTACTGTCAGACCGCTCTGTTGTTTATGTCGAGGCTCTGACCATCATAGCTTCTCGAAGCTATTGGAGTGCAAAAAACCTTGGTTTGCCTGGGAAAGGTTTCAAAAGGGGAAATTATAATCCATGTGTGAGCACGATTAGTATAGGAATCATTTAGCTTCAAAACTTGTTCTCTCAGTGTTCATGGTATCTTCGAGTATCTCCATCTGGCTGAGATTGTCAATCAGTTCGCCCTTGCGCATGATGGGGAGGTAAGTTGATGTGGCTTTGGAAAAACAATTGGGAGTACTTTTGCCAAGACTGCTTACGATGCCTTCTTTGCTGGTCGAGTGGAAGCCCCGCTGTGGCGGCAGATTTGGGAATGCCGAGCACCGTTGAAGAGTACGATTTTCATCTGGCTAGCGGTGGCGAATCATTGCTGGATGGTTGATCGGTTGGCCCGTCGGGGCTTGCCGCATCCTGACTTTTGCCCACTATGTGGTCAAGCCAATGAGTCCATCTCCCACCTCATGACGAGCTGCGTTTTTTTGCAAGGCAGGTCTGGAACAGAATGCTTCGGCAGGTCGATGCGCAGGTGGCTTGTCCGGCGCAGAGCGATGAGCTAAACGCTTGGCTGCTGGATGCTGCAGAGAGCACAGGGAGCCAAGGCCAAGGGTATCAGATCATTAATTATTCTTACCACGTGGAGGATTTGACGGCTTCCGAATGCATGCATCTTCGACAGGGCTCAGCCGAATTGCCACGTCGTGGTCGATGAAATTCTCAAACGGTGTTCACCGTTAAACGGTGGGTGTACTTGGCGCCTTCTCGGTGTTCTTTTTAAATACTCCCTCCAATTTTAAATTTTTTGATGTTTTAGATATTGACATAGTCTTTAAACTACAATCTTTAAATTATAACTTTGACCACTAATTTCTATTGTAATATATGTATAGAATCTAACAAATTATAATATTATAAAAATACTTTTCAAGACGAATCTATGCATATGATTTTCAAGTGTCTAATCTAAATATTTAAAACGATATCAATAGTCAAAACTTTAAAAGTTTGACTAAAGCTATGTCAAGTTTTTTGACACTGGAGGGAGTACAAAATAACATCCATTTAGATGCGTGTCTGAGAAAAAAGATTCAAAGATGCTAAAATAAGCTCTTTAAAACTATACATACAGAAGTACTGGACAACGGACAATGAGCATGTCTTCCATCTTCGCATTCTTCCTCTACACGAGGGAAACTCTGGTAGCATGCAACTCTTTGATGGTATCTATAATCGGTATTCTACTCATTGGCATTTCCTGAGAGCAAGATATTCCAAGTCTGAGAAGTGAAGCCAGGCAGTCAATATCGTTCTCTCATCAGAAGGATCATCTGTTTTTGAAAAAAGCGGAAGAGTCATCTATGGTTGGGAGCCCCCTCTGGAGGCTCAAAAAAGCCACATGTCAACAGCGTCCATTACTCCACTATGTAGGGCCATTTCAACATATAAGTGGAGATTTAATCCTTGTCTGAACATGCTATCCATGGGCCTCTTCCCAGTTATCATTTTTAATATGAGAATTCCATAACTGTAAATATCTCCTATAGAGATCATATTTCCAGCCCATACTCTATGGCATTAAACATTTGGAAATATTAGCTTTTTGGTAATGTAATTTTTTTAAACTTATGACCTAAATATATTGTAATACCGGAGGAAAACCATGATTACATACACGAAACTAATTTCTTCTGAAACTTCTACACAATTTCTCTAACGAACATGCATTGTTCCACAAAGGAACTGAAGAAAGCAAAGGAGTGCATTGGACAAACCTGGAGCGGCATAACCAATTGTCCTCTAAATCCCACTGAGCTTGTTGACTTTTGGCAATCAGAGCTTCCCTCCTAAGAATCCTAGCAGGTCCAAATTCACCAACATGGGCTACCAAATCAGCATCCAAAAGCACATTGCTTGGCTTAAGATCACAGTGCGCAATGGGCGAAGTGCCATGCCAATGAAGATAATCCAATGCATATGCCACATCGAGTAGTATGCTCATTCTTTTAAGGAGATCCAAGTGCTTCACCTCATTTTGGTGAGGATGTAGCCAATCTTCTAAGTTCCATTAGGCATGGACTCAAAGACAATTGCTTTGAAGTCGTCCCCTTTGGAATCGATGCTTGAACAAGCTGTAATTGTCTTGACAAGATTTCGGTGTCGGGTGTTTCTCATAGCTTCGCACTCGACTGTGAGACTTTTGAGTGCCCCATTTGAGTTTAAGTACTTTGATAGCAACAATATTTGCACAATCACCCCTATCTCCGTCCAAATTTCCTTTATAAACAGAGCCAAAAGTCCCACTACCCAACAATTTGGCAGTTGAGAAACCATATTTTGCTTTTACCAATTGAAGATAAGAAATTGATGGGTGGCCTTGGATGGATACCGTCGAAGGGTTACCATTGATTTTCGCTTGTTCCAAGTAAGCAGGAAATAGACCAAAAAAGTGACACTTAACATTGCAACTAAGGGAATGATGATTGTCTTCACTGGAAATTTATTCTTCTTTGATGATCCAAAAGTACATGGGGGTAGATGAAGGTCCTGGATTCCACCACAAAGCTTATCATTACCTTGGACTGAAATTGCAGTAGCATCTGTGAAGACACCAATTGGCACTTCACTAACAAGGTTATTGGAGGAGAGGGTTTTTTTTAAAGGGAAAGAGAGAAAACTCTATTACTCATATCGAAAAGTGTTGGTAGGACTTATTTGTAAGGATAGAACTGTAGAGGGTGAAAAATGTAAAAAGGTCGTGTGTATACATTGTGTAGAAGGGGAATGGATGGAGAGAGCTTTCCAGAAAAATCTGCCTCTTCTCTCTCGTCGGTGACCTTGCTTCCACCACAAAATCAACATGGTATCAGAGCAGGAGACGGCGTTGGGCCCTTGCCGGTGGTGAATCGGCTGCTCGCGGTGGAGTTCACTGCGAGGTGGAGTGCAGAAGGGGGCGTGCCCTAGGCTGAGGGGCAGAGCAAGTTCTAGGAGGAGGACTGGATTGGAGCGGAGAAGAAGGGGGTGGTGCTGCTGCTGCTACTGCCCCGGAGTGGTCTTTTGACTGGAAAAGGTGTTGTGCTGTGCGGAAGAACAGTACGTGGAGCTACTCAGAGGCATCGTACGTGACTTGCTGTGGAAAGAAGAAAAAGGAGGTCTGCCTGTTGTGAGGTTTGTTGGTTAAGCCCAGAATAACTGTGGAATGGGAGATAAAAATGATGCTCCGGCGGCTGTTACAGCTGGAGAACTCACAGCTGTGTTGCAAGCGATGGATGAGAGATACCAGGCTTTGTTCAACGCAATCAGCAGGCAAGCTGGAAGTCCCAGACCAAAGGCTAAAACCAAGGAGGAAATTCATCCTTTGCAGATGCCACATGTGAAGCTTGAAGGTCGAGAAAGGTATTCCAGCTGGGCAGAGCATGCCGAAACCATCTTGGTTTCAAGGAAATTGGAAGGATACATACTTGGAACAGTGGAGAAACCCACAGAGGAAAATTCAAAGGAGGGCCAGAAGTGGAAGGTGATGAATGCTTTGGTAAGGGCATGGCTTCTAAGCTCATTGTCATCTCAGATTGCAAAACAGGTGGAGCGGATAAAGGAGGCTTCGGAGATCTGGAGACTCTTGAAGGGTACATATTCAGGAGTGGGAAATGAAATGTTGGCATGTAGAATTTAGAAAGAACTACAGGAGCTGAGTCAAGGTGAGAAGACTGTGGTGGAGTACGTGTCAGAATTGAAAAGGTTGTGGAGTGACCTGGACTACTAGATCCAGTTGAGATGGAATGTGGGAAATGTGTTGAAAAATACAGTAAGTGGACTGAAAGAAGGTGCGTTAGGGACTTCTTAAATGGTCTTCATCCTAAGTTCGAAAATAGGAGAGCAGCACTTTATGGTAGTGGGAAGTTGCCTAGTCTAGAACAAGCCATCTCTACCATTATAAGTGAGGAGACTCGGTTGAGATTGGAGGCAGCAGGAGCTGCCCCACAGGGTATGGTGCATAGACGTTCAGCTCTCCTTACTGCAGAGAGTGGGAATTATCCAAGACCCGGGACAAATACATATGATCGGACGTGCTTTGAATGTGGTCAAACAGGACACCTGAAGGCAGCCTGCCCACAGTTGATGGGAGGAGGCCGTGGTAGAGGCCTGGACTGGCGTGGCAGAGGTCGTGGACGAGGGTTTGATGGACGTGGTGGTGGTCGTGGAAGAGGTATGCGTCCAGCAGGAAGGGCAAACACCTCGGCTGTTGTTGAGGAAGCATCTAGAACTGTGAGCATTGAGATGACAGCCGATGAGTTAGAGAAGTGGCATCAGTTTAAAGGTTTGAGTCTTGGTGATAAGCAATCCTCAGAGGCATCCCCATCATCTGCATCAGCTAATTTTTCTGGTAATAGCTCCTTTACTGGGAAGCGTAATGATAATTATACGAGTGCACAATGGTTAATTGACTCAGGGGCATCCAGGCATATGGCCGGCTCAAGTAGAGGTTTTTATAACTATGTCTCTGATCTAAACAAGGAGAGTGTGAGTGTCGGACCCCAGATTCTATAACAGAGAGTCTTAAGAGGAATCACTCGCTAAGTCGAAACGTCAACCCCGACCTCAACTCACGGGTATCAATTCCGAGAGGAGTGGAGTGATATGGCTTCGAATAGCCCGAGATGTCAACCCCAAAGCTTACTTCGGCAAATTAATGCACAGAGCAGTAGGGTGATATGGTCTCCTCACTCTTTCCCACTGAGCCGGAACATCAACCCCGACCTTGTCCTGGCAAATTAATGCGTGGCTGGAGTAGGGTGATATAATTCCCGACCTCTCAGTGGAGAGTCACTTCACAGGAGTGATTGAACTTAATAACTCTATGTTAAAGACTCTGAAATCCTACCTGCATCATGTACTTCAAACATACACGCATTGCACGTGATACAGGGGAGAACAAACCAGTATCACAACAGTGACTCTACGACCGAAACTGCAATAATACTAGTTGTTCGGAAACTTAACAACATGTACACAGCAAAAGTTATTTACACAGCGAAAGTTTAAGTTGGCTGAGAAGCCTAAAGGTAGGGCCAAAAGTGGCGGCAGAACAAACCAAGCTGCCGAACTCAAGGCAGGACCACTGCCCGGGATCACCAGCGACTAGTCGATGTCGGGGTCGATCTCTACATAGAAACCATCCGTGGAGGGAATGGTCTCTTCTGCACGAAAATCATCAACAACTGCAAGGTGAGTACAAAATGTACTCCGCAAGACTTACAAGGGGAAATTAGTAATAGATGCATCAGGTTTCAACAAAAGAGGCTATTTGTGGGCTATTTTGCGGAAAGCCAATTTGTTCTTTCGAGAATACCTGTAAATAGATTGAAATCCGTCTACTGGGATACTTTTAAAAGAGGGGAGCTGAAACTTCATAACGAAACCTATAGCAGACCATCAAACACTTTAAACCCTCGATCCTTCCTCGACCACCAGGGAGGAAACGATTGCTAACCCACATCCTTAGAGTTGGCAAATTTTAGATTAAGGTTGTAGTTGTCTAATTCAATGCGGATTCTTACTAAGCTGTCCATAACCGCAGACACGGCTATTCGAATAGTTCAAACCCTGCAAGGGTGTACATCTTTCCCTACACGCATCAATCGACTCTTAATGCTGGGCCCCAGGCCATGACATACTTTCACGAGGTGTGTTAGCAGAGTGTGATTGAACACGACATTTATCATGCGTTCGACTTAAGCCTGAGCCGCCTTGATGGTCTAATCCGTGTACACCAGCCCGACCGGTACTCCGACACGGTACCAACAGTTGTATCAGGTGATACATCCCCGGTCCCAGACCGTGTGTAACCCTTACACCTATATTGAGATATCACCCCACACCCTTTTCCACTCACACCGCGAACGAAATAGCAAACTATGCGGCTCAGTACCTAAGTCTAGACAATTTATTCGGTCGTGGGTGGCCCATTATACCACCCGCGTAGAAGACGCAAATCTTGGTTCGAAAGGACACCGGGAACCGGTCCTTGTGGGATGAATGAGACAACCCACCATGCTCCGAGCATGGCCTCTCGTCTAAGCCCGATTATTATTATTAGTCAGATTCATTAAGCACTTCCCGGTGAACACCCACCTATCCTCTAACCCATCCAGAGTGTTATACTTTGTCTGCCATCCAAGGAATTACGACTTTTACCCAACTAAGCAGGTCTAAGCATCAATAGATATATAAGCATTCGTAAGCAACAAGTAATCTACTCTAAATAGGTTGGGTGGGTCGGTGGTGTTGATTGAGCGACAAATTAAGTTTTATGCAAAGAGTAGGGCTAACACTTAGCATAAATTATCAGGTGAATGCATGCGATAAGATTTAAAAACAAATAGTAATTTAAAAGTAATAGGATATCCGTAATATGGTCAAAGGGGGCTACTTGCCTTGCGGTTCCGCTACTAAATCCTGTTCCTGCTCGAGATTATATTCGTCGAGATCTTTCGGTCCTATCGGAAAGAACGAAAACACCGAACAAAACAGATGCGATGATAAATACCATGATGCTGAACATCAGCATGATATGAAATGTATGTCATGACCTAAAGGATGCAAAATAAGGACTAATGCAGGTGGAATCAATTTAATCGGAGTCTAGACGCTCGGGATATCGCGATCTGAATTTCTCCGGCTAATCGGGGAAACCCTAAATTGAGTTTTTAGCTAATTTCATTTTTCCTAGCATGCAGACATGGATGAAAATGACATAATTGAGTAGATCTCATTTTTCTGATCATTTTGATATATTATTTGTATTTTTCTGACTTAAGATGAATTTTCTACAATTTTTATAAGATTTAAACCATTTAAATCCTTTTTTTGTATTTTTCTCAGTAAAGAATTACTTTTATTACTCAGGTTGGAACTAGCCTTAAAGGCTAACAATGGGCCCCTCGGTCAACTCGGGTCAAAGTTGACCGAGTCTATGACAAGGGGGCCCACTTGTCATGTTTTTCTCTTTTCTTTTAATCTCTTTCTCAATTTCTGACGTGTGGGACCCCTCTGTCATACACATATATTTAAGAAGTGCACTTATCACACTGTTAAACATTGATTACCACCATTAAGCGGTCAGATTAACATTAAACATGCCTTAACCGAAATTAATAACAATCATTACTGTAATAATTGCACTTAGCATTAATGGGGGTGGTTAATTTGCCCTAATGACCGTTTAATAGGGTTTAACCCTAACCGCATCCTGGTCGGGACGGCCGTTGGGCTCGGCTGCGGGGGCACAGCCCGACCGGCGACCTGTCCGGCGCGACGTCGCTGGCGGCGAGGCCCGGGCGGCAAGGTGGCGACGGTGGCGGTGGCGAGGCTCACCGGCGGGGTTGTCAGCAGAGGCGGAGAGCGGCGGTTGGCTCGGGCTCGGCGGCGCTTCGGTGGCGGTAGACGGAGGCGGCGACGGGGCGGGTAGCCGATGACGGGAGCGGCCGAGGCGACGTCGGGGAAGGGACGGCGGGGCTTGGCGAAGGCAGAGGTGACCGGAGCGAGGCGACGAGGCGGAGCTCCGGGGCTTCGGCTCCAGTGGCGATGCGGTGAGGAGCGCGGCCGGGTGACGACGGGGCGGCAGCGGAGCTCGGCGAAGGCGGCGATGGGAGGGGCGACCGGGGAGGGGCGAGCGGAGGGAGGAGCTCGGGCGGCTGCTCGGTGATGGGGCGGAGCTCCAGGGAGGCGACGTCGGGGCGTCGAGGCTCGGCGAAGACCCGGGGCGACGGCGATGGAGCGGTGAACCGAGCGGGGCGGCGAGATGGAGGAGCTCGGCTGGACGAGATGGCGCGGGGAGAAAAATGGAGGGGAAGAGAGGGGTGGGCCGGCCGAGAGAGGGTTTTACAGGAAGGGAAGAGGGGCAGCGTGAGGTGGCGTAGGAGGCGCTGCATGCTTGCCACGCGAGCCAGTGCGGTGGCAGGAGGAGAGCGGCGGCGGGGTGAGAGGAGGGAGAGAGAGGGGAAGAAGGGGACGGACGGGGCAGGCCAAGCGGGCCGCGCGGGAAGAAATGGGCCGGGGGAAAAGGCCCATGCGGGGGTTAGAAGGGTTTTCTTTTTATTTTTGTTTCCTTTTTGCTGATTTCTGTCGAATTTGCTCTAATTCAATAACGATTTCAATTCTGTTTTGTGACTCAAACCAATTTAAAACTTTTCCTTCGATTCAACTTCAAATTCAAAAAATTTCTGATTTCTTTCATTCCCTCTGAATTTGTTTTGCAATTTAAACAAATTGAAGCCTCTCTTTAGATTTAAAACCCTAGTTCAAAATTTACTTCAAATAATGCAATGCCATGATGCACAATCAAAAGGAAATTGAAATGGGGATGTTACAAACCTACCCCCCTTACGAGAATCTCGACCCCGAGATTCGGATCAACTGGAAAAGAGGGAGGGGTACGCGGATAGAAGAAGATCTTCGCGTTCCCAGGTAGCTTCTTCTTCGGAGTGGTTGGACCACTGGACTTTAAGAAACTTCACGTTGTGTCTTCTGGTAGTCCTTTCCGTTTCGTCGAGAATTCGAACAGGATACTCTTGATAAGAAAGATCCTCTTGAAGATCCAGGGTATCAATAGCGGACTCCGGAATCGGATCCTTAAAGCATTTCCGAAGTTGGGAAACATGGAAGACATTATGGATATTGGATAACGACGGAGGTAGTTCCAACTGATATGCGACTTCACCTCGTTTGGAAAGAATGCGAAAGGGACCAATGTAACGAGGTGCCAACTTTCTTTTGATGCCAAATCGGCGAACACCCTTGAAAGGGGTGACCCGAAGGTAGACTTTATCGTTTGGCTCAAAGTGGATCTCACGACGATGGAGGTCGGAGTAGCTCTTCTGATGAGATTGTGCAGTTTTCAACCGCTCTCGAACAACTCGAACTTGATCTTCTGCTTCCTTGATCAAATCTGGTCCAAGAATTTGCCTTTCTCCGGTTTCAAACCAATTGAGCGGAGTCCGACACTTGCGTCCATAAAGGACTTCAAAAGGAGCCATGCCTAGGCTTGTTTGGAAACTGTTGTTGTACGAAAACTCAGCAAAAGGAAGGCACTTCTCCCACTTCGTGCCAAAAGATATAACACAAGCCCTAAGCATATCCTTGAGGATTTGGTTAACCCTTTCTGTTTGTCCACCGGTTTGAGGGTGATAAGCCGTACTGAACGAAAGATGAGTTCCCATAGCAGATTGAAGACTTTCCCAAAATCTGGAGGTGAACAAACTACCACGGTCAGAGATTATCCGTTTAGGGATCCCGTGGAGAGATACGATCCGCGATATATAGAGATCAGCCAGTTGGCTAGCTGAGATTTTCTCTCGAACAGGGAGAAAATGTGCTACTTTGGATAGGCGATCAATGACTACCCAAATGGCATCATTCCCCTTCTGAGTTCTCGGAAGGCCGGTGATAAAATCCATACCGACTTCATCCCATTTCCACTCAGGAATAGGTAGAGGTTGGAGTGTGCCTGCGGTTTTTTGGTGTTCCGCCTTAACACGACGACACACATCACATTCAGAGATGAATTGAGCGATCTCTCTTTTCATTCGGGTCCACCAAAACCTCTGCTTCAGATCTCGGTACATCTTTGTACTACCCAGATGAATAGACAGGGGAGAATCATGAGCTTCACGAAGGATAGAATCTCGAAGATTTTTGTTCTTTGGCACAACAAGACGATTGCCAAACCGAACAACGCATTGGTCATCAATTGAGAAACATTTAACAACTCCGCTAGCAATATTTTCCTTGATCTTGCAGATATCTTTGTCTTGCTTTTGAGCGGACTTGATTTGGTCTTCCAAGGAGGATTGGATTTCAAGGGTATGGAGGAAACCAAAGGGAACGACTTCAAGATTGAGCCGTGCGAATTCCTCATGGAGGAGCGGTTGATGTTCTTGAATCATTAGATTATTACAGTAGGTCTTCCGGCTAAGTGCATCCGCAACGACATTAGTCTTACCAGGTTGGTAATGGAGACCTACGTCATAATCTTTGATCAATTCCAGCCATCTTCGTTGTCGAAGGTTCAGATCGGGCTGGGTGAACAGATATTTTAAACTTTGGTGGTCGGAGTACAACTCACAACGATTACCAATAAGGTAATGCCGCCAAATCTTCAAAGCATGAACCACCGTAGCGAGTTCTAGGTCATGGGTTCGATAATTGAGTTCGTGCGGCCTTAACTGACGAGAAGCATAAGCTACCACATGTCCTTCTTGCATCAACACACACCCGAGACCTAACAGCCGCTTCATCCTATTCTCTACCATCATGAGTTATCAGTTCATTCACCCATCTCAAATGGGACCGATTTGCCTTACTTGAAATCTTGAGACCCCAATCACGAGGTAACCAATTGTCTCGCCATATGCGGACTTTCTTGCTATCACAGACACGCCACACCTTGCCAGGAGGACAACTGGAAATGCTGTATCATAGAGTTCACCGCAAGGTTAGTATCTCACCTTCATCAGTCGTGCACATAAACTATCCGGAAACTGAATTAGATGCCATGCTTGGCGAGCTAGCAGCTCCTGGTTGAAAGATGAAAGTCTCAAAAACCAATTCCCCCATGTGATTTAGGCATTATTAACTTCTCCCAAGAGAGCCAGTGCACCTTCCTTTTATTGCTCTCATCTCCTCGCCATAAATTCCTCATAACTTGCATGAGATCATCACAAAGAGCAGCTGAGAATTTTAAAACACCCATGGCATATGTAGGGAGCGCTTGCATGAAGGATTTTATGAGGACCTCCTTTCCTCCACTCGAGAGATACTTCTCAGACCAATCTGAGAGCCGTTTATTGAATTTGTCCTTGGTTGATTGAAAGTGCTCATTCTTCATCCACCCCTCGGGGATAGGCAGTTCTAGATACTTCTCATCAAAATGAGTTTTGTCTACTTCTAGAATTGCACGCACCTCCTTCCGAGACTCCTTGGATGGATACCGTCGAAGGGTTACCATTTGATTTTTGTTTGTTCCAAGTAAGCAGGAAATAGACCAAAAAAAGGACACTTAACATTGCAACTAGGGGAATGATGATTGTATTCACTGGAAATTTGTTCTTTGACGATCCAAAAGTACATGGGGGCAGATGAAGGTCCTGGATTCCACCACAAAGCTTATCATTACCTTGGACTGAAATTGCAGTAGCATCTATGAAGACACCGACAATTGGCACTTCACCAACAAGGTTATTGAAGAAGAGGTTTAGATAGTGAAGTGTGCTGAGATCCTCCAAAAACTTTGGTATTTGCCTTGATAATTTGTTGGTTGAGAGGTCAAGGTTTTCTAAACCCTTCAATCTACTCAAGAGTGACGGAATACTACCTTCCAAGAAATTCCTTTGTAGATAGATACTTTGGAGAAGCTGGCAGTCACCAAGGGTATGAGGGATTCCATCTGATAATCTATTTGATACCGCAGAGAATTCTACAAGATTTTTTAGATCCCAATTTCAGGTGGTATTGACCCCTCTAAATAATTAGAGGAGAGATCCAAACTTAGGGAGAGAATGGTGACATTGAATAAACTAAGATTATTCCCAAGATTGAGTATCCTCAACTCCATGCACCTTCCTAAAGCTGCCGGGATGCTTCCTTCCGAGGTATATTCAAGCTGAGGTTCAGCACCTGTAGCCTATTCAGGTGACTAAGCTCTCGCGGTATCTGCCCACCAAGGTTGTTGTTGCCGAGGTCGAGTGTCCTGAGGAAGGAGAGGTTGCCCGAGAACGGCGTGACACATCCTGCTAGGTCGAGCGAGTTCAGGTTCAGCACGACGACCGTGCCAACGGCCGTAAGTGACTCTCGCCAGTTGCACAGGTGGTTGGACGTGTACGTTCCATGAAGCCAGAGCCCTGGACTTGAAGAAGAGGAGGCTGAGCTCGTTGGCCGTGCCATTGCTGCTAGCCATGGCCAGTGAAACTGCCACACGTGAGCAGAGCCACACTGAGCCCTATTCCATGCTTCGACGATGGTCAACGTGGGCAACGGGACCAACACTCTTTTCTGGAACGATCGTTGGCTAATGTCATGGAACCGGGAATTACATATGATTAAGGGAATGATTAGTCGCCAAGGACCGAGAAGTCACCCAACATACCATACGCGCTTACGTCGTATGTATCTATCACCGTTGGGTAACCCGACACCGGACCCACATACCATACATGTCTTCGTCGTATGTATCTATCACCGTGGGTCAAGTCGGCCGGAAGCGAATAAACTTCCCGAAACCACATACAATTCCAAAGTCCGGTAAAGAATTGACGCTTCTCTTGAGTCACTGAGCAAAGTAGTTCCGGAGAAGCCCGACCATCGTACCCTCACCCTAACCTAGTCCGGGGACTAGTGGGTCGCTTGAGAGCCCAGTACGATAGTCCACACCCTGCCTGGCCGGCACTGCATCTCAGCCAGCGGGTCACTCAACCGAAACACTTCCCGGAGTGTGCCCTAAGAGGAGACATCACTTCTTTACGATCGATTCCATATACTTCAAACATACACGCATGGTATATGGAATGATCACAGATAACAACTTCATATCACAGGTCAAACTCTAGAAAACAAGAATTTTTCAGGTATATATAACTCACCTCTTACCCGAGAGAGGTTTTACATCACATACATAACAACGCGAAGGTCGTTTACATGCTTCTAAAGCTTAAAAACAGCAGTGGAAATAACTGAAAAACCCTTGGAATGGTAACCTAACCATCCCTAATGGAAACACGTAACCCACACGTGCGACCGCGAGGGACAAACTTGCAAATAAACATCCACTTGCGCAAAATCAGCATTATAGAAACCTTCGATTTTAGTCTCACCTGCAACAAGTTCGGAATTGAATTCCGTAAGTACTTTCGTACTTGCAAGCCACATTTATATACTCATCCCGTGTAAATTTCAGCGAGGCTATTAATTAAAAATCGATTGCTAACAAGTACTCCAGCATGGCATGATAAACAAAAACATGGATAATATTGATAACACGATATCAACTAATATCACATGAACAAGTTTACCTTCAGATCTGAATATGAATCAATTCAACCAAGAATTTCACATCCAACAATCACATCCATTCAAACAAACCATTTTATTCGCGGTTGCTCCACCGAGGCGCAACCGAAGGTGTAGTCAGGCAAGGAAAATCTAGAACTTGCCTGACGCTAGGGATGAATTGAGATTGTGTAAGTTCAGGGTTGGCCGACCGTGACTTCCTACCAAGTCTCAATTTATCCCGCCGTGGGTGACAGGTAAAGCCCTACGATACTGGCATTGATCAAGTTCGCCACCTGTCGATCCGTATGTAGGTGTCGATACCCCGGCACTCGCATCTCACCATTAGGGGTTTCATATTGCATTAGTCCGATTAAAAGATCCTCGCTGATCTTGCAACACATTCGAACCTAGCAATACTAGTGATTCGTCATCACCATCACATTGCAATCATTTCCACAATACAAGGTAGCAATTGACCATAATCAATAGCAAGCACGAAATAAACGTAAGGGAATCTTAGCGAGTATTTTTGTGAACTTGCCTCGTTGTTTGGGGAAGTATGGTGATCATACGCAAGAATTCCATAATACTCGAAACACCGGTAAGAAGCAAATGACCTCCAAAAAGGGAAAAAGAAACCTAAGAAGCTAATTGAAAATGACGGGGATGCATGGATGCGATTAACATGGATGCATTCGATTGTTAAGATATGCAACTAGGATGGATGTGAGAGCATGATAACACGATTATATGCCAGTACTTAGATGAATTATGACATTAGTCATTTTTATCTTTACCGTTAAGCTAGATTCTCTAGTATTACTACTTAGTGGTGATTTATCTATGAAGATGACCGTTAGATTCAGAGATCCTATTTTGAGGGTTGTGATTAAGTAAGTCTTTAAGTAATGTGGGTTTGCATGTCGTAGGGATATTAGCAAGGTAGTATACCATCTCAGAGTCCAACTATTTTGGTTATTTCTGAAATCTCTAAATACAGCATCATATAGCAATGGCATTATGAAATCCTACAAGTACAAGGATGATCTTAGGTGAAATAATCATTTTGCTCAGAGGGCGCATGCATTTTCTACGAAGCTTCAAGTCTAATTAGATTTTAGCATTTCCTGTCTTCTTCTCAGTAAAGAATATCAGATTAAATAACTTTATATCAACTTAAAATATTCCTACTGAGAATGACATGTAGAATCAAGTTGATATATCTTTTCCTTATCAAAATTTTAAGCATTTCAGTGCACAAATGAACTGATGTGTTTAGCTAAGATTTAAGGCAGCATCTCTCCTTTAACCGGATGAGTATGTCAAAAAGGGAAACGCACGGGTATAGGTATACTTGGCCATACTAGCAGGTATTGGATCAGTTGTTAGTCTTATTTACTGATCATCAGGCATGTAGATTACAACTAAACCAAGTGTTAGCTATTTTGGTCCTTGAATATTCCACTTGGTTGAAGGATTAAGGGATGGAACTGATTGTTATACTTGTGCATAAGTGTAAGTCAATCAGCTACGACTCATCTAACTGGGTACCAGGGGATTCACTATGGCCTAGATGTTTAGGTATACTAGGTATGATTGCTTTAGCACCAATGCAACTACTGCATTGGCTGGGGCATACATGTATCTTCATATCATTTACTTAAGGAGGTGGTTAGATGAGCTAGACATCAATTAAACAGAGTTTTAGCGAAATAGCTACGACCTACGCCTCATTGATAGTTAATGATTATGGTGAGAAATTATGATCTAACTGCGATGTAACAAAATCAGCTTATCTAACATGCGGTTAGTGTGTGAACTTGCTGAGTAATTTGTGACTACTATTCGGGGTCAATCAGCTAGGCAGTGATATTGTGGCCATTGGCTGGGGTTAAAGCTTCACGAAGCTGTCCTAGTTGCCACTGGTTGTAGTTATTGCCGTTGCCACTGGTTGTAGTTATTGCCAATACCAAAACTCAATTTAAGTTATCTTAAGAATGATTAGTTACAATCGTGAATCAGAGCCTTGGTTAAGGGGAGTAACTCACCCCATTGGTGCACGGGAGCGTGGCCGAGATGAGCTCGGAGACGGAGCTTGGCACGCCGGGTCAAAGGGGGCATCGGTAGACAATGGAGAAGCTCGAGGCAACCTACAGCAGAGGAATGCCCAAAGTCGACGCCGGTGGGAGGAGCTCAGGTGTGGCACTTGGTGAAGACGGCGTGGGGACCGGCAGCAGTTCGGTGGTAGGGAGCTCTGGCTCTGCAACGAGGACGGATTGCTCGCACCAAAATAATGTCCAGTGAGGCTGATGATAGAGCAGGCTCTCAGGAACGGGGATATGGCAGAGAAGTAACGAATAGCTCACCGCAGCAGAAGAATTGACCACGGTTGCGCCATGCCGGGGATGGGGAAGAACATCTCCCGCCACGGGCTGCTCGACGGAATGCCGGCCGACGAGCAGTTGCTGTCGACGCTGCAGAATTGGGCGAGGGCGGCAGCCCGTCGTGGTAGTAGGGCGCACGCGCGTTGTAGGAGCTCTGGTGAGGCTCATCGGCGACAACGTCTGCGGCCGCTGGGAGGAAGGCTCGTGCAAGGGCGACGAGCCTCCGGTGGCGAGGTGTGCAGCGGTCTCCGACGGAGTTGCCGAGGGCGCGGTGAGGGCGGAAGAGCAGGAGCTCCGGTGGGGACGAGCAGCCCGTCGGGGTGACCCGGGAGACGAGAATGGCAGCGGCGGTGAGGCCCAACGCCGGCGCGGGAGAGAACCGGCGGTGCGGTAGGTGTTAAGGGAAGTCGAGGAGCGACAATGGCGGGCAGGGGGAAGAGCTCCGGTGGCTGGGATGAGTCGCAGCTATGCTCGGCTGGAAGAACGCGGCGACACCGGCGGTGGGATTTTGGGGGCTGGCGACGAGAGAAGAAAAAGGAGGGGAGCGACCGGAGCGCCCGAGGGAGCTTCTTATACCGGGCAATAGGAGAGAGAGGGCGGAGATGAAGGCGCCGGCGGGGCTGCCGGACACGTGCCCCGGCCACGCGGCGGTGATGCTCTGCGGGCGGGTCCCGCCTGGCAGAAACGGTGGCGCGGCGGCGTGCCCTGGAGAGAGGCGGGCGCGGCGAAAGGAAGGAAGGGGGAAGAGGGAGGGGCCGAGGCCCGTGTGGCGTGTGGGAGAAAAAGAAGAAACTGGGCCGGCGGCCCAGTACGGGGAGATTAGGTTTTGGATTTTTATTTTTCTGTTTTCTTCTCTTTTGAAATTTGCACCAATTCAAACGGTTTTGCAAACCAAGTTTTCTCCGACTAGTTAAACTCCTCAAATTTAGTTTATACATTCCATACCATGATGCATAATTAGCGGAATTGTAATTAGATGAATGATTAGCTGAGCTGAACGAGAGAACACCTAGGGTTACATTTTGGTGATATTGGTTTCAAAGTAACTCAAGGCAGCTTTGAATTGTGGGTACTTGAATCCCTGTTCAATTATTCTTCAAAACCGTATACTTGAGGTCAAGAAGGTAGCTAACTTCCTAGAGATAAAGTTTTCGTTGAAATTGGAGAAAAGAAGAAGCAGTTGATCAATCTTATATCAATTCTGCTCGAGGAGGAAAACTTTGGGAATTAATTTGGTTTCATCCTTCTATTTCGCATTGAGCATAAGGCTCATGTTAGAGTTTTAACTCAGGTCATTTTCGAGCGATCTATATGCATGCATGTGTCGAGAAGAACTCCAAATTATTCACGAAAATCTTCACTAGTGTCGTAACTTAAGATTGGGTCATTACAACTAAATAGAGAGAGCATCGGCTCCCTAGCCTCGGAAGTCTTGCGCCACATCGACGCTAAGTTCATTTCGTAGCGGACCGTTGCCCAAGGCCTCACGAATAATTCATGGGTTGGTGACATCGCTGTTGGCCTCTCGGCGGTCGCCCTTGTGCAATTCTTATGCTTGTGGAGGAAACTGCAATCAATCACTCTACAAGCTGAGTCTGCTGACAGCTTCAAGTGGAAGTGGATGGCGGATGGAAAATAAAGTGCGTGCTCGTCGTATCAGGCGTTCTTTCTGGGTAAAACTCTCAACCCTTGTTTCCAGTTGGTTTGGCAGACCAAAGCGCCTCTCAAGTATTCGCCTGGCTCGCGCTTCACGATCACATCTGGACTGGGGATCGGCGAGTGCGTCATGGGATCGCCATCAACAACACTTGTATCTTCTGCTCCCAGGCGAGTGAATCGATCAACCACCTCCTTCTTGGCTGCACTTTCGCGCGAGCAGTCTGGCACCATGTCTTGGCAAGCACGGGAAATCTTCTCCTTGTCCCTAATGCAACAGATCTCTTGCTGCCTTGGTGGTCTGCTCTTCACAGCAGTTGGCCTGCCAAGTTGAGGTCGAATGGCAATAGCCTCGTCCTACTAGTCCTGCACCTGATTTGGTTGGAGCGTAATGCGAGGATCTTCAGGGGCGAGACATCTTCGCTACCAGCTTTTATGGATAAGTTAATGGCTACGGCCGGCGAGTGGAGCTCGGTATGTATCCTGGGTAACTAGGTTTGCATTTATGCGAGGTGCGTGAAGAGTATGTTGGCACTCTTCCGCCTGCGTAGCATCCTATTATACTTTCAAACGTTTTGCCCTCTACTCTAATGAAAAAGACGTGTTGTTCGTGTGTACCTGAAAAAAGAGAGGCATAGAAACGCTATCGTTGGCATGAAGCGGGGGGAATGACAAGAGGAAGATGAGAAACGATGGTGCAAGGTGCAACTTTGCCAGCAGAGATAATAGATACAAATAGACATGTATTTCCAGTGTTGCGCTCCTCGAAGAATCAAGTAAACGCGTCCAATGCACATCATGTTCGTGTTTCCGTTCATATTGGTAATATATGTTTCAATGTTGAAGTCTGAACCTTCCCACTAGCCCAACATACTAATGCAAATAACTTGTCTAAAATCATTCGAACGGATAGGAAGGCTTACGCTAAATCAATTTTTTAGTCAAGCATCTCCAAAAATTTGTCTCCTAACTCGCCGTATGAACAAGAACCAGGCTGGAATCCAACGAAAACAATAGGTTTTTAGACAGTTAAAGAATTTTGTTACTTGTTACTACCACACCGAGACAATGGTGCAGCCAACAAGTATCTTCCGACCTCGGTAGTAATAGATAGAGAAAACGGACATTTCGAATTTGGCTTGCTTCTTTAGATCAATCTTAGGCTAGACCCTTGTGTAAAAAAAGAAGAGTCAAATCGCACCGTTTAAGGGCATCTTCAATAGTGGAGAAGGTAGCATTCTCTTATGCCTTCCACGTCATCTAGAGATAACAACAAAAACATGTTATACAATAGGTTATCCCTTGATGCCATCTCTAGCGATTAATGTATGTATGAATATAGGATTAAAATTAAACTGGAAAACATAGATCTAAGGGAAGAGATATTGTACAATGGAGAAAATAGTGATATCTTAGGTGTGAAAGGATCATCTCGAAGGCAACATTCTCTTTCTTCTCTCTCTCTCCTCCAACTCAACAAAAATCCTATGTGGCACCTCTAAGGAAAGGCTGACATCACTCTATTAGAGATGTCCTAAGTAAATGTCCTTTTTTCTGGAGGGGGAGGAGGCGCACATTCTCCCTTGATTTCTTGTAAATATTTTTTATTAAAAAATAAATACATTATCTCCCCTGCAGTTTTCCTTTAAAAAAAAGGGACAGCGGGACCTCGTTTGATTATCCGTAGCCATCCTGCATTTTCCCGTCGATGGTCCGAATTAGGCTGGAGTTCTAAGGCGTTCAGCGTCCCGCGTCAAGGACGGCACGACCCGGAGTCTTCGTTCAACGCGATGACTAGGCGTAGCGTCTTTGATGGCTGACTAGATTATCGGCCATATGCTTTAGCTCTTGGCATCTTGTACTATATGCTCGTGGAAAAATTGCAGATACGAATTTGTTCGTTTAGTGCATAGGTTTTCAAATGGTTCGCTTTCTTTGGTGCGTTTGATTTAGTGGCAGCAGTAGCCAGTAGGCGAGTAGCAGACAGAACAACTGCAAGAACACTTATATCTGAGATACAGCACACGTTGTACATACCACAGTTGTCTGTTCTCTAAGGCATTTTTACATGCAGCGGAAGTTACAAAGGCGTCAGACGTGCAGGCGATCTGAGCCTACAGTTCATCGGCTTATTGACAGAAATCAGTCGTTGCAGCTGAGTCCGATGGTCCTTAGGGCTTCGCAGTGCCGTCACTCTTTGCAGCTGAAGTCTTCTCAGCAGCAGAAGTGAAAGAGACAGGAAGATGCGGTTGGTCATTCACTACCAAGCTCAGAACCTCAGGTCGAGCGTAGTGGCCCACCACGTCAAAGTCAAACTTGGCCCTAACAATGTCTCCGAGATCTGCACAAGGCATTTCATTAGAAACTTCAGCAACGAACTGTGGTATACATCTCCGACGATTCAAAAATTTGTATTGAAACAGCTACGATAGCAGTAGAATAGAACCGGGTATAAGAACGCATGTACAAGAAAGAAACACACATCTCATAGGTGGCTGCAGAGTCTTAAGGAGAACATATATTATTAACTTCTTACCAAGATCGGCTGTAATCAGTGCCTCTCCTTCATAGTTGGGACCTGCCAAGACTTCTCCAGATGGCGAAATTATGACACTACCTCCTGGGCAAACAACTGTGTCTGGAGAAGGCTCTTCTCCTAAACCAGCAAATACATACTCGGATGGTGGAGGGTAGTCCTTTCTGCGGCAGAATTGGTTTGCTGACAAGACAAAGCATCCCCCCTCCAACGCAATATGCGTCATGGAGGCTTGCCAAACTGGCCTGGAATCAGCCGTAGGAGCACAGTATATCTCAATACCTGCATAGAGCATAAGATGTTTCAAGAAACTCATGTATATACGATGCCAATGCATTTTTCAACATTAGCCTATCTGCCTTATATTACATGTACTTTGTATGTCAAGGTTATCAACTTATCATCTCATCAGGTCATGACACACCCTGGTGAGCTGGCTGTATACTTTTATTAGCATACAGCATAACAATATATGTTCCAAGAAAGAGCCTTACCTTTACCATACAGTGCTGTCCTTAAAAGTGGCATTTTATTTTCCCAGCAAATAAGGGCTCCGATCTTTCCAAGTGGAGTATCATAAACGGGAATTGTTGATCCATCTCCAAATCCCCATATTATTCGTTCTAATGCCGTTGGCATGAGCTTGCGGTGCTTACCCAAATACCGGCCTAGAGGATCAAAGAAGAGCACCGAGCAATACAGTGTGTAACCTTCCCTTTCAATCACCCCCATTACCAAAAATACCTTATATTTTCCAGCCATAGCAGCCATGCGTGTCACCTCTGGACCTGTAGGCTTTTTCTGTCAGTAAGAGGATATATAGTGCTAGTCAAAACAAACTATATGTCAAAGTAAATGAAATAGCTGGAAAACTTGCTAACTATGATTAAAAAAATAGAACATAAATGGAGCATTGACAAAAAAAAGTGTAAGATATGGAGTACTAGGTCGAAATCCATGCCGGATACTGAAAAACATGATCATAAAATGTTGCTGAAGCAGCAGTACCAGGTATCAATATCCATTATAGATGATTACCCGTATTATTGGGGAAATTCTAGGCCTTACTGTTCATCAATTGTATAAGGAAGGCAACGAATTGCAAAATAGACCTGTTCTCATCAAATTAACTAATTGGAAATGTATCTTTGAGAACACCATCTAAGAACTTCTTCCTTCTTATAGCTTCTTGCAATCAAATAGGAGGAGCACATATTTGTAGTGTTCAACAAAATATGTAAAATAGTACTTTGATTTTCCATTCCATATCCAAAGAGAGTGCGTAAAAATATGAAATTTTGAAAAAAATACCAGTTCTGTATCTATCCGATCATAAAAGGGCATGAGTTAGTAGCAAAGCGATTATTGACATACGCTTCACGTCAGAGATGACTAAAGCAGATCTCTGCTGTTCTCCAAATTATACCACGAAAAAAGTAACAACAGTACCCAATTCAGGGGAAAATATAGGGATGATAACATATATGTGCCTTAGAAGTTAGAACCAATTCAAAAACAACAAAATAATAGTAGTAATAAAGAGTAAACATACTACATTACATCGCCACGTACCAGGCACATCTATGGCAGCTGCATGATACTTCCGGAATTCCTCCTTTCCCTTGTCTTTTGGATTAGAGATACTGATACTGCTCCCAAAGCCGAAGGTGGATCCACGGGGATAGCCACCAACAAAAGCTTCCGGGAACACAACCAACTGTGAACCATATCCAGCAGCCTCTGCTATTAATCTCTCTGCTTTATCTGCAGTGGAAATAGAGATATTAGCAAAATATTCACATATACAGTCCATGGCAATGACAAATAACCATCTGTGGATGCATCCAGTCCTCCCAAAATGTTAGTATTGCACATGTATACAGGGAAAAAATACTGTGAATTATGTCCCCATGCCAGCCAATGGCAATGATTAGAGATGATGGTGGACACGGATGGGCACTTGGACATGAGGCCATGATGTGGAATGCTGCAATGGAAACTAGCAAGTAGAAAGGTTTCATCTTTTTATTTGGCTTGGTGGGATATATCTCCATTGGGTTCTATCATTAGTGGTTTCCTTCAACAGAATAAATGAACAATACATTCAGTCGAAAATTTCTGGCATAAATGGCCCTACCATCCTTGACACTTCCCATACTACCTACTAGCATTATGTAACATCAGATGGCACCAAAGAGAGGCTCACTAACAAGAATAATTGAAGTCTTCAAAGAAGCTCTTAGTTTGAGTAATGGCTTGTGCTGCTTAAAAATCTTTGAGTGGCATGAATCAAACAGATGGAAAATACAACTAACTCTAATTTCCCTATCCATAAAGCCAAGGTAGCATCCAGAAAACAGAAATGATGGTGACCATTAGTCAGGAAATGTATAATTTATAAGATGGAGTACAAGATATGCATATATATGGGAGATCAATAGCATATAACAAATTATACGTGGGACTCTTTCTCGTTGACAGAAAAACATCAAAGTCAGCATCTCTACAGATTCAGAAGTTACAGATCCTCTTCATGATATCATCTCAGCTTTTCTTTAAGGGTCAGGGCCATTTTCATTAAGCAGAGGAAACCCGGCATGCAGCCGACTGTACAAGTAAGAGAAAGAAAGCAAAAACAAAAGAATAACTCTAGCATACTGATAACTCATAACCAAGAACAAACGACAACTATAACTAATCTGACACTGCAATCTACCCTGTTACTTCTTCCAGTCCCAGCATATTGGTAATTTATCCCCCCAATAACAAAATTTACAAAAAGAAACGTTCGTAATCCAACCCCAAATCAACTAAAAACAGCATGTAGCATAAAAATAATAAAAGAATTGTTAATGCACAATCGCCTGGAAATTCCTTAAGTTTCAGTCAATCATCTCACACTTAAGATTTGCTTTGAGATTAGAGAGAAGTGTCATATTATGGGGATCTACGGTTGGTAGAAATCGACTGGAACATTAAAAAAAAATCCAGTTGCCTGTGCAATAGACACTCCCTTATTCTCTCCACGCTTCTTTTTTCAGCTCACGATGCATATTTACAGCAGGTCAGCAGCCCCTGCATCATATGTATACTTCGACATAGAGGGTGCGACAAACGCAATCAGCAAACACCGTGCACACAACACCGTTCCAAACCGACCTCAGACAGAAGCAGAGCAAGCTAACGGATTAGGCACCCTCTTATAATACTACCAAAGCAGGGGAAGTATGCTTACCGAGAGTGGCGGGGGTGTCGTAGAAGACGGTGGAGGCCTGCACGACGGTGGCTCGAACCGTGGTAGCGCCCTGGTCGGCGCCGGCGTTCATTTCCACCTCGGCGATCACCGGCGCGCTGCCCGAGCCCGAGGGGACCAGAGCCATCGGTGCGGGCCGGGGAACTCACTCGATTGCGGTACTTGTCGAGGAGGTTGGCCGCCGACGAACCGGAGCTCGATGTGGAGGTACGAGAGGAGGGCGCCGGCGGCGAAGAGGGAGACCTTGGGGAGGAGCGAGCTCGTGGGGAGTGGATCAGTGGACTAGAGAACACCAATCCACGCTGATGTGGTTGGTACGGCCAGCCAACCAAAAACACGAGGGAGTTGAATTCCATCAGGGATGCTTCTAGAGTAGACTAGGCCTACCGTCTCCCGCTTTTTCCTGCCTCTTCTTTTCTCCTTGGTGAAAATATTTGTATTTTTCTTACTCGTTTCCTGTTTATTTTCTGTTTCAGTAATCAGTAGATGAAAAAAAAACCATACTGGAAAATGCTGTGAAGGAAAAAGAAACAGTGGAGTTCAGTGGCTCAGAAAGAACAGAAAAAAGAAAGGGAGAAAAGGAAATAGGTTGCGGCAAAATGATGTTTGATAGATTGCCATTCTCTCCTTGCTTGACCCACATGAACAACCACCCAGCGAAATGAAACAGCATCTGCGGTATTCTTCTTAATTGCTCAAGCATCTTATGAACTGGCGCGCGTTGCTGCGCCCGTGTTCAAATTATTGATAATTAAAAGATAGATTTCTGTTAAGTTACAAAATATTCAAGATGCTGTATTATAGATCGACGATAAATTATAGATAAATAGAGTAACAACGGTATTTTAAAGATTCTTATACAAATCACTCGAGGCATGTAACGTGCAAGTCTTTAATTCTAAAACAAATTAGATAAATCAAAGAATTTATTAAAACAAATTCTGCATAGAATAGTTGCTTTTTCTTCTAACATGATTTCTGTTTGATTCATATAGACTGCAAGTAATGGTTTGTACTTTGTTCACGATGGGAACATACTTTGTAGTCATGCATAGCCAAAATAAAAAATATGCTTGGAATACAAGTACAAAGATCAAATCACTTCAATTGGTAGAAGAAAAATCAAATTATTTTAAAGTTATGCTGTCTCATTGCAATGACAATGGATTGCTTACATATGATAATAACATACATGGATATCTTTATCATGAACATGGTAAGTATATGAAGCACATATAATGGTCGTGTTAGGATATGGAATGCATAATCATCGAAACAATTGAGGAGACTAATAATCTGCAGTAATATAGAGCAATAATATAAAAGTTCATAGGCTAGATGGTAAATACGGGATTGTCACATACATATAGAGATATATATATGGTTATGTTCTAAGCAGGCTTGTCTATACAAGTAATTTTGACAACTCAATCCACAAGCATTTGGTAAGATAGCTTGAAAGGAAGGATGGAGGTGCTGATATAGCTGTTCAAAAACGTTCATAAACCTGGACTTGGTAAGTTTCTGCACAAAAAAGATAGCACATATTATTGTAGTTAGAAATGATAGTTCATGTACAATGAATGTTATGGAATGGAGCAAGTGGGGCGTCTTTAACTGCATTAGAGACAATAAACAGTTAGCGATAGATAATTTTTGCTGTGCTTGTATGCGAAAACACATATATTTCTTATCTTGACTTGGCTGCTTTGGATAAAGATGGGCCAATTAGTTGTTATGGTAGCTCGCTTATCTTGTCCTATTATTATACGGACTTGATATTTGGTGTTGCTTCCTGCATGCTTGATAGGTAAGCAGTTGATTGGTTGTTCTAGAAATTCCTTCAGATATGTTTGTGTGAAACTGACTGAAAAATATTGCAAATAGAATAGCAACATTGTAGTAAGAACAATTTCTATAATATATTTCTATATAATGCAATATAAGAAGGATGAAGTTTACCATTCTTTTGTTTGGACCAATGATCTCTTTCTTCATCTTACAGACATAGTATGGTATTGGATGCTTTTTAGTACCAACTATTTGCCTTAGACGTTTTAGATTGTCATTTGTCAGTTCTATCTCATTTGCAAACAAGCACAGTTTATTGTAACCTTGAGCAGACTGGGGACCATGCGGCCCTGTACAGAACAAAATAAATACGAAGAAAAAAATCAGACTATGCAATTGAACAAATAATATTATGTTATTACCTAGTTTAATGAGCTTGGTTGATAGCTATGGTTTCTTGATTTCATGGGAAGGCATTGAAGTGCGCAAATTTTTTGCAGTCTTGCAATCTGTGAAAGATTCAATTGTATGTTCATGCATCTAGAATGTTATAGACAATAAAGGAGTACTGCATTATACAAGGTTATTTGAAATTCAATAGAATCTATCAATAAATAGGGAAGGAAAATAATCTCATGATGTTACCTTGTCTAGTAGCCTTGTTTGAAAGCTTTATCTTTTTAACTGAAGAAGAAGGGATGCAACTGTCGATATTCTCTAGAAGGCTGGGATCGATATAAGAAAGGAGCCACATTAAATTATATACCCAGTATCATGTGACAGGCAATGAAAATAGTTTGAGTCGTACAGATTTATATGAGATGAAATGGAGCATGGCAATAAATACTTAATGTTTGGTTGCAGATATATCACGATCTTACCTTGTTTAATAGTTTTCTGTGGTAGACTGATCTTTTCAACTGGACAAGGAAACATAGAGGTGTCTATATTGTCTAAAAGTAAGCATACATATAAAGCAAAGCTGTAAGAACTATATCTAGGATATTGCATAGAAAGAAATAGAAACGTAGATTGAAAGTAATGTGTATGATATACCATCATCATCACTAATGTAGATGATACTGTTGGGTTCAACTGACTTTGCAGTGCTACGTGTATTATCAGTATGACGAATATACATAATAACTTCACTGCTCGAATCACTGGTTGCTGAAAAGGTTGATGTGAAAATCGTTAGATTGTATCTGTGAAAATCAGCATGTTTCCTGTTGTTGTTCATTTAACTAATATTTGGCAAAATAAACTCATTATGATAGACTGGGAAGATAAGAGAAAATGTATTGCTGTACGTGCATTGCAATGAAAACGCTGTCGTATTATGCTGCAAAAATATTGAATAACTCCTGACCTAATTGATATCACAAGAAACTGGTTCTATTCTGTGTCTAACATGAAGATATACTTTTGACAATTGATTGATCATTTGTAAAAGTACAATAGCTATGTAAGTTTTGATCAATAAAAGGAAGCATAGTTAATACAAGACTTAGTATATTGCTGGTCCCTGGAAAATATAGGTACATGATTCTTATTGGCTTCATTATTTTCCTTCCATATCATCATATTTTTAACGGAGGTGATATAATGCATGCTGATAGGGATGCTATATAAATTAATGTTTTGCTTGCTTAATAAGATAGCACTAACGTTAATTTTAGTATTCGGTGTACAACATAACTGATTGTATACATGAGTTGTTCAGTCTAGAACATTTTAATTGCAATCCATACATAGCAATGTAGGTTAATGGGCAATTGAACTTTCAAATTGGGTTTGCCCATAGTTTGACTATAATGGTGCTGTAGATCTATCGAAAATGAGGAAAATGTATGTACTAAATGTGGCAATTGTAGTACACTTTTCCACTTAAAAGTAATCAGGTAAATGGCATTTGTCTTATGTGCCCGTGTTTGAGTGCATTATACGGAAATGTTTGTTATGCATTTACAAACTGAGGATCTAGGTTAATCGTATTTATTAAACTTGCAGATATATCAAGAGATAAAGTTCAATGGGGAGTATTAGATAGCAGTACCTACGCGTTCAATAGGTTGGATCGAGAAGGGCATGGTGCTTCGCTGCTAGCAGTCGTGGGCAAGTCGCCGGATCTGAACAGAAAGTGCAAAGGAAGAGGAAACGGCACAAATGAGGTAGCTACTGGAAGAGGGAGGAAGTACCGATGTTTTGCAGTGCTAGGGGAACAGTAGAAAGATTTTTTGGCATCGTATGGGGAGATACACTTTGGTGGGCCTATGTTTTATTACCTCATTGTCTGTAACAGGCCCAGGGTGTGGTTACTGTGGCTGATTCCTCTTCTAGCTTCTTCTTTCCGACCATAGCGTGCGCAGGAGAAGCTGCTTTATTTTGTCTGCTTTTGCTGCGTAGAAAAGTTGCGGCTTTGGTGCTTTAATCAGGTAGAAAAGGAGCTGATGCTGGATCTTGGTTCCTTGCTTTTCTGATCTACCCAGGTAGAGCGCCGGCTGCTTCCTTTTCCGTTTGGTTATGTTTCTCTTCTAGGTCAGAACGTTCTTTTGTTATCATTGAGAGAAGCTCCTTACCTGTATGTTAAAAACCTGAGTATTATGTTCTCTATAGTGAGGTAATTAGCTTACGTTTTTGATTGGATATAGTTTTCATCGATAATCTGTGTACTGTGTTGATTTTTATCTAATTTTTCTATGCATATATTGAATACGCTATCTGTCTGAAATTAGGTGGAAAATATTTTCTGTTGTAGATATAAACATTGGAGCTTCAACGGTAAAATATTGATTGATCTGATTGATTATAGATCTATGTTGTGATCTGCAGGAGGTTGATAGTATTGTTATTCATGGAGAAAGACTGTTGACTACCTATAACAGAAGGAAAGAAACAATCAGGCTAATGGCTGCTGTAGCAAGAGGTAATGCTTTGGAGAATAGCACAAGCTAATAATAGAGTAAGGCAAAAATAGAAGCAAGATCTGATTTGTGTTGTGTAACGCCCCGGATTTCCAAAACCCGAAAATTAGGGCTTTCAAAAACTTTTTGGTTAAATAATGTTAACCGACGTGCGTCGAAATAAAACGTAGTGTCAAACCGTTCTAACCCTGAAGTTAATCAGGTCGAAACCATCCGCCCTCGCGTCCCCGCCACGACAGCCTGAAGCAGCCAGTTTGCTCCGCCGCGTCAGCCCAAGGCAGCCGATGCCGCTGCCACGCTCCTGCCACGACAGCTGTTTCTGCCCATTTCCTCTGCCGCGGCAAGGCCGCTGCCACCACCGTTGCTACCCTCTCCTGTCGTAGCAAGCCGCTCCTGTCGCGACAAGCTCCTGCCGCGCCACCGATTTCCCGCCACGGCACCTCTCAGCACCTACCGTCTCTGCCATGCCTCTGCCACGGCAACCCCCTTCCCCGCCGCGGCAGTGCCACGCCGTTGTTCTTTCCTGCCGCGACAGCCGACTCCTACCGCGGCAAGTCTTTCCCCTACCGCGGCAACACCGCGGCAAACATTTCCCTGCTGCAACTTTACACATATTCTTGAGCTTATCAGGGTTTCTCCTCAAACCCTAACCCACCGCGACCTCATGTGTCAATTCCATCTCCATCGCAACCCTATATGTGCTAGAACCATCAAGTGTATGTGTACACACGCACTCCAGCCAAATAAAACGACACGCACCGTATTCATCGGAGCACCTGCGGTACCTCACCACCAAACAACCAAAGCTGAGGCGGATGACCTGCCGAGAGTTCTGTATACTCTCCACCCCTTGCCGCAGCCCCGGAACCCTAATTCCAGCCCTCGATGTTCCCTGTCCTATTTAACCCATTTATCTAGAAACCCTAATCGCGAAATCTAACGTTCCTCGGTCTCTCGGAAAATTCGGAAATAAGTCGTGGGACCACTTAGCAATATACTCGACTCAATTATGGCATAAAATAATGGGATCCAATTCAAAAATATCCGCATACAAAATAAATAACCATTAGGGCTAAAATCAGATTTTAGCTGCAACCCATTAAAATAAGTCTCCAGAACTTCCAATAAATTATCCCGGCAATCCTTACATTTCCTGGAATTCAAATATATAAAAACATGGGTATGCCCAGTTCAAAAATCTGAGTTGAACATTACCGAACTCTTTCGTTAAAATTACCGCGGCACATGAAATTTTGTGTAACTCCCCGATCGACCCGTCAAATATCTGGTGAAGTATCCTTACCATCCTTCCAACCTATCCAGCTCTTTTAATTTCCCGGACAGCTCACATCTCATCGCCCTCAGTGAATCTTTAGTCACCTCTAGCTTTGGCATGCAAAGTCCGCAAGGGAATCAGAATCCTATCAGAGCCTAACCTTCCCTATTTGCCTGGACATGTTTCCCCAGCACCAGTGGCAAGCGTTGACATCTCAGCCACGTCCTTTCCCTCGTGAAATACCCAAGCCCTTGAGTGCACGCTCCAGCGTCCTCCAGTGCCAACTCAACGTGACATGGAGCAGTACCCTCCGCTCAGCCAATGGTTTCCCAGCACCTCGCGACGAAGGCTCGCCGTTCAGTCTTGTCGAAGCATTGCAACTCTTCTCATAGCTCCCTGTTTTGCATCGCCTCAGCCTAGCTCGTTTCTGAGCTGGCTCATCCCACAGTCAGGCCAGCCAAGCAAAAGCACTGCTCGCTGGTCAGCCCCCATCGTCGACCTCTCCTCAAATCCCATCGGCTTCGCTATGCTGGATGCTCCTCGGGACTCAGCACCGCGGCAAGGCCGGATGACCTCGACGGCTGTCTCTGCTCCTCCCCGGTCGAGCCCTACATAAACACCCACCGGGCCATGCATCTGCACCACCACCGCCACCAGCTCAGGCCGCTCCTTGCCGACCACCCCACCGGGGGACGACGCCAGACGCACCTCCTCGCCGGCCCATGCCCGAGCCGGGTACCTGGACGCGCACCCGCCCCGCGTGGTTCTGGCCGCCGCACTCCGCCGCGGGCCACCGACGGTAGCCGGCGAGCTACCGCCCCGCTGCCCCTCCTCAGCCGAGATCCGCCGCGCCGCCGCTTGGATCCGCCGCGCCGCCGCTTGGATCCACTGAGCCACACCAGGCTCCGCCGCCGCAGACTGCAGCCATAGCCCAGCTTGCCCGGCAACGCCGTTGACCACCAGGAGGACCCCTCCCTGCCGGAGTGAGTTTTCTTGCCGAAGCCTCCGGATCCGACCGCCGCTGCCTTCTGCGCCACCCCGCAACGCCGCCGTTCCCCTCGAGCCGCAGCCTGGTCCGCCGGCGTCCCCTTCAACCGCCGGCCTTAGACAGCTCCAATCGCCGGAGCCCAACTGCCCCCAACCACCGGCCGCCTTCCGCCACTTCCGTGCTCTGGTCTGCAGCTCATCTAGCCAGCGCCGCCAGGGAGTTGTGGTAAGTGGCGGTTAGTAAATGGGCCAAGCAGCCTCTGGCCATGACCGGATAAGGCGTCCACGCCCTGCCCCCTTGCCGTTTTCTCCCAATTGAAGCGCGTTTATTCCTTGCTGGTTTCATTTTTCGTATTCAACCGTGACACATAAGCAGCTCTAACCGTTTTCTGTAGTTAATATGCATTTATGCTACTCAAAGTCAGGTTTAGTTAACTGCTGTTATCCCAGGACCGAGCTGCCACAATTTCAAATGGATTGGGATGTTCTGGTCAGTTTCTTTTAGCAGGCAAGGTCAATCCGAAAACATGAGGAATATTCCAAACCTTTAACTCAAACCTATTTCAGATGTAAATCTTTTTAGCGTTGAATCAATACGAGTTAAAATAAGAGTATCATTTTTTTTTGCTAGGATTTGAATGCATTAACAATAGAAATAAAATTAGATTGTATGTTATCTACCTTTAATCCATCCCACACATACTTTAGATATGAACATTTCAGCTCCATAAAAGTCCTATATCTGTCCAAGACCCTATTATACCTGTGGCATTCCGTCGTCTAGTTGGATAGGAGCGTCCAAATTTTAAGAGCTTGGCGAAAGTTTGCCTTCGATGAAATACACTGTCATTTTATGTGATATACCTGCATATATCCATCTCTCGGAATGTTAGGTTGCCCATAAACCTAAACCCTGGAACATTAGAATTCTATATTAATTTAAACCTGCATATACTCTCTTCCCGGTTTCCACACAAAACCACCATTTCAGTTAACGAACACTCGGATTAAACAGGAATCGACCGTTCAAAGTCTTAAACCCTAAAACCCTAGTACCAATAGTTTCTCTCGAGCATGTATGTCATCTAGTTTATTGAAGTTATTTGGAGTTCTTCTTATTCGGTGTTTTCCTTTTCGACGTGTAGTTTTGACGATACGACGAATCGTGCGAAGGAAGCTAGAGAGCTGCCGAATCAAGTTCAAGACCGAGACCCGGCCGATACTGCCAGGCAAGCATTCCCACTTTGATCATGTTGAATCCCATATGTGTGAAATCATAATTATATTGTTTGCGAACTCTGCATGCTATGTGATTTTAAACGATATTTTATGTAGGAATAGTTATTCCCATTAGTTGCACGACAATTAGGTCTGAGCATCCGATCCTTGTACCCCTAGGTATAATAGTCGGTTGTTCCGCGACCGACAAAAGTATTAAGGTTATAGGCCTTAGCCGCGCTTAGACCTGCTGTAGTTAAAAATAAGTTTTCTGAGATATACAAAACCCCATTCGGGATATGGGAATAAAACCCTCGGATACGTGTGTTATTCGAGGTGGTGTTTCAAAAGAATGTTTGTCAAAACCCTGAATGAAAAATTGGAGATGATTTGGATTCGGGCGAGAATGCTAAGGGCAGCCTGGGGCTGTAGAGAAATTGATGATGGCACGATTGTCCGGGACGATCGTGGGTTGAGGAATGGAGTCTCGCTCGAATCAGTTAAGGACCGAGCCTAAGTGCCGCTAAACCGGTTCCTCACCGTACGTTCACATGTCCTTTATGGGAAGGACTTGGCTTAGTACCCCGGCAAGTATTAGGGTTTGGACCCATGGGAAGTTAGGAGTTAGTGCGAGGTGTTTAAAGTCCTAGAGATCCACCTACGCCGGGCGGGAGGTGTTGATGCGTCACAAAGGTGGGGAGTCCCATTTTTGGTCCGGGACGCAAAATTGGGTCAACCACCTAGCGGGTCCAACTCTGGTATGGAAGCGGGCGAAGGTCTCGTTGTAACAACCCTGTTAATATACGTCGCGAAGTATTCCCAGGGTGACTTACATCTTGTGGGTAAAGCCGTACAACCTCTGCAGAGTGTTAAAAACTATTCGAATAGCCGCGTCCTCGGTCATGGACATGAACTGGCAAGGCCACACACTGGTTAGACTAAGTTTTGGTTGCGAAAGTCGGGAATGGGATTAAGGACGTGGGCATGATGTGTCCACAGAGGGCAATTTACGCTACGCGGTTGGTAGCAAGGAATTGCCGGAGAAGAAGGCTAGCCGTGCTATCCGGGATACCACGGGCTGAGCCAGGGGCTCTCGCTGAACTATCCGGGATAGTGTCAGTGGAGCGTTAAGTCGAGAAGCTAGTACTACTGCCCGGGGCAGTAGGGACTGAGCTGTCTCGATGGCTGAGATGATGAGGTAGCGGGGTCTACCTCGGGAGAAGTTGTTGTTGTTGTTGTTGTTCCAACTTACCAGAATTTACAAACTGCTTTGGAATCTACTATTCTCGTATTTAAACTGAGAACTTACATTTTCGCACAATCAGCAACTTAGGTTAGAGCTATTCCTTGATGAAACCCCTGCATGAAATATTGTCGTATAATCTCTCCTGTGGGAATAGCTTGCGAGTACATTCAATGTACTCACCTGGCTTGTTGATTTGGCCAGACGAAGAAGACGTTAGATCCGAAGAAGCAATCACGATCGCGAACGCTAGGGCATAACCCCAGTCAGTTGCCTGTCGGGTATGGCATATTGATGGGTCACCTCATCGAATGTTTTCCGCTGCAAAGTTTATAGCCATTGGGCTACAGGTATCAGATTATCGACTTTATCGGTCTATTTAATTGTTCCCGCATGTATGACAATGATATACAGGCTAACTCGTGTGTATCGGCTACTGATCCAGGGACCGGTACAGTAATCACGAGGGAGTTCCCGGTCTTAAAACCGGGGACGCCACAGACTTGGTATCAGAGCCATACTGACTGTAGGTTAACCCTAGTTAGCATGGCCGTTGGATAGGACTTAGGATATATACAAACTATTTTGAAAATAAGTTAAAATAATGACATAAGTGTGGGCTCTACTCTTGTCATGATTCCTAGCATCTCTTCTCTTTACTTCGGAAATACTTCTGAATATGGTGTTAACAAAATTTTTCCTAAACTCATCCTTTGTTCAAAACTGTAGATGAGTGAAGGCACGCTTCGCCGAGAACACGGACACCCTTGGGGCGCTCTCTTGAGAAAGCTACTTCGTTTCCTTGGAGTTCGACGTCGACCGCTGTTCATTGTTCGGAAGGACCACGTCGTTGGGATGGATGCTGGATATCGTGCCAAGGTGTACTTCCACTCTCTTCGAGCAGTCTCGCATGTCTACACGGGATACAGCTTCAGCCCACGAGGAGCCATAATGGTCGTGTCACGAGAAGCCATACGACGCCTCTGCCGCATGTACAATGTCCGGATGCAAAGTCAGGAGCCCCACTTTGTCCGTAGGACAAATTGACCAGATGATCTGACCTTGAACAATAAGTTAGATCACTAGGGTTCACTGTCACTTAGCGACATGGACCACATGACCCGTCATGAAGTCTAGTAGAACGCTTTGGGTTGTAGTGTGTGCTGGACTACGGTCCTTAATATGTTCTATTGTACTCGCATGTCGTATGAGGTACGCCATCGCCATAGGCATGGTATAGTACCCGTACTTGTTTGTATGATAATAGCCTTCACGGCCTGGGTAATAATAAGAATAACTCTGTTCCATACCCCCGCCTTGTCATCTTTTATGCCCCTCATGATGTCGGTAGCCCGTCAAAGCTGACTGCCCAGCTCCCCAAGTGTCAAAGACGACCGGTACCTGTCAAATCTTAGGGTAACTTCACCTTTCACCTCCATCGAACCTGAGTTACCACTGGCTACCCGTCTGCCGTAAGCCGGCTATAAAAACCCCTCTGAGTTTTTGCACCTCACCACCGTCAGAAACTTTTCGCTCTTGCGCATCCCTTCTTTATTTGTCATTCTTTCCCCTCTTCCACAAACACGATGCTTTGCGGTACCTTATACCAGGACACCACTGCTGAAGAACACGCCGGATTCGTTCACGTCCTGTGGACCGTAGCTCGACAAACTCTCGGAGCAACTCAACGCCCTAAGTACAGCGTGTACTTGGGAGATACTCCTGGCAACCTGCACGAATTTTGGGCGATAGCGCATGTTTATCCCGGCGACTCTGATCCAGGCATGCCATTTGCTTTCATCAGAAGAGCTATGCCTACCTCTACCTTGGCCATCAAATCAGTTGCGTGGGAAGCTGTCTTCCACCTTCGCCAACTGGTCCCTAGCATGAATCAACCACCTTTCTCATTATATCCTGGCGGTACACCTAGAGAAGACCCCGGACACACAAGCTCGCGTCCAGAAGAGAATGACACAGTGGAACACCTCGCCATGTACATTGCAGCTCAACACGATCTGCTTACCCAGCTGGCAAATTCCTGGCTTTTGGCACAAGGAACTAGTGTCCCCATGCTTTCCCCAGCTTCTTTCTAGCACTCCCTCGGTGACAGCCGCTACCACCCAGTTATCGAAGAGCAGCCGCTACAAAAAGCACCATCTGCGAAAGGAGGCAATAGCCGCTCCAGGAAGACTACGGCTTCTCAAGGCACTCCAGCCCCTCGTAGAGAGAAAGCCCCGCGCCGTAGTAAATCTTCTCAGGTCGCCGACCCAGAAACAAGCTAGGCATTCAAGGATGTTGGATCTAGTTTAGCCCTTTCGTGCCACTAGTTGTGTGTGTGTTCTTCTCGTGTTGACGTTTGCAGTTGGAACTTGCCTATGCTGTCCGACATTAGGGCAAGGATACCCGATACGCTTTTAGGCGTATGAATAAATGTCGTGTAATTTCTTTTAGTATATCATGAGTGTTTGCACCCTCCACCTTATAGTAACCCCTTGTTTGCTGGCAACAATTCTATCCCTTCCAGTTACCTTCAATTATTGCCCGGTATTCGCTCCCCGTTGTCGGCCATATGCCACCTTTATCTACCCGCCTTGGTTTTCCCACTCTTTGGAAGCTATCAATTGAACGTTGGTGGTAGGACCCTCTCTGGGGCAACACGCCACGCGTCCACCACTGAGTCTTCGAATGGCTATATGGACTCTGCCCCAACCCACTTCAGACTCCATGCCACCCTATCTTCCGCTAGTTGGTCCCTTGCTGCTAGACCCCTGCACTCCAACGCTCTCTACCCCTGCTCAGTCTCCCTTTCTCCACGAACATGATGCCGCAAGGTACCCTCTGTCAAGAGACTACAGCTGAAGACCTTACCGGCTTTGCCGGCGTTCTCTGGATCGTATCATGGCAAGCCCTCGGAGCAACGCGACGACCGGAGTATGAAGTATACCGAAGTCAAGCCTTCGACATCGTGCCTGAGTTTTGGGCTGATGTCTCTATCTACCCCGCCGATACCAATCCAAGCGCACCCTTCCGGATCTATGGACGGTCCATGCCAACACCAGCTATGGCTATTCAGATGGCCGCTTGGGAAGCTATTTCCCTTCTTCGCTACCGTGTCCCCGATATGAACCAAAGAGCTTTTCGATTCTACCCTCACCGCGTCCTAGGAGGAGGCACGAGGTTTATCAACCCACCTCCAGACGAGGACACCGCGGTAACTCACCTCTCCCTTTATCTAGCCGCTCAAGACGATCTCCTCACCCAGCTAGTAGAGTTCTGGATCTCATCGCAACAGATCCCGCTGTCCGCGCGATCTTCATCCGCTTCTAGCCACTCTTCGGCAACTTCCACCGATACCCTTGAAATTGAAGAGCTCCTCATGCCAAGAACACCAGCAACGGAAGAAAATACCAGCCGTCGTAGGCGCAACGGTACCCTTCGACGCACCCTGACCTCAATGGAGAGCCAGAATCCTCAAGAGGAAATTGTTCCGCCCCAAGCCGTCAATCCAGAGGCAAATCAGGCCGACAATGCACGCCGAGTTTGGGCTATCCAACTCGATGCATCTAGTTGTTTGTGTGCTTGCATTGCATTAATATCTATTGTTGTAGTTAGTCTGGTATCCTTCGATACTCAGACAACCTGGTTTGAGATGCTTGTAGACGCATGGAAGCGCGTCATGTTGGTTTTCCTGCTGTTTTACCGGAGCTTCCAATGGGTCTACCGACCCTAATCATGTTATTTGATGTTGTTCGCTTCTGTTTATGTGCCCAATTAGAATCTGGATTTCTTTCTCATTCCCTTGATACTTCCCTCTTCCCTATGTCGCTACGAGAAGTGCTATTCCCCAAATTGTAAAATCAACACGTCTCAGAAAGCATTCTTTCAGTCAAGCCAAATAGCCTTAGTTGCCAACCCCGAATCAAACCCCGTTAAGTCGTGTTCTAAATCACATAAGTTGCACCTGGCCCTAGACCACTATCCAATGGTGGCCTACCTGCACAAATTATCGGCACTCGAAAACCAATAAAGAATGCTAGGCCATTTCTTCCTCTCGTGACCTACTCTGTTTGCCCCGCCCCCAATACCCTTCCATAATTGGTGGCGATCCCTTATACCTTTTCAAGCTACCACTTATTTTGCCCTTATAGTCTTCCATTGTAATCGACTAGATACCCACCTTTATTCAATAACTTTAAATTCCCTGCTAACCGATCTAACAAGAGTAGTGGAATTTTGTCTTGTCTGAGGCCGCACGCCATGCGCCTTTCCACCGAGCCATCAATGGCTACCCGGACCTTATCTTCGTCCGCACCCATCCCGTGCTCCTCTTTTCCCTCGCTAAATACTCCATCGCCCCTAGAGCTCTTTGCTTCCAGTGCTTATTCCTCTTTGCTCGCTTTCCTTTCGCCGCACCATCCGTCTGCTTCCAGCAGCTCTTCGGCAATTTTCGCCACGCCTTGAAATCCACAAGCAAGCTATGGCAACCACACCTGCAGCCGAAGAAGGCGCCCGTCGCCGCAGACGCAATGCCTCGTCTCAACGCGCTCCGACCCCATCAGAGAATCAACACCCCCAAGAAGCAATCGCTTCGCGTCAGGCCCCTAACCTAGAGTTGGGACAGGACGAAGATGTGCGTCGAGCTTGGATTCATCAGCTCAATGTGTTAGGTTGTTTGTGCGTTTACATTGCATTAATTTTTGCTGTTGGGTTCAGCCTGATGCCTCCCGGCAATCCGACTGGCCTATTTGATGCACTGGTGAACGCATGGATGCGTGTCATGCTAATCCTTGTGTTGTTTTACTGGAGTTTTCGATGGGTCATCTGACCCTAATGAATTACTCATTGTTATTCGTTCTTGCTTGAGTCTGTAAATCAAACTTAAGATTTCTCTCATCTACCTGCTGTTTTCCCCCTCTTGCCCATAATGATGCTAATTGATTGCCCATCTGCCATGCCAATTCCCCACTCAATAAAACACTCAATTCCCTCGCAGCACGCCTGAACCTTTTGCAAACGCTAGCCACTCGAAAAGAGCACGAAGTGCTCGAAACACCAGACCATTACCTAGCTGATGGCCGACCGATGCCAATTATCTGTACCCGCTACAACCCTTGAGAGAATAAAGGCCCAGGACAATGTGCGAGAGGACACCACCACATCAAGGCTGACAGGACAACACTAACCGCTTAAAGAGATCAAAAAAAATGCGTTCGGAATTGGAGTTGAGATATATACCCTACAAAATTCTAAGGGGGGTAGTTCCAAGAGCTTGAATGAAGGACCTGCATTGGAGCTGTGAAGATGCTTTGCGACAGAAGACCATACGACCCTGCCCTTGTTTCCTCCTGATCTATCTGAATCTCGGGGACGAGATTCCTTTTAAGGGGGGTAGGTTTGTAACGCCCCGGATTTCCAAAACCCGAAAATTAGGGCTTTCAAAAACTTTTTGGTTAAATAACATTAACCGACGTGCGTCGAAATAAAACGTAGTGTCAAACCATTCTAACCCTGAAGTTAATCAGGTCAAAACCATCCGCCCTCGCATCCCCGCCACGACAGCCTGAAGAAGCCAGTTTGCTCCGCCGCGTCAGCCCAAGACAGCCGATGCCGCTGCCACGCTCCTGCCACGACAGCTGTTTCTGCCCATTTCCTCTGCCGCGGCAAGGCCACTGCCACCACCGTTGCTACCCTCTCCTGTCGTAGCAAGCCGCTCCTGTCGCGACAAGCTCCTGCCGCGCCACCGATTTCCCGCCACGGCACCTCTCAGCACCTACCGTCTCTGCCATGCCTCTGCCACGGCAACCCCCTTCCCCGCCGCGGCAGTGCCACGCCGTTGTTCTTTCCTGCCGCGACAGCCGACTCCTACCGCGGCAAGTCTTTCCCCTACCGCGGCAACACCGCGGCAACATTTCCCTGCTGCAACTTTACACATATTCTTGAGCTTATCAGGGTTTCTCCTCAAACCCTAACCCACCGCGACCTCATGTGTCAATTCCATCTCCGTCGCAACCCTATATGTGCTAGAACCATCAAGTGTATGTGTACACACGCACTCCAGCCAAATAAAACGACACGCACCGTATTCATCGGAGCACCTGCGGTACCTCACCACCAAACAACCCAAAGCCGAGGCGGATGACCTGCCGAGAGTTCTGTATACTCTCCACCCCTTGCCGCAGCCCCGGAACCCTAATTCCAGCCCTCGATGTTCCCTGTCCTATTTAACCCATTTATCTAGAAACCCTAATCGCGAAATCTAACGTTCCTCGGTCTCTCGGAAAATTCGGAAATAAGTCGTGGGACCACTTAGCAATATACTCGATTCAATTATGGCATAAAATAATGGGATCCAATTCAAAAATATCCGCATACAAAATAAATAACCATTAGGGCTAAAATCAGATTTTAGCTGCAACCCATTAAAATAAGTCTCCAGAACTTCCAATAAATTATCCCGGCAATCCTTACATTTCCTGGAATTCAAATATATAAAAACATGGGTATGCCCAGTTCAAAAATCTGAGTTGAACATTACCGAACTCTTTCGTTAAAATTACCGCGGCACATGAAATTTTGTGTAACTCCCCGATCGACCCGTCAAATATCTGGTGAAGTATCCTTACCATCCTTCCAACCTATCCAGCTCTTTTAATTTCCCGGACAGCTCACATCTCATCGCCCTCAGTGAATCTTTAGTCACCTCTAGCTTTGGCATGCAAAGTCCGCAAGGGAATCAGAATCCTATCAGAGCCTAACCTTCCCTATTTGCCTGGACATGTTTCCCCAGCACCAGTGGCAAGCGTTGACATCTCAGCCACGTCCTTTCCCTCGTGAAATACCCAAGCCCTTGAGTGCACGCTCCAGCGTCCTCCAGTGCCAACTCAACGTGACATGGAGCAGTACCCTCCGCTCAGCCAATGGTTTCCCAGCACCTCGCGACGAAGGCTCGCCGTTCAGTCTTGTCGAAGCATTGCAACTCTTCTCATAGCTCCCTGTTTTGCATCGCCTCAGCCTAGCTCGTTTCTGAGCTGGCTCATCCCACAGTCAGGCCAGCCAAGCAAAAGCACTGCTCGCTGGTCAGCCCCCATCGTCGACCTCTCCTCAAATCCCATCGGCTTCGCTATGCTGGATGCTCCTCGGGACTCAGCACCGCGGCAAGGCCGGATGACCTCGACGGCTGTCTCTGCTCCTCCCCGGTCGAGCCCTACATAAACACCCACCGGGCCATGCATCTGCACCACCACCGCCACCAGCTCAGGCCGCTCCTTGCCGACCACCCCACCGGGGGACGACGCCAGACGCACCTCCTCGCCGGCCCATGCCCGAGCCGGGTACCTGGACGCGCACCCGCCCCGCGTGGTTCTGGCCGCCGCACTCCGCCGCGGGCCACCGACGGTAGCCGGCGAGCTACCGCCCCGCTGCCCCTCCTCAGCCGAGATCCGCCGCGCCGCCGCTTGGATCCACCGAGCCACACCAGGCTCCGCCGCCGTAGACTGCAGCCATAGCCCAGCTTGCCCGGCAACGCCGTTGACCACCAGTAGGATCCCTCCCTGCCGGAGTGAGTTTTCTTGCCGAAGCCTCCGGATCCGACCGCCGCTGCCTTCTGCGCCACCCCGCAACGCCGCCGTTCCCCTCGAGCCGCAGTCTGGTCCACCGGCGTCCCCTTCAACCGCCGGCCTCAGACAGCTCCAATCGCCGGAGCCCAACTGCCCCCAACCACCGGCTGCCTTCCACCACTTCCGTGCTCTGGTCTGCAGCTCATCTAGCCAGCGCCGCCAGGGAGTTGTGGTAAGTGGCGGTTAGTAAATGGGCCAAGCAGCCTCTGGCCATGACCGGATAAGGCGTCCACGCCCTGCCCCTTGCCGTTTTCTCCCAATTGAAGCGCGTTTATTCCTTGCTGGTTTCATTTTTCGTATTCAACCGTGACACATAAGCAGCTCTAACCGTTTTCTGTAGTTAATATGCATTTATGCTACTCAAAGTCAGGTTTAGTTAACTGCTGTTATCCCAGGACCGAGCTGCCACAATTTCAAATGGATTGGGATGTTCTGGTCAGTTTCTTTTAGCAGGCAAGGTCAATCCGAAAACATGAGGAATATTCCAAACCTTTAACTCAAACCTATTTCAGATGTAAATCTTTTTAGCGTTGAATCAGTACGAGTTAAAATAAGAGTATCATTTTTTTTGCTAGGATTTGAATGCATTAACAATAGAAATAAAATTAGATTGTATGTTATCTACCTTTAATCCATCCCACACATACTTTAGATATGAACATTTCAGCTCCATAAAAGTCCTATATCTGTCCAAGACCCTATTATACCTGTGGCATTCCGTCGTCTAGTTGGATAGGAGCGTCCAAATTTTAAGAGCTTGGCGAAAGTTTGCCTTCGATGAAATACACTGTCATTTTATGTGATATTGTTCGCACGAAATTGGATCCGTGAAAAACCTAGGTAAGGGAGTCACCAACCGCACTTACGTGTGCGATAAACGGATGCTTTTCGAGCAAAGCAACAAAGGATAACTATCGTACTTACGCGTACGACGAGCGATTGCTTTCCGAGCAAAGCAACAAAGATCTTCTTACTTACGTGAAGAAGAAACGACTGTTTTCCAGCGCAAAACAGCAAAGATCTACTGCTAAGAAAAGATAAAAGATAAAAGGTAAAAGATTGATTTGATCGATTGTTGGATGCTTCAATCGGCCGTCACCCTTTACATATTTATAGGGCGGCTGGTCTTCCCGTAGGAGATCTGGACTCGTAATCCTAATCTGATTACAAATATATCTCTTTCCTTGTTTAAAGGATTTGGATTCTACCGTACATGTGACTTTCCATACAAACCAAGATAGCTTTCCAAATCTTAACTGTCTCGTACGCCGACATCCGGACTCCTCTTGGCGCACGATATATCCTTTCCAAATAATCCGGATTGTCTTCCAAATCTTGTAGGACTCTCCTTGATTGTCACGCCGCGTTCCTTGCGCCTCAAGTTGAAGTCTCTGGCGTCGGGTAAATCTTGAAGGGTATCGCTGTGACTCGGACCTGCTGGAGATGATCCCTTGCGAGCACTCGGGGACGAACTCGGACTGCTCGGGATGATCCTTCGCGAGTACTCGGGGACGAACTCGGACCGCTCGGGAGTCGGTCGAGTACTCGGGAGCAACCCTTCGGGACTGGGGAGCTCCTTGGGGCTTGGTCACTCGGGGTCACCAGTACTCGGGGTCGGTGATGCTCGGGGTCGCGAGTACTCGGGGTCGCGAGTGCTCGGGGCCGCCACTGTTGAATGTCCAGAGGTACTGCTCGCGGCTTGATGACGTAGCATTCGGGACGTGGGCGCTCGGGGACACCTCTGACTGCTCGGGTCTTCGGGAACTTCTACGAGCACCTTCGCACTTGGGATATGATGACTACTCGGGATGCAGTGAGCACTCGGGGGCACTCAGAAATGCCGCGAGCACTCGGTATCAAATATACCGCGAGCGTCCAGGCCACTCGGCTGTATTAATCCTGCATGTAAGAGTAAATGCTGCATCCATACTGTTAGTTTCATCATCTCAACTTCCAGCAAACCTAACACTTAATTCGGCCAACTGAATAAATCTTCAAGCCAAATTACGCTGTAAACACATGCCCCCCTGCTTTTTGGCATAATTGCATTTGCCAAAAACACCTTGAACTACACCGTTGCTTAGGGCGATACTTATAAAGGACATATCGGCCATAGAGTTTTGCTTAAGCTACCTGCCACACACTCGGGTAATACTTTTTCAAATATTTCCCGTTAAGAGCCCTAGATAGCCATTCCCCTTGCAAAGATTCTACCAAATAAGAGTTCCCGGGGACTATCTCGACAACTCTAAACGGACCCTCCCAACTCGGCGACCATTTGCCGAATTTGTTGTCCCGAGTTCCGATAGGTAAAATCGTCTTCCATACTAGATCTCCTATCTGAAACGATTTTTCTTTACTCTTTTGTTGTAAGCCTTAGCAACTCTCAACTTCTCCTTTTCGATCTCTCGTAAGGCTTTCAACCTTTCCTCCGTAACATCGTCTACCTTATCTATCATCAGGTGACTATAATCCTCAGCCAACAAGTCGCCTTGTTTGGCTATTCTAAGAGCTTGTAATTTAACTTCCACGGGTAACACTGCTTCCTGCCCGTATACCAACTCGAATGGTGTCACTCGGGTGGCCCCATGTTTAGATATTCGATGGGCCCATAGTGTTTCCGAAAGAACTTCATGCCACCTTCTCGGATGTTCCTCAATTTTCTTCTTTATCAGCTTGATCAAAGTCTTATTGCTGGACTCGGCCTGTCCGTTGGCTTGGGCATAATAGGGCGACGAGTTCAACAACTTGACCCCAAAGGACTCGGCAAACTCACTGAATTGGTGAGACATAAAGGACGCACCCTGATCAGTTGTCAGAGTTTGAGGGATGCCGAACCTATGAATGATATGTTCTAGAACAAAGCTAACCACTTCTTTATGAGTCATATTTCTTAAAGGAACTGTTTCGGTCCATTTAGTGAAATAATCTGTAGCTACGAGGACGAAACGATGACCTTTCGACGAAGCAGGATGTATTTCCCCAATGAAATCTAAACCCCATCCTCTAAATGGCCACGGCTTTATAATAGGGTTCATCTTAGCCGCGGGTACTAACTGTATGTTCCCGAACTTCTGACATGCTTCACACCCTCTATAATACCGAAAACAATCTTCTAACATAGTCGGCCAATAGAATCCTGCCCTCTTCAACAACCATTGCATCTTGGAAGCCGACTGGTGTGTTCCACATATCCCTTCATGCACTTCTCCCATAGCTACTTTTGATTGGTCGGGATCTAAGCATTTCAATAATACTCCATCTATCGTTCGGCGATACAACTCGTCGTTAAACAAGGTGTACTTTATGGCTTGCCGCCGGATTTTCCTATCTCTTGTTTGACTCGGATTCTTCAAATAACTAACTAAAGGTGCCCTCCAATCTTTGACTTCCAAACCACTTGACGACTCGGCAGCCTGTGTTAAACTGTTGCCCCCCGAGTCGGAATTGGATCTACACGAGTCGGCTTCGACTTCCAGCAAGTCGGCCTGGCCTTTGACAGCAACGAGCATCGGCTCTCTAGATATGAAAAACTTTCCTCGTCTGACTTGGTACCCGGATGCTTGCTGTGCCAAATAGTTGGCTCTAGAATTCTCCTCCCTGGGGACGTGATTGATACTAAAGGTATCTAAAAGCTTGACTATATCTAAACATCGGTCTAAATAGCTATTCAGCAACCCATCGAAGCATTGAAACTCTCCATTGACTTGCTGAACTACTAGCAATGAATCTCCAAAAGCATCTACATCTCTTATACCCATATCTATTAAGCTTTGTAAACCAAACAACAGTGCCTCATACTCTGCCTGGTTGTTAGTGCAAGGATACTCTAGTCGGACCGATGATTCATAGATGACATTCTTAGGTGAAACTAAAACACTACCAATGCCTTGCCCACTTCTACAAACCGATCCATCAAAGTAAAGCTTCCACGGGCATGTGCTAACATAATTAACATCCTCTTCATCATTAACCCTATGATCTACAATGAAGTCGGCGACAACTTGACCTTTCATGGCACGCAACGACTCATATGTTAGATCAAATTCTATTAACGCATAAGCCCATTTTCCAACTCGTCCACTAAGAATCGGTTGTTGCAACATGTACTTAATCACATCGACTTGGCAAGACACGACTTTCAACGTCGAGTAGTCGACGACTTACATATGCGATGATGTGCTCCTTTTTGTCGACTTCTTGAGTTAGCACTGCGCCGAGTACTTTATCCTGTGCAGCAATGTATAGTCGGAACGGGACTCCTGACTTAGGTGCTCGGAGCACTGGAGGACTCGACAAATATTTCTTGATACTATTGAAGGCTTCTCGCTGCTCTGCCCCCCAAGTGAACTCGGCTTCGTTCTTTAGCCGAAGCAAAGGGACGAACGATTCAATCTTACCCGCCAGGTTAGATATAAATCGTCTTAAGTAGTTTATCTTCCCTAATAGACTCTGCACATCTTTCTTGCATGTTGGCTCTCCTAACTTCCTAATGGCCTCTATCTTCTTAGGGTCAATCTCTATACCTTGTTCATGAATTATGAACCCTAAGAACTTTCCAGCCGACACACCAAACGCGCATTTGAGCGGGTTCATCTTCAACCCATACCGACGCATTCTTTCAAAGGCTAGTCGCAAGTCGGCCAAGTGGTGTTCATAGCCGTCCAACTTGACGACGATGTCATCAATATAGACTTCTAACACAATGCCTAAGAGATCATGGAAGATCAAGTTCATAGCACGCTGATACGTAGCGCCTGCATTCTTCAAACCGAATGTCATGACGACCCACTCGAACAACCCGACAAAACCGGGGCAACGAAAGGCAGTTTTAAACATGTCCTCTTCGGCCATAAAGATCTGGTTATACCCGGCATTGCCATCTAAAAAGCTAAGTACTTTGTGTCCGGAGGCGTCGTCTATCAACATATCGGCTATAGGCATAGGATACTCATCTTTAGGTGTGGCTTTATTCAAATCCCTAAAGTCTATGCATACCCTAATCTTGCCAGTATTCTTCTTCTCGACTGGCACAATGTTTGAAATCCACTCGGCGTATCTGCATGGCCGAATGAACCCTGCCTTTACCAGTCGGTCGACTTCTTCCTTGATACGATCATACAGATTAGGGTTGAAACGCCTAGGCGGTTGCTTGTATGGTCTGAAGCCGGTCTTGATAGGTAGCTTATGTTCGACCAGACTTCTACTTAACCCGGGCATTTCTGTATAATTCCAAGCAAAGCAATCTACGAACTCTTTGAGTAGCGCACATACCTTATTCTTCTGGCCGACTTCCATATTGGCGTTAATGAATGTTGGTCGAGGCACGCCTCCATCGCCAATATTGACTTCTTCCAGTGGGTCGACCGACGAGAACCCTTGTCCGAGCTTCTCCATGTCGTCGAAATCTTCGATAGTCTCATGCATATCGTTCTTGCCCAAACGATATTCCTCGGTGCGCTTTTGTAGCCATTTAACGCTATCTTCTTTATTCATTTATAAAGATAAATTATTTAGCCGAGCTATAAAAGCCGGCTGTGCTTGTATCGGTACAAATCCGTCCTTACCGATACTGACGTAGTCGTAGTCGGATAAGTTCCTACCCGACAGGCACTTCATGTCACCGTGCTGCCAATCGACTGTAGTCTCGGCTAAAGCGATGCAAGCCGAGTTGTCTGCTTCAATCACTTCGACGTCCTCATCTACCCACTGGATTAAGCACTGATGCATGGTAGAAGGGATGCAACAATTGGCATGGATCCAGTCCCGCCCCAAGAGCACGTTGTATCGGCCTTTGACGTCGACTACGAAGAATGCAGTCGGCAGGGTTTTGCTTCCGACTGTAAGTTCTACCGACAATATGCCCTTGGCTTCGGATAGCTCCCCCGAGAACCCGCTGAGTCCCATGTTTGTCTTCATCAACTCGGACTCCTTTCGGCCTAGTTTGGAGAATACCGAAAGTGGCATGATGTTGACCCCAGTGCCGCCGTCGACGAGCATTCGGCCAATCGGTCTTCCGTCGATGTGGCCTTTGATGAATAAAGGCTTCAGATGCTGCCCATGCTCCTCCGGCTTCTTGAATATGGCGGCACTCGGCCCGAGCAGAAGCTCTGCGACTTCCGACTCAGGAGCGCGGAACTCGATCGGTAGTTCGAACACCATATTGATGTCCATGTCGGCGGGTACTTCTCCGACATCCTTGCTGGCAGCCTCGTCTTCTTCCTTCGCGATGCGCTTCTCCTTCCAGGTCATCTTCGCGGGCTTCATTGGTCGGGCTTGGTTGAACCATTCGTCGCGCTTCTTCTCGACGAGCTCCTCCCTGAGCTCGAGGGCTCGCAGCCGCTGGACCCTCCGCTTCTGAGAGTGCGTGAGTCCTGTGGGGCACCATTGCGGCTTCGGTTTGGTTCCTGGTTCAACCGACTTGATCTTCTTCGCCTGCTGACTTGGCGTGGATTCGACGCCAGGTCCCGCTGCATTACTGGATTCTGGCTTGTCCGAGTCATGTACCATGCCGAACCGTACACGCCGAGTCCCTGCTGGTGGAGCCGAATTAATTTGCGAGCTAATTAACACGGCTGACCGTTGTGGTCGACTTCGTGCTTGACTGGTACCCAGACTTGCCTAGTCGGCGAACTCCTTGGGGTCACCGGTCGACTTGGTACGTCGGGTGCCTTGCGCCGAGTGGCGAGTCGGTTCCATGGTCGGATTCCCGACTCGACCCGCGTCCTCTTTCCGTGGGGCCGCTCTCCGAATCCAGACGGGATCCAATTCGGCTGAAACATGCCGAGTGGTCCAGCCGGATGCGGCGCCCAAGGGTTGAAACCCCATGGAGGGCACTGTGGGTAGAAAGTGTGTGCGCCTCCCCAGTACGCCGGACCTGTTGCCAAGTATGGTGGTTGCACGTATGGGCCCCCCTGCCAGTACTCGAACCATCGGAACCTTGTCGGGGAGGAGACCTGGGGCGCTTGGCTCCTCCAAGCCGAGTGAACACATTGTTGGTTGTGTATTTGTTCAGCAATTGTTTCACTGTCGACTTTGGCCTCGCGGGCTGACTCTTCCCTCGATTAATCTTCCAGACGCCGACTTCTGGATTCTTTGGCTTGATCATTTTTGGAGTCGGCGAGGAGTTCGAGTTGGTTGTTTTCGGAGTAGGAGAGGGACTCGACTTGATCATCTTTGGAGTAGCTTTGTTGTCAATGATGACGTTCTTCCCTTTGGTGGACTCGGCCTGATGTGACCGAATCAGCACTTTCTTCTTCTCCAAGTCGATCACGTTGATCGGGAAAGGATCACTGTCCAGCTTCATCTTGGAGCTCTGAGCAAACGTCAATCGTCCGTCATTAATGGCCGATTGCACCTGTCGACGAAACACATTGCAGTCATTAGTAGCATGGGAGTTATGCCACTTACAATATGCCCTTTTGCCCAATTCATCCGCCGATGGTAACACGTGCCCTTCCCTCACTCGGATCATATTCCCCTGCAGGAGCATGTCAAAGATCTTGTCGCATTTGCTAATATCGAAGGTATACCGAATCTCCTCTTTCCGAGTGGGTGTAGGCCTGAGGGCTGGACAAACAAGGGTTTTGACTTGGGCGCATTAACCCACTCGGCGATGCATATGTCAGCGTCGTCCTCGCTGTCCGAGCTGTTTTCATAGGTTATAACATTGATTGCTGACTTCTCTTTGGCTTTGCCCTTAGCATCCCCAAACCGGCTGTATGTTTTGACTTCCTTAGCGCGGTTCTCCTGTGCTACAGCCCTCTGAGCGACTTGGCTAATGGTTAGGAATTCTTGGCCTTCTAATCTGTCCTTAATATGGGCGAGCAAACCTGCAAAAGCCAGGTCGGCAAGATCTTTTTCATTTATAGTCAAGCTAAAGCACTTGTTCTTAACTTCTCTAAATCTTCTAATGTAATCACAGACCGGCTCATTGTACTTTTGTTTAACCATCGTTAGATCCGAGAGCCTGAGCTCGGTCTCGCCACCGTAAAAGTAATCGTGGAACTGCCGCTCTAAGTCTGCCCAAGACGTAATAGACCTAGGAGCGAGTGAGGTGAACCATGTGAATGCAGTACCCGATAATGACAAGGGAAAAAGTTTTATCCTATAAATATCCGATGTGCCGACTTCACTACTCTGTGCTAAGAATTGCCCTATATGCTCAAAAGTCGTCCTATTGTCTTCCCCTGTGAACTTGACGAAATCAGGGATCCTGAACCCGCGGGGGTACGGCATGGTGTCGTAGCACTCGGGGTATGGCTTTAGGTAACCCCGAGAGCCATCTTTAGGTATTACGCCGAGTTCTCTGAGTACTGAGGTGAGTTGGTCTTTATAGCTCATATCGGCCAGCGGGGTACGCGAACTCGGCTGTGGTAACTCGGGTTGGATTTGTTGCGAGTTAAAATATGCCTCTGGAACCGGCCCATGAGGGACTCCGGTACCGAGAGGTGGAATCGGTGGTGTGCTATACGCGACTGTTTGATAGCAGGGTTGTGGGATGTTCGTGCTAAGGCTTAGACTTCGGTCATTATTGGGAGAACTCTGGGACACCGAAGTCGGATTGACAGAAGTCGTGACCACGGGGGCGACTTTTACCCGATGATCGACTCTGTCAGGGTCAGGGTACATCAGCTGTTTGTTCCGATGTTCATCGTTAACTTGTAAGACTGTAGATCTAACCTGACCCGGCAGACTATCCTGTAAGTCTTTAGCGATTTGCTCTTTCAATTCGTCAAATCGGCTATTCAATACTCGAGCGAATAATTGCGCCGATTTGTCCATCTCAGTGCCATATCTGCTAGCTACCGACACGTCGATTAAATTAGCAATTTCATCAGAACATGTCGGTTTACTCACCTCGGGTTTGGGCGCAGGAGGTGGACTCGGCACGACTACTTTCTTGATGACGCCGTTCCTCGTCTTCTGGTAGCCAGCCAACTTTTGCCGGAGTCGCTCCGCCTGCTCCTCTTCGAGTTGTTGTTCAATCTCCCGCCGTTCACCTTCAGATAAGTCGTCGAGCGTGACGGCGATGATGTTTTCCGGGTTGACGATGCTTCCGTCTTTGGAGTCGGGATTCATCGTGTAACCTTAGCTTCTCGTCCCCAGCGGAGTCGCCAATTGTGTTCGCACGAAATTGGATCCATGAAACACCTAGGTAAGGGAGTCGCCAACCGCACTTACGTGTGCGATAAACGGATGCTTTTCGAGCAAAGCAACAAAGGATAACTATCGTACTTACGCGTACGACAAGCGATTGCTTTCCGAGCAAAGCAACAAAGATCTTCTTACTTACGTGAAGAAGAAACGACTGTTTTCCAGCGCAAAACAGCAAAGATCTACTGCTAAGAAAAGATAAAAGATTGATTTGATCGATTGTTGGATGCTTCAATCGGCCGTCACCCTTTACATATTTATAGGGCGGCTGGTCTTCCCGTAGGAGATCTGGACTCGTAATCCTAATCTGATTACAAATATATCTCTTTCCTTGTTTAAAGGATTTGGATTCTACCGTACATGTGACTTTCCATACAAACTAAGATAGCTTTCCAAATCTTAACTGTCTCGTACGCCGACATCCGGACTCCTCTTGGCGCACGATATATCCTTTCCAAATAATCCGGATTGTCTTCCAAATCTTGTAGGACTCTCCTTGATTGTCACGCCGCGTTCCTTGCGCCTCAAGTTGAAGTCTCTGGCGTCGGGTAAATCTTGAAGGGTATCGCTGTGACTCAGACCTGCTGGAGATGATCCCTTGCGAGCACTCGGGGACGAACTCGGACCGCTCGGGATGATCCTTCGCGAGTACTCGGGGATGAACTCGGACCGCTCGGGAGTCGGTCGAGTACTCGGGAGCAACCCTTCGGGACTGGGGAGCTCCTTGGGGCTTGGTCACTCGGGGTCACCAGTACTCGGGGTCGGTGATGCTCGGGGTCGCGAGTACTCGGGGTCGCGAGTGCTCGGGGCCGCCACTGTTGAATGTCCAGAGGTACTGCTCGCGGCTTGATGACGTAGCATTCGGGACGTGGGCGCTCGGGGACACCTCCGACTGCTCGGGTCTTCGGGAACTTCTGCGAGCACCTTCGCACTTGGGATATGATGACTACTCGGGATGCAGTGAGCACTCGGGGGCACTCAGAAATGCCGCGAGCACTCGGTATCAAATATACCGCGAGCGTCCAGGCCACTCGGCTGTATTAATCCTGCATGTAAGAGTAAATGCTGCATCCATACTGTTAGTTTCATCATCTCAACTTCCAGCAAACCTAACACTTAATTCGGCCAACTGAATAAATCTTCAAGCCAAATTACGCTGTAAACAGATATACCTGCATATATCCATCTCTCGGAATGTTAGGTTGCCCATAAACCTAAACCCTGGAACATTAGAATTCTATATTAATTTAAACCTGCATATACTCTCTTCCCGGTTTCCACACAAAACCACCATTTCAGTTAACGAACACTCGGATTAAACAGGAATCGACCGTTCAAAGTCTTAAACCCTAAAACCCTAGTACCAATAGTTTCTCTCGAGCATGTATGTCATCTAGTTTATTGAAGTTATTTGGAGTTCTTCTTATTCGGTGTTTTCCTTTTCGACGTGTAGTTTTGACGATACGACGAATCGTGCGAAGGAAGCTAGAGAGCTGCCGAATCAAGTTCAAGACCGAGACCCGGCCGATACTGCCAGGCAAGCATTCCCACTTTGATCATGTTGAATCCCATATGTGTGAAATCATAATTATATTGTTTGCGAACTCTGCATGCTATGTGATTTTAAACGATATTTTATGTAGGAATAGTTATTCCCATTAGTTGCACGACAATTAGGTCTGAGCATCCGATCCTTGTACCCCTAGGTATAATAGTCGGTTGTTCCGCGACCGACAAAAGTATTAAGGTTATAGGCCTTAGCCGCGCTTAGACCTGCTGTAGTTAAAAATAAGTTTTCCGAGATATACAAAACCCCATTCGGGATATGGGAATAAAACCCTCGGATACGTATGTTATTCGAGGTGGTGTTTCAAAAGAATGTTTGTCAAAACCCTGAATGAAAAATTGGAGATGATTTGGATTCGGGCGAGAATGCTAAGGGCAGCCTGGGGCTGTAGAGAAATTGATGATGGCACGATTGTCCGGGACGATCGTGGGTTGAGGAATGGAGTCTCGCTCGAATCAGTTAAGGACCGAGTCTAAGTGCCGCTAAACCGGTTCCTCACCGTACGTCCACATGTCCTTTATGGGAAGGACTTGGCTTAGTACCCCGACAAGTATTAGGGTTTGGACCCGTGGGAAGTTAGGAGTTAGTGCTAGGTGTTTAAAGTCCTAGAGATCCACCTACGCCGGGCGGGAGGTGTTGATACGTCACAAAGGTGGGGAGTCCCATTTTTGGTCCGGGACGCAAAATTGGGTCAACCACCTAGCGGGTCCAACTCTGGTATGGAAGCGGGCGAAGGTCTCGTTGTAACAACCCTGTTAATATACGTCGCGAAGTATTCCCAGGGTGACTTACATCTTGTGGGTAAAGCCGTACAACCTCTACAGAGTGTTAAAAACTATTCGAATAGCCGCGTCCTCGGTCATGGACATGAACTGGCAAGGCCACACACTGGTTAGACTAAGTTTTGGTTGCGAAAGTCGGGAATGGGATTAAGGACGTGGGCATGATGTGTCCACAGAGGGCAATTTACGCTACGCGGTTGGTAGCAAGGAATTGCCGGAGAAGAAGGCTAGCCGTGCTATCCGGGATACCACGGGCTGAGCCAGGGGCTCTCGCTGAACTATCCGGGATAGTGTCAGTGGAGCGTTAAGTCGAGAAGCTAGTACTACTGCCCGGGGCAGTAGGGACTGAGCTGTCTCGATGGCTGAGATGATGAGGTAGCGGGGTCTACCTCGGGAGAAGTTGTTGTTGTTGTTGTTGTTCCAACTTACCAGAATTTACAAACTGCTTTGGAATCTACTATTCTCGTATTTAAACTGAGAACTTACATTTCCGCACAATCAGCAACTTAGGTTAGAGCTATTCCTTGATTAAACCCCTGCATGAAATATTGTCGTATAATCTCTCCTGTGGGAATAGCTTGCGAGTACATTCAATGTACTCACCTGGCTTGTTGATTTGGCCAGACGAAGAAGACGTCAGATCCAAAGAAGCAATCACGATCGCGAACGCTAGGGCGTAACCCCAGTCAGTTGCCTGTCGGGTATGGCATATTGATGGGTCACCTCATCGAATGTTTTCCGCTGCAAAGTTTATAGCCATTGGGCTACAGGTATCAGATTATCGACTTTATCGGTCTATTTAATTGTTCCCGCATGTATGACAATGATATACACGCTAACTCGTGTGTATCGGCTACTGATCCAGGGACCGGTACAGTAATCACGAGGGAGTTCCCGGTCTTAAAACCGGGGGCGCCACATGTTGATATAGGAACAAGTCTAGCTGTACATAATGTCATTGCATGTAGACATGTTTAGATAGCATTTCTGATGTTCATACAGTTTTCTAAACTGTTTTCTTCACTGTCTAAATAGCTTGCATAAATAGAATAGCTACATAGATTAACATTGATTGTATATTAATTGTCTATATGGTAGATGAAATTGTGAGCTACATGGAAGACAATAGAGCAAGTTTGTATTAATAACTGAAAGAAAGCAGGTTGTATTATATGGTATGATCTTTAGCTACACAAATGATCATCAGCCTTAGATAGTATGCACCAATTTATTATATTCGATTATAATTAGAATGAAGCATCGAAGGGGAAATTGCTTGCCTGCTTTTTTGTTTTGTTAAATTGTATATGAATGTATGTTTTTTTAATTGTTTAATAAATCTGTTTTGATGTTCAGATAATCCATGTGTTATTTGAATTCCTCGAAAAGCAATTCTCGCAGAAGTAGTTAAGAACCTTGGCGGTACTGAGCCATGCTATGAATGTTGGTTCCAACATGATAAGTATCATTCTGTTGTTAGCGCTATTATTAGTACCGCAGAGGTAAATACATCTGGCAAGCTCGAGCAAGCAATGGGGCATTTTGCCAACACAGTAGGAGCTGCTAAAGAAGCTGCTGCTGCTGCTCTTTTAGGATTGCTGAAAAAGATATACATATTTGAGATCGATGATGTAAATTTCATGGGACGTGCAAGAGCCGAACAACAGAAAGAAGAGCTTGAAGAACATATCCATGTTGCTATTTCGATACAGGAAAAACAGACCCAAACAATCTGTTAACTTGGCAAGGGGTGGGATCAGTTATTAGATATCATGGAAACTGTGCAAGAAGTATGTGAGGATATTTGTGGCACTGCCTTGACCGTTCTTCCCACATCTGATCTAGGTGGGCCTCAAACTGAAATTGCAACAGCACTATGGCATATCACAGAGTGGTCAGAAGAGAAAATCTATGAAAGCGCTGGAAATCTGAAGGATACGATGAAGCCAAACAAGTGAAAGATGCAAGAAATGATTATAGTATACTTCTGCTATGTCCGTAGATGTAGCATCTTTTGAAATGTATTATATGCGTTGCTAGTTTAATGATATATATGTTAGCTATGTATTGTTAAGTGCTTAATGTCTGTATATAAATGACTGCGTAATATGTCTATCTCAGTACTTTGGTGGACAGCATAGGTGTTATGTATATAATGAAGTAGATGAAGCTATTAGTTTAACAGTGACTTTGATTTATGGCGCATACTATATTTCAGCGCTTTGCCGGCTGACTTTGTTTTATGCTGCATCTAGTATATCTCAGTGTCTTGCTGGAGAACATAGGTGTTATCTATGTAATCAAATAGGTCAAGGTAGGAGTTTAAGCCCAGCAAGGGACGTGTGCTGTCCAGAGGAAACAAGTCTGATGAAATTTTGTATAGCAATGTAAGAAGACATGGTTAAGGCAAAGAAGTAATACGTTGTATGGTGCATACTGTGCTTGTATTTTTTATAACAAGGCGCATAGACAGTTAGTAAAGCACAGCTATGAATTTCTTCTGTAAACGTGTGGAAATACAAATAATGTGACAGTGCATTAAGATGAATTTTCATTAGAAGGATCAGACAGCAGTATGCCGGTGGCAGTTGAATTGCACATTGAAGATCTCTACTCTGCTGTAGGACACGTAGTTACCTGAGCTGTACTTAAAGCACTTACCGTCTGATTTGCTACCAGATCAGTACTATTGTGGTATCTTTGTTTTGCATATTTGGGTTTATAAAGGCATTTATTATAAAACATACAATACACTGGCTTGTGCAATATACTGCGAATAGAGAAAGAAATACAATAGAAGGATGAGTATCATTTTTAGCGTGTAATAGAGACACTCAAAACGATCTTGATCGGAACATAAGATGCACAGGTACAAACAAGATAGCAAGTATGGTCCATTCGATACAAGCCGCATAATTAACAACACAGGGGCATATTTATATAACTGCAAAGTAGCTGCATACAAAACATTAACCGTTCCAAGCTAGGAGCACGATCAGGATCATAACTGCATGCATGATCACTTCCTTACCTGAAAAAACAAAATAATAATACACCGTGTAAATGGAAGGATACAAGAATACAATCAAGCATATGGTTAAAGCACAATTACAACCTGTATTGTAGGCATTATGAGACCAGCAGCAATATTCACTGAAGCCAGATCGGCTAAATCTATTGCTAGAGTTTCTTGTGGTGTTCTTGGCGGCATATGCCCAATGTAATGGATATCAGAATTTTGTCTTCCTGTTGTTGATGGAGGCGAGCTAGATACTTCAAGTGGAAGGAGGCCAACATGCTTCGTGCAGATTTCCTGAATCTTGGATAGCAAGGTTTGGCTCGTTTCCTTGAGCGAAGCAACATAGGCCAGTTTGATCTACTCATCTGCTCTGTAAATATCCTGAAAAGAACTTGCTGCCTGAAGCATTTTTTTCAGTGAAGCAACCTCATTATAGTTAGCATCATCAATTTCAATTTCCTTTTCCTTCATCAGATGTATAATCACTGCCTGAGCTGCACTTTTCATCGCGCTGTATGTGCTTTTTGCAACGTTGCCATAGAATGTCTTAGTCTCAACAGCTGGCTGATCTCCACCTGGTGGTACATCTATTTCTATCCAGCCTCTGAGACATGAATCAGTCTCATTAAGAACTCCAGTCGAACGAATAACGAGAGCCAATGATGAAACAATTTGATCAAGAAGGACCTATCTAGAAATGTAAGCATTTTGCACTGCCTAAAAATATAGAAATTAGATCGTAATATGTAAGGTGATGAGGCATAGAAATGATTCAACTGATAGTATATAAAATGATAATAAAGGTTGGAAGCTTTACAGAGGAAGATTCGGGTCTATAGTCTCTGTCAAATGATGAATTGTGCAGCATGGAGCCATAACATCAATGCAAATTGAAACTGCAATAGTGCGGCACTACTAATATGCTTAATGTCTATGCTTATCAACAATATTTTATATTCATGCAAGGTATATAGATGTAAGTTACCTAGATGGGAAGAGCGGCATTGTGATAGCATCAATGGACTGCCTATTTAGATATAAGGCAGAATGAAAATTGCCGTGGGAAGCTAAATGAAAATGCAAAACAAAAGGCACATGTAGGACTGACACGGGAAAGTATAGGAAACAAGGGAAAGCTGTTAATGAACAAGAAATTTACTCCGGGAATTTGCAACAGATCAGGTTCCATCTCCATAACAGGAACATTATCAGAGAAAACAAGCCTGCGCCGGCTAGAACGTGCCACTGATGAAACTGTACTAAAGCTGTCAACGGAATCTTGTTTGGTAGATCCTGAACAGAGTGAACGATTCTGTCCATAATCGAGCAAGGGAGTAGCAGGACCGACACGCTGCATAGAACAGTCATTACGGAGAGGCATGTCTTACAGCAAGCAACAATTTCATATAAAAAGGAATTCATAAGCACAGGTCACAAATGTGATTGCTATATATATCTCAAGAAACAGAAGGTAGCAAGAATGGAATGTAACTTTACCAAGCCACCGGTGAATAATACCTCTAGCAGATCATCTGGAAGAATGCGTTGGTGCTGGCTGTCTTCCATGGAGAAACGAGGGAGGCAAAGTAAGAAGAGGAAGAGGCAAGATACTTTATGCGTATAAGAAGCACAACAGCTACCTCGAGGAAGGAGAGAGAGCAAAAGCAGCAATCATTTAATGTACTGCTGGACATACTGCACGCTGTGTCTGGCTTTATCTGAAGAGCAAAACACTTGCTATTTTGGAAAGCTGGTAGGAGCAGCTGGTCTTTAAATCCTTGAACCACCACAACGTAAAAGGGATGGCACACAGACAGCGAGAACCGTGTAAACTGATTTATGTACCGTCTTTAATTTTTGTTTGTCGATGTAATCGTTTATTTGAGTGTTTCCGTAACTGGTTTTTAGTAACAATACATTTTTGGGCTAGCTCGATATGTTATTTTACTCCAATCGTATATACCGCCTACTTATATACATCAATTCTGTATAGCTAGCGAGATTAATGGGCGGGCGCTACCTGACAGTAAGCAGCAAATGACATGAATAAACAATGATGTAATACGATCGCTGGAAAACAGCAAATGCTGTTAATAATCGAATGCTCATAGTAATTGCCACAGATAGCAAGTTCGTGACATTGACCAAATATGTAACCTGAACAACTGAATATAAGTAATCCTAGCTGAAACTGGGAACAACGATTATCTGTTTAGATCTTTAACAGCAGCACCATAGTTTAATAACATTACAGAAGTAGTCAGGTAGACTGTATACTACAGACAATTTAGAAGAACAATAGCTTTAGGATAGAACAGTGAGACTGTCAGTTGACGGACAACATACAGCAAAACAGGTAGAGCACAGAAGTAACTAACAACACTACAAAGGCTAGGGATGTCTGAGGACAAAGTCCATTGCAGGAAGACTGCAAGGACCATAGCAAAATATGGACACAGATACTGCGTGCTTCGTTACCGGTAAGGATGCCTATGTCATAATTGTTGATCAAAGGACAACCGCATCATCAATCTGCAGAATAGTATATAAACAATATGAGCAACCGGCATGAAAAGGCAAGTTTACATTGCATTGAACGTTAAGACACAATGATTGATACCTCCTTTGAACAACTTCCTAGCCACGGAGGTGTTTTTCACATCGCCCAGTGTTCTGCTAATCAAATGCTATTTTCATGATACATCTGTATGGTGACAAATATAGCAAACAATGCGCGATGAAAATCACTATTGCAGTATATAGCAGCATATGTGATCTTTTGTTGCCACGTTTTTTGGTGGCAGAAGAGGCATCAGCTTTGAAAATAGCAAACTCTTCTGCAACATCAGGAGGAGTTGTTGTAGGCTGGGTAGATGTGCAAACATCAGGCTAGGTACAGCAACCGGATAGGAAACAGTTAAGCAGATGATATGTATGCGATCTTTACCGCTAGAGGCGATGATGCCTTGGATGTAACAGTTGATTTCTCAGCTCCACGATCATCACGAGAAGCATCGATTGCACTATCACTATACGACTGCAGACAGACAAAAGAAACAATGATGAATAGATCCATGGCTATCTCAGTTGAAGCAAAAGTAATGTAGCCTGCACATTATGGAACTCTGTATAAATAAAACCACAAAACCAGATGCAACCTTGCTGGTCTGTCTTGCGGCAGAAGAGGTAGCCAAGTCAGACGCAGCTTGCAGACAAAATGGTTAGGGTAAAGCAAGAAACTAACAATTGTGCAACATGGATACCACAATTTCCTTTATATATGGAAGTTAATCTCTAGGCAACCAGGAAATAAATGGAGATTGAAATGACGGCAACGATACAAAGTGTGAAGAGCAAAACAATAAGAAAAGCAGACAGAAAACGAGCAAATAACAGACATAACACTGTCAGCAGAAAGAGAGCAACTGCATTGCTCTGTAAAGGATATCCACCTCCGTCTGTAATGGAACAAGTTCAGAAGCTGGAGATGACGTAACCGCAGAGTCCAACTGTTTGGAACCAGAAGCAATCGTCCCAAATTCAAAGATCTTGGAATTCGGATGCACGGCATCCACTCTATTAACCTGGAACGTAACCTCGCCAAACTCCAGGCTTCTTTTGGTCACACTGAAACTGACAGTGAATTTTCACGAGACAAGCGACGCTATTTCAGCAGGGATTGTGCCCGGTCTACATGCTGAAGCACGCTGGACAGCATCAACAGTTTTGCCAATAATTTGCTCAGTTACTCCAGCAAACAACACAAACTGAGCATCCCCTGTGCCGTCATTGCCAACGAATGATATTCTGTACCTACGTGCACCGCAACATGACAGGAAACGATTATGTTTTGAATTAAAAACAGACAAAAAGTGAACTATGCCTCTCCCCCTCTTTTTTTTTCTTCAAGAAATGTATTTACCTTAGAGCAGCTGCTACGCAAAGGCACTTTGGATCACTGCAAGCAAACTCTGTACCTGCTGAATATGCAGTTTTATGGCACTTAGAACAAGCAAGGAACCACTATGAATTTGACAGAAGCTTCATGACTGTAATGGTGGAGACCATATTCTTTCCCTGCACGCAAGTCAAGAAATGTATGCACCATAGAACGAACACAGATCAGGTAATGGTACTGAATCGATGTGCATAGAACAAGATAAGCATACCATTGAATAGCAATAAAAGAGATATGCACACCATGACATAAAACGTACAAGTAAGTCATATGGATCTGTTAATAATATTGTCTTGATATCAACCTTTTCAGGTTCAGATTGCTTGTAAGCCTTTTGGTACCAATCATCAGCTGCAGCCATCCATTGCACAGCAGGTATTTGCTGTCCAAATCTGTATATACAGGAAAACATAAGAGCTACAGTTGGTTAGCTAACATCTATAACTCAGTGAAAGGCAGGAAAACGATTGCACGCAAACCTATCATAGCAAGCACGCGTCTCAGGAATATCAGGGTTGATGTAGTACCTAGCTGCCTCCCCACAGCTTATTGTATTATGCCCTATATTTATTATAGATTATAGACAGCATGAACACGAAAAATGGATCTAATGGAATAGATAGATATGTATTATGGCAAAAGAAAGTGATCATAGATAGGATATACCTCTATAGTCCTTTATCAGAGTACCAACAAACAGGATGACAAGGAGCTTCAACTGACCGTCCTTGTATAGCTGCTCAGCAGGGAACGCAGATGCATGCTGCCCCCACAAAGCCACATCAACGGTGCTTTCACTGACAAGTATCATAAAATGGAAGTACTTTTATTTAGAAATCTGAAGATTCAAGGAAAAAAATAAGATGGTGCCCAAACTAATTGACAGCATCACATACATAACGGAGGGAAAGCACAGCAAACGAGTAGACATACTGAATATCCATGAGTTGCAGGTTTCTCTTTAAAGAAACGGAAGACTGGCCCGGTAACTGAACATGTAGCAGATCTGAGACTGCAGTTATAATGCCAATAACATTTGCAGAAATACATATGAATACAACAATAACTTTATGTAAGAAGGCAACGAGCAGATGTAATAAAAGAATGAAAAAGAATAAGGCTGAATACACTTGCCAAGGAACTTTTCTTTTCTGCTAATGAATTTAGGCAATTCTTCAAAGGATGTTAGGGAATAAGCATAACGAGGGAATGACTCCGCAACTGCACTGGCCTCTTGGATCTTTGTCCAGCTAGTTAGCTTGATCATGAACGCTCCGTCAACAACCTTGTACATATTCTTTGCTGATTGCACAAGGAAATCTCGGATCAGGTAGACATGACCTTCTTGGATAACCTCCATGAGCTTAGGTGCATGAGCCGCACTTATTTCAGCATACATTTTGTTCCCCTAACAAAAAATCAGTAAATGTACAAGAAAATGAGCACGGGAATAGAGCAGGCATGTATAGCAGTGAAAGAAAGTCTGTACTATGTCATCAATAAGGATGAGGTCAACATGACCAAGTTTATGCTCCCTGTTATAATACTCCCACATGCGTGACACACGCACGCAGATAGTGCCACGTTTTTTGGTTGGATCAATATCAAATAGGGAAAGCAACTGAACCTGTACAATAGAGGCAATAGTTAGCGTCTTATGCGAACCATGGTGAGTCGAAATGGAAGGCAAATATAAATTGTCATGAAACGTTAAAACCTCACCTATAAACCTAGCATATATAATTAAACATAGTAGGCAATACAATATAGTTTTAGACTTGATTCTCATACAAGAGAAAGGACCTCGTGGTACACAACATTACGTGTGCTGTGACCACATGATCCATCCTCATTATCAATGAGAATCTTAAGACCAGAACGCGATGTCACCCTTGAAATTGCAACATATAGCTGCCCATGTGTAAAAATAGGTCGGCACAGATACACACCAACATGGTCAAGGGTCTGGCCCTGGCTTTTATTTATAGTCATAGCATAACAAACTCTTAAAGGGTACTGCTGCCTTTCTAGCACAAATGGCCACTTTGAGTTCTTAGACGTCAATGTGATCCTTGGAATGTATACACTATCGCCAACATTTGAACCAGTCATTATGGTAGCCTGCACCACTCGATGTGCGAGTCTAGTTATGATTATTCTAGTACCATTGCAGAGTCCAATACTTTGATCTATATTTCTAAGCAGCATCGCAGGTGAGCCAACTTTAAGAGGAAATCTATGCTGTGGGAAGTTGCTAATAACAATGGAATTTAGGAACTCAGTAGGGTAGAGGTCATCAAAATCACATAATTTGTCATTCATTTTAGAAATTGTATCACAGCTTAAATGTTCAATCATTTTTCCTGGTATCATTTCTAGCACACGCATATTTATTTCATCAACTGTATCGTTGTTAGGACATACTATTGCTCGGTTCCGCAAGTAAACCGGATCAGCATATCTGGTAGAAAGATCAATGTAAACAGAATTGATGATGGCAACTATTTTATCACCAGTTGGGCAGACCAACAAATCAGATGGTATTGTAATTATAGTGCCAATGTCATCGGTTACTTCAATTGCTTCATCCACTTTACCATCCCCAACACCTAGAACCCACTCACTTAACTTGCGCAGCTCTTTCTGGTCAGTAGGCGATAGAGTTGGATTTGACAATCGCATATTAATATGCAGCTTGAGGACATGCACACACCGCCATAATGGTGAATTCGTTATAGTCGCAGCAATGACATGAGCCCGTGTACCACCTTCAATTACAGGCAGAATCTGTCTAAAATCACCACCCAACACAATTGGCTTGCCACCAAATGGGAGAGCATGTGCAGCAGCATTTAGAGGCGTTAAGATATCACGCAAGGTTCTATCCAATGTCTCAAAGCAATATCTATGTGTCATAGGAGCTTCGTCCCAGACTATAAGAGCACATTCTACAATAAGATCAGCAAGCATTGTTCCTCTCTTTACATCACACAAGGTAGTTTCATCAATATCGATTGGAATCTTGAAACGTGAATGTGCAGTTCTACCACCAGGCAACAGGAGCGACGCAACACCAGAAGATGCAACAGCAAGAACTATTTTTCATTGTGACCGTAAGCGCGATATTATAGCATTCCATAGAAAGGTCTTACCAGTACCACCATGACCCGAAACAAAAAAAACCCAGGCTGGTCAGTCATGACACACGCAACAATTTCATCATAGGCCATTTTCTGATCTGCATTGAGCTGGGAAGATAGCATAGATGCATTTTCTAAAAGATCACCTAGATCGTAAGACAGCTCATGATAAATAAACCTATTTGTAGTGGAGCTATTGGATGCAGGACGTTGCTGTGGCAGGTTAAAATGTGTAATTGATGAACCATTATGTGAAAATAGCTCGGCCAACTCATCTATCAACAAATCCTACAGCTGGATAGCTGGAAGAACAAAAGCAGGATTGTTGACCAATGAACGGTATCTATGCTAGATGTCATCCGATAAATAGCTTGAAAATCTATTATAAAAAGCTCGCTCATCATTCACACTGCAAAACAAAATTACGGTCACAAAAAGATGCCTAAGCTGATATGAAGTGGCCCATAATGAAGCTTCCTCAAACGCAGTGTACCACTCATCATCATTACCCAAAAGACCACGTGCTTCACAAGCCTCTTTAAATGTGCCATAAACAACACCATTGTATGTACGTAAATCATCAAAGCTACAGGCCCCTCTAACGATCATAAGGAGCATTCTAAGGTAGAAACGCTCGCCAGCAGATGGATGTACATAGTAAATCTGAGCTATCCTGTCATGACAGCTTCTATGTTTCCAGCATTTCTTATCAGCCTCCCAGGTCCACTCAGTTGGAAACTCACAATAAGTCAAAGAACGTGCATGTGGGAATTTTTGATTTGCAACAAACCATTCAGTAAGCATAGTTTTCTGGAAGTTTTCGGCATTCGATACAATGTTATGCAAATTCGTGGTTGATCTAAAAGTGACCGTATTCATTCCCGGTAGATGAACATCCAGTCGTTCGACGAATGGCATTTTACAGTGCAAAGGGAAAGCAAATAACCGCCACAATGCTTCATGAGGCACTAAATGCCTGCAATCCAAATAATCCTGGATCTCATCAATTTCCATTTTGGAGTGCACATCAGTACTGGTACGTTTCGCACGTGCATCTTCAAAACAGATACGTGATCTATCCTTTCCTTTATGCACATACTTGGACAGGTACTTGATAATTTTATTCTTGTTGCACCATTCCACATTAATATGAGCTTGATACTTTTTTAATAGGAACATGTTATATGGCACAACTGATCTGTTATCAAGTCTCACACCATTCTTGTACAGAACACGGCCATTATTACGACGCCTATACAATGGAAATCCTTGGTTATGAAGGCAGGTTTCATCTTGGAAAGGCCTAGGATAGTATTTTGAACAAACACCTTTTTTCATACAAGGGCATTTTTTGTTTGCATTACCACATGGACCATGCATCATGAACTCTTCAACCAATGCATATCCTAAAGGGTCAGTATACACATCAGGTATCTCGGCACTTATCAAGGAATCAATATGAGACAATAGCATGGCTTTGCTGCTGTCCTTTAACCATGTTAAAATGTGGGCATGCGGAAGGCCCCTTTTCTAGAACTCAATGCTGTGCAGTACTGCAAGAGCAAGGAGAACCAAGGATAAAGACCAAGGAAACTGAGTGTACAAATGGACAATGCTATAAGAGAACACAACCTATGGAAATAGGACCGAAAACTACCCCAGATTTAATATCACGGACAATCTCTTCCTGCTTCATACCATATACTCTGGTTATGATATCGGCTCTATCCGAGGGTAGCTGCCCTGGCTCGTAACGTAGTGCTTCAACAATCTCTGACCATTTAGGATTGCATGTGAAGGTGCTAAATGTATCAGGCCCACCATTGACCCGACAGATGGCCATGGCATCATGGTAATGCTGTGTATAGTATCTTTTACCACCAGTATATGACGCTGGCAGCACAGTTTTTCTACCTATCTTGTCACCATCTATGCACCCTTGCCCCACTGCATCAGTTATGTTCTGGAATTGATCAGACCGCAGCTCGTCCTGTTTCCTAATAATAAACCAAAGACGATTCTCTTCGAGGCACGCATAGCAATCAACCTGTAGCTGCGATGTGAGTCTACCACAACATGTGTATGGGTTATACTGACCGGGTCTATAGTGGCAGCAATATGAGTAGTAATCAAGCATTGTCAGCGTTTTGCGAGCATTTTCTGTAAGTAAATGGGCATTGGTATATTCAATACCTAAGTGGAAATTAGGATCAGCAAACGGGAACAGCAAAGGATACTGCAATGACATAAGAGCTGGATGTAGATTCGATACAAAATGAAGTCTGTGGTCCCTATCATGTACTATGATGTCGCGTCTGTAAGCATCAACCGAAAAATCACCAACAATGAGCATTGCAAGATCATCAGAGGCTGGCAAATTGTATTGTACGTCACCATGGTCTTTAGGAGCTAGTATCCTAATAGCGAGCCGCTGATGGGGGCACTCCTTCAAATGATCTCTAGCAATGCGAAATTGTTTGACAAGTGGATTGACATTATCTAGCATAGCTAACAGCTGTCTAATCACAGAGCGATCTAGATCGCCATCGAGGCCAGCATCGTCATCCAAGGCCCGTAACCTATGCTCAATTTCATGCTCACTTTCATAAATGTATAGCTGCGCAAATTTAGGTTTTTCACCATCAGCAGGAAGCAATGCACTAATTCTATGGTGCAGCTGACCGTTAATGCGGAAAACATACGGTCCACCACCATCGTTTATAGTGTTATCTATATTAGCCCCAAGAGATGTAAAATTGAAGAGACAATTATACTGTCTTATGTGGTTCATAAATTCATGGCTGCGGTGGTCACCACTAAATCGCATCAGGCGTGCAAGGGTTGGTGGAGGAGGCACAAATGGAGGAATACAAATACTGCCGCCACGACAACACGCATTGTAAACTATACGTCGTTTTGTCCAACTGGATTCTCACTGCACCCGTTCATCGTACCAGAAAGAAGCAGCACAATACCGGCAGCGATAGCATGGACCTCCAAAATAGGACCGCTGGGGATAAGTTGCTGGAAGGCCATGCAAACAAATACAAACATAGGCAAACATGAAAGAATCAGCGCGCGACTTATACAACACGGGGCCAAAACAGTGGTACCCGAGAACAAAACGCCTTTCAGAGCATCCACATATTCAAAGGACAATGACAAGTGTGCTTGACCATTGCCATCGGAAGGAACACCCCTAGCGACCAATTCTTTCATCTTTCTACGCTTTACACAAGCCTCCCTATTCTTTCTAGTATGCTGCTCCGTGAGTAAAGGAAAGAAGTCATCCCCTAATGAACAAAGATAATAATAACCTAAGTCAACCAGGGAGATGCATCACAACAGGGGCAACAATTGAACAAGACAAAGCATAGCAGGTATACGTAGAACATACTGGGTCTCTTTGGTGCCTGAGAAACGGCACTAAACAGCCCAATGGATGGAAGGGAAATTCCATCAATCCTTGGCCGTTTCGATTGCAAAAGAAAATCGCCAGGATCAATGGACGGGCCTGAACCATAAGACAAAGCAGCGTCCCTCGCAACAGCCAAACGAGAGCGCCTCGACATTTTTATATTCGGTATACTCTAGTCTAACCGTGGAAGATGCAAGACAACAGAGGAAACAAGCATCCAACAATACGAAATAACAATAAGGAAGACAATAGCCAGCAAGAAAGGAAACAAAAGAGGGTCAGGGAAAAACCTTAGTGGCATCCATCGTCAGCAGCAAGCAAACGACACAGCAACACGCAAGCCAGACGGAAGTAGACTCCTTTCAACAGCGACGAACATTAATAGGAACAGAAAAAGATCAGCAACGACCATTAAAGCAACAGAACAAACACACTAAATGATACAAAACAAGAAAGAGAACGTACCCTGAACAACGTGTGATACGAAGACGAGACAAATCGTGCAAGCGGCACAACCGGAGCTGGAAGGCAAGTAAGAAATAGATAAGCAAAGGCAACCGCACAGCCCCATATATATATTATATAAGAAAATTATATAAGAAAAGCAATGAAGAGTGCATTAACCAACACCCCGAGTAGCCCAACCTCGTTAGCACAGCACAAGCGGGAAGACAACAGCAGACAACAGCAGACCACAGTCAATAACCCTGCCAGCAAAAAAAGAAGGAACTGAACAAACAAACAGAAAGAATGGTTTTGTTTCGCACATACAGTAGCCACCCAAAGCCTCTTACCTAACAAGCAACCATGGCGGAAAAGCAACCAGCGAAGAGAACGAAGGAAAAAGGCAGCGGAAACCTTACACACCTTATATAGACAGGAGGAAAACCAAGGGACATGCTGGCAAAATTGCATTGAAATCCAGCGCAGCTAACAGAAACAGTAAGAAAGAGGAAGAAAACGGTGTGCACAAGGAAATGAAGGGGCACAAAAGGAGAGCTGCATCGAGATGCAGTGCCTTCAATAGGAACAGAACAGTAACAGCACAGGCACGGACCTCAAGGGCGAACAGGACACGGTGACCTCCAAACGATCGAAGGGGCAAACGAGACCCCAAGGCAGAAAACGAGGAGTACACGCGGCATGCTGCAAAGCTGCACTGGCAAGCGAACACATACGGTGTAGCTTATGAAACACGCAACACAGCTGCAGGTCGGAGCTTCCCGAAGAAGGAACACCGTGAACGGCCAACTCGCCAGCACCGGCAACACCAATAACGCGGAAAACCACCACAATCACCCCAGGCAACGCAACTACCAGTATCGATGGGCTATTTTATTTACTAATTTGAACCTAACTCCAAATTAAATTAATTGATCCTAACTCCAAAATACGAGACCAAAATTAGGTGCAATGGTAATAGCATATTGATACTGCCCTGCAAGAAAACCAATGCCAGAAGAACAGCGCAGGAAGATAACAAAACAGGAACAGCACAAAACACAATCCTAACTCCAAAATGTGTAAATCGGAGACCGAAATTAGCTGCAATCGTAATAGCACATTGGTACTGCCCTGCAAGAAAACCAATGCCAGAAGAACAACGCAGGGAGATAACAAAACAGGAACAGCACGAAGCACAATAACAGGAAAACGGTAAAGAAGAGGAACATCCAGACCTTAAACGGGCAGCTGATTACTGCACGAACCATTCGAGGGGCAGCTGGTTACTGCACGAACCATTGCAGCACGCAATTAGAAGAGACAGAGAAAGAAGACCGCATAACCTGCCTGGCACCGAGAATCATCGTACCACACTGAACGGGGACGAACGGACGCAGCCACCACCAGATCCGGAGGCAACCCCAGCAGCCGGCGCATCACAGGACCACCGCAACCGAACACCGGCAGTACCTGCAGGAACCATCATCGACAGCCGCAGAAGACCGGACTGCCCGCAGCACCGGTGCTCCGGGCATCGACCGCCAAGGAACCCACAACGCCGGACCGCAGAAGACTGCACGGCCCGCACCGGCAACAGCACCGCCCGCGGAGCCAGGAAGAAATAGCAAGAGAAAGACCACGAACGAAGACCGGACTGGCCGCAGCGCCAGTGCTCCGGGCATCAACCGCCGAGCAACCCACAAGGCCGCACTGCCCGCGGAGCCAGGAAGAAAAAGCAAGAGAGACACCACCGATAGAAAAAGAGAGACAGAGAGAGAGAGAAAGGAAAAGACGCCGGGCGCTGACAACACACGAAGCAACAGCGGCCTGCGAGCAGCCCACGCAAGCGCGGCCGAGGCCCAAGCAACCACAGAACACGCATTCTCCGTCCGAAGGGGAGGGCGCCAGCAACTAGCCCCATAGGGCAGGCGACGGAGCGAGACGCGCGCGGGGCGACGCGCGCGCGATCCGGGCCGTCCGCGGCGTATCCGCGGCGTATAGGACGGAGATGGCGCGCAGAGGCGCCGAGAGGGCTCCAGGGGCGCGCGGCTTTACTGTCTAGTAATATATGCGTTCATTGCCATCGACATTTGGGACGGTTTTTTTTCTCTTCCTGACTGGTGACTCATGGAGTGACAGCAAACTGAGTACTGGGTGGCAAGAGAAACAGCAATGATTGCAAGAAAAATATAAATTAGGGCGTGCGACAAGGATACAGGCCATAACTGTTTATTATTCTGAGAAGCATCGTCTTAAATTCTTTACAAGAAACAAAAGCCAGAATTATTGCTACAATACCAACACGGGCAAGGCGACAACTTTGTTATACACGGCAATGGAAGATTAGTGCCCATTAGGTCTTCGAGGTGCCGTCACTCTCTGCACCTGAAGTTTTCTCCGCAGAAGTAAAAGAGACAGAGTCTTTCGGTTCAGTCTGCACCGTCAAGCTCAGCACCTCAGGCCGTGAGTAGTGTCCCACAACATCAAAATCAAACTTGGCTCGAATAATTTCTCCAAGGTCTGCAAACCATATCACAAAATTTCTAAAGTTCTAGTTATATCCTTGTGAATTGTTTGAGGTGATAGTTGCAATACAGATAACTGTAGTAGATTATTGCAAACATATAAATAACTCGATATACTATGTTGTACCACGTATGAACACCAAAACTGAGATATTTTTAGCATAGAATTTTCTTGAAGATCTCGGTTGCTTACCCAGGTCAGCTGTGAGGAGGGCCTCGCCTTCATAGTTGGGACCTGCCAACACTGTCCCAGATGGCGAAATGATTGAACTCCCTCCAGGACAAACAGCAGTTTCCGGGGATGGCTCTTCATCCAGGCCACCAAACGTATGCTCCTCAGGCGGGGGAGGATAGTCCTTTCTGCGACAGAACTGGTTTGCTGTCAGGACAAAGCATCCCCCCCTTCAAGGGCAATGTGTGTCATGGAAGCCTGACAACTTGGCAGGGAATCAGCAGTGGGAGCACAGTATATTTCAACACCTGGATAAACATAGGAAAAGTACATCAGCTATAAACTCAAGTACATGTGACATGGTGCATATTCAGCTGCCATTTTTCTAAGGTGTGACGTCTGTTAATGGATTGCACAAATCTAGTAGCTCTTTCGTGGCATCTCAGTTGCTGACAATCTCAATAATCTTGACCCATAAAAAGCGTTGAGGAGGTTGGGCAGCATATTATGTTGCAAGAAATAGGACTACCTTTCGCATACATCGCTGTCCTGAGAAGTGGCATTCTGTTTTCCCAGCAAATGAGAGCACCAATCTTTCCAAGTGGAGTATCATAAACAGGTATGGTAGATCCATCTCCAAACCCCCAGAATACTCGTTCCAGTGCGGTAGGCATGAGCTTGCGGTGCTTTCCTAGGTATTTGCCCAGAGAATCAAAGGAGAGCACTGTATTGTACAGTGTGTAGCCTGCCCTTTCAACCACCCCCATCACCAAGAAGACCTTGTATTTTCCAGCCAATGCAGCTAAACGGGTCACCTCTGGGCCTGCATACATCGAGTGTCTCTAAAATGGTCTGCAGAGCTAGCAGATGGGCACTACAGAAATCCTTTGGGACAGGCAAAGATATTCAATTGGGAAGTGGAAATTTAGGCCAAAATGGTGCAAGAAGTACATTAAAATGAGAATTAATTAATAAAAATTGTGAAGATGAAAATATGCTCAATGCAAATTTTAACTACCAATATATGGTATTTGATGCTGGCAGTAGGCCAATCCATTAGATATGAATTGTAGATTTATTTATTCTTATCAGGAATAGTTAACAAGAGGCGCATGCTCAGAATTGCCTTTTCCCGCTATGCTACCATCGTGATGCTTTGGATTAAAGAAGCCCAATGTACATGAATAATAAATTCAACCGCCACCCAAATGAATAAATTTTCTTCGACAAATGCAGGTAGCGGGGTCAAAACCTCCAAGGTTTTGTCAATTATGTAGCTCTACTTCTAGAAATACCGCAAAACCCAGCAACAAGCAAGAAGAAGTTTGAAGCTCTAAAACAAAAATCAAATACCATACACATTTTTGTTCAGTAACATACCAGCTGTAATTTATCAGCTTCTGGTCTGAACAGCAAGTTAGAGGTTCTCCTCAATTGCTTTTCCATTTTTATTTTTCTTAACGAAGGAGAAAAAGGATGCTATGCTTAAATAATTTTGTGGGTTCTGCTTCATTTCTAGCAGTGTACTTTCAAAATTGTAATATATTATCAATAACTGTAACATACAAAAAAAATGGTGTGCTTTGAAATTTGTAGCTCAACTTAAGATGGAGTGAAACTACAGTTCCAAGACAGAATAAAAGGTTCAGTTCTGAGGTTTTTTTTAATTTCTGTGAAGCACAAAGTACAATAAAAATTGATAAGCATAAAGCAAAATGGATGAAGCATGGGACCACTCATGAAAATAATGTACATAAAGTATATATTAACAGCATTTTGGAATACCAGGCACATCTATGGCAGCTGCATGGTACTTCCGAAAGTCTTCCTTTCCCTTCGCAGATCGACTGCCAATAGTCAGTCCAAAGGTAGATCCATGAGGGTAGCCGCCAACAAAGACTTCTGGAAAAAGTATCAATTGTGAACCATATCCAGCTGCCTCCGCTATCAATTTCTCCGCTTTGTCTGTAGTACAAGCAGTTAGGAAGTCAACAAAAATAATCACATCTCCAATCCTGTAGGATTTATATCCGTAAAAAGTTAGGAAGGTAACAAAAAAAAATCACATCTTCGATCCTGTCAGATATATATCTGTAAAAGGATTACATGCATAAAAGATATCCAACCAATATGTAATTCCAGTTTCAAATACCTTTCATCTCTAGGGGGTAAAGTTTATTTACGTTATTTTACACTATATTTGGTCGAACATAGTTTATTGCAGTCAAGTCATTAATGAGTCTGTTAATCAAAAGATCAAAATACATAATTTGTCATCGATTATGACATGCATGCCTCCATCAACTCTCCAATAGCTATCGTACGAAACAAGAAGAAAAGAGGCAATAAAACAAATAGATAATTGAACATTATCCACGCAAAAGGAATCTCCCAGTTGGAGACTGCAATTCAACCTTTGCTATCTTATTAGATTGCCAGCACAGTTATATTGACCAAATAAAGAAGGAAGTGCTCCTACCGCCATGGCCCATAACAAGGAGCAATAATTGCTTCACCAAACGCATGATTGAGAAGAAAAAAAGATGCCATCAACATTTGTCTCCTTGATATCCAAAATGGATAAGCTCATCACTAAGTGACATGCCTATAAAGATTTTCTTGCCTAGCATGCCGTGTGTCACGCACCTAACACCTCATTTTCCAAGCAAGACAAAATTGTCTACATAACTGACCAACGTCCTGTTAGAAAAAACATGCACCAACTACCAGTCAAGAAAAACTGCATCAATTCCTTTTCCATCTAGCCGGGAAATCCACGGACTTTATTCATCCATATAAAAGACAAAATCATAGTCAAGAATGGAGAATTATGTCTCCTTCAAATTACCTAACTGACCAACATCCTGTTAGAAAAAACATGCACCAACTACCAGTCAAGAAAAATTGCATCAATTCCTTTTCCATCCAGCCCATTGATACTGAGAAATCCACGGACATCTAAAAGACTAAAATCATAGTCAAGAATGGAGAATTATGTCTCCTTCAAATATATGCTAATCAGCTAAGAGCCTCAGACAAGCTGACTGTGTGGTTTCCTGAACTTGGCAATATAACCTCCTGTTCAGGGTACACAAATATTTTTACCGAGAGTGTGACACTCATGGGCGGATCCAGCGTGGGGGCCATGGCCCCCACAAACAATTTGCAAAATATATATATATATAGTTATACATGTATGTGTGTGTAATATGCTCAATTTAGCATAGTCCAAAATCCCAACCCCAAAAGCCAGCCCAAGGTCCAGTACCCAACTCCAGTCCCAGCCCAACTCCTATTCTCCATCGCTCCCCACTCCCCTGGCCCAACTTCAGCCCATCTAATCTTCATGGCGCTAAGGCCTGACTCCTGAGGCCGGAGGGCATGCGCACACGCTGCTGCAGGGGCACAACGCGCAGGCGGCTGTGAGTTAAGGCGTGAGCGGCGGTGTGGGTGCGGCCACACGACAGCAGGCGGGCGGCACCATAGCAGGCGAGGACGCATGCTGCCGCTGACGAGCAGCTGCAAGCGAGGGCCCGATGCTATGATTCTTGTTGATTTGGCTAAGGATAGAATGCAACATATGTGAGACCATGGATGGGATGAATTCCTTTAAGAAAAGGTGAAGTCATTTTTGCAACGTGCATGGCATCAAAGTTGCTAGGTATTGCGCCTTATGGAAGATCACTTCGTTTTTACCCAAAGCAAACAATTGATGATCATTATAGAAGAGAAGTATATCTTGGTATCCTTGATAGTCAATTAGATGAGGTCAATTGGAGTTGCTTCTTTGCATGTTGGCCTTGAATCCTCTTAATTCATTTACTTCTTATGATAGAGAGAAAGTACTTCAACCTGCCAAGTTTTATCCCAATGATTTTTCAAACGCGGATTTGACGAGACTTACTTTCCGACTTGCTAACTTTATTGATGACATGAGAAGAGATGATAGGTTCAGGAATCTAAAGAATCTTGTTGAGCTTTCTATTAAGTTTATTGAAACAAAAAAAGATGATCTTTTACACTGGTGGCCATGGCTAGTGTTGAAAGGGTATTTTCCTCGATGAAGCTAGTGAAGAACAAGTTGAGAAATAGTATGGGTGGTCAATTGTTGGATGATTGTTTAGTCACATTTATTGAATGAGATATCTTCTCGAAAGTAAGTGAAGATGATGTAGTCAAGGTTTTCATGGCCTTGAAAACACGTAAAGTAGAGTAAGTTTGAAATTCCATAGCATATTTGAACTATTTTGTAATCTCCTATTTATGTAAGATCTTATTTAAACTATTTGTATTGTACTTTTGACAAATTCGAAACCTATATGTTGGAGTTATGATGCTATGAGACCCTATTAAACTATTTGTGTTGCATTTTTGACAAATTTTATTCCTATGAGTTGGATTCGTAATATTCATATAAAATCATCAAATTATGTGTGTGAAGTGTGGCCCCCGTATTGGTAAAATCCTAGATCCGCTGCTGGTGACACTATCTCAGTCTATCACAATTCACAATCCACAACTCAACTGAACAGTTCCGATTCATGCGACGTTTTTATCAAGTGAGCCATCAGTCTAATGGATTACAATACGGTGAGTTGGTGCACTGAGACCAGCAGTCAAGCACCTCGCGCGCAGCACCCAATCCGAAGAACCACACGAGCGAGTCAAATAATCGAACACCCTATGAGCTACCAAGAAACAACAGGGAGACCAACGTGGGAGCACGCACCGAGTGTGGCAGGGGTGTCGTAGAACACGGTGCAGGCCTGCACGACAGTGGCCCGCACGGTGTTGGCCCCCTGGTCGGCGCCGGCGTTCATCTCCACCTCCGCGATCACCGGCCCGCGGCCGGGGCTCGTGGGGGCCAAATTGGTCAAAGTCATCGCGACCGGGCAGAGAAGGGCGAGCAGTTGATTGGGCTGAGTGGGGATCTCGCGCTACTTGTCGTGCTTCCTGCGGAGGTAGTCGCGGACGAATTGGTCGCGGGCGAGCGTGCGCGCGCGCTGGGGCTCGATGTGGACGTACGAGAGGTGGGCGCCGTAGGCGAGGAGCCCGGCGCCGAAGGCGAAGAGGGAGACGGTGGATAGCAGCTGCCGAGGAGTGGACGGGGAGCACCAGCCCATCTGTGGGGGGTTTGGTGGGCGATTTTTAAGGGTTAATCGATCATATGCCCCTTTTTCCAGAGGCTTTTGATTATATGCCCCCGTTGTGAAAAAAAAAGAAGAGAACACAGTGAACAGTACGCATGGGTGAACAGTGTATATATTTGTTTTTTTTACACAGGTCACAAATAGGCATATTATTTTACGAAAATTTACCAGTGTATACTTCATTCCATTGTAAACCGGTATGAATTTTTTCAGATTTTTTTGAAGCTTTTACGTGATTTAAAAAAATCGGGAGAGAAATCTGGACCGTTGGATCTGAGATGGACGCTAGATGGGAGGGGGTAAGTCGCTCGGTGACTTGACAGAGGCAAGTCACCGAAGCCGCGTCCTATGTTTTGCCCTCTGTTTAAAGATGCTAAAAAATTTACTAGAAATATTTTCTCAGTATTATTACAAACCGACAAACCAAGTTAATACGCTAAACACGTAAGAAGCAATAAACTATCATTTCTTGTAAAATCAGAGAGAAGACTTCTTAAAAGCCGTTTACATCATTGGTTGCACTGGTTTTTAAAGTCGAAACATAATAGATATCTTGATTGGTTAAAATAAGATTTTGACTAATAATTATTTTATTAATATAAAATTTATGTGAATAAAATTGATATCATTAAATTCGTATTCAAAAGTACTTACTTATGATTATGATTTTATTCACATAAACCACATATTAATAGAGTAATTCTTGATCGAAGTCTTACCTTAACTAATCAAACTTACATTTTTGAATAGAGAAAGTATTCATGTTTGCACTCAAAAATGCCAAACCCACATAGTAGACCCCAACCACCTCTCCCTCCTCCACTATCCTCTCCCCCACCAATCCAAACCACAACGCTGCTAACCCTAACTCACCGATTTTGGTGTTGCCTCGCCAGCCGACTTATCCATCGCCCTCCACAACTTCCTACGAATGGCGGCACCAATGCCACTGTCTCGCCCTCAAATCACCTTCCACCGTCGATTCACCAACTCCCTCGATCAGCCTCTAAAGCCCAGATGTCACTGTCAGAGGAAGAAGAGGAACAAAGCACGGTAGAGGGCGTGTTGAACCTAACAGCTTCCCAATTGCTCTTTTATTATGTATTTTTTAGGAGAATATTCTGTACCTCTCACTGGAAATCAAGAGCAGGACTAGTGTATTGGATTGAGGCCACTGTATAAAAGATTTCAGTCTGATTCGCCTAGAAATCAGAAAATTTTCCAACAAATTCGACAAGGTACCCAATGGGTACAATGAACTACTTGATTTGCGAAATATACTCTAATACAGTACGAGTTTTCAAGTTTCCACAATTACAACATCCGAACGGACCCTTACCGATTTTACCATTTTCTGATGTCTACATAAATTCGCGGACCACGGAAGCCATATCATCTGGCATGGAATATAGAAATATTTCTCCATGTCAAATCGACACAGCGAGTGAAATCGCAGTATAACACCAGATAAAAAAAATAGGCCAAATATAGCAGAGATAGTGGGACAAATACAACATTCACCTAACATTAAGTTATCTTCGCTGTCTACAATGTGCGTTCACGAGGAATCAAATGTAAGTTCGTCTCATGCCACTGGAGGAAATCAGTTTACAATATGTTTAAGTGACAAATTTAAAAACATGAGACAAGCTTCATGGAGACTGCTTGGTCACTTTTCTTGTTGGAGACAGTAAATTGTCAACAGGCAACTTACTCCACCTCTTCCAACAGGCAACTTCTACACAATTTCTCTAACGAACATGCATTGTTCCACAAAGGAACTGAAGAAAGCAAAGGAGTGCATTGGACAAACCTGGAGCGGCATAACCAATTGTCCTCTAAATCCCACTGAGCTTGTTGACTTTTGGCAATCAGAGCTTCCCTCGTAAGAATCCTAGCAGGTCCAAATTCACCAACATGGGCTACCAAATCCGCATCCAAAAGCACATTGCTTGGCTTAAGATCACAGTGCGCAATGGGCGAAGTGCCATGCCAATGAAGATAATCCAATGCATATGCCACATCGAGTAGTATGCTCACTCTTTTAAGGAGATCCAAGTGCTTCACCTCATTTTGGTGAGGATGTAGCCAATCTTCTAAGTTCCATTAGGCATGAACTCAAAGACAATTGCTTTGAAGTCGTCCCCTTTGGAATCGATGCTTGAACAAGCTGTAATTGTCTTGACAAGATTTCGGTGTCGAGTGTTTCTCATAGCTTCGCACTCGACTGTGAGACTTTTGAGTGCCCCATTTGAGTTTAAGTACTTTGATAGCAACAATATTTGCACAATCACCCCTATCTCCGTCCAAATTTCCTTTATAAACAGAGCCAAAAGTCCCACTACCCAACAATTTGGCAGTTGAGAAACCATATTTTGCTTTTACCAATTGAAGATAAGAAATTGATGGGTGGCCTTGGATGGATACCGTCGAAGGGTTACCATTGATTTTTGCTTGTTCCAAGTAAGCAGGAAATAGACCAAAAAAGTGACGCTTAACATTGCAACTAAGGGAATGATGATTGTCTTCACTGGAAATTTGTTCTTCTTTGATGATCCAAAAGTACATGGGGGCAGATGAAGGTCCTAGATTCCACCACAAAGCTTATCATTACCTTGGACTGAAATTGCAGTAGCATCTGTGAAGACACCAATTGGCACTTCACTAACAAGGTTATTGGAGGAGAGGGTTTTTTTTAAGGGAAAGAGAGAAAACTCTATTACTCATATCGAAAAGTGTTGGTAGGACTTATTGTAAGGATAGAACTGTAGAGGGTGAAAAATGTAAAAAGGTCATGTGTATACATTGTGTAGAAGGGGAATGGATGAAGAGAGCTTTCTAGAAAAATTTGTCTCTTCTCTCTCGTCGGTGACCTTGCTTCCACCACAAAATCAACATGGTATCAGAGCAGGAGACGGCGTTGGGCCCTTGCCGGTGGTGAATCGGCTGCTCGCGGTGGAGCTCACTGCGAGGTGGAGTGCAGAAGGGAGGGGGCGTGCCCTAGGCTGAGGGGCAGAGCAAGTTCTAGGAGGAGGACTAGATTGGAGCGGAGAAGAAGGGGGTGGTGGTGCTGCTGCTACTGCCCCGGGAGTGGTCTTTTGACTGGAAAAGGTGTTGTGCTGTGCAGAAGAACAGTACGTGGAGCTACTCAGAGGCATCGTACGTGACTTGCTGTGGAAAGAAGAAAAAGGAGGTCTGCCTGTTGTGAGGTTTGTTGGTTAAGCCCAGAATAACTGTGGAATGGGAGATGAAAATGATGCTCCGGCGGCTGTTTCAGCCGGAGAACTCGCAGTCGTGTTGCAAGCGATGGATGAGAGATACCAGGCTTTGTTCAACGCAATTAGCAGGCAAGCTGGAAGTCCCAGACCAAAGGCTGAAACGAAGGAGGAAATTCATCCTTTGCAGATGCCACATGTGAAGCTTGAAGGTCCAGAAAGCTATTCCAGCTGGGCAGAGCATGCCGAAACCATCTTGGTTTCAAGGAAATTAGAAGGATACATACTTGGAACAGTGGAGAAACCCACAGAGGAAAATTCGAAGGAGGGCCAGAAGTGGAAGGTGATGAATGCTTTGGTAAGGGCATGGCTTCTAAGCTCATTGTCATCTCAGATTGCAAAACAGGTGGAGCGAATAAAGGAGGCTTCGGAGATCTGGAGACTCTTGAAGGGTACATATTCAGGAGTGGGAAATGAAATGTTGGCATGTAGGATTCAGAAAGAACTACAGGAGCTGAGTCAAGGTGAGAAGACTGTGGTGGAGTACGTGTCAGAATGAAAAGGTTGTGGAGTGACCTGGACTACTATGATCCAGTTGATATGGAATGTGGGAAATGTGTTGAAAAATACAGTAAGTGGACTGAAAGAAGGCGCGTTAGGGACTTCTTAAATGGTCTTCATCCTAAGTTCGAAAATAGGAGAGCAGCACTTTATGGTAGTGGGAAGTTGCCTAGTCTAGAACAAGCCATCTCTGCCATTATAAGTGAGGAGACTCGGTTGAGATTGGAGGCAGCAGGAGCTGCCCCACAGGGTGTGGTGCATAGACGTTCAGCTCTCCTTACTGCAGAGAGTGGGAATTATCCAAGCCCCGAGACAAATACATATGATCGGACGTGCTTTGAATGTGGTCAAACAGGACACTTGAAGGCAGCCTGCCCACAGTTGATGGGAGGAGGCCGTGGTAGAGGCCTGGACTGGCGTGGCAGAGGTTGTGGACGAGGGTTTGATGGACGTGGTGGTGGTCGTGGAAGAGGTATGCGTCCAGCAGGAAGGGCAAACACCTCGGCTATTGTTGAGGAAGCATCTAGAACTGTGAGCATTGAGATGATAGCCGATGAGTTAGAGAAGTGGCATCAGTTTAAAGGTTTGAGTCTTGGTGATAAGCAATCCTCAGAGGCATCCCCATCATCTGCATCAGCTAATTTTTCTGGTAATAGCTCCTTTACTGGGAAGCGTAATGATAATTATACGAGTGCACAATGGTTAATTGACTCAGGGGCATCCAGGCATATGGCCGGCTCAAGTAGAGGTTTTTATAACTATGTCTCTGATCTAAACAAGGAGAGTGTGAGACTAGCCGATGGCTCTACTCAAACTGTTAGTGGGTCTGGGGATGTCAAGTGTAGCCCAAATATATCATATCTTCTGTGTTGCATGTTCCTGCATTCCCAATTAATCTTCTGTCAATAAGCTACATCACTAAAGACCTAAATTGTGCTGTTATATTCTTCCCTCACTGGTGCATTTTTCAGGAACTTGGGACTGGAAGAAAGCTTGGGATGGGGAGCATGCATAATGGGCTATATTATTTGGATAATTATATATCCCGGTCGTGGCTGCTGCTGTGTCTTCGTCACCACTAGAAGAATTCCTACTTCAACATCGTCGGTTAGGACACCTGTCTTTTGCTACATTGGGTCAACTATATCCTAACCTTTACAGCAAGATCAGCAAGGAGAGACTATTGTGTGATGCTTGTCAGTATGGAAAGCAGACTAGAAGCTCTTATGTGTCATCCGACAATAGAAGTGATGTACCGCTTCAAACTATTCATTCAGATGTGTGGGGTCCTAGTGGAGTGGTGTCTTTAAATGGATATCGTTATTTTGTTACGTTCATTGACTGTTGCACTAGAACTACTTGGGTCTATGTTTTGCGTAATAAGAGTGATGTGTTTGAATGCTTTAGAGATTTTCATAATTTGATCAGGACTCAATATAGTGCATGTGTGAAGGTACTACGTACTGATAATGGTACTGAGTATGTGAATAACGAACTTGACGAATATCTGTCAGGTTATGGAATTGTTCATCAAACTACCTGTCCAGGTACCTCTGAACAGAATGGTCTAGCAGAGAGGAAAAATAGGCATATCCTGGAGATTGCACGGTGTATAATGGTTGCTATGAATGTTCCTAATTTTTTGTGGAGTGAAGCAGTGATGACTGCAGCCTATTTGATGAATAGGATGCCTTCCAGGGTGCTTGATTACAAGACACCAATAGAATGTCTTACTGGGAAGACTACATACGTGGTTCCACCAAAGGTATTTGGGTGTACATGTTTCGTGAAGGATTATAGGCCTTCGGTTGGTAAGCTAGACCCAAGGGCATAAAGTGTATATTTGTGGGGTACTCCAGTAAGCGGAAGGGTTATAAATGTTGGTGTCCATCTGAAAAGAGAATGTTTGTGAGTATGGATGTGGTATTAGAGAACATGAACCTTTTTATGGTGAACCAACTGACTTAACCGATGTGTTTCCTGATTTGTTTGCTAATGATATCTCAGATACAGATTGCGAGGCAGGGGGAGATAAAGAAGAGGAAAACAATGATGCAACATTGAGAAAGGTGATAGTCGGAGCAATACCAAATGAAGATGTGACTACATTGGAAACAGAACAAGAACATATAGAAGAAGAGCACCAAGATACCTCAAATGAAGCACTACGGTCGCCGAAACCGAATGAGGAACAAAATCTTCAAGTGTATACACGAAGACACCTGACTGAGGAGGAACAACTGCAGGGGGAGGAAACTACTCAGTCTAGTCGTTATCCTGAAGCACAAGAGACACATCCTTCAACTTCATCCCAGGATCCATTGTTATCCTCAAGCAATGGTAACACTTCTCCTCAGTATAATGACTTAGATGTTCCTATTGCACATAGGAAGCAGCCCCGTGCTACCGCACGGAAACTACCTTCAAAGTTGGCTCCTTATAATGTCTCCAACTATATATCTTACACATCGGTTGGGGCTTCATATAAATCTTTTATTGCAGCACTAGATGCTGCAGGGCATGTCCCACAGAATTGGCAAGAAGCAAAATTGCATCCACGATGGAGAGAAGCAATGCTAGAGGAGATGGCTGCTCTTGACAAGAATAATACATGGGTAATAACCATACTCCCTGCTAATAAGAAAGTTGTAGGCTGCAAATGGGTGTTTACAATAAAACAAACTCCTGATGGGAAGGGAGAAAGATATAAGGCCAGACTTGTGGCAAAGGGTTATAGCCAAACATATGGGGTAGATTATGATGAGACGTTTGCTCCTGTGGCGAAAATGAATACCATTAGAGCTTTAGTGTCAATTGCAGCAAATAATAAATGGAAATTGTGCCAAATGGATGTTAAGAATGCATTTCTTCATGGAGATTTGCAAGAAGAGGTATATATGGAGGTTCCACCAGGGTTTCATAGTCCGGAAACAGAGGGTAAGGTCTGTAAATTGAGAAAATCACTATATGGGTTAAAGCAGTCGCCGAGGGCCTGGTTCGGAAGATTACAAAAGGAGATTTGCTCCTTGGGGTATCAGCAAAGCAATGCTAATCACACACTCTTTTTAAAACATAATCATGATAAAATTGCAATTCTTGTGGTCTATGTTGATGACATCGTAATTACAGGAAGTGATGGGGAGGAGATAAGGTGTTTGAAGAAAATGTTGTCAAGGACATTTGAAGTGAAGGATTTGGGGCATCTACACTACTTCCTGGGAATTGAGGTGGCCTACGGAGCACAAGGTATTTACCTCTCACAGCGAAAATATGTGACGGATTTACTTGCTGAAACTGGGATGCTGGAATGCAAACCTGCTATGACACCAATTGAGCAAAATCATAGAATTACATCAGATGTTGGTGATCCAATTGATAGAAGCCAATATCAAAGGTTGGTGGGAAGATTGATCTATCTCTCTCATACTAGACTGGATATAGCATATGCTGTGAGCATTGTTAGTAGATACATGCATGATCCACGGTCTGATCACCTAAATGCTGTGAACCGAATCTTGCGGTATCTCAAAGGATGTCCTGGGAAGGGAATTTTATTTTCAAATTATAGGCATCTAACATTAGAGGGGTATACTGATGCTGACTGGGCTGGGTGTTTAGACGATAGAAGATCTACGTCAGGCCACTGCATATTTCTTGGGGGTAATTTGATTAGTTGGAGAAGTAAGAAACAAAGTGTAGTGGCCAGGTCTACAGCAGAGGCTGAACTGCGATCTATGGCTTCAGGGTTATGTGAGCTGATGTGGTTGAGATTATTGTTAACTGAACTCCGGTTGTATAAAGGGGCACCACTTCAGCTGTACTGTGATAATCAGGCCACTATAAATATAGTGAACAATCCAGTGCAACATGATAGGACTAAACATATTGGAATTGATCGACACTTCATTAGGGAGAAGCTAGATGAAGGAACACTTCAAATTAGTTTTGTGAAATCTGGTGAACAACTTGCTAACGTATTAACTAAAGGTGTTAGTGTTGTATCTTTTGTAAGAACATGTAACAAGATGGGGCTTATTGACATCTTCGCCCCATCTTGAGGGGGAGTGTTGGTAGGACTTATTTGTAAGGATAGAACTGTAGAGGGTGAAAAATGTAAAAAGGTCATGTGTATACATTGTGTAGAAGGGGAATGGATGAAGAGAGCTTTCCAGAAAAATATGTCTCTTCTCTCTCGTCAGTGACCTTGCTTCCACCACAAAATCAACAAAAAGGGATACCGTTCTTGGTGAGGAGCTCAGATAGGCCCGAGGGATCCTCCAGCACCTAGAGAGGGAGATTTGGATCCCAGAAAGCCAAAAGAGCAAGCTCATGAGCAACTAGATTACATTCTCTTCACATGCTTGACAGAGAAACCTGGGAGGAGATTAAGAGTAGCTTTAAACTCATTATACACATGGTCCAGCATGGACAAATCCCTCCTAGACTCCTTAAGACCCTTGATCAAATTCCAGTAGTCAAACTCAAACAACACCGGCAGGTTTGTGTATTCGTGAATGAGACGTACTCCAGTCAATCCGACCAGAATTTCAGCTTCCTCCGCAGTGACACAAATCGGCAATTTGACAGCAGCAGCAAGGATGGAATCACCCCGACAATTGCGTACAATGATGCATGCTGATGCCGATCCTGATGCCTCCCAAAAGCTAGCATCTGTGTTCAGTTTAAGCCACCCTTCCAGCGGCACCTCCCAGTGATGGATAGCAATCCTGACTTCTGAATTCGAAGCAGCAAGTGTCCAAGCAGTCTTTCCTTTGGGGTCATCGACAAAACTCTTAATGTGGAGCAGAGAGTTAGCATACGACATAAGATAACTTGTCGAAGCTCCCACAGATGAGGCGTCCTTTACATGCACAACATCGTTCCTGGCGTACCAAGCACGCCAAAACAGCATGAGGATGAAGACCCGATGTCGATCATCACCCTGATCCAGCAAATTGAGGAACCATTCAGGGCCGAATTTCACAAAGCTAGTTTGATTTGGGAGGTCCCACCAGGCCCGCATTTCAGAACGAAGAGCTCGAGCTTTTGTGCACCGCACAACCACATGAAACCTGTCTTCGTCTTCACTACCACAAATCAGACAACGACCCAAAATGCTGATCTTTCGTCGCAAGCAATTGAGTCCTGTTGCTAGACCTTCTCGGGCAAGTTGCCAGGCAAAGACTTTTACTTTCTGTGAAACAACCGATTTCCAAATCTGAGACCAAATAGATCGGCCACCATCAGGATGATGACTTGAAGCACCTCTGTCCTGCTCCAACTCGCGCTCATGCAAAACAAGATTGTAAGCACTCCTCACCGACAAACACCACTTTTCTCACAGTGCCAAGCCAGGAAGTCTTCCTCCACATAGGTTGGGAGCTTAAGCTTAAACCATGTTGGCATCATAAGGGTAAAACACATGCCTAACAGCCGCTTCATCCTATTCTCTACCATCATGAGTTATCAGTTCATTCACCCATCTCAAATGGGACCGATTTGCCTTACTTGAAATCTTGAGACCCCAATCACGAGGTAACCAATTGTCTCGCCATATGCGGACTTTCTTGCTATCACAGACACGCCATATAAGACCTCTTTAACAATTCAAGGCCATGCGCCACACCTTGCCAGGAGGACAGCTGGAAATGCTGTATCATAGAGTTCACTGCAAGGATAGTAAGTTCACTGCAAGGATAGTATCTCACCTTCATCAGTCGTGCACATAAACTATCCGGAAACTGAATTAGATGCCATGCTTGGCGAGCTAGCAGCTCCTGGTTGAAAGATGAAAGTCTCAAAAACTAATTCCCCCATGTGATTTAGGCATTATTAACTTCTCCCAAGAGAGCCAGTGCACCTTCCTTTTATTGCTTTCATCTCCTCGCCATAAATTCCTCATAACTTGCATGAGATCATCACAAAGAACAGCTGAGAATTTTAAAACACCCATGGCATATGTAGGGAGCGCTTGCATGAAGGATTTTATGAGGACCTCCTTTCCTCCACTCGAGAGATACTTCTCAGACCAATCTGAGAGCCGTTTATTGAATTTGTCCTTGATTGATTGAAAGTGCTCATTCTTCATCCACCCCTCGGGGATAGGCAGTTCCAGATACTTCTCATCAAAACGAGTTTTGTCCACTTCTAGAATTGCACGCACCTCCTCCCGAGACTCCTTGGATGGATACCGTCGAAGGGTTACCATTTGATTTTTGTTTGTTCCAAGTAAGCAGGAAATAGACCAAAAAAGTGACACTTAACATTGCAACTAGGGGAATGATGATTGTATTCACTGGAAATTTGTTCTTCTTTGACGATCCAAAGGTACATGGGGGCAGATGAAGGTCCTGGATTCCACCACAAAGCTTATCATTACCTTGGACTGAAATTGCAGCAGCATCTGTGAAGACACCGACAATTGGCACTTCACCAACAAGGTTATTGAAGAAGAGGTTTAGATAGTGAAGTGTGCTGAGATCCTCCAAAAACTTTGGTATTTGCCTTGATAATTTGTTGGTTGAGAGGTCAAGGTTTTCTAAACCCTTCAATCTACTCAAGAGTGGCGGAATACTACCTTTCAAGAAATTCCTTTGTAGATAGATACTTTGGAGAAGCTGGCAGTCACCAAGGGTAGGAGGGATTCCATCTGATAATCTATTTGATACCGCACAGAATTCTACAAGATTTTTTAGATCCCAATTTCAGGTGGTATTGACCCCTCTAAATAATTAGAGGAGAGATCCAAACTTAGGGAGAGCATGGTGACGTTGAATAAACTAAGATTATTCCTAAGATTGAGTATCCTCAACTCCATGCACCTTCCTAAAGCTGCCGGGATGCTTCCTTCCAAGGTATATTCAAGCTGAGGTTCAGCACCTGTAGCTAGTTCAGGTGACTAAGCTCTCGCGGTATCTGCCCACCAAGGTTGTTGTTGCCGAGGTCGAGTGTCCTGAGGAAGGAGAGGTTGCCCGAGAACGGCGTGACACATCCTGCTAGGTCGAGCGAGTTCAAGTTCAGCACGACGACCGTGCCAACGGCCGCAAGTGACTCTCACCAGTTGCACAGGTGGTTGGACGTGTATGTTCCATGAAGCCAGAGCCCCGGACTTGAAGAAGAGGAGGCTGAGCTCGTTGGCCGTGCCATTGCTGCTAGCCATGGCCAGTGAAACTGCCACACGCGAGCAGAGCCACACTGAGCCCTATTCCATGCTTCGACGATGGTCAACGTGGGCAACGGGACCAACACTCTTTTCTGGAACGATCGTTGGCTAAATAGAGAGAGCATCGGCTCCCTATCCCCGGAAATCTTGCGCCACATCGACGCTAAGTTCATTTCGTCGTGGACCGTTGCCCAAGGCCTCACGAATAATTCATGAGTTGGTGACATCGCTGTTGGCCTCTCGGCAGTTGCCCTTGTGCAATTCTTATGCTTGTGGAGGAAACTGCAATCAATCACTCTACAAGCTGAGTCTGCTGACAGCTTCAAGTGGAAGTGGACGGCGGATGGAAAATAAAGTGCGTGCTCGTCGTATCAGGCGTTCTTTCTGGGTAAAACTCTCAGCCCTTATTTCCAGTTGGTTTGGCAAACCAAAGCGCCTCTCAAGTTCAAAGTGTTCGCCTGGCTCGCGCTTCACGATCATAGCTGGACTGGGGATCGGCGAGTGCATCATGGGATCGCCATCGACAACACTTGTATCTTCTGCTCCCAGGCGAGCGAATCGATCAACCACCTCCTTCTTGGCCGCACTTTCGCGCGAGCAGTCTGGCACCATGTCTTGGCAAGCACGGGAAATCTTCTCCTTGTCCCTAATGCAACAGATCTCTTGCTGCCTTGGTGGTCTGCTCTTCACAGCAGTTGGCCTGCCAAGTTGAGGCCGAATGGCAATAGCCTTGTCCTACTAGTCCTGCACCCCATTTGGTTGGAGCGTAATGTGAGGATCTTCAGGGGCGAGACATCTTCGCTACCAGCTTTTATGGATAAGTTAATGGCTACGGCCGGCGAGTGGAGCTCGGTATGTATCCTGGGTAACTAGGTTTGCATTTATGCGAGGTGCGTGAAGAGTATGTTGGCACTCTTCCGCCTGCGTAGCATTCTATTATACTTTCAAACGTTTTGCCCTCTACTCTAATGAAAAAGACGTGTTGTTCGTGTGTACCTGAAAAAAGAGAGGCATAGAAACGCTATCGCTGGCATGAAGCGGGGGGAATGACAAGAGGAAGATGAGAAACGATGGTGCAAGGTGCAACTTTGCGAGCAGAGATAATAGATACATATAGATATGTATTTCCAGTGTTGCGCTCCTCGAAGAATCAAGTAAACGCGTCCAATGCACGTCATGTTCCTGTTTCCGTTCATATTGGTAATATATGTTTCAATGTTGAAGTCTGAACCTTCCCACTAGCCCAACATACTAATGCAAATAACTTGTCTAAAATCATTCGAACGGACAGGAAGGCTTACGCTAAATCAATTTTTTAGTCAAGCATCTCCAAAAATTTGTCTCCTAACTCGCCGTATGAACAAGAACCAGGCTAGAATCCGACGAAAACAATAGGTTTTTAGACAGTTAAAGAATTTTGTTACTTGTTACTACCACACCGAGACAATGGTGCAGCCAACAAGTATCTTTCGACCTCGGTAGTAATAAATAGAGAAAACAGACACTTCAAATTTGGCTTGCTTCTTTATATCAATCTTAGGCTAGGCCCTTGTGTAAAAAAAGAAGAAGAGTCAAATCGCACCGTTTAAGGGCATCTTCAATAGTGAAGAAGGTAGCATTATCTTACGCCTTCCACGTCATCTAGAGATAACAACAAAAACATGTTATACAATAGGTTATCCCTTGATGCCATCTCTAGCGATTAATGTATGCATGAATATAGGATTAAAATTAAACTAGAAAACATGGATCTAAGGGAAGACATATTGTACAATGGAGAAAATAGTGATGTCTTAGGTGTGAAGGGATCATCTCGAAGGCAACATTCTCTTTCTTCTTTCTCTCTCCTCCAACTCAACAAAAATCATATGTGACACCTCTAAGGGAAGGCTGACATCACCCTATTAGAGATGCCCTAAGTAAATGTCCTTTTTTCTCGAGGGGGAGGACGCGCACATTCTCCCTTGATTTCTTGTAAATATTTTTATTAAAAATAAATATATTATCTCCCCTACAGTTTTCCTTTAAAAAAAGGGACAGCGGGACCTCGTTTGATTATCCGTAGCCATCCTGCATTTTCCCGTCGATGGTCCGAATTAGGCTGGAGTTCTAAGGCGTTCAGCGTCCCGCGTCAAGGACGGCACGACCCGGAGTCTTCGTTCAACGCGATGACTAGGCGTAGCGTCTTTGATGGCTGACTAGGGCCCCCTTCTTTTAGGCTTGTGGACTAGCTTATAGCCAAAAGAAGCCATAAGCCCAAAAGAAGGGGATCAAGTTGGAATAAGCTCTCCGAATTTCTGTTGGTGGCGGGAAGCTAGTGTTGAGCAGCTTCCCGAGCTTCCCGAGCACACCCGCCCTCACCCCCGCGCCCAACACCCCGTCCCGAGCACACCCGCCCTCACCCCCGCGCCCCACACCCCCGCCGCCGGCGCTCCGCTCCCCGTCCTCTTACTCACCTACCCCGGCCGCCGACGCTCCGCTCCCCCATCCTCTTCCTCCCCTACCCCGGCACCGAGCTCCACCGGCCCGAGCCCCCTCGTCCTCCCTAGACCTTCTCTTCCCCGACCCGCCACCGAGATCTACCGCCCGCCCTCCTATCCTCCTCGGCTGGCAGCGCCGCCCCCTCCCCAGCCGGTCCCGAGCTCGCCCGCCAGCCCGAGCTAGCACGTCGGCCCGGGCCAGATCTGGCTGCCCGTCCGCCGCCCATTCCTCGCTATGGCGTCGCCGACGCGACCTCTTGCCGCCGGACCCCAGGAGTAGGGAGTCGTCGCCGCCTCAACGCCCTGGGAGCCCGCCGCCGCCGAGCCCAGATCGAAGCGCCGGACCCGCTCCCATGCCCTCCTGATACCCCTGACCTCCCCCGTCCCGAGCTCGACCCGGATCCACCGGCCCCGAGCTCCCCCGTTCCTGATCCGGCGACCCAGAGCTCTGCCCGAGCTCGTCGGGCATCCACGGCTGCTCTCGTCCTTGAGGTCGCCGACCTGCCACCAACCACCCCGAAGCTCATATGAAATAAGCCGAAAAGAAGAGAGTAGAGCTTCCTCCCACCGAAGCTTCCCCGAACAGCTAAGCTCAAGCCCATTTTTGCATAAGCCTAAGCCCAAAAGAAAGGGGCCTAGATTATCGGCCATATGCTTTAGCTCTTGGCATCTTGTACTATATGCTCGGGGAAAAATTGCAGATACGAATTTGTTCGTTTAGTGCATAGGTTTTCAAATGGTTCGCTTTCTTTGGTGCGTTTGATTTAGTGGCAGCAGTAGCCAGTAGGCGAGTAGCAGACAGAACAACTGCAAGAACACTTATATCTGAGATACAGCACACGTTGTACATACCACAGTTGTCTGTTCTCTAAGGCATTTTTACATGCAGCGGAAGTTACAAAGGCGTCAGACGTGCAGGCGATCTGAGCCTACAGTTCATCGGCTTATTGACAGAAATCAGTCGTTGCAGCTGAGTCCGATAGTCATTAGGGCTTCGCAGTGCCGTCACTCTTTGCAGCTGAAGTCTTCTCAGCAGCAGAGGTGAAAGAGACAGGAAGATGCGGTTGGTCATTCACTACCAAGCTCAGAACCTCAGGTCGAGCGTAGTGGCCCACCACGTCAAAGTCAAACTTGGCCCTAACAATGTCTCCGAGATCTGCACAAGGCATTTCATTAGAAACTTCAGCAACGAACTGTGGTATACATCTCCGACGATTCAAAAATTTGTATTGAAACAGCTACGATAGCAGTAGAATAGAACCGGGTATAAGAACGCATGTACAAGAAAGAAACACACATCTCATAGGTGGCTGCAGAGTCTTGAGGAGAACATATATTATTAACTTCTTACCAAGATCGGCTGTAATCAGTGCCTCTCCTTCATAGTTGGGACCGGCCAAGACTTCTCCAGATGGCGAAATTATGACACTACCTCCTGGGCAAACAACTGTGTCTGGAGAAGGCTCTTCTCCTAAACCAGCAAATACATACTCGGATGGTGGAGGGTAGTCCTTTCTGCGGCAGAATTGGTTTGCTGACAAGACAAAGCATCCCCCCTCCAACGCAATATGCGTCATGGAGGCTTGCCAAACTGGCCTGGAATCAGCCGTGGGAGCACAGTATATCTCAATACCTGCATAGAGCATAAGATGTTTCAAGAAACTCATGTATATACGATGCCAATGCATTTTTCAACATTAGCCTATCTGACTTATATTACATGTACTTTGTATGTCAAGGTTATCAACTTATCATCTCATCAGGTCATGACACACCCTGGTGAGCTGGCTGTATACTTTTATTAGCATACAGCATAACAATATATGTTCCAAGAAAGAGCCTTACCTTTACCATACAGTGCTGCCCTTAAAAGTGGCATTTTATTTTCCCAGCAAATAAGGGCTCCGATCTTTCCAAGTGGAGTATCATAAACGGGAATTGTTGATCCGTCTCCAAATCCCCATATTATTCGTTCTAATGCCGTTGGCATGAGCTTGCGGTGCTTACCCAAATACCGGCCTAGAGGATCAAAGAAGAGCACCGAGCAATACAGTGTGTAACCTTCCCTTTCAATCACCCCCATTACCAAAAATACCTTATATTTTCCAGCCATAGCAGCCATGCGTGTCACCTCTGGACCTGTAGGCTTTTTCTGTCAGTAAGAGGATATATAGTGCTAGTCAAAACAAACTATATGTCAAAGTAAATGAAATAGCTGGAAAACTTGCTAACTATGATTTAAAAAAATAGAACATAAATGGAGCATTGACAAAAAAAAAGTGTAAGATATGGAGTACTAGGTCGAAATCCATGCTGGATACTGAAAAACATGATCATAAAATGTTGCTGAAGCAGCAGTACCAGGTATCAATATCCATTGTAGATGATTACCCGTATTATTGGGGAAATTCTAGGCCTTACTGTTCATCAATTGTATAAGGAAGGCAACGAATTGCAAAATAGACCTGTTCTCATCAAATTAACTAATTGGAAATGTATCTTTGAGAACACCATCTAAGAATTTCTTCCTTCTTATAGCTTCTTGCAATCAAATGGGAGGAGCACATATTTGTAGTGTTCAACAAAATATGTAAAATAGTACTTTGATTTTCCATTCCATATCCAAAGAGAGTGCGTAAAAATATGAAATTTTGAAAAAATACCAGTTCTGTATCTATCCGATCAAAAAAGGGCATGAGTTAGTAGCAAAGCGATTATTGACATACGCTTCACGTCAGAGATGACTAAAGCAGATCTCTGCTGTTCTCCAAATTATACCACGAAAAAAGTAACAACAGTACCCAATTCAGGGGAAAATATAGGGATGATAACATATATGTGCCTTAGAAGTTAGAACCAATTCAAAAACAACAAAATAATAGTAGTAATAAAGAGTATACATACTACATTACGTCGCCACGTACCAGGCACATCTATGGCAGCTGCATGATACTTCCGGAATTCCTCCTTTCCCTTGTCTTTTGGATTAGAGATACTGATACTGATCCCAAAGCCGAAGGTGGATCCACGGGGATAGCCACCAACAAAAGCTTCCGGGAACACAACCAACTGTGAACCATATCCAGCAGCCTCTGCTATTAATCTCTCTGCTTTATCTGCAGTGGAAATAGAGATATTAGCAAAATATTCACATATACAGTCCATGGCAATGACAAATAACCATCTGTGGATGCATCCAGTCCTCCCAAAATGTTAGTACTGCACATGTATACAGGGAAAAAATACTGTGAATTATGTCCCCATGCCAGCCAATGGCAATGATTAGAGGAGATGGTGGACACGGATGGGCACTTGGACATGAGGCCATGATGTGGAATGCTGCAATGGAAACTAGCAAGTAGAAAGGTTTCATCTTTTTATTTGGCTTGGTGGGATATATCTCCATTGGGTTCTATCATTAGTGGTTTTCTTCAACAGAATAAATGAACAATACATTCAGTCGAAAATTTCTGGCATAAATGGCCCTACCATCCTTGACAATTCCCATACTACCTACTAGCATTATATAACATCAGATGGCACCAAAGAGAGGCTCACTAACAAGTATAATTGAAGTCTTCAAAGAAGCTCTTAGTTTGAGTAATGGCTTGTGCTGCTTAAAATCTTTGAGTGGCATGAATCAAACAGATGGAAAATACAACTAACTCTAATTTCCCTATCCATAAAGCCAAGGTAGCATCCAGAAAACAGAAAATGATGGTGACCATTAGTCAGGAAATGTATAATTTATAAGATGGAGTACAAGATATGCATATATATGGGAGATCAATAGCATATAACAAATTATACGTGGGACTCTTTCTCGTTGACAGAAAAAACATCAAAGTCAGAATCTCTACAGATTCAGAAGTTACAGATCCTCTTCATGATATCATCTCAGCTTTTCTTTAAGGGTCAGGGCCATTTTCATTAAGCAGAGGAAACCCGGTATGCAGCCGACTGTACAAGTAAGAGAAAGAAAGCAAAAACAAAGGAATAACTCTAGCATACTGATAACTCATAACCAAGAACAAACGACAACTATAACTAATCTGACACTGCAATCTACCCTGTTACTTCTTCCAGTCCCAGCATATTGGTAATTTATCCCCCCAATAACAAAATTTACAAAAAGAAATGTTCGTAATCCAACCCCAAATCAACTAAAAACAGCATGTAGCATAAAAATAATAAAAGAATTGTTAATGCACAATCGCCTGGAAATTCCTTAAGTTTCAGTCAATCATCTCACACTTAAGATTGCTTTGAGATTAGAGAGAAGTGTCATATTATGGGGATCTACGGTTGGTAGAAATCGACTGGAACATTAAAAAAAAATCCAGTTGCCTGTGCAATAGACACTCCCTTATTCTCTCCACGCTTCTTTTTTCAGCTCACGATGCATATTTACAGCAGGTCAGCAGCCCCTGCATCATATGTATACTTCGACATAGAGGGTGCGACAAACGCAATCAGCAAACACCGTGCACACAACACCGTTCCAAACCGACCTCAGACAGAAGCAGAGCAAGCTAACGGATTAGGCACCCTCTTATAATACTACCAAAGCAGGGGAAGTATGCTTACCGAGAGTGGCGGGGGTGTCGTAGAAGACGGTGGAGGCCTGCACGACGGTGGCTCGGACCGTGGTAGCGCCCTGGTCGGCGCCGGCGTTCATCTCCACCTCGGCGATCACCGGCGCGCTGCCCGAGCCCGAGGGGACCAGAGCCATCGGTGCGGACCGGGGAACTCACTCGATTGCGGTACTTGTCGAGGAGGTTGGCCGCCGACGAACCGGAGCTCGATGTGGAGGTACGAGAGGAGGGCGCCGGCGGCGAAGAGGGAGACCTTGGGGAGGAGGGTGACAGCAAACTGTTATAAATTAGGGCGTGCGACAAGGATACAGGCCATAACTGTTTATTATTCTGAGAAACATCGTCTTAAATTCTTTACAAGAAACAAAAGCCAGAATTATTGCTACAATACCAACACGGGCAAGGCGACAACTTTGTTATACACGGCAATGGAAGATTAGTGCCCATTAGGTCTTCGAGGTGCCGTCACTCTCTGCACCTGAAGTTTTCTCCGCAGAAGTAAAAGAGACAGAGTCTTTCGGTTCAGTCTGCACCGTCAAGCTCAGCACCTCAGGCCGTGAGTAGTGTCCCACAACATCAAAATCAAACTTGGCTCGAATAATTTCTCCAAGGTCTGCAAACCATATCACAAAATTTCTAAGTTCTAGTTATATCCTTGTGAATTGTTTGAGGTGATAGTTGCAATACAGATAACTGTAGTAGATTATTGCAAACATATAAATAACTCGATATACTATGTTGTACCACGTATGAACACCAAAACTGAGATATTTTTAGCATAGAATTTTCTTGAAGATCTCGGTTGCTTACCCAGGTCAGCTGTGAGGAGGGCCTCGCCTTCATAGTTGGGACCTGCCAACACTGTCCCAGATGGCGAAATGATTGAACTCCCTCCAGGACAAACAGCAGTTTCCGGGGATGGCTCTTCATCCAGGCCACCAAACGTATGCTCCTCAGGCGGGGGAGGATAGTCCTTTCTGCGACAGAACTGGTTTGCTGTCAGGACAAAGCATCCCCCCCTTCAAGGGCAATGTGTGTCATGGAAGCCTGACAACTTGGCAGGGAATCAGCAGTGGGAGCACAGTATATTTCAACACCTGGATAAACATAGGAAAAGTACATCAGCTATAAACTCAAGTACATGTGACATGGTGCATATTCAGCTGCCATTTTTCTAAGGTGTGACGTCTGTTAATGGATTGCACAAATCTAGTAGCTCTTTCGTGGCATCTCAGTTGCTGACAATCTCAATAATCTTGACCCATAAAAAGCGTTGAGGAGGTTGGGCAGCATATTATGTTGCAAGAAATAGGACTACCTTTCGCATACATCGCTGTCCTGAGAAGTGGCATTCTGTTTTCCCCAGCAAATGAGAGCACCAATCTTTCCAAGTGGAGTATCATAAACAGGTATGGTAGATCCATCTCCAAACCCCCAGAATACTCGTTCCAGTGCGGTAGGCATGAGCTTGCGGTGCTTTCCTAGGTATTTGCCCAGAGAATCAAAGGAGAGCACTGTATTGTACAGTGTGTAGCCTGCCCTTTCAACCACCCCCATCACCAAGAAGACCTTGTATTTTCCAGCCAATGCAGCTAAACGGGTCACCTCTGGGCCTGCATACATCGAGTGTCTCTAAAATGGTCTGCAGAGCTAGCAGATGGGCACTACAGAAATCCTTTGGGACAGGCAAAGATATTCAATTGGGAAGTGGAAATTTAGGCCAAAATGGTGCAAGAAGTACATTAAAATGAGAATTAATTAATAAAAATTGTGAAGATGAAAATATGCTCAATGCAAATTTTAACTACCAATATATGGTATTTGATGCTGGCAGTAGGCCAATCCATTAGATATGAATTGTAGATTTATTATTCTTATCAGGAATAGTTAACAAGAGGCGCATGCTCAGAATTGCCTTTTCCCGCTATGCTACCATCGTGATGCTTTGGATTAAAGAAGCCCAATGTACATGAATAATAAATTCAACCGCCACCCAAATGAATAAATTTTCTTCGACAAATGCAGGTAGCGGGGTCAAAACCTCCAAGGTTTTGTCAATTATGTAGCTCTACTTCTAGAAATACCGCAAAACCCAGCAACAAGCAAGAAGAAGTTTGAAGCTCTAAAACAAAAATCAAATACCATACACATTTTTGTTCAGTAACATACCAGCTGTAATTTATCAGCTTCTGGTCTGAACAGCAAGTTAGAGGTTCTCCTCAATTGCTTTTCCATTTTTATTTTTCTTAACGAAGGAGAAAAAGGATGCTATGCTTAAATAATTTTGTGGGTTCTGCTTCATTTCTAGCAGTGTACTTTCAAAATTGTAATATATTATCAATAACTGTAACATACAAAAAAAATGGTGTGCTTTGAAATTTGTAGCTCAACTTAAGATGGAGTGAAACTACAGTTCCAAGACAGAATAAAAGGTTCAGTTCTGAGGTTTTTTTTAATTTCTGTGAAGCACAAAGTACAATAAAAATTGATAAGCATAAAGCAAAATGGATGAAGCATGGGACCACTCATGAAAATAATGTACATAAAGTATATATTAACAGCATTTTGGAATACCAGGCACATCTATGGCAGCTGCATGGTACTTCCGAAAGTCTTCCTTTCCCTTCGCAGATCGACTGCCAATAGTCAGTCCAAAGGTAGATCCATGAGGGTAGCCGCCAACAAAGACTTCTGGAAAAAGTATCAATTGTGAACCATATCCAGCTGCCTCCGCTATCAATTCTCCGCTTTGTCTGTAGTACAAGCAGTTAGGAAGTCAACAAAAATAATCACATCTCCAATCCTGTAGGATTTATATCCGTAAAAAGTTAGGAAGGTAACAAAAAAAAATCACATCTTCGATCCTGTCAGATATATATCTGTAAAAGGATTACATGCATAAAAGATATCCAACCAATATGTAATTCCAGTTTCAAATACCTTTCATCTCTAGGGGGTAAAGTTTATTTACGTTATTTTACACTATATTTGGTCGAACATAGTTTATTGCAGTCAAGTCATTAATGAGTCTGTTAATCAAAAGATCAAAATACATAATTTGTCATCGATTATGACATGCATGCCTCCATCAACTCTCCAATAGCTATCGTACGAAACAAGAAGAAAAGAGGCAATAAAACAAATAGATAATTGAACATTATCCACGCAAAAGGAATCTCCCAGTTGGAGACTGCAATTCAACCTTTGCTATCTTATTAGATTGCCAGCACAGTTATATTGACCAAATAAAGAAGGAAGTGCTCCTACCGCCATGGCCCATAACAAGGAGCAATAATTGCTTCACCAAACGCATGATTGAGAAGAAAAAAAGATGCCATCAACATTTGTCTCCTTGATATCCAAAATGGATAAGCTCATCACTAAGTGACATGCCTATAAAGATTTTCTTGCCTAGCATGCCGTGTGTCACGCACCTAACACCTCATTTTCCAAGCAAGACAAAATTGTCTACATAACTGACCAACGTCCTGTTAGAAAAAACATGCACCAACTACCAGTCAAGAAAAACTGCATCAATTCCTTTTCCATCTAGCCGGGAAATCCACGGACTTTATTCATCCATATAAAAGACAAAATCATAGTCAAGAATGGAGAATTATGTCTCCTTCAAATTACCTAACTGACCAACATCCTGTTAGAAAAAACATGCACCAACTACCAGTCAAGAAAAATTGCATCAATTCCTTTTCCATCCAGCCCATTGATACTGAGAAATCCACGGACATCTAAAAGACTAAAATCATAGTCAAGAATGGAGAATTATGTCTCCTTCAAATATATGCTAATCAGCTAAGAGCCTCAGACAAGCTGACTGTGTGGTTTCCTGAACTTGGCAATATAACCTCCTGTTCAGGGTACACAAATATTTTTACCGAGAGTGTGACACTCATGGGCGGATCCAGCGTGGGGGCCATGGCCCCCACAAACAATTTGCAAAATATATATATATATAGTTATACATGTATGTGTGTGTAATATGCTCAATTTAGCATAGTCCAAAATCCCAACCCCAAAAGCCAGCCCAAGGTCCAGTACCCAACTCCAGTCCCAGCCCAACTCCTATTCTCCATCGCTCCCCACTCCCCTGGCCCAACTTCAGCCCATCTAATCTTCATGGCGCTAAGGCCTGACTCCTGAGGCCGGAGGGCATGCGCACACGCTGCTGCAGGGGCACAACGCGCAGGCGGCTGTGAGTTAAGGCGTGAGCGGCGGTGTGGGTGCGGCCACACGACAGCAGGCGGGCGGCACCATAGCAGGCGAGGACGCATGCTGCCGCTGACGAGCAGCTGCAAGCGAGGGCCCGATGCTATGATTCTTGTTGATTTGGCTAAGGATAGAATGCAACATATGTGAGACCATGGATGGGATGAATTCCTTTAAGAAAAGGTGAAGTCATTTTTGCAACGTGCATGGCATCAAAGTTGCTAGGTATGCGCCTTATGGAAGATCACTTCGTTTTTACCCAAAGCAAACAATTGATGATCATTATAGAAGAGAAGTATATCTTGGTATCCTTGATAGTCAATTAGATGAGGTCAATTGGAGTTGCTTCTTTGCATGTTGGCCTTGAATCCTCTTAATTCATTTACTTCTTATGATAGAGAGAAAGTACTTCAACCTGCCAAGTTTTATCCCAATGATTTTTCAAACGCGGATTGACGAGACTTACTTTCCGACTTGCTAACTTTATTGATGACATGAGAAGAGATGATAGGTTCAGGAATCTAAAGAATCTTGTTGAGCTTTCTATTAAGTTTATTGAAACAAAAAAAGATGATCTTTTACACTGGTGGCCATGGCTAGTGTTGAAAGGGTATTTTCCTCGATGAAGCTAGTGAAGAACAAGTTGAGAAATAGTATGGGTGGTCAATTGTTGGATGATTGTTTAGTCACATTTATTGAATGAGATATCTTCTCGAAAGTAAGTGAAGATGATGTAGTCAAGGTTTTCATGGCCTTGAAAACACGTAAAGTAGAGTAAGTTTGAAATTCCATAGCATATTTGAACTATTTTGTAATCTCCTATTTATGTAAGATCTTATTTAAACTATTTGTATTGTACTTTTGACAAATTCGAAACCTATATGTTGGAGTTATGATGCTATGAGACCCTATTAAAACTATTTGTGTTGCATTTTTGACAAATTTTATTCCTATGAGTTGGATTCGTAATATTCATATAAAATCATCAAATTATGTGTGTGAAGTGTGGCCCCCCGTATTGGTAAAATCCTAGATCCGCTGCTGGTGACACTATCTCAGTCTATCACAATTCACAATCCACAACTCAACTGAACAGTTCCGATTCATGCGACGTTTTTATCAAGTGAGCCATCAGTCTAATGGATTACAATACGGTGAGTTGGTGCACTGAGACCAGCAGTCAAGCACCTCGCGCGCAGCACCCAATCCGAAGAACCACACGAGCGAGTCAAATAATCGAACACCCTATGAGCTACCAAGAAACAACAGGGAGACCAACGTGGGAGCACGCACCGAGTGTGGCAGGGGTGTCGTAGAACACGGTGCAGGCCTGCACGACAGTGGCCCGCACGGTGTTGGCCCCCTGGTCGGCGCCGGCGTTCATCTCCACCTCCGCGATCACCGGCCGCGGCCGGGGCTCGTGGGGACCAAATTGGTCAAAGTCATCGCGACCGGGCAGAGAAGGGCGAGCAGTTGATTGGGCTGAGTGGGGATCTCGCGCTACTTGTCGTGCTTCCTGCGGAGGTAGTCGCGGACGAATTGGTCGCGGGCGAGCGTGCGCGCGCGCTGGGGCTCGATGTGGACGTACGAGAGGTGGGCGCCGTAGGCGAGGAGCCCGGCGCCGAAGGCGAAGAGGGAGACGGTGGATAGCAGCTGCCGAGGAGTGGACGGGGAGCACCAGCCCATCTGTGGGGGGTTTGGTGGGCGATTTTTAAGGGTTAATCGATCATATGCCCCTTTTTCCAGAGGCTTTTGATTATATGCCCCGTTGTTCCTTGTAATTGATTAAAAGCCCCGTTATTCGCTGGTCTCTGGATCATATGTCCCATCTGAACTAATTAGGGTACTTTGCTTCACTTAACCTGCTGACTAGGATGTGCTGACTAGGTCTCCCGTTTTGCTCCCCTTTTTGCCCCTTTGCTCACGGGTGAGTTGAGTCCCGAGCCAGATCTGAGACCCGCCATGTCCACTGCCCAGCACCGAGCGGCCACCTCCCCCTCCACTGCCCAGCACTGAGCGGTGTGCACGGAAGAGGAGAACAGCAGCAGCTGGCCGGCGGCACTCGACGTGAGGAGCAGCTGGCCGGCGGCACTCGAGGTGAGGCGGCACTTTCCCCAACAGCAAAGCCCGGTGGCGTGCGGCTGAGAAGGCGCCATGGTCTGAGACGAGTGGCGGCGGATAGGCCAACCGGCGGCGAGCACGGCGTCTGGGTACGTCTCCCCTCTCTTCTTGGCTATTTGTGTGCTGCCCCTTCAACCCTAGCTTCTCGATTTTGTTGCCAATGCGAACCCTAGTTCCTGATTTGGTTGACATTGCATTCGATTTTGTTGCCAATGCGAACTGTAGTTCCTGATTTGGTGATGGAGGGGACCTCAGCAGTGACGGATGCTCCCGCTGCCGATGCTGGTTCAGCTGAGTGAGTATATGCATCCCCTCCCCCTCCCCTCATACTCATAACCGGGAACTTATAAATCTGTTTGCTCTGACGATTAGGCCACCAATGGAGAGTATTTTCACTGTAATTGTTAGAGTTCTTGGGTTTACTGCAAAGCTTGATGATGGCCGGGAATTAGTTGTAAACCGGCAGGATGTTCAGTGGGAGGTGAACTTGATGGGATTGGCTGTCGAAAAGTTGGTAGAACAGCTGGGACAGAGGATTTCTTGGGGTTCATGCCAGGAGGTTCATTTGCTGTGTCGTGATAGCAACACTGGAGAGGTTGAGAGGATCCATCATTGTATGGAGTTGATGATGGCCTTTCAGGCTTGCTGGGATTCTAAAGTTGTATTTATGTTAGCGGATGTGGTAGATATTGGCAAGAAATCCTTTATGTCATGTGCTAGTGCTCATATTGAGTCTTCAAAGAAATCTTGTATTACAAATGTCCATGCTACAGAAGATACTCAATCATGCAATGCAGTGGACAATGTTAACTTGTCAGCTTTAGAAATTGTGAAATCTCGTATTACAAGAGTCCAGGCTACAGAAGCTACTGAATCATGCATTTCAGTGGACAATGTTAACTTGTCAGCTTTAGAAATCGTGCAATCAAATCACTCTAGTGTGTCTGCCGTAGGAGCTGCGGTGCGTGATGTGTTTGTGAGCAATGATAGATATGTGTCATCCGTCGAGGAAGCAGACGTTGATTGGTCACAGATTGAGATAGCTTCCATGAATGACGATGATCTTGGTGTTCCTATAACAGAAGAAAACATGTGTCTTTTGCTTGGCATCGAGGGCGGAGACGTCCAACAGCAACATGCTCCATCTTCTGTTGCTATTGATGCTTCTCTGTCCACGATTGATGAGAGCCTGCTAGTTGAGGCAGCCATTCCCGTGAATGATGATAATCCTGAAGAGGAATATTTCACGTTTGACAAAGATGAACCTGAAATAGTGGTAGGGTCTCTGTTCCCATCAATGGGAGATTTTAGGAGGGCCATTGCACAGTTCGCTATTAACAAAGAATTTGATATAAAAATCGACAAAACTGACACTACAAGGTATATGGGCCATTGTAGAGCACCGGGCTGTCCATGGAAGATAACAGCCAGGTTGAGGCCTGATAAGAAATCTATCAGGGTACTGACTCAGCTATAACTATATTAGTTTTTGTTTTGCACTTGATTGCTAATGGATTGATTTTGTATGTCCTATGCAGGTTAACAAACTAGTAGCTACCCATGAGTGCTCCTCAACAAGCAGAGTCAAAACAAGTATGGCATCCCAATCATGGGTGGCAGATAGAGCAGTCAGCATACTCCAGCAGGATCCTACCATTGGTGCTAAGAAACTCCAGAAGAAGTTACAAGATCAATACAACTGCACGATTGGGTATGACACAGTTTGGAAGGGAAAGGACAGAGCACTTGATAAGTTGTATGGTACTTGGGCCCAGAGCTTTCAGAACTTGTGGAACTTCAAGGCAGAGATTGAGAAGAGGTCCCCAGGCAGCATAGTAGAAGTAGATGTGAAGAGAATTGGAGGCAGAATCTATTTTAGCAAATTCTTCATGGCTCTTAAGCCTTGTATTGAGGGTTTCTTAGGTGGTTGTAGACCATATGTGAGCATAGACTCAACAGCATTGAGTGGAAAGTGGAATGGCCATTTAGCGGCATGTACGGCACTTGACGGACATAATTGGATGTTTCCTGTAGCTTTTGCATTCATTGATTCAGAGACGGATGCCAATTGGACATGGTTTATGACACAGCTGAGTGTGGCACTTGGTCCAATGCAAACAATTGCAATATGTACAGATGCCTGCAAAGGGTTAGAGAATGCAGTAAAAAAGGTTTTCCCCAAGCAGAGCAGAGGGAATGCTTTAGGCACCTGATGTCAAACTTCATTAAAAGTTTCATGGAGACAGCTTTGGACATATGTGGCCTGCAGCAAAGGCTTACAGAACAGAGGCCTTCGATCACCACATGTTGAAGGTTTTACAAGCTTGCCCCGAAGTAGGTGGTTACTGAGCACGCACCACAGCTTGAAGTGGATGAGGTGTAGTTTCAACCCAGAAATAAAATGTGATTACATTCACAACAACCTAGCTGAGTCATTCAACAATTGGATAAGAGATGTAAAAGATCTTCCTGTGGATGAGCTTGCTGACACAATTAGAGAAAAAATCATGAGGCTATTTAACAAGAGGAGAACAATTGGGGACAAGCTTAGAGGAACTATATTACCAGCTATCATTCAACAATTAAACATCAAGAGCAGAGGACTAGGACATTTGAAGGTTGGGAGATCAACTGCAGGCAGTTGCGAGGTGAGTGATATCAATCAAAACAACCTCAGGCATGTTGTGAAGGTACAGAGCCACGACTGCACTTGCTTGGAATGGCAGCACACTGGAAAGCCATGTGCCCATGCACTAGCATTCTTGATGGAGCGAACAAATGTCAACCTTGAGGACTATGTGCACAAGTACTTCTCACTGGAGAGGTTTAGGACTGCCTATGCTTGTGAGATAGAACCTCTCACAGATAGATCTCAATGGCCAAAAGTGAATCTGGACTTTGTGATGCTTCCACCAATTGCAAGGAAATCCTCTGGAAGGCGCAGGAAGCTGAGAATCAAGGGATGTCTTGAAAAAGGAGGCAATGGGGGCAAACCTTCCGGATCGGGTAGCAAACACAGGTGCAAACAATGCGGAGAGCTGGGCCATAGGAGAGCTGCTTGTCCTCAACATGGTCCAAAGAAGAGGTAAGAGTTGGAGTTTTTAAAGGGAAATGCACTATTCTTTGTTGGCCATCTAACCTATGAATTGTTGTGTTGTTCGATCATGACCAGGAAAAGGAAGGCTCGGGCTGTTAGTAGGACTGAAAATGAAAACGAAAACCCTCTAGATGTGCCTGCTATCCTCCAAGGCAGCCCTGGACCGGTTACAAGAAGGTGCCCTATTATAACCGTGCTTCTCCTTTTTCATAATTTTGCCAAACAAACAAATATTACAAACAATGTGTCACAATTGCAGGAGACTAGCTTTGGCTATTTCCGGAGAAGAACCACAGCCGTTAGGAACAAGTGTCAATTCTCCAGGAAAAACAGTTGAGAGCTCAAAGACAAGAGCTGCCAAGAAGTTGACTCCTAAGAAGAAAAAGAAGTTGACTCCCAAAAAGAAGACCTGATCTACTTGTGTTTATATGCTTTCATGGAATGCTGTTAGATGAACTATATTGAACTCTCAACTGTTCTGGACTAGTGTGAAGTCTGTACTAATTAAGCTTTGGCTAGAGTTGCTTTTGTGAACTGTTGTGAGCAGCTTTTGTGGGGTTTGATTCAAGTGCATGTGCTGTACACTTGCATTTTAGAACTAATCTGAAAACCATGTGCCCTTCTCAGCTATTGTGGAGTCACTGCTTATGTGCCCTTTTTACAATTTTAATGTATGTGCTACCATGTGTGAGTTTGCCCAGATTTGTGATTTCAGTTTGCCCAGCTTTAATAGGATCATTTGTGGTGTTTTGTTCAGGAGTACCTCCATCTGCAAGTACAGATATGGATGCAATGACATGAACTGCTGCATTTGGTTTCAAATATAAGCTCAATGCTATTATGATCTTCTTGTCCCTTTCTTATTTGCAGTTTGCACCTTTTCAAGAACCAGAGGTATCATTTGTTTCCATGAATTATGAATATAGTTTCTTTGCATTTCAAGATTTGAGAATTGTAATCAGAGACAGAGACTTGCTCAGGTATATTGTTTTGAGACTTCACTTCATTTTGGAGCATGTTGCAGCACATACCCTAGCTGTAAACCTTCAAGTGAAGCCTCACATACACAGGAGCAGCACATAGATAATATGCCAGCAGCACATACACAGGAGCAGCACATACACAGGAGGAGATAATTGTGCATATTTCAATCACAGACATTCACACAAGAGCACACGAAGGCAGTTAATTGCAATCTCATACAAATGCACAACTGCCACGAAATCTTTTTCCATTCCAACCCTCAAACATAAACCATACAAGCGAACATATTGCTAGGGTCCAGTCTTCAAACATCAACATTACAAGCATCACTACTTGACTAGTAGTACTAAGAGGATCAAAACTACGAGAAAAACAATTACAAAATTCACTAATAGCATAAATTCCACGGTCCTGCCCAACTTGTGCAATCTTCCATTAATTCCAGCCACTTCTACCCTCATCGCCTCAATTGTAGGCCGATTTGCCACTGATTCCATACTCACTGCCGCAGCGTGCCCACCTTCATCTAGTAAGCCTAGCTCTCCAACGAATTGCCTGTACTGTTCCAGTCACATGAAAAATGAGCAATCCTTCGGCATCTGTGAGGGCAAAAGGTACAATTGATCACTCAGGAAGCATTACAGCAAGCACAATTAACCAGAGCATTACAGTATGCACAATGAGACATCGAGAACCATCGCATTAGAGGAAACACAACCAACCTTCTTTCCCTTCTCATTTCTTGGGCACTTGACGAAAAATTTCCCTGGATTGTCTGTCGTACACGACTGCAGGAGCCGCAGCTGCTCTCGGCCGCAAGCAGGGCAGTCCATAAGCGGAATCCCCTTGATCCGATTGACGCCGGGGTTGTACGTGGAGCTACCCTGCGATATCTTCACAATTGCTGGCTAACCCTACATACGGGTCCGTTCACAGAGACAAATTTCAGAAAATTTAACCAAATGCTTCATTGGAACTCCATCAATTTGGAGTTCCAACATGTTCTTCAGTCTCCATGTTCTTTGAATCACAGTGAGTTAACCTAAATTGGGCATGTTTCCTCTACGAATCAAGAAGACGATGAGAATTAGGGTTTCAACAGTGGAAGAGAGCTTACCGAATCAAGCGACTGAGGCGGGCTCCTCGATCAATTTCCTCAAATTACAACGCCAAACCAAACGATTGGACGTGGGAGAGAGCTTACCTCGCCGCTGTGCTGGTCGCCTCGCCGCTGTGCTGGCTGCCGTTCGGGTCGCCGCCGCTTCGGGCTACTTCGGGTCGCCGCCGCTTCCCAGCTCTCCTTGTCGCTTAGCCGCTCGGGTCGTCGCCGCTGTGCTGGTCGCCTCGCCGCTGTGGTGCCTGCCGTTCGGGTCGCCGCCGCTTCGGGCTACTTCGGGTCGCCGCCGCTTCCCAGCTCTGCTTGTCGCTTAGCCGCTCGGGTCGCCGCCGCTTCAGGTCACCACTGCTTCGGGTTGCCGCTGCTTCCCTGCTATGGCCGTCGCCTGGCCGCTCGGGTCGCCGCCGCTTCGGGTCACCGCTGCTCCTCGCCGCTCTGCTCACCTCCTCGCCACTCGGGTCGCCGCCTCAACGCTCGGCTAGCCGACGCTTCCCTCCTCTGTCCACCACCGAGCCCCTCTTCTCGCTGCCCGCCGAGCCACTCTTCTCGCCGCCGTCGAGCCGCTGGACCAGTCGCCCTCTTCTCCTCAGATCTGCTCGTTTTTTCGATCTGGCTCGGGACTCAACTCACCCGTGAGCAAAGGGGCAAAAAGGGGAGCAAAACGGGAGACCTAGTCAGCACATCCTAGTCAGCAGGTTAAGTGAAGCAAAGTACCCTAATTAGTTCAGATGGGGCATATGATCCAGAGACCAGCGAATAACGGGGCTTTTAATCAATTGCAAGGAACAACGGGGCATATAATCAAAGGCCTCTGGAAAACGGGGCATATGATCGATTAACCCGATTTTTCAAGGCAAGGGACCACGACCAGTTCTTAACTTGCCTCCCCTTTTAGCTATGCTCTCTTTTGCAAAATTGACCGTACGACACTGTTATGTTTTGCCCTCTGTTTAAAGATGCTAAAAAATTTACTAGAAATATTTTCTCAGTATTATTACAAACCGACAAACCAAGTTAATACGCTAAACACGTAAGAAGCAATAAACTATCATTTCTTGTAAAATCAGAGAGAAGACTTCTTAAAAGCCGTTTACATCATTGGTTGCACTGGTTTTTAAAGTCGAAACATAATAGATATCTTGATTGGTTAAAATAAGATTTTGACTAATAATTATTTTATTAATATAAAATTTATGTGAATAAAATTGATATCATTAAATTCGTATTCAAAAGTACTTACTTATGATTATGATTTTATTCACATAAACCACATATTAATAGAGTAATTCTTGATCGAAGTCTTACCTTAACTAATCAAACTTACATTTTTGAATAGAGAAAGTATTCATGTTTGCACTCAAAAATGCCAAACCCACATAGTAGACCCCAACCACCTCTCCCTCCTCCACTATCCTCTCCCCCACCAATCCAAACCACAACGCTGCTAACCCTAACTCACCGATTTTGGTGTTGCCTCGCCAGCCGACTTTATCCATCGCCCTCCACAACTTCCTACGAATGGCGGCACCAATGCCACTGTCTCGCCCTCAAATCACCTTCCACCATCGATTCACCAGCTCCCTCAATCAGCCTCTAAAGCCCAGATGTCACTGTCAGAGGAAGAAGAGGAACAAAGCACGGTAGAGGGCGTGTTGAACCTAACAGCTTCCCAATTGCTCTTTTATTATGTATTTTTTTAGGAGAATATTCTGTACCTCTCACTGGAAATCAAGAGCAGGACTAGTGTATTGGATTGAGGCCACTGTATAAAAGATTTCAGTCTGATTCGCCTAGAAATCAGAAAATTTTCCAACAAATTCGACAAGGTACCCAATGGGTACAATGAACTACTTGATTTGCGAAATATACTCTAATACAGTACGAGTTTTCAAGTTTCCACAATTACAACATCCGAACGGACCCTTACCGATTTTACCATTTTCTGATGTCTATATAAATTCGCGGACCAGGGAAGCCATATCATCTGGCATGGAATATAGAAATATTTCTCCATGTCAAATCGGCACAGCGAGTGAAATCGCAGTATAACACCAGATAAAAAAAATGGGCCAAATATAGCAGAGATAGTGGGACAAATACAACATTCACCTAACATTAAGTTATCTTCGCTGTCTACAATGTGCGTTCACGAGGAATCAAATGTAAGTTCGTCTCATGCCACTGGAGGAAATCAGTTTACAATATGTTTTAAGTGACAAATTTAAAAACATGAGACAAGCTTCATGGAGACTGCTCGGTCACTTTTCTTGTTGGAGACAGTAAATTGTCAACAGGCAACTTACTCCACCTCTTCCAAGAAATCCTTGATCTCTGCTGGGCTTAGAACTCTGCATTTTGTAGGGAAAGTATTACTAATCAGTACACCACTTGAACACAGTAAGGAATATGTACTCTCATCAAACAGCTTCGGCCTTTAGTATAACAGTTGGAATAGATAAAACGGGAGTAGAAGCAAAAACATATTGGACATATACTCAAAACAGCTGGCAAATATATCACTTATTACCAAGTATCAACTACAGGACCAAGAGAATAATGAATTTGCTTATTGTCCAGCAGTACAAGGTGCCACAGCAAGGATTTAAGAGGAACACAAGTTGTTAGCAAACAGATTATTACGACTGTTCACAAGTTAAACAGATTATTACGACTGTTCACAAGTTAAGGGATGCAAGATTTAGCTCACTGTAAGAGGCAAAGGAACATTGCATCTGATAAATATGTGGCAGTAAAAACAGCTTAATTTATAACATACTTGAATTCACGGTCAGATCGAATAACTCCAATTTCAATATTGTTGGAAGAGATTTGTCCTTCAAATCTGCAAGTCCAGAGACAGTCCATAACTCAGTAGGGAAGTTTTGGGAGTAGCATCTAAGCAACTACAAGAGGAATGTAATACCCTTCTTTCAGAGTCAAAATTGCAGTATGGATGGCATCATCAAGCTCCATGTCTTCTGTGTATCTATAATGAAACCATAAATAAAGGATACATGAGTGAAATCATATGTCACTGAAAAAAGGAAACAGATGCACCATTGCAACATACATGTTGCTTATATTAATGAAAAGATGGGGGATATACAGCAATAAGAACATATATAAGTTATTTACAATCAGATGGAAGAAAAATATTAGCACTGGTAAGCCGTCAAATGCGGTGCTTATTACAATATTAGCTGTAAGCTAGATAGAGGAACCATGTACCTCTTCTCAAGAAAAGTCTTTGCATTTGATACGTTTTTCCCCATAGCTGATGCTTTCCAGGAGAAGTATGATCCTGAGGGGTCAACCTGAAGAAACAATCAACAATGAGTCCATCCAGCAATATATTGACTATTCTATAATACAATATGATGGGTGAAATATTAGTCCAAAAGTAGAATATTCCATACAAATAATAGTGCTGATCTGTTATGACCATATAATTGGTGCTAACAAATACACATTTGGTATCTTGCTATTGAGATACAAATCAACATGTTAATTGAGTCCAAAACAGTGGCAGGGAAAATTATCTTGCAGCTCTTTGCACCTACCTGATACAACTGCGGGCCATTGTCATCATACCCAGCAATCAACAGTGATACACCAAATGGTCTTACACCACTGCATAAAACAAGGAGGTTATGATTAAACATTGTCAAACCGCATCTATAAGGAGTAAAATGAGAGTTCTTCAGACTTCACCCATCACCATAAACACCAACAACCAGGCTTGTCTGTGGTTTCTAACGTGATGGTGTAGGTCTTAATTATTCTCTGAAGTTTGAACTAAACTTCTGGTTGAGATATGTAAAATGAATTTAAAAAATGCAAATGACTATCAGATCTTATCTGTTACATGTACGAGTGACGACTTGCTGGTTACTGTAGCACTTTAAATCCTCACTTGCTTAATCTCACCCACTATGTGAAGATCCAACAGGTGGATCGCACACAATTCACTCAGGTCTTATATGTTGCAAATTTGCAATACATTGTCATATTTTACAATTAGCTGATTAAATTGACTGACATCAAAGTTATATTACATGTGGAATACTTTGGGTACAGAAAGATTGAGTGCAAGTTATATTGAATGATAAAGTTCAGAGTAAAAACATCAGGCAACTTATTTTTCTCGCGACTATATTAGGTTGAGCAAGCACATTGTTGATTTGAACAGTTTGGTTGATGGTAATGAAAGTTACCAAGTATATTACATACCCAGATTGTGTAAACTCCTGCATAACAGCAGCTGTCTCTCGGACAAGCTGTGTAACAGGTATAGTTTCCTGCATTTGGCAATGAAAAATAATAAGAAACAAAAATATGTATTCGGGGAATAATAATGATAATAATAAAACATGGAACAATAATATAACTGCATGTGACCGTAAAATTACACTACGCATGATCAAAAATAGCAATTTACTAAAAATAATGTCTTTACCAGATGTAAATATATAGTATAAGTATAAACCAGATGAACCGTCAAATAAATATGTACCTTGTACAACCGATAATACTGTTGTGCTTGCTTCCGGCTTTTTCTCACAAGAACACGAAAATCTGGACCCATCCCACTGAAAACAATGAGGTAAGTACACGTAAGCGGAGGGAGGGAGCGAGAGAGAGGGAGAGTTGGCAATTTGTAAGACACATCACGTGTCAGTAAGGTCAACAATCATATCATGATATTGTAACTCATATAATTATATCACTGGCGGCAAGTTGATAGATGTAACAAAAAATTTGAAGAGAAAATGCAGGTCTTCTGATTGTTTAGAACCGCAAGGCTAGTTGTTGACCTCCCATGTGCACTTCTTTGGTCAAGAAGCTTGATAAAATTATTAAGGAAGTGTATTACAGGATTAATTTCTATTTAAGTACTCAATTCAAATCAAATGAAGTTGTAGGTTATATACACCAGTGAATTGATCCACTACACATAGCTTGCATTCTAATAACAATTATAAATTATATTCCCTGCTTGCACATTAACCAAGTTGCCTAACAAGGGTAAATGGTGGTTGTTTGTTCCAAGAAAAGGGTAATTTTCTGAGTGTTGCAGAAATTAATTATGTGCATGTAAGTAAATACCTTACATTGGTTGATCTATCAATTAACTTGAGCTCTTGCATATTTTGGACAGGTCTTTAAAATTTCTGCCTTTTCTGGAGAGTCTATAGTCTGTGCACAATTCTTAAGGTCAAGGATGGATATCCCTTGTGAGCTGTGCAATGTGTGCACAAAGACAGGTCCATCGAACAAATTGATCATTTTACCATTCTATTTATTCGTAAAGTGAACAGTGAAATTACAGCTAAAATGTAATTCAATACAACACTAGCTCAGGCATCATTGAAGATTAAGAACATAAGCAATACAACATGAATTTGGGGTTATTCAAAGTAAATATACAGAAGATGGTCGAAATATATATCCAAAATAGATAAATGAATAACAAAATTAACCAAGACTGTGTGGAAAACTACCTGTAGACAACTCCAATATTTGGAGTCAATGACTGAATCTTTTGCACCTAGAAATTTGCAGATAGGTATTTGTTAGCATTTCTGAGAGAGAACAAAGGATGGCATGTGGCTAAAACAGGAAACTAAAATTAATAATGATGTTACACTTACAGATGTTTCATCCACTAAAATAGAAGGCAATTTCTTCTCAGTGGCGATGACTACACCATTAGCAGCTGTGAATATGACAGATATATCTCAGTATCAATAAGCCGCGCAGAAAGGGAAGTGAAAAGGTTGTAGTCTCCGGCGGTCTGACCAGTAACCACATATAATACATGGAATAGAACAATGAATAATCTGATAAAACATGCACAGTACCTACTATGCAACAATTTATTAATCATTACGATAGAAGAAAGCAATTTATCGGTAATAACTACATGAAGAATGCCATGTCAAATATTTTATTCATTCAGTACTTCACACACCAATAAATAATTTGTGGGCTAAAAATGGAGACATTACTTTTAACTTCCACAACACAACTGCTGCTGACTAGCACCATTTAGTTGATTTTATGGGCGAGTAAACTAATCTGTGTGCTGGAAACAAGGAGACAAATAAAATTTGCAATATGCTCTGATAGTGAAACTATGCTTCCAATCCCACAGAAGGTCTTGGTGACTAGACATCATACAACCACTATAGCAGTGAACAAAAAGAATTGAACAATTCATAGGACGATATAAATCCAACTTTGCGATGAACATGCTACAACAGTTCCCATTGAACATCCAGAAGCAAGACGGTAGACAAAGTTCCAACTTTACAATGGACACGCTCCTAGGAATATAATTATGTAGTTTGCAGAACATTCAAATAACCATAGAAACTATGCCGCACAAAATGTAAATTTCTGCAGCACTGATAAGAATTCAGAATGTAGAGAATACAACTTTAAAATGCACATGATCTCACAGTCGCATTGACATCAAGAAATCAACAAGGCCTATGTTTATTAAATGTATGAGATTATTAGCTTTAGTGGTATGTTAGCCTTCATACACATCAAGGAACTTCTAAAGCAGGTCATTGCACTCACATGCAATTCCATAATGGGCACTAGATTGCCAATAATCTCAGCGCCTTAAATTGACATAGTAGCTTTGATTATCACTAGTGGAACCTGTTAGAGATATAGTATGTTGTATTCGTATTGGTATAGGAGTCTATATTTCCTTGTACTCCAAGTCACCTTGTACTATATATATGCCCATTGGGCTGTGCAATAGATCCAAGTTGCATATCTCCAAACATGGTATTAGAGCCAATTAGGGTTTAGATTTTTTTTCAAACCTTCGATCTCTCCACCACCGGCGCGCCGCAACTCGCGCCATCTCTCTCCACTTTGCCCTTCCCGTGCCGGATCTGGGCCCGAGCCGCCGGCCTCCCCCACCTGCTCCCCCGGCCGCCGGCCTCCCATCCTGCGCCGCCGGCCTCCCCCGCCCTCCCGAGCCGCCCGGTCGGCCTCCCGAGCCGCCGCCGCTCCGCCGGCTTCCCCGCCCGTTCGCCCGCCCGCGCCGCTCCGTCGGCCCGCCTGGCCGGCCCTCCCGCGCCGCCGGCTCGCCTCCCCGAGCCGCTGCCGCTCCGGTCCGCTGCCTGGCCCCCGCCCGTCGTCCGCCGGCCTCCCGTCGCCGGCCGCCGCCGCCGCCGTTCAGGCCGCCGCCGCCATCCGTGCCCCTTCCGCCGCCTCCCCAGCTCCAACGGGCCGGCCTCCTCTGTTTTGAGGAGCGTTTTGAGGAGCACGGGCTGTTAGCCCTTTTTTAGGTAAAAAAAAAGAAGAAGGAAAAAAAAGGTACCATGTCTTCGTCATCCGGCACCGTTTCTCTTCCTCGCTGCCCGGTTGATTTTTGATGGGGTCAATTTCACCGACTTCGTCTCCCATATGCGCATCCACATGCGTGGTCTTCGTCTCTGGGGCGTCCTCTCCGGCGATGTTCCGTGTCCGGCCTGTCCTGTGACGCCGGTTGAGCCTAAGCTTGGTGCTCGACCTACTGATGCTGACCGCGCTGCCTATGATGCTGCTGTCACCGCTATCAGGAGGCTCTGGATTCCTACGGTGCTCTGCTGACTGAGTACACTCAGTGGTGTGATGATGATGCTCGTGCTGCTGCTGTTCTTGTCGCCAGTCTTCAGCCTCAGTTTTCTTCTGAGGTTGTGGGATTCTCTACGGCCTCCCAGATGTGGACTCACCTTCGTCAGCGTTATGAGCCCTCTGGCGACGCTCTGTTCCTGTCCGTGTTCGCCAGGAGCACTCTCTCCAGCAGGGTGATGCCACGGTGATGAGTTCTATGCTCAGAGTTCTGCTGTCTGGCGCCAGCTGGATTCCCTTCGCCGTCCTAGTTGTGGCTCTTGTCAGTGCTGTCAGGAGGCTCGTGCTGACCGCGAGTTCTTGCGCGTGTACGAGTTCTTAACGCGGCTTCGTCCTGAGTTTGAGTCGCGTCGTGCCCAGCTTCTTGCTCGTCAGCCTCGCATCACTCTTCTGGAGGTGCTTACAGAGATCCGTGCGGAGAAGACTCGCCTGCGTGGCTCTGGTCTACTGCTACTTCCCTCCGTGCTTGCTGTTCGTCCTCCGGCTACATCGACTACTGCTCCCCGCCTCAGCGGCTCGTTTCCCCCCAGCGGCCTCCACAGGTGGTGGTCGTTCCTCGTCGGGTGGTGGCCGTCCTCATTGCACCTACTGTGATAAGGTTTGGCCACATTGAGTCTACTTGCTTTCGGAAGAAGCGTCACCTTGCACGTCGTTCTTCACCGGGCACTGGAGCTTCTTTCTCGACTACTTCCTCGACTCCTTCAACTGCTTCGACTACTTCCGCCACCTCGTTCACTGAGCAGGAGATCGCACGCCTTCGACGTCTACTCGCTGCGACAGGTTCTGCAGGTTCTGCTACTCCCTCTTCCAGCAATAAGAAACCACCCTCTACACAGTCAGGTACTTCCCCATGGATTCTTGATTCTGGAGCATCTTTCCACATGACTTCTAATTCTTCCGCTCTATCCTCTCTTAGACCTCTAGATTCTCCTGTTCATGTTCTCCCTGCTGATGGTACTCCTCTTCTTGTTGCTAGTCGAGGCACTCTTAGCACTTCGGTGTTTCATGTTCCTTCTGTTGCTCATGTGCCTTGCCTTACCATGCAGCTTCTTTCTGCTGGACAGATTACTGATCTTGGTTGTCGGGTTATTCTCGACTCTGACTCTTGTTGTGTTCAGGACCATCAGACGGGCACTCTGGTTGAATTCTGGCCCTCGCCGCCTTGATTCTCAGCGTCTCTGGGAGCTTGACTGGCTTCACCTTCCCTCCGCTGCCGCCGCTGCCAGTCTCTCCGCTTCTGTCAGCTCGTCCACCGGCTCCTTCCAGCAGTGGCATCACCGTCTTGGTCATCTGTGTGGATCTCGTCTATCGTCGTTAGTTCGTCGTGGTCTTCTGGGGTCTGTCTCAGGAGATGTGTCTTTAGATTGTCAGGGTTGTAAACTGAGTAACCAAATTCAGTTACCTTATCCTCATAGTGAGTCTGTGTCTCAGCGTCCTTTTGATCTTGTTCACTCGGATGTGTGGGGTCCGGCCCCCTTCGTTTCGAAAGGGGGTCATCGATACTATATTATCTTTATAGATGATTTTTCTCGCCACACTTGGATATACTTTATGTCTGCTCGTAGTGAGGTTCTCTCCATCTATAGACAGTTTTGCCACCATGGTTCGTACCCAGTTCTCCACTCTCATTCGTGTCTTTCGTGCTGATTCTGCTGGCGAGTATCTTTCTCGTCATCTTCGTGTTTTCTTGCTGAGCAGGGCACTCTTGCTCAGTTCTCTTGTCCTGGTGCTCATGCTCAGAATGGTGTTGCTGAGCGTAAGCATCGTCACCTTCTTGAGACTGCTCGTGCGCTCATAATCGCCGCTTCTATTCCACCTCACTTTTGGGCTGAGGCTGTCTCTACTGCCACATATCTTGTTAATATTCAGCCCTCTTCTGCCCTTCAGGGTGGGATTCCTGTTGAGCGCCTTTCTGGTTTCTCTTCCTGACTACTCTACTCTTCGTCTGTTTGGTTGCGTTTGCTATGTTCTTTTAGCTCCCCGTGAACGCACCAAACTGACTGCTCAGTCTGTTGAGTGTATCTTTTTAGGCTATAGTCCAGAGCATAAGGGCTATCGCTGTTGGGATCCCCACTGCTCGTCGTATGCGGGTTTTCTCGGGATGTGACCTTCGATGAGTCCCGTCCTTTCTTTCCGCGTCCAGCTTCTCCTTCGCCTTCCCCTGTTGAGCCTGTCTTTTCTGACCTTTCCTGATACATCGATCACTGTTGTGCCCTCTTCCACTCATCCTATCGAGTCTCCACCTCCTCCTGAGTCTCCACCTACTCCTGTTGTCGACTCTTCTCCACTATCATCTCCTCCAGCTCCACCGGCACCCTCTTCTCTTCCGTCCTATCCTTTTTTCTACACACGTCGACCGCGTGTTGAGCCTCCTTCTGATGTGCCTTCTACTTCCTCTGGGCCATCTCCGTCCGATGAGCCATCTTCTCTGGGTGACTCATCTTCTCCGGATTCGCCACCTTCCCCTCGGTATGGCCTCCGCGCTCGCCCGCGACGGCCTCCAGATCGCTTTGGTTTTGCTGGTGCTACTCTTGCTGAGCCTACTTCTTACCGTGATGCTGTTGTTCATCCCGAATGGCAGCATGCGATGGCCGAGGAGCTTGCTGCTCTTGAGCGCACCGGCACGTGGGATCTTGTCTCTCTTCCTCCACGTGTTCGTCCCATCATTTGTAAGTGGATCTATAAAGTTAAGACCCGCTCCGATGGTTCTCTTGAGCGCTACAAGGCTCATCTTGTGGCGCGTGGCTTTCAGCAGGAGCATGGCCGTGACTATGACGAGACATTTGCTCCTGTTGCGCATATGACCACTGTTCGCACTCTTCTTGCTGTGGCCTCTGCTCGCCACTGGTCTATTTCTCAGCTTGATGTCAAGAATGCCTTTCTTAATGGTGAGTTGCGTGAGGAGGTCTACATGCACCCCCCACCTGGGTATTCTGTTCCTGAGGGCATGGTTTGTCGCCTTCGTCGCTCTCTTTATGGCCTTAAGCAAGCCCTTCGTGCTTGGTTCGAGCGCTTCACCTCTGTGGTCACTGCTGCTGGTTTCTCAGCTAGTGCTCATGATCCTGCGCTGTTTGTCCACACTTCGTCTCGTGGTCGGACTCTTCTTCTTTGGTATGTGGATGACATGATCATCACCGGAGATGATTCTAAGTACATTGCCTTTGTCAAGGCTCGTCTTAGTGATCAGTTTCTTATGTCTGATCTTGGTCCTCTTCGCTACTTCCTTGGGATTGAGGTTACATCTACTTCTAATGGTTTCTATATATCCCAAGAGAAATATATCCACGATCTTCTTGATCGGGCTTCCCTTACTGATCAGCGCATCATTGAGACTCCGATGGAGCTCAATGTTCATCTTCGTGCCTCTGATGGTGAGCCTCTTTCTGATCCGACTCGCTATCGTCACCTTGTCGGGAGTCTTGTCTATCTTGCTGTCACTCGTCCGGATATATCCTATCCAGTTCACATTCTGAGTCAGTTCGTCTCTTCTCCTACTCAGGTTCACTACAGTCACCTTCTTCGGGTTCTACGTTATCTTCGTGGAACTATCTCCCGTCGCCTTTTCTTTCCGCGCTCCACTTCCTTACAGCTTCAGGCATATTCGGATGCTACTTGGGCTAGCGATCCCTCTGATCGTCGCTCTCTTTCTGCTTACTGTGTTTTCCTTGGTGGTTCTCTTATTGCTTGGAAGACGAAGAAACAAACTGCAGTTTCCCGTTCAAGTGCAGAGGCTGAATTGCAAGCTATGGCATTTTTGACAGCGAAGGTTACGTGGTTACGGTGGCTACTTGAGGATTTTGGTGTTTCTCTCACTACACCGACTCCTCTGTTGTCTGACAGTACTGGTGCCATCAGTATTGCTAGAGACCCAGTGAAGCACGAGCTCACCAAGCATATTGGTGTTAATGCTTCTTATATGAGGTCTCAGGTCCAGGATCAGGTTGTTGCTCTTCAGTATGTGCCTTCCGAGCTTCAGTTGGCTGATTTCTTCACGAAGGCACAGACTCGTGTTCAGCACAGCTTCTACCTCTCCAAACTCAGTGTTGTTGATCCACCTCGGGGTGTTTAGAGATATAGTATGTTGTATTCGTATTGGTATAGGAGTCTATATTTCCTTGTACTCCAAGTCACCTTGTACTATATATATGCCCATTGGGCTGTGCAATAGATCCAAGTTGCATATCTCCTAACAGAACCGAGCAGTCATAGTGATAGTGGTTATTATATTGTTAAAAGATTGCACTTGTGTCAGCTTTGAAAGCACGAATTTATGCAGATTAAAGATTTCCATGGTACCTACAAGCATTTGTAAGACAAAATAAAACATATGCAATTGCCAAGTTCCACAGAAGGCAGCTAGGCACCCAGACAAAATCAACACAGTAAGCAGTGTCCATATACATTGAGAACCTTCAAATCATAACTTTATGCATGTAAATACTACCGGGCAACTCCATGAGGGCAAAGAAAAAGCACAAACATCACAAAGGGCCAAATCCGCACCAAGTGGAACCCTATATTGTAAACTTCACAGACAAGAACCAAGAACTGTAAGCCCTCCGCGTTACCCTAATGTAATGTAAAGCATATGAAAACCCGACACTGCCGTCTGGAACTTGTCAAAAGTCCCAAAAAACTCCGCCGCCTATCGATGCTCGCAACGTAAAACAACTAATCCCAGAAAGTACAGGGAACGGTTACTGCGCGGATCGCACCTTTGATCCCGAGCGAGGTCTGGCCGGATCCGACCGCCGTGAGCGCGTGCTCGATCTGCACCAGCTTCCCCGACGGGCTGCAACGAAATCGACGGGAAAAAGTCAGATCAAAACACCGAAACCGCACCAAATCAGGCCCGATCTCGAGCGAGGGGAGGCGAGAGATAGAGAGAGGGCACAGACCTGAAGGTGGTGAGGGAGAAGGAGTACTGGCTGTCGCCCATGGCCGCTCGTGGGCTTCTTCTGGATTGAGGGTTCGCGTGTTTATTCGAGAGATTCGGGTCGCGGGGGAGGAGCAGAGGGGAGCGAGCGAGGCGGCTGATAAAAGAAAAGGGAAGAAGGCGACGAGACGAGGCGGAGTAGAACTCGCAAGGAAGAGGAAACGAAAAAAAGGAGATCAGAGCGGAGTGTTTCGCAAGAAGATCCTTTTGGGCCCGAAATCCCGAAACCCCATTACTTGGGCCAACCTGCTGGATATTCTTTTTTTTCGAGGACCTGCTGGATAGTTGGGTTTGTGAAGCCATATTTGCGTAGCGTCACGTTGGACCAAGCTTGGGCTATTGCGCCCGTGTATATTATATAAAAACTCTACCAACCCTAGTCCATCTATAGAAAGCAAATAACGATTTTAAAAAAAAGTCTATCAAACTCTCCCTTCAAGAACATCCATCTCGCCCCTAATTCATCCATCTTCTCTCACTCTCTTTTTCGATTACCTTCTTATCATCACTATATATGTAATCATAAAATACTCCTCCCTTCGTTAGTCTTTAAGGAGCAACACCTTCTTTCCCATCCTACTTCTTCTCTTCCCTATCCCACTCCTCCTCTTCCTGTCCCACTCCACTATCACCGCTCCGCCTCCTCCCGCTCATCTCCCGCTCTACTATCCATGCCTTCTTCTGCTACTCCGTTGCTAGCATGGCACCACCACAACTGTCACGGATCTGTTGTCATTGACCGTCTTGCCTGTCACATCCACTGGTCGTCCACTACCACCCCTCCATTAATCCGTCGCCACGGCTGGCCATCCCTCTAAGCGGAGGGGAGGAAGAGGATACCACCAAGCGATAGGTCAAAACCCAAGGTCTCTATTGTTAATTCGTATGTTAGTTCTCTACTTCCCACGCCCGTTGCTCCTCCCCCACCTCTTTATGTCACTAAAGAAAATGATGTACTCCCGTTTCAATCTAGGGCGTAGCTACGCCAATCAAATGGGTAAGAGGCGTTCGCCTAAGATTGAGGGGAGAATATTTTCCACCAAATCCCTATTCCTTTTGCTTCTTTTATTTATTTATTTTGGAATGCTGGATACTTCTTCTTGAAGGGCCCACATAGGTGCTGCTGCCTGGTACCCCCTGTTCGTTCGTCCGTCCATTCCGAGAAAGTCCATCGCTCAATCCTCTTTGCCAACGTCGCCGAATACCCTTCCTTCTTCCGCGGCGCCCCCCTTCCAAGTGACGCCGCGGGCCTACCACCTTTTGGTGAAGGGACTCGGCTCTCATGTAGGCCTCCTCCTCCCCTTCACTGGATTGGCGTGGAGTGAAGATCCATCCGGACGTGTCATGTCGCTAGTAAGGAAGCCCTAGCTTTGCTTGGATTGATGTTCGTTTTGTCGTGAACAATTGAATCCAATCAGATATGTCATCTTCGAGATAGAGCTCACTTGAATCCATACGCCCATGTATTTTGGCCTCTATTACCCTGGATCAGTAGTCCAATGCTACTGATAGCAATTTATTATCAAAAAAGGGGGTTCAATTGAACCTTTAGGCCCCACGTTTGGCAATGGTGCTTTTGGACGGCAGGTGGACCTGTAGCTAGTGGTGAATGTCTGAAATACCCCTGTCTACTGAAGATGATGTTTAAATCATGATTATGCATGGTTTATGTGTATTTACTATGATTTAGCATAAATGACAAGCTTAGCACATGATTTTAGTGAAAATTATATATTTTTGAATACTTTGTGCAAATAAATAATTAGAATCCTGAATTAAGATGTCATATTGAATAGTTTTGTATATATAAACCACAGTGAGGCAACGACAATATATATTGGGATTAGTCTGGTTACAACATTTTTGCATATTGAGGAATTGTTTCTCAAAGGAACAATGAAAACACTATATTCAGTTACTAAAATTGATTGAAATCTATTTATGTACTGCAAGAAAAATTCCACATTAGGATATGGGAAAGAAGATGGTATATTCAGTTACTAAACACACAAGAGTACTTAATAACAACATTCTAATGTTACAACAAGTATTTCAATCTACATCATACAAACTTATGATATATGCAACTTAAATAGCTCAACTTTCATAGAGAAATACAATATTGCAATGTTGTCCATTTGAAGAACCGATCATGCACATAATCAAATTACTATCCAAAACCCTAAACTTTTACAAAGTTTATCAAAATGCATCATGATTACATACTTGAAGAATTCTTCAACCAATCTTCCGATGTATACAATTTTTGTAAACCAATTTTACACCGAACTTAAGCTCCATTCTTTCCTTCTTTTTGAAAGGTTCAAGATATGAACAAGAACAAAAAGAATGAACAAGATCTCGGGGCAGAATAAGGGGAGGCCGACGTCTCAGGTGGAGAGGGAAGCTAGCGGCTGCTAGGTCTGGTCGGGGCAGAGGGAGAGGAGGCCGTCGGGTCCTGGCCCTGGTCGAGGCAGAGGGAGGGCCGATTGACGAGTCTTGGGCCTAGTCGGGGAAGAGGAAGGTGAGCCCGGCGGCTCAAGTGGAGCGGGGGGCCCGCTTGGTCCTTGGCAGCTTGCGGAGTGTGGCCGGCGGCTCGGGTGTAGTGGGAGGGGGCCACCGGGTCCTCGCCTGCTTGGGGAGTATGGCCGACGGCTTGGGGGCTCGGGAAGTATGGCCAGTTGGGGGTGAGGGAGGCCGGTGCCGGCGGCGGCGTTGACCTCAGCTTGAGCTTGATGAGGGACGCGGAGGAGCGAAGGCCGGCGGGTGGGGAGGTGACGAAGTTCGACCGCTTGGGGGCAAGAAGGGACCTGCTCCGGGGCGACCTTGGCCGGCGGGCTAGGGGAGCTACTTGGAGCCGATGGCGGCGGCGGAGCCGCCTAAGGAGTGGCGGTGGAGGTTGCCGAGGAGCAGGAAGGTGGCTGGGGAGCAGCGGCAGAGGCGGCTGAGGAGGGGGAGGCGGCTAAGGGGCACTTGCGACGGGGGCAGGGCCTGTAATGACGGCGGCGGGATAACCCTAACTGGTCGCGTGAGGAATGGGCTCTGTGGAGGAGTCGGGTGGGGGGTCGGTTTAGGGACCGGGTGGCAACTTATTGTAATTATATTATAAAATTCGAGGGCAGTTTCGTGGCGAGGGATGCGGGAAGCTGGTAGAGACAGCGGGAAGCTCCTCTTTTAGTGCTTTTTTAACTCTAGTGTAAATATAACAAGTGTCTATGAGAAGCTATTTGTGAAAGCTAGGTGGTCATTTAGGTTTATATTTCTAGAGGGTTAGGCCTAAGAGATTTCTGATTTGTGGCTTAATTTTTAAGCTCACTTTATTTGCGGTTGGTGATACTTCGAACTTCTCCACTCCTCGATACCCGCTTCTAAATTTGTACTCTTCCGTCCCCCGACACCCCCCCCTCTCCACCCCCCGCTCCTTCCCCCTCCCCGTGCCCGGCCGCCGCCCTCCCCACCTCCCTCCACCCCGTCGAGCTCCGCGCGCGCGCGGTGGCCGAGCTCCGCACGGCGTCCCCCCGCGGTGGCCGACCTCTCACGCCCACCCGTCCGCTCCCGCGGCCGCCGACTTCCCTCTCCCTCCCGCCTTCGCCCGCACCCGCGGCCGCCGCCCTCCTCCTGCCTGCTGCCCAGATCCGACGGCGCTCCGCGCAGATCCAGGCCGCCGGTCACCGCCACAGCTCCCCGCCGCCGAGCTCCCCTGTCGCCGCCTCCCGGATACGACGCGGGCGTGGACAGCAGCCGCCGCCGCTGCCCTGCACCGCTGAATCCCCCGCCGGATCCCGCCGCCTCACCCACCGGAGCAGGTCGTCGCCATCCTTGCGGCCGGCTCCATCCTTCCCGTCGCCGGCTCAGTCCGAAGGTAAGGCCGTGTCATGCATGTGTGTTGGTCAGATGCAAATCAAGATCAGTGTGATGCAAATGAGCCAAGATATGCCTGTGGATGATTTAGGATGCTCTACATGTTGATGGTACTTTTGATATGTGAATTATGTAGTCCAGTGGATGAATTTGGAAGATATGCGCTTTTCTGATTATAGTTAGAGGGCCGGATTTGAGTTTGCCTTAGCTAGAATGTGAAGTAACAAGAAAAGGCGGAAACATGGATCCTGGTTATTAATTCTCATGGATTGGTGCTAGTCCTGAATCTAGTGCTAAGATGTCTAATCAGAATCTTACCAATTATTGTTAGTGCAATACTAAATATTGTTCCATTTTAAGCAACATGATGATTAATCAAAATGTTCTTATTTTTCCTCTCTCTTTTTGGTTGCACAGACATATTCTTCAAATCAAGTTCGTGGTAACCAGAAAGAAAGAGAGATGCAGGTCAGCCTCCACTTAGTTTCAGCTTTCAGTAGCACTTCTTTTGCATAGTCAATTAGCCTCTCATACACATTGAATGATTTAGCTTCTTTTCGTTTGTGTATCACTGATGTCTCCATGCTAAGATTTATCTGACAGGGAACATTATTCTAAGAAAAAAATTACATTCCTTCCAGTTATTGTATATTGGTACAAGTTATAACTATGAAATTCTCTAATTGCTGAGTTGTATAACTTGATTACAGTTCATTAACAATGTAACTGGTGATCACTTGGAACTTGGAAGATTATGTTGAAAAGATAAATTATAAATTAGTATTATATTTCAACAGGGACAATCTAAAATACTGTGTCTCCATATAGAGGACGATTTATTGTTTCTCGACGTTCGTAGTTTGTAGCCCTTTGAGATTTTAAATGTGCAATTTGAACATTCTAAAAATATCTTCTGTCCATAGGCATCTCGAGCTAGGCTCTTCAAAGAGTATAAGGAGGTACAGCGAGAAAAGTCAGCCGACCCAGATATCCAGTTAATCTGTGATGATTCAAATATATTCAAGTGGACTGCTCTCATCAAGGTGGTCTTTTTTTCTCTTCTTATTTGCAAAGTGATGCAGGAATGGGCAATATCAGCTTTTCATTAATATCTTTTCTAACTGCATATGTGGTTAGGGCCCATCAGAGACACCTTATGAAGGTGGTGTATTTCAACTTGCATTCTCAATTCCAGAGCAGTATCCTCTACTGCCTCCACAAGTTCGCTTCCTGACCAAAATTTTCCACCCAAATGTGCATTTCAAGGTTACTTCTACATTGCCTTTTTTAATACATGTTTATTTAGGGCATATGATTTTGACCTTGTTGAAGGTGAGTATTAGAATTCTGATCTTCTTGGTTCCTATTATTGAATTTTCGAATTCATGTTCTGCATATATAAAGCCAATTGATATTATGATTTGCTTGGTTCTTACTATTGAAATTTCAGCATGTATTCATTTGTGTGAACACAACTGTACCTGGTTTTGATTGTTAAATCCAAAACGGAGGATGATTTCTGTTTTGTCAATTTGTTTCCCTTGTTTATGTTTCTAGACAGGTGAAATATGCCTGGATATATTGAAGAATGCATGGAGCCCTGCGTGGACCCTACAATCTGTTTGCAGAGCAATAATTGCGTTAATGGCCCATCCAGAAGCAGACAGCCCACTTAACTGCGATTCAGGTAGCTTCATCTCCTACTCTTGAATTCTTTCCAATTTCAGTCTTCATTATTTTCTGCCGGTAAACTGATTGGTGTTCATGTTCTCACTGTACATCAAGATGCATGAAAACGTTGCCACCTTCAATGGTTCAGCCACTTCATGATGTGGTTCTTTGAATTACTTCTAGACTGAGGTGGTAGGAAATTAGGTTTCAAAATATTGCCAACTTTAACACTTGGTATGTTAGCCAAGATTAGGAATTTAAGAAACAGTAGGCTATTAATCTAATGATGCCCCTCTATATATCAAGTGTCCAGTCATAAATGGTAAGAAGCTATTAAATTGATTGAATATCTTCATGATTGCCTTCAACATGACGCCCACGACATGAAGAGTGTGTGATTCGGTGTCACCTATACTGTTTGGTTCTTCATTGTGAATTTGATTATGTACCAAAATGGAAGTGATAAATTTGATTGCAGAACTCCTGATGGACAGAACATATATTGTGAAGATTTTCCAAGATCATTTTTTTTAATCTGTATGCTGCTTAAAGTAATAGGTCATAATATTGATTCAATCGGGTTATATAAAAGAGGCCTATTGTTATGTTTGAAATTCTCGCGTTAGTTTCTGACTCTCCTTTTCTGTAACCATAGGCAATCTCCTGCGCTCAGGCGATATCAGAGGCTATCAATCTATGGCACGGATGTACACTAGGTTAGCTGCCATGCCAAAGAATGGTTAATTGCAAGGGTGCATATGTAAGCATGCACCCGGCCAGTGGCATGTATTAATCCTAAGTTGTCAGGTGTAACCCTTGATGTCTCCGTATGAACTCGTGAATCTTGTGTTCTTACCTAGCCAATCTTGTGCGGGTATATTCAGGGGATAAAAAGGAAGAAAGGATGCATTCCGAATGCTTGATTTATGATGTAATAATTCTGACGTGGGATTTGGTACTATAAATCGGATGTTGAATTCTGTATCCTCTACGCTGTTGCTGAAATTGCCATGCGCCTATACGTTAGGAAACGACTAGGGATAGGATCGGGATCGGACGTCTGTGGAAAAATTTAGTTGTGAGATAAAAACATATGTAATATAAAAATTGAGTATGTAAATATTATTTTCTGAGATACAAGTTATGTGCGATAAGCACATTTTCGCTGTGATTGAAATATTTTTCATGTAATGAAAACTCGTCCTACAAAAATTAGGAGTAGACTACGTATGTACAACATTTTCCTACATTAAGCCTTATCCAACTTACTTTGCATGATCATTGCTGAAAGTTAGCTCAACAAATGATCTGAAATGCCATGAAAGTAATTGGTTTTGTGCGTTTTAGCGCAACCATCACGTAGCAGAACTACCTGCCCTCTGATTGGAGTCCTGGTATGCTACTATGCTAGGATATTCATTTTCAGTAACAACAGAGGGCAGCCAAGACAAGAGGCAAGCCAGCGTGTTTCGAGCAGCGAAACCAATCAGCACTGCGATTTCTTTATTAAAACGATTGTTCCAATCGAATTGCATCTGTAAGACTAGCTGAGAACAAAGAAAAGAAAACCCCTCATCAGCTGGGGTCGTCGGAGACAAACGAGCTGAGGCCCGTCTCTTTCTAGGAGAACGCTGACGGAGGCATCTTTTTGTCACCTAAAAAGTGGCTGAATAGGCTCAGCGCCTGCCTCGGTGCGTGCAGAGGGACCTCGTGCCCGGCGCCACGGATCGTCACGAACGTCAGGCCCTCGTAGGTGATCGTCCATCCACCGACCTAATTTTCGCCCCCAAAAGGAAACCAAAAAGATGCGAATTGGATGCCCAAGAGCGAAGCGTTTCTGCACGTTCCAGGGAAGTTCATCGGATTACCTGCAGACGGTCGTACCACGGCGTCCACTCCTGAACGGTCTTCAGCCCGAGCTTGTTCAGGGTGAGCCTCGTCGCCGTCACGGGGATCCTCCCATCCGTGTCACCGCTGCATGCAGCGAGCGACATTATCAGTTCAAAGCTGCTCCTGTGAACGCTCAACTTGCTCTGGATATATATATTGTCCATACATGCATGCTAGAATCTGCTAGAACGTATGGGTTACCTGAAAACCCAGACCCTGATGCCGCCGGCGATGAGCTTACGGATGATGGGGAGGGTAGAGGCGGGAGCATCGTTCCATTTGGAGACCACGTTGCTGTACGGAGGACACAAGTCAGACTGTGAGGGCACTGCAGATCGACCTGGAACTAGAGAGTAGCATCACCGGTCACTCATACAGTACCTGCAGTGAGTCCAGTTGTAGCCGATCTTGGTTACGTTGGCGTGCAGCGCCGCCTGGACATCCGGCCGGTTGAAGTAAACCTCGGCGTGCTGCGTCGTGCAGGGATCGTAACCTGCCGGCATCATGTACCACCCATGCTGCAATGCACAGGGGAAAATAATTACATCACACTGCATGCCATAGGGTAACGTGTTTCTGAGTCAAGACGATGGATTTCTGTGTTACATATTTGGAGAAGATCTTTGGGGCGGCGCCGTGGATGCCCATCTTTTTCTGGCCGAACGCGGAGGACGGCGAGCCGTCGGTGCAGACGGGCGTGTAGAGGCTGTACATGTCGATGAGGCGGTACACGGCGAAGTACTCGTCGAGCGCCTGGTCGCACGCGCCGGTCACGTTCTCCATGCTGAAGTTGCAGTGTGCCTTCACGTCGCCGTACACCCGGTCGGAGATGACGGCATGGTCCCAGGCGTAGTCGATCATGCCCGTCTGGTCGGTCTCGTCGTCCATCAGAGCATTCCCAATCTGCATCATCATTATCATCGTCACCGTCGTCGTTATCGTCATGATTAAGTAGTTGTAAAAACGATATGACGACGATGTGCTCCTAAATTGTTATTCATTAGCTAGATAAGGGTATGATATGGTTAGCTACCATGAAACCCTTGAAGTTGATGTGGTTCTCCCTGGGCCCTTGTTTATTCCCGTCAAAGATCTTCTCCGACAGCTGTGGAACGTAATGCCCTGACAAGAACGCCACCCGGGAAATAAACAGCGTCACGACCTCTCAATTTTCAGTTGCGTGCTTTGACCGAACTGCAGAGCTCAGATGCTGAAATGTTGTGTCTATATGTTCGCTTACCAGCGTAGCTCTCTCCGGCGATGTAGAAATCGTGAGATTTGTACTGGGGGAACCGCTTGAACCAGTTGAGCAGGAATATGTACGCGTCGTCAGCTGTAGGCATGGACAGTTTGACAATCCAAGTTCAGAAATAGTTGGAACCATCCAGAATGAATTGATCTTTACCAAAGTTGTTATTGCTCCACACAGAGAGAGAGAGAGAGAGAGAGAGAGAGAGAGAGAGAGAGAGAGAGAGGAGAGAGAGAGAGAGAGAGAGAGAGAGAGAGAGAGAGAGAGAGGAGAGAGAGAGAGAGAGGGAGTAATAGTTTACCGGTGATCTTATCACCAAGCTTCTCCAAGTCGGAGCTTGTGTTGGTGTACGAGAAACCGACGCCCACGGGGGACTCCAGGAACATCAGGTTGGCCTCTGCAGTTTTCAGCAAACTGGAACATAAGCAAGCATCCACGTACTACAATCGCCACTCTTTTTTTTTGTCTAAGGAATATGATCACAGGTCCCAACTTTTACTCCTAACAGTGAGTATTCTGTTATGAAATGATAGCATGAGCAAATTAACGATCGATACGTGCCTGTGTTCCACGAGTACCGGTTCCATTTCAGCTCCGGCTGGCCCTTCTGGACCAAGAAACGGCCCGAGCTCCTCCGCCTCTCCATACCCAATGGACGAGCAGCCAGGCCCTGCAAACAACAAGAGCAGCAACACCACACACGCTGTCACGCTCCATCGCACTCCTGACGAAGAAACAAAGGGGAAAACAGAAGATGAAGAAATATCTCCGCGTGACTGCATGTACGTCCAAGTAATCACCCGTCTCCCGGTTGCGGAGATCGGGCAGTAAGATCGCGCGGCCGCGCGCGAGAGATGGAGACAGCGAGGTGCATGAGCCCCAAAGCGACAGGACACAAGTCGCCGTTTAATCGTAGGCCCGTCTCAGCCCCAGCTAGCTTAGCTGTGGACCGGCAGGATCTTTCGCATTCCCTGACACCCCTTTTCTTGCTGCGCGCATGTGATCGACGCATGGTGCAACACGTACAGTCACCGTGGCCATGGGTGCTGCACGGGCGATCGATCGATCGAGCGAGCAGCACTGCCCATCAGATCGCCTGCCGTTTTCCTGACGATTGGTGGTCTAGCTCTAGCTTGGAAGCGCACCGTTGTTCCGATCTTTTCGCCCGCTTGACCGCTTCTGATTCCGTGGGCGCGCGCATGCGACGTGCATCGCGTCGTGGTGGGTGCTAGCTGCACTCACCTCGCACGTATGCGGTTGCATGGTCCCCGGCCTGCCCGTCGTGTGTGGGCTTGAGCTAGTGGTGGTCGACGTACGTACGGTCGTCCTCGGTCGCCGGTGAAAGTGCCAACCCCAACCTGCTTGATTCTTCTAGCCGTTGTGCATGCCCTCTAGATTTGACTGGTACGGTGTGGTATGGTTCCATACAAACAAAAAGGTACGAGCAACCTTTTCTATCCTAGACATGGATGCTTGCTCCAACTTGTTGTATATGCATATGGCTCCAAATGGCCGGGCCGTTGCGAAAAGAAGGGGGTGTGGCCGCTCGCGTGAGTGGCCTAAAGGAGATCGAATCAAACATCGATCGTGAGAGTACATATATATGCACGCTAGATTGTTTGTATACTCTCAAAGACATACGTACGTCGTTGCGTTGCCAAACGGAATCGGCGGCTTCCAACTACTGATACAAGGGCGAAAGAGTAGTTTGGCTAGCAGTTTTACTCTCAGGAACTGAACTTTAAATAAAATAGAGAAGGCGATCAAACAAATATACTCCTAACTTTTCTCAGACTAAATGTCTTAGAGCTCATGTCTTATCAGTTAGACTACCAGCTAACTAGATACTCGATTTCTATTATGAATTGCTCGCGGTCAGTCTCCAGAAGCGCAAGCTTCAAACTGGAGTAGTAAAATACTAGCCAGGTCTAATTAAAGAACAGCTCAACTGATGCAAGCAACAAGACAAGTCGACCTCTCTGGCACTTTGCTTGGGATGTTGGCAATAGTTTACAGATCCCCATGAGGGTTATATGAAGTGTTACAGAAGATACCGCTTGGAACAAACACAGTGAAGCTAGCTCCATTGGCTGCATGGATCTCCCCCTTAATTTGCTCCCGGAGCTAAGCTAGCTAGCGCGTGTGTTGACCAGGACTAGCTAGTAACTAAAATCCATTGAAGTGCACACACAGTTAGACCGCGAGCGTTACTGTAGCTAGCTTGCAGCCCCCATCCTTCTCCAACGGGACCAGCTGCTACGATGCTTGCATGCCTTATCATGCACACAGTCACAGCAGGAGCATGACGACATGCCCTTGTGGACAGCAACTTCGATCGATGGGGGTATGTGAGGCCGAGCGAGACAGGCGGCCGGCCGGCCGGACCGGATCGACAGCGCTGCGTGTGGCCCTCATCGGCCTGTTTTGTGCTAGCTTGACCGCAGAATTGGCTAGGTTCGGATTGAAAAGGAAATGGGGCTCCATTATATGTAAACCGAGGTCGACTTCTCTATATAGATAGATTAGTTTATCATAACTAATCATGGCATCAATTAATCTAAAGTACAACAAGATTACCGACCTAAATTTCGTCTAAAAGAGAAAACAAACTAGTTCCTTCGGCTAGTAGTAACTTGTGTCCATCTCACCCTAACTTGTGTCCATCTCTTTCGACTGGGATGACGCCTCGCTTGCTATTATATTTGTGTGACACAGAGTAGAAAGAAATGCGTACGCAGGTGTAAAATTCTTTCCTTGAATCGACCAGGTTGCATACATCATATAATAAGGGACTTGGATGAACTACACAGCTTCATGTTATGTTTAGAACACATGACTTTCACAAAGACCTACTGATTTTCTGTTAAGAATGACAATTTTATTCCCGACCTGATAAAAGCGGGCATTGGTGGATACCTGATAAGATATGGATTGAACGTGGGTACCAATATGTACCCATGGGTACCAAAAAAACTAAAAGATCAAATACATTTATTATGACATGTAGATCTTAAGTGATGTAATAAGTAAGACTAACTACAATATTGTGTGGCTGGTTGTGTGTTGTGATCGTGACATGTGAAATAATTCTACATCTAAGACTAAGTACTATCAGTAATATTGCCACTTGTACTGTCATTGCATGCTTGATCTTTTATTGATATGTACTTTGTGTTGTATCTAACAAGTACTCATTGGGCACCGGGTACCAATTGGGTTTAGGTGTGGAGACGTTTCTACATCCATGGTTACCTTTATGGGTGGGTTGAACTACAATACGTAAGCAGGGTTCTGGTTACCGACCAGAATTTTCTGGTTACCAGTACCCGCCAAGAAACCTTGTTACTAGCCGAAAAATCCCGATTTTATTAAATTTGATATAAATTTGAATTTTTTTGGCAAATTTCAAATTTTAGCATTTGAATTTTGGATTATTTCGGGCGGTAAAATTCCTGTTACCGGTTCTACCGGTCCCCTCTAGTATTTTTCTTCCAACCGGCAGCTATAACCTTGGCCATCAAATAAGATGATTTGTAATAGAGACAATAATATTGACAGGGTTTTGGAATTTGTTTAGGGGAACCTAACTACTCCTATGTTTCAAGAGAGTGTCCTGGGAGTACCAAAATGTTTTCTTTTTAATAGAGTATTCAGATCTCTACCGAAAGATCACCGCCATCTTCTCCTACGTACCTTAATAAGAAAATCAGATGGATAGAAACTCGAGCACTGTCAATGTGTAGAAACACTTGAGTACTTGAATTCCCATGTTACAATACGTATGAGAACATTTTTGTGTCTTTCTTTATCAAGAATAGCCCGTGCTCTAAATCCGGTGTTCATTAACTACTTCCTTCAATCACAAAAAAGTTATATTCTGGATATTGATATGAACCTAAAACATAACTTTGACCACCAACTTCTATTGCATCATAATTGTAAAACCTAATAAAATTATAGTATTTTGAAATTGCAATTTGGGAATTATCTTCTCATCATGTCCTATCTAAATATTCCACTTTGACCATTGTTTTGGACTGCATTTACCCCAGAACGGCGTCACTCTTTTGTGTTCAGAGAATTGAAGTAACCGCTAGTTGACGTGTGAAACTTTGTCAAGCTGGTCAAACCCTATCATGATATGCGACTGTAGTAGTGCACTGGATTAACTTACATAGACGGTTACACCTCAAACAACTAACAGTAACCAGCAAACGAATGCTGGAGTATACTCCGAAATTACTTGATGGGATAGCTCCTCTCCGACTTAAAATGTCGCTTAATTTGGCTGGGCACAACGCATGTATAGTACTGATACTGTTGATATACTCAAAGCATGTTTTCACTTGCAAGCCATCACAATCCACACGTACCAGTACGAGCATCCCTGCTCCTGCCAACGCAGCCTAACCACTTCCTGTCTTAAATTCTGAAAGATTCTTCGCCACTTATAAATCAATCAATGTAAACTTGGGATAAAAGAAGAAACGTCCGCCTCGATCAATTATCAGACACGAATTCAAGCAACGTCACTGATCCTATCATCTCCATCTCTCGATTCCTATCTATACTAACAGCATTAAACCAGACGAATCAACAATGCAAGAAACTGCTGTGTGCGTGCAAGAAAACAGTGGATTGGTGCGTATGTAGGGTGCGTGTGTGAAGTTCGTACGAGACTACGAGCAATATAATTAATGGTGGTGGTTAACTGTAAGAGTACCGCCGTTGAGCCAGAGCACGAGGGGCTTCTTGTCGGCGCCGGCGGTGGCCTCGAAGAACCAGTAGAAGAGCGCGCGGCCATGCGCCTCGTTCACGGTCACGTACCCGGCGTACTGCGCGAACCGCACCGCCGGCTGCCCGGGCAGCCGCCCCACGCGGTCCGCCGCCTGCTGCCGCGCGGCCTCCACGTCAGGCGTCGGGTCGCCGCGGACGCCGGCGCAGAGCAAGAAGGCGAGAGCGAGGAAGGAGGCGGCGGCGGCAGCAGCAGCAGGTGCAGCCATTATTCCAGTTTGTGGTGAGCTGCTGCTGCTGCTGCTGCTGCATCCTCACATATCTCCGGGGTGGGCTATATATAGCGAGAGAGTTGGGAGAGTGTGGCTGATTAATGCCGATATGGCGTGCTGTCGTTGCGTCATTATATGTTTTAGAGTAATTTAATTGCCTCCTGAGATATGGGCATCAATCGTCGAGTTGATACTAGTCACAACTCTGAATGATGGATGCCCTCTTGAAGATATAATGACGTCTGAATCCGATGCCTTTCAGAGTAGAATGTTTTTGAGAAAAATCTGAATCATACGAACAGATGGCGCCGTTCCAGGAATGCGACAGGCGTGGCAGTCTGACAAACCTTGTCAAAGAGGGCAGGGTACTCCTGCATTTTCATTAAGAAGAATAGATTGATCCGGTTTATAAGAAAAATTAGACCAAAAATCTTAGAAAGCACGGTTAATAAAGGAATGACCATATAAAAACCCCGACAACGCACAAGCACCCGACAAAGACAAAGTCTATCGACCTAAGCTTTCACTTAGGAAATGCCGAGGCCTAGGACAAGGTGCGGATGGAGCTCTTCGACAACGCCTCTAAAGAGGGAAGCAACGCTCGTGAGCACCGTCATCACCGGCACTGACCCCCTTTAGGACAAGATTTTCATCCAGAACTCTGTACCACACCACGCCGTCGAACCCAAGGGAAGAGGTCCAGCCATGCCAGCAGCTACCGCGGCCACCCCCAAACCGGTTGGCCATGGTCCAAGGAGGGTTTGAACAAACTCTTCGACGACGCCTCCAAGAAGGTAATCATTGCCGGCATCGACCCACGTCGGGCCAAGACTTTTGCCTAGAGTGTTTACCTCGCACCCCACTGAGACCCCTAGGGGAGGGGTCCAGTCACCATAGACCCGCAACTAGGTCGCAACAACCGCATGAACCAACTCACACCGGATCTAAAGCCTTTCGCAGCCGCCACCAGACTTTGACCACGCGCCCGCAAACCACGATTGCCCCACTCTAGGCCACACTGACAGAACCACCGTCGACGCGCTTCGGGCAACCGCGCCGCAGAATAGACAACACGTCACCACCACCAGGCGCTGTCGCCAATGGCACCACCTGCCGTTGCAGCAACGCCTATGAGCCGTAATACAGCAGTCACCGATCCACCTTTGGCCGTAGCCCCACAAGACGCAGACCACCGGCCGGCATTGGCCGCCCAAGGAGACGCTAGATAGGGCAGCCTGCAAAGAGCCTCCACGCATCGCCGCCCCGCCAAAAAGGCCGTTGCGCAGCCACCGGAGAAAGCCGCCGCCGGCGGCCTCGCCCAACCTGCCCAAGGAGCACTCCACGAAGGGAGCACCCACATGACCTCTCTGCGCAGCGGCCGGCCACCACCACATGCTGCACCGTGCCAAGACGCCGTCACAACCAGGGATGTCGCCAGAGTTGGAGGCGTGCCAAACCCCCCTCCCCACCCACCGGGAGGCCCCCAATATTCCTTCCATCTGGCCGCCGACCGCTCCGATGGGCCAGATCCGGGTTGGGCTAGCCAGATCCGGCGGCTGCACCGAGGAGGGAGGCCGGTGGACGGCAAGGGAAGCCAGGATGATGGGGGAGACCGGGGGCGGGAAGAGCCGGCGGGAGGAGCCACGCCTCACTGCCGCCGTCCTTGTGGGCCCCAGCCAAGGAAGGTTAATTTTGATGCATGAATAGATATTCTCATTGACTAACTAGTATGTGTATTTATTTCAAGATAGCCTAACTGGATGGTGCTTCAGATTAATAGTAATATCATCCGACAAATCATTTATGCATAGAGCTTATGTAAAAGAGGTTTTTATTGTCCCCCGACCAAAATAAATATCGCAATTTGTTCGAACGCCATTTTTTTTGGACTGCAGGAGGCGATAACATATGTATGATGTTTAATATACTTCTATAACATACTTTATCCAGAAATATAAATGACACACGTTTTTTATGATTTATCTTTGATCAAGAATTTGTTCAACAATATGTGAATTACGTGATACAAAATTGATATCTTAAATTCGTATTAAAAAATAGTTTCCAATAATATCGATTTTCTATCAGATAATATATACATAGTTTGACTCATCATTGATCAAAATTAAAATTTTAAAAATGTGTGCACCTTATATTTCTGAGCAGAGAGAGTACTCAGTACTCGGGGCCGGACATTTCCCTCTCCCACATAAAGTAACTATGGAGTGATTCCAAACAACTAAACATAAGTACATAACGTATTTTGGCGGTGTTAGTTCCACATAAGCCTTGTTTGCTTCACAATAGGAGGTAGCTTCAGGAAGGCTTTCAATCTGGACGTTTTTGCCGATGGAATTAGCGCGTGTAGTGTAACGATAAAATGTAGTACAAAGCAGGATTACTAATTTGGAGACCCTGTTCCACGTTCAGATGAAGTTTGCGGCGGCCGGACCAAGCACTTATCTAGTCTTCGGTCTGTTTCGGGGGGATTTATTGCACCAAATACCGACACCAATAAATCTTACTCATCCAAGATATTCTTCAACTTGAAGGAAGAAAAAGTAAATAACAAGTCAACAGCTCATCTCACATATCTAATCATTTAATATTTTAATCCACCAGATGATCAACCAGTCAAGAAATCCTGTTAGTAGTTGATTTCGCTATTAAGCTATGATCAATAAATGAGGAACTCCAAGCCTCCAAGGCTCCAACTGGACAAATCGCCAAACACTAGCCACCCACTGTATAATGCGTCTCGTTCACTAAATCTTTTTTCATATCAACATGGAAGTAGTGACAAGCTGACAGCAAGCTTGCTTGTTTTCACAATAATTCTGTGGTTTGTTCCATTCCCAAATGAGTTGGCAACTTTAACTTGCAGGATAGCTACTCCCTATTATGATATGCTGCCTGATTGGATGCTTTGCAGCATCAAATATCAATTGAGTATTCAGCAGGTTTCTACCAGTCTGAACAAGAGATGGTCGATGCTGAAGGGAATGCATTATTGGAGCCCCCAAGAGATCGGGGAATAAGGTGAAGGATCAACGTGAGAGACCATAAAATACATGAGCTAGCTAGCTGAGTTGCTATGCTATGGGCAAGCAAACTCACCATGCACACGGGAAAAATCTTAAGGCTTCCCGGAGCAACCATTTGACGGGGATAGATTTCTTGTGATCTAATCAAAGAACAGAGTGTTCTTTCGGTGCAGTTAGCCAGATCGGCAAGATAACACCAGGCATGCGGCCCGTACAGCATGGTTCAAGAGAGGAAGAGACGGCCTTTAGTCAGCAGTCAACTTGCATGATCTTCAGTGAAGCCATCTGCACTTTAGTCAGCAGTCAACTTGCATGATCTTCAGTGAAGCCATCTGCAAGGAAGATATCGCCATACAGTACAATACAGTCTGTCAAAACTAGATAGTATCAACCAGCTAGAAGCAGGCCTACTAGCACAATTCTTTTTGACAGTCTGTTCAGATTGGAAAATAACAGGATACCGAACATGAGCGGTTTTCGCTCATCTTTAATGTTTGAGATGTATGACCACAACATCAATTGCCCAGCCCTTGTTTCGGATGACATCAAAGATACACTCAGCCTATTGGACTCCATATCAGGATATTCTAATCTGAAGTGTCAGATATAGCTAGCAATTAAGTAGAAGCAACCCTTACAGCAACACTACTCGACAAACTGGAACTCACATCTCCATTTTTTTGGAGCATAAATATCTGCTGAATTAGCAGTCTTAATGTGCGAGCACAAACTTCAGAAACAAATGCCGTTGAACCTCCTAAGTCTGTATATTTATCTGAATGAGTAGTTAAAATAGCAGCTGGCCTCGAGCATTGTTCAGAGAGACAAACTGAGTGGAGAATTCAACATGATTTTTCTCATCAGGCATAGATCCATAAACACCCATAAAATTATTTCCCTCTTAGAAGATTGGGATGGAAAATAAATAGTTCAAAAAAACTAATAACCATGTAATTGGTATTCTTTATGTGCTTCAAAAGACAAAGATTACCAGAGGCACTCTACTTTTCTCATACTGAAAAATGCCACGCCAGACAGTGTCATACCAAATTGGAGAAAAATGTCCATCTGGAGCATAATAAAATTGCCATATCAGTTCGTTGAGGTTACCAGCCGTCCATTGCTGTTTGCCGATTGACAAAGGGACCATAGAAACGTAAGGAAAACATTGTAGGCGGATTGGTACAACTAAGATGTGCAAAACTAGCTCCATCTCCTCTTATCCTCTTCTTCATCAACTGGGGTATACCACTCTGGTCGCCCCTTTGAGCTACTGTACCGGTAGTTCAGGAGGAGCTCTTCATCACCTACGGACCTTGTACTCACTAGCACTAGCGTCTTTAGAACTGGAGACTCCCCAGTCTGATTACCAGAACCCCCAGACTTGAACCAGAAGGAGCCAAACCTCTTCATTTTAATGGGCTCTTCACCACCAAACGTAATGTTAGGGATGTATACTCTCATGTCTTTCTCAGTCAATGGAAAATCATATGGGCAGATCATGACATTAGGAGTTGACCCTTTTGGTGGATGGTTTGCAAAATGACCAAAAGCTAGTGGATTTCGTCGTTCAAGCACCTCCCCAAAGTTTTCACTGCAACCCTTCTCAAGGGGCTTGTTAAGAATCCTCCATGCCCGATCAGAGTTGCTCTCTGGGCTTTTGGGTGGTGTTGTATTGTAATCCACCAAATTTGAAGCATCCCATATTTCTCTTGTTTCACCACCTAAATGCCACGGTTTTGCATTGATTATTGTTCCATCATATCTTGTAATCAGATAGCTGTTGCACGCATCAATTCTTGGGTATCCAGGGATATATCGGTAATAAGCAGGTGAATATATAACTCCAGGGTAGATGGCTAGGACAGCACCAACATTAGCTTCTCCAGATAAGAACAGACCTTGCCTTGCATCTTTGTGAGGAATTCGTGATGGCCTGATGTCAAGGGTGTAGCCAAAGTGATCCCTGAATTTATTTGACAATTCGGCTCGAGTTAAAGGTCGAGTAGCAGGAACAGCTGCACTGCAGAGCAAATGGATCAGAACAGAGCTTCATAGGATTCATCCAATCATACAACTATTAAAATTTGACGTATGTAACTGTGTCTCCACGAACACAGTAGCAACATAATTCCTCTACATGAGTGCCAGTACGAGCTTGTAAAAAACAATACAAACAGATATATTTAGCTACCAAAAATGATAAGGAGTTAGCATGGCATCTATAACTGATCAATTAACTAAAAATTTATATGCCAGGATGCATGCAATGCAATCAGCAACTGATCAATGCACATATTTATGTCTGCTCAGGGCGGCACTTCAAAGAAACTGAGAAAGCATGATATCTGTTAAGGATGTTAAATTGTGGTCAATAAAATTGAAGCATAGGTGAAGTGCATGAAACATTTCAAATAACAACATGAGTGCTGTTCATATCACATATCTAATGGTCTGGGCATATATGTGGAACCATAGTACCCTTCACCATAACTTGTAGAGATTTGAATTGCAAAACACATGCAAATGTGCTGTGACTATCATATTTGGACTCATAAAGTACCTTTGGTTGCAGAAATATGTTAAAAAGTTATCTTTCGGTGGTATGCATTATGCAACAAGACAGGCTACTCAACACACACCTCATTAGCCTAGTTTGGATGATATAGGTGAAGAATTGCGAATGTGCCAACGCAATGTACTTAGTGAGAAAAAATTACCTGGCTTGTTTGATGCAACTCCTGTGCCAACGGCAAAACTCAGGCCGCTGCGTCGAGAATTATTATGAGCTTCTGAAGGAGGCTGTGATGGGTCATTTATTGTATCAGGAAGAAGAATGCTATCCATTGCTTGGCACATATGCCTAAGTTGATAATGAACATTTTCCTGCACTTGTTTCTGCTGATCAGCAACAGACGCCTTGCTAGCCATGTCAATAATCTCTTCTGCATCTTTTTCTTCTGAATTTTCTCCCAAACGATAATAGCTAAGTGCACATATAAAGGAACTTAGGAAACTAATCATATTTGTAGCAATTTTTGCAAGGGAACTTGGTACATACACTTTCAAAGAACATAGAAATAATCAAACATATAGTTTAGAGGCTTAATCCTTCAGTTGCTGTTAACAGAAGCGTTCGAATTTAAAAGATGCAATATGTCTAGTGACGGGGATGATAAGAATCTTATAACATCTAAACTATGAGAATCCAATAACCACTTTAATGGACTAGCGAGAGTAAACTTAGTTCGAAATGATGATTTATTGGTTATGACGAAAGAAACACAGAACTGGCATGTTGATCATCTATGAAACAATAAATGAAAAGGAACAGAGCGTTTTCTTCAGATATTCGTATACCTGGTATAGAGAAATAAACGATTTATGTCAGCTTCAAATTGAAGATGCCGTGGGTCTCGAGCGAGCATTGGATTCTTAGCAAGTGTTTTGATCGCCTGGAAATGTATCAGTAAATCAATTAAAGTAACAATACAGGCAAAGGCAACACCTGAGGAAATCACAGTGCTGTCTCGTAGTACTAATGATGTGCTCATTTGAGCTGGCATTACAAGATGCGGAGAAATCAAGTAGAGTCCAATGAAATAAACTGCAAAATACTTTTGAGCTAAAAACAAACGCAAGAGCGATTTAGAGCATTGAGGCAAGCCATATGCACATCATAGAGTCAGATTGCGCAAAGGTTCATTACATGCCATCATCTCCCACATACTCGAGTCAAATCAACACAAAATTTTGAATCTTTTCGGTAAATCCATGGTGGTAGCGCCACGCACAGAGGAGAATGAAGCAGATCGAGATCCGGAGACGGTCGCGAGATGCGAAGGGGAAGAGGCGTACCTCCTGGAATTTATTGAAGAGAAACGCCATGCTGGCTTGGCTGGAGGTAGCAGCGGCCGGCGCGCTCCTTGGTTACGCGGGGCGGGAGTGACAAGGACCGAGCAACGCCTGCCGGAGGCAGCGGTGAGAGGAGAAAGAGGGTTTGGACTTCCGGGGAGGGCGATCAGCCTCACGGGAGAAGAAGGGTTTTTGGAACGCAGATTTGGGCCGTGCCACAATTTCGTGGGCTAGGCCTACCACATTTTGGTTGTTATTTGGGCCAAAATCTCTGCATTTTACGTGTTTCTTGGTTGGCGCCGAGACCTCTCACGAGCAAACGGCGATGAGAACCCGCCTCAGCCAGGTGCTTTCGCCGCCGTACGTCGGTGCCCCTCCCCTCAACACCGGGGCTCTCGTCAGGCCTGAGATAGCAGGGGTATCTATTTGCCATATTTTAACAACACCTGGTTGTCAAATTCACCTAGACGGTGACGATGACACCTACGCTAGAGACCGATGTTTGGAAAGTTCGATGACATAAACAAATATCCTCTAGTTTTTTTTCGACGGACGATTCTTGTCACCGAGGCGCCGCAATTACTAAACATCTACGGAGACGCTTGACACCGATTTTCTACTTCCACGATTGTTAACAATCATGTTGCCACTGGAAGATATGTAATATCTGGGGTGGAAAATAAACGAGTTCAACACTCTCATCAATTCGAGGACATGCTGGTAGGTTGGCAATGGGGCAGATATTTTGTACCCAATCTAGAGCTAGACCAGATTTGGGAAGCCAAGCATCAGTGCACTAGGTCCTCAATTCACTATTCAAGAAGTTATAGTTTTTTCAAATCTTTTTGTCTACATTTATATAACATGCATTTACCATGTCACAAGATTTCAAAACGAGAAAATAAAAAATGTGATCGAGTTCGACACACTGAGAAAACCTACTAGTTAGACCTCGCTCATACCTAACCTATGCGATTAAAACCCCACAGCACCCTCTTAAAGTAAACTTGTCATATTAGACACCATAAAACTAACAAAAGCAAAAGCCTAACACCTCCCATCAAGCTAGAAATCATCCAGTCTCCTCCGTTGACAAGTCTGAAGCTGGTAAGATCCACATCTGAGTCGCAGGCCTACGAGGATGTGTTCGGAGACGCGGAAGGCACTTGTCGTCAGCGCCTCCACGCCCTTTCGCATGGAGCAAGTGCTTCTGCAGACCTGCCAAAAAACGAAGAAACGACAGAACATGCAGAACAAAAACTCAACAGGGTTCCTAATTATTTTTTTCTCAAAACATGCCTTGTTACGGACATTTCCAGATTGCCTAGCAGACTGCAGCAATCATACAGATAGAAAGCACACTTGGTAAGAAAATATGTATCCAGATAAAAATTTGCCACAAGTTAGTTGGTCTGGTATCGATACCCAAACAGGTCACAACCACCCCCAAACAAACCTGACCACCACACAATCAAATAACAAATGCTGTGTCGTCTGGACACGATTATAGAAGTGACAGGTAGGATTGCCAGTCCAGTGTCTCTTTTTGATACTGGCCTTAGTAAGCACCGAATCATGAGACAAAAACCACCGAAATATATGAATCTTTTTAGGCAACTTAGCTGTCAAGAGGAAACAACTGTATTCTTTTCGAAATAGTGATAAGTCAACTTGACTCTTGGGACTTACGGAGGAATCGTACTCTTAAGAAATCTCACAACTACGAGCAAGAAGCACAATTTAACCACTATATAAGTCGCTAGCACAACTTGTGCTATGACAGCTCTCAACTTATACTATGCTCACCATGTCGCATGTCCATCGGGCTAATCCATCGCCACAAGTAATGTTCTGGTCGATTCTACACATTAGATCCAAACACCACGCTTGGACACCACGCTTGGACGACATTATGACGAAGTTAAAATTCCAGGAAACGTCGCAGGACAATGCGCGGGATCGCCGATGGGATCTGGCTAACCTTGTTTCGCTATTTGCTTCCGATGTTGTCGGTTGAAGAATGTTTTCAGCGTGACAAGGCCTCGAGTAGAGCCGGGACTCGGGCCGGGCTTTTCCGTGCCAGCCCGAGACCCGGCCGGCACGGCCCGAGGCCCGCACGGCACGGGCACGACAACTGTGCGGGCCGGGCTGGCACCGCACGAAGGCCCGGGCCGTGCCGTGCCGACGATTTGCGCCCGATGGGCTGCACGGCCCGGCACGATGCTCCGGGCCGTGCTCGGGCTGGCACGGCACGGCGGGCCGCCACCCACCACAACCTGCTCTCCCGCAGCCCTGCCCGCCTCCTCTGAAATTCCCCCGCCCTCTCCCCAAATCCCTAATTCCCCCGCGCGGCGCCTCCCTCCTCCCCTAAATTCCCCCGCGCGGCGCCCTTGCCTCCCGCCTCCCCCTCCTCCCGCCTCGGATGCGCCACCGCCTCTCGCCTCCCCGCCTCCCCCCTCCCGCCTCCCTCCTCCCCCAAATTCCCCCACGCGGCCGTGCCCCCGCCTTCCTCCTAGATGCGCCACCGCCCGGCCCGGTCCGCCTCCACCTCCCCGCGCTGCCTCCGCTCGGCGGCCCCGGCTCCACCGCCTCCCTGCGCTCCCTCCGTCCGGCGGCCCCGGCTCCACCGCCTCCCCACGCTCCCTCCGCCTGGCGGCGCTCCTCCTCCACCTCTGCCGTGGCGTGCCCGTGCCGGCACGGCCCGGAGGCGGCACGGCGGGCCACCGTGTCGTGTTTGGGCCGCCGCTGCGACTGGGCGTGCCGGCACGGCACGGCACGGTGGGGACGGCAGGCCGTGCCGGCACGGTCAAGCTCCGGCCCGAGGCACGCCGGGCTCGTGTCATGCCGGCACGGCACGGCCCGAGTCCCACCACTAGCCTCGAGTCACATACTTCTGGTCTGACTTTTAACTGGAATAAATCTTCCATCCTTTTTAATAAAAAGGTCAATGATCAGACCAAGAGTGCCATGAAAATATTTTTCCTGTCCATTGGGGCACCCTCTTATTTTACCTGCTAAGTTGGCGGCTTACCATTTCATCATTGACAAATTTAACACTAAGCTCAATGGATACAAAGCTAACAGGTTCTCGCATGCAGGAAGGGCTCACTCTTATTAACTCTTTTTTCCTCCATCTCAGTTTACTACATGGCTAATATCCTATTCACTAAAAAATTCTTAGCCAAAGTTACCGGTATTATTCGGAACTTGTGGTAGAGGGGAGGCTAGGAAAGGAGCCAAACTAAGCCTCTGAGTCTGCTTCGTCAGGTCAGAGATATGCAAGCCAAAACACGAAGGTGGTCTTTGCGTGAGGGATCTCCAGGGTATGAACAAAGGGCTTCTCATATCGGCTGCATGGAGAATCGCCAAAGAGCCGAACAGCCACTTAGCCCTGCTCCTCGAGTCTAAATACCACACTCAAACATCATTCTAGAAGGCCCCCTCAAAAATCAGCTTCCTGGGCAGCAATTTTGAAGGTTAGTCCTCTCATGCATGCCTCTTGTATTTACCAGATATCAGAGGGCATCTCCGCTTGGAGCACTCCTTGGTGCCAAATCTGGAATTCCATTCATAATCACCTTCTTCCTCAAAGCAGCGATTGTACCTACCCTGCCGGTCTTAAAGACCTGTGGTTGCCAAACTAGAAGAAATGGAACGGCCCTCTCATTTCTAGTCTCTTTTTCAATACTGCAGCTAACATAATTACGCAGGTTCCTATTATACAATCCAATACTCAAGATGAGCTATGCTGGAACCCCACTCCTTCTGGGGTTTGCACAACCAAAAGTGCCTATCGTCTGTGTTTGCAGGAACAACATCATCGTCCTCGACGGCAGCAGCTCACAATCTCAGATCAGGATAAAGCGCTTCTGTTGGCTATATGGAAGGAAAAATCCATAATCCCTCGAGTCCAAAGGGCGCCTTCTCTGCAAAACCATACCCTCAAGTAAAAGAGCAGGTAACTTTTCAACTCACATTGAGAAGTGCAGATGATGTGGTCTAGAGGAAGAAGACTTGCATCTATTCTTCCTTTGTCCTTTCTCTTAAAGCTATCTGGTTCTCTCCTCCCTGGTCTATCCGAACTGAAGCTCTTGCACAGCACTTAGGATCTCTTAATTCCATCATTAGAGCTTATTCTTCAGTCTGGTCGCCCCCATGCTTCAATTCCAAATGTTTTTACTTATCTTTAGATGATTGGTAAGCACGTAATGATCTTCTATTTGGCAGGAAAGATAGCTCTCTATTGCAGGTTAGGCATGCGGCTCAGGCTTTGTTGGAAAGCATCCACTTGCCCGATGATAATACTCCTTCCCTTCCTCAGAACCCTGCTGCCGTCTCCAGATCAGCGCCCAGTTGGTTTCTTCTGATCTTTTGCTTGAAGGGCCTAGAATTTATGTGGATGCAGCTTGGAAGTTGGCACAAAGCAGCCCTCTCAGCAGCAAGCTTCGGCTGGAATTGGGATCTTTGCTCACTTCCCTGATTACCCCGCTTACTTGACGGTTCTTATTCGTGCAGTATCTCTCCCAGCGCTTCAGCTCTTCAGGATGAGGCGTTCGGTCTCCTGCTAGCTGAATCTGTGGCTTCTCAACTCTCCCTCCAGCAGGTCAATTTGATTAGACAACCAGACTTTAGCGCAAGCAGGAGCTTCAAAGAACATCGCTTGTTTCCCAGGGCATTGGTCTATCAGGCCATAGCTCGATGACTTCCTCAGTTGCTTTGACAGCTTCCAGCATACCATACACAATGTGCCCAGAGAACTGAACTCGGTGGCTCATGCACCATCAGGCTCGTAGGGCGCTCAAATGTACAAGTAGTCAGACTGCATCTTTATCTTGTATTAGCAGCAGTCATCTTTCTAGTGCGTGCCCAGTTCTGGCAGCACTTCAAAACCTTAGCGTGAAACTCTTTCACGCTCTTGTCTGTACCGTGCTTCTAACGAATATATCCTATATCCTTCTTCAAAACCACAAAAAAAAAGGCAGGGGACGGAACCCTAGATGGATATTTGAGTCTTCGAGAGCAGTATCAGATTTCAAGTGTTGCTGAACTGGAGAAAAGAATAATAATATCGGACTAAAAAAAAGATGCTCAGACTGAAGCACAAGTAGAAAAATAACTGATGGGATAAGCGGCTGCAGAGAGGGGCACAATAGCGCAAGTTCAGTCAGAAGAACTGACGCATTGTTGCTGTACTGAATCAGCATAACAGAAAATCCGTTTCAAGGAGAAAAAAAACTACGTAAACAGCATTTTTGATTCGCTGACGCTCCGTCACACCAATATCTAGGTTGCACCGAACCTCAATTGCTTTGAAGCATGGAACTTGCGAGATTAACAGCAAGATGTGAATTAAGTTTTCCTAAACTGAATATTCAGATACAGCTTCAGGATTTGCCAGTCTATCTGAAAGAAACAGCCAAAACCAATACTAGAGCGTACTGCTGTATTTTAATAAAAGGACCAACTGCTGGTATACCCAAGAAAGGAACCAACTGCTGGTATACCCAAGAAAGGAACCAACTGCTGGCAGTCTATAGTTTCAGGTCTACAGGATGTTGACCTCATCCAACTGTGATACCACTGACTACATATGGACTCAGTCAATTATCTGCAAGTTAAACTCAATCCACCTGAACCCATGGTCCAACTACGAATAAGCAAGAGTTTGGTCAGACTAGCCTGGCTTGACCATTTTTTCAATGCCATTCATTTACATAGAATTCAGGAGTCTGAACAATTTTTCAGCACCCTTGAGGTGCTCCATACCTGGAAAACAGAGCTGTGTGAAACTTCAGTGTGCCTGTCTTGGATGATGCTCTGAAGTTGCACAAGGCATCAGAGCTCCAGGTCCTATTAAGTTCCAAATGAGCCAGAGACAAACCACTATAATGTTATAGCCGCTAGGCACTACGCCGCCTAGGAGGCCACCTGCTCACCCAGCAGACAGTGCATACATAGTGCAAATTGCATGTCTCAACATATACGTATACTAAAATACCAGAAGTTTGACAAATATAGTTGAGACATACCTAATTTTCCAAGAGAGCAAACATGCAGAATGCATATGCCTCTATTTCCAAATCATTCGTAAAGAGCAATTTAAACTATGTCGCTACGTGCCTGTGCCTACATAAGTACATGACACCTAGTCACCCGCATAGCACCACAAAGGCAGGCTCAGTGCGCACAGATTGACTATGGCAGAATCATGGCAGTAAGAGAACAACCAGGCAGCCACCTAGGCTGTTTTTTAGAACACTGATCCACTATGTAATTGCAACAACTGGTCAATATTAAACAAAGTTATGTAATATACCATAATGCTATTTGCCATACTTAATGAGTGTTAGATTAACATCAAGTTTCCATTGCGCATCAAAGGTCCAAATATCTTCTCCTTGCAATGTTAGAATTCATGAGCCATGATAGCTCAATGTTGAAGCACCCCATAAAATAACATAGCTTGTGGCTGAGCCAACTCAGAATCAACTAAGCTACTTAAATTTCCATCTCCAAATTGTATAGCTTAATGCTTTGACCAAATGATGACACTTCCATACATGCTAAACCATTTCCTAGGAGTTGATTAATCCATGCATTTCTGAACACAGTGCTCCTAAATAACAGCCTAAATAAATAATTATGCATAAACTACAGTTCCGCTGAGGCCTAAACAAAACATTACACAATACCGTTCCATACTTTTATGATGGCATATGCAGGTCAACAGAACTACACAAACAGGAAAAGAATGAAAACTGATGCATATCAAAGAACATCATAGTAAATGATCAACTCGTATAGAGAAAAACATAGTCATAAAAACTAATTGGTCATTGACACAGGAGAAGGAAATTTACAGCCCTGCAGCGAGATAGAAACAAAAAAGAAGGTATTTGAATGCCATGGCATGAAATTGACCTTATAATGAATCATAACATTACACAATGCTGTTGTGATGGATGTCATATGCGGGTTTGCAGACCTAAACAAACAGGAAAAGAATGACAAGTGATGCATATCAAAGAACATCATACTAAATGATGGAACTCATATAAAGAAAAACATCTTCATAAAAACTAATTGGTCATTGACACTAGACAAAGGAAAATTTACGCCCCGGCAGTGAAACATAAACAAAAAACAAGGGGCGTTCTTAATGCCATGGCATGAGATAGATTGTATAACACAAACACCCACCACAGTATCAATTTATCGGTATCAAAGGAATGAAATTCCCTTTTAAGACTTGCAATAAATATCAGCAATAGCTCAATTCAGACAATTAAAACAACAGGGGGGAAGAAGGATCCTCGGCGACCAGAATAACAAGTTATACTGCTGTATTAGGAATCAAAATTTAGATCTAACAACAAACAACATAGCCACCGGACTCGAAAAAGGTTTCACCTTTGTGGCCATCCCTCATACCGCCGAGGGCTCCTCGACATCCCTGCCACGTCCGCCGTTGGCGCCGCCCCCACTGTGGTGAGGCGGGTCAACGCCGACGAGGCCCTCGGGCATGAGCGAGGCGGGGCGGTTCTCGATGACCTCGTCTATCAGCCCCCATTCGCGAGCCTCCTCGGGGTCCATGAAGAGGTCCCGCTCCATGCACAGCTCGATTTTGTCGATTGGCTGGGCCCGTGTGCTTGGCGTAGATCTTGTTGAGGCGGTCGCGCAGCTTGAGGATCTCCTTGGCCTGGATGCCTATGTCGGTGGCCTGTCCCTGCGCCCCGCCGGAGGGCTGGTGGATCATGACCCTGGCGTTGGGCAGGGCCCGCCTCTCCCCGCGCGCGCCCGCGGCGAGCAGGAGCGAACCCATGGAGGCGGCCTGGCCGATGCAGATGGTGTTGACGGGGCAGCGGATGTACTGCATGGTGTCGTAGATCGCGAGACCCGCGGTGACGACTCCCCCCGGCGTATTGATGTAGAGGCTGATGGGCTTGAGCGGGTTCTCGGACTCGAGGAAGAGCAGCTGCGCCACGACGAGCGACGCCGTCTCGTCGGCGATGGGCCCGTGGATGCAGACGATCCGCTCCTTGAGCAGGCGCGAGAAGATGTCGTAGGACCGCTCCCCGCGGGAGGTGGTCTCGACGACCATGGGCACGAGCCCATACTCCCTGTGCGACGAGTAGCCCGCCGGCTCCGGCTGCTGCGGCTGGTACGGCGACGACGAGAAGAACGCCCGCGGCGGGGGCGCCGCGACGGCGAGCCGGCGCGGGGCGGGGCCGGTCGGGCCCGGGCTCACCAAACTGGGCCTGGACCTGGGCCTCGGAGAGAAGGTGGGGAGCGGGGAGGCCCCGGTAAGGTGGGCGAGCGCGGAGGGCGTCATGGCTCAGGCTTCTGCGCTCGCGTGGATCGATTTGGTGCGAGCAGCGGAGCGGTGGTGGTGCTAACTCTGGGGATGTGAGGCGGACATAGCAAGGGGGTTATAACAAGGGAGGGAGGAAGGAATCCGTGCAGAGGGGGAGTGTGAAACGGAAACGGATAGGGCGAAGCGAGCCGAGCCGAGCCGGAGGACAGCCGCAGGCGGAGTGGCGGCAGTGCGGCGTGCACGTACGCGTCAGGGCGAGTGATGCGTGAAAGAAGGCTCCTTTGGCAGTTGGCTACGTTTTCTGCGGTCCGTGAGAGTTGGCGCGCGGGGCCGCGCGCCGTGGGCACATCGCCGCCGTCCCAGCGTGCCGGGTGTTTAGTTCTCTGTCTTCTTTCTACCACTGCGAACTTTCCGTTCTTCGCTCGTTCGCCTTGCGGAGAGATCGCGGTTAGATATTTGAAAAAGTGTATTTTTCACCCCTTAACTATTGCCTGTGGGCACATTTCAACCCTGAACTTCAAAACCGGGCAAATTTCACCCATAACTGTCAAAACCGGGTAGATTACCCCCTACAGCAGTTTTGCGCTGACGTGGAGCGGTTTTGTGACAAGTCAGCAGTCCACGTGGATCCCAGTCAGCTTGGAAAATTTCAGAAAAAGCAGAAAAATTCAAAAAAATTCAGAAAATTCAAAAAAATTCAGAAAAATTTCAAAAATTTCAAAAAATTCAGAAAATTCAAAAAAATTCAGAAAAATTCCAAAAATTAGGAAAATTCAAAAAATTAGGAAATTTAGAAAAATCCCAAATAATTCAAAAAATTCAAAAATTTCAGAAAAATTCAAAAAAAAATCAGGAAATTAAACAAAAAACAGAAAAATTCATGTGGCTCAATTTTTCCTGATTTTCTCAATTTTTTAGAATTTTCCTAATTTTTTGATTTTTTTTGAGTTGTCCTCCGAGCTCAACTTCAATCAAGCTAGACTCCACCCCTGGAATCACTATCTAATTTAGTCAATATAGCACCAGATATACCAATCTCATATATTTTTTCTTTTTTTTCTTTTTTATTTCCTTATTTTTATTTTTTTGATTTTTAAATTCTTTTTTCCTGATTTTCTCATATATATATTTGAATTTTTCCTATTTTCTCAATTTTTAAATTTTCCCTGATTTTCTTTTTTTTGAATTTTTCTGATTTTTTGATTTTTCCTATTTTTTGGAATTTTTCTGAATTTTCTTTTTTTTTAATTTCCCTATTTTTTTGGAATTTTTCTGAATTTTTTTGAATTTTCTGAATTTTTTTGAATTTTCCTGATTTTTTTAGAATTTTTTGAATTTTCCTTTTTTTTTGAATTTTCTGAATTTTTTTGAATTTTTCTGAATTTTTCTAAGCTGACTGGGATCCACGTGGACTGCTGACTTGTCACAAAACCACTCCACGTCAGCGCAAAACTGCTGTAGGGGGGGTAATCTACCCGGTTTTGACAGTTATGGGTGAAATTTGCCCGGTTTTGAAGTTCAGGGTTGAAATGTGCCCACAGGCAATAGTTGAGGGGTGAAAAATACACTTTTTCCTAGATATTTTGCTTCCGTCCTTTTCCAGAAGGCAGAACAGCGAAGACAAAAGTAAAACTTCGAGTTGAATTGCCGTTCCATTCTTCTTCTTTTGGTGAAACCTCCGTTTTTCTCAGGCTGTGTCATGCCTGTGATCTGACCATGCTCGAGCTCTGTCCTCACGTACAACCCCAGTCAATTGGAATGGAGGAGGAGCATCATGAAATCCAGATACAGAGCAGACGAAGCACCAGATTAAGCTCCCCTTTTCGCCAACACGTGGGCTTCTGTCTTGTCCTCTATGAAAGGCCCATGCTGTATCGGTTCTGTTGTCGGAAGTACCCCAGAATTTCTATCAGTAACAACTTGGCATTGGCAAAATATTACTACCTTGTTCAGAAAGAAATAAAGAATTTACTATTCCTCAATCGTCTAAAAAATCCTCAACCGAGCTCCACGTTATTAAGAGTAATAAAGTTGCAAAATAAATTATTATAATTTTAATATCCAAAATGTACAACTGCTCAGTTATACATTTCTAAACTTAAAGTTGCACAAAGTTTTTAGAATATGCAACTACTTGGTTATCATTGGATCTTGATCTAAGACTCACATCTTCAATTGAGATTTGACAAAATCTCGACCTTAGACACTCCCAATAAATAAGTTATGTTTTATAACGCATGCAGTTAAATATTTCTATCTTTGAGAAATAATATGTTAAAAATATTTAGGTTGGTTGGGTGAAAATGGTATCATTAGATCTGTTATAAAAATTATATTCATGTCACATTTTTTACTAACACTTTTATACAAAAATTAATGGTCAAAGCTGCAAGTTAGAGACCGTGTAGCTCTACATGTCTACTCATCTATTACCAACTAGAGGAGTAAATTTTAGTTTATTATGTCCGCCCCAACAGACCAATTGATTATCATCTCTGACTAGCAGAAAATAATTGTGATCATAATGTACTCTAGTGGTTCAATGCAAGTTGCTGCATCTAGTCAACCATATTCCATATTATTAGTTTAATATCACTAATCTTGTGTGTTTTACAAAACTTAAGACCATGCTTTCATCGACTAGAAGAGCACAAAAATACCACAAATGAGGGCAAACCAAGACTAGAAAAATACATGGAACCCAAATAGGGGAGGGACACGTGCTCTGCTATATGTTGGAGAGGGTAGCCCAGTGTTGATGAGTACACACTCGTCGGGGACCACTAGGCATCGTCACCACATCTACCACCCAGCTTGCCGCCAACAATGTTGGTAATGAGGGTTGCCCATGTCCTCGAAGATGGCAAAGGCAACAAAGTCGGAGGAAGATAGGTACTAGAGGTGCTCTTGCATCGGCAATGATGTAATAGATGTGGTTGATGGGAACATCACTGGCAAGACCGTCATACGAAGCCTACTTAGGCCGGATCTAGAAGCTGGGCCTCCAAGATGGAAGATTAAGGTCCTTGGCAAGAGGCGTAGCTCACTCGAAGCAACCGCCTCAATCACGCTGAAGTCAGTCGCCATGGCATCAAATCAGGGAGATAGACCTCCAATAGCATCTACTGTTGACAAACAAGATCGAGAAGATGCTCCACCACCACCAGCGAATGAAGAGAGTTGCCAATGCCATGGAATATGGGGAAGCTTGTGCCACGTTAGACATGAAGGCCCTCGAATGCTAGATCAACATGACGTTGATGAATCCCAGGAGCATGATCTCAATAAATCGACAACCCTGTCATCTCACAAGGGGCATGCACAACATAATCAAAGCAGGTGTTATTATTACCTGTGTAGGAGGGATGGGTAGCGAGGAGCGACACAAGGCCAGGACTAACGTGCCACCATGGGGACGCAAAACACATATCCACAACCTTGGGCACCACGAGGGGCTTGAAACGTGCATCCACTGGTGTGGCAGGGGTGCGGAGCGTGGAAGATGAAACCAGAGAATTGTAGACGATGGAGGATGACAACGTTGACACTAGGAAACCCAAGAACGATGGTGGAGATGATCACCAGCACCATGACCGATCGCCGGAGTCTCCAAATCCATAATGAACACGTAGAAGCCCCTAAGGCAATAACTAATATACATAATATACAATGAGAAGTAGGCCGAGCTTCTCTCACTCTCACTCCAGCTAGCAAAGGCTGGTGAAGAAGGGAGGGAGAGAAGGTGTTGGAAAAGCGGAGCAGGCCAGGTGTCGGTGTTTTGATCCGGCAATATTGATATGGGGCAGCGTACGCGTAGCAGATCTAGATGGGTGCACACGAGACACAGAGTTTAGGCAGATTCAGGCCTTCGAGAAGAGGTAATACCCTACTCCTGTGTTTGGCGGATGATATTGCTTGTATCCCGAGTGCCGCAAGACCTTGAGAGTAGATCTCTAGGTTGCTAGGGTTATGTGTGTCTAAGAATATGAAAGCGTACCGATCGAGGGATCCCTACCCTGCCTTATATAGGCGACAGGGGCAGGGTTACATGAGTCCAGATCGGTTTACAGATAGATTTCCTAATCAGTTATAATCAAATCCCGAGATATTGGGTAAGTATATGTTTATCTCTTGTACTCCAAGTTGATGACGCGCCCCCGTGTAGAAGTCAGACTCCGAGTAGTCGGTCCGGCTCACCCTATGACCAGAGGGCTGGCTTTGTCCTTCTTGACGATACCTGGGTGCCGAGTCATTCATGATCTGGCTGCAGCTTGTCTTGGTAACGCCTTCGCCCCAAACCAAGTGCTCTTTGCCTTCTCTCTTAGGCAAGTTTCCCGAGTGGTATCCGCCTGAGCGTGCCTCTTTGTTGCTTGCAGGGAGATTGTGAGGGACTCATAGAACTCCTGTGGAATAAAAATTGATAAGCCGAGTAATATTCACCCGTAGGACAGGAATATCATGGCAGGTGAGCTAATAACGGGTAAGTCCTGATGGTATCCGGTCATTTCCAGTGGATGAAAATTGGCTATCGACCCAGCGGGGGCATACCATGATTCCCGACTGAATTCCCGTGTGGTCCCTGGTTAGCCGAGTAGCTCAGGTCCAGCTAGTGTCCCTCTGGGGGAAATACCCTCAGAATTCGTGCCAGAACCAGAACACAGGCTGTAGCGCTTTGGTCCCGAGTCATTTGGTGTTCGACTAGTGGCCCGCTGGAGGCGCACTTCAGCTGCCCTTCACTCGGGTGTATTCAAGTGATTGTGGACCCCTGGAGGTCAACCCACCAAAACCCAGCAAGCCGTAACGCTTCAGTCCCGAATTGTTCGGTAACCGACTAGCGGCCCGTTAGAGGCACGTTACCGTTGCTATTTATTTGGGGTGTATTCAAACGTCCGTTAACCCCCGGAAGGCCAACCGTTGAAACCCTGGATCAATTAGCCGCTGGAAACAGAAAAGTTACGCCATGGAAGCGGAAGGGTCGCTCCGTGGAAGCGGAAGGGTCGTGCCACCCAGGCTGTCTCTCCTTTATATAACCGGGGGGAGGGGATAGCGCGGACCATTTATTCCGTTTCACACCTTGTCTCCTCAGCGCCCAACAACCTCTTCGTCTTCCTCGCGCCCCACCAATTCGAAATCGCCGCATCGCCCCAAATCCGAACTGCCGCCTTCTCAGCAGCCATCTCGCCGCCATTCTGCATCCATCTCGCCGCCGCATAGTGCTCCGTGCATTCGCCTCCCCACCTCAGCCAGCTAAACCCCGATCGAGAATCCAAAAACCCTAGATCCAGTCCGCCGCCGCTGGATGCCCACCATCATCAAGGAGGTGGACTTGTTCAGAGAGGAGGTGGAGTGCCCGGTGTCGTCACCTGCATCCGGCGAGAAGGACTACCCGATTGATTTGATGGCGCCTTGGGCGAAGTCCACGGTGACTGAGGCCAGGCTGCAGGCCATGGTGGAGGCGGGGGTGCTGCCGTCGAAGGAATTAATCGAGTGGCGCACCGCCGATGGGGAGGACTTCCCCTCCTCGAACACCGGTGAGGTCATCGTCCACGCCTCCTTCTTTTCCCGGGGGTTCTCAGTTCCAGCCCATCCCTTCCTGCGTGGGCTGCTGTACTTCTACGGGCTGGAGCTGTAGAACTTCAACCCGAACGGGATGCTGCATGTGGCCTGCTTCATCACGCTGTGTGAGTGTTTCCTCGAAATAGAGCCGCACTTCACCCTATGGAAGCAGCTCTTCGTCATCAAGCCACAGCTGAGCCGGAACAACCCGGCCGTGGTGGGGGGGTGTCGGGTTCCAGCTGAGGATCGGCGCCGTCATGAACTACCTGGACCTTCCCTTTCAGTCATCCAACAAGGGATGGCACTCAGAATGGTTCTACTGCTCCAACCTTGAGCCCTCGCTTCCGAGGTTTGAGGGCCAGCCTCCCGAGATCAAGCCAATCTGGACCGAACTTCCACAAGATTGGGAGCAGCCCGGGGTCAAAGTCCTCTTAGGGCACCTCGTGCAAGTGCTCCAGACTAGAGTCACTGGAGTCGGGATCATTTCGACCTTCATCAGCCGGCGGATCCAGCCCGCGAAGTTAAGGGTGCATCCGATGTACAAGTACGTCAACCAACAGGATGCGACCCGGGAGTCAACCGACGTGCTCTCGGAAGAGGAAGTACGGTGCTGAGTCGAGAGGCTGGTGGCCCAGGGCACTAATCTGGATACTTCCGAGGACCCGACGCGCTTTAGCCTAGCCAACCCTCCGAGCCAGGTGAGCGATCAATCTTCGGACTTTGTTATTTGCAGTTTGTGCTATCGTCGAGTTATACTCGATTTGCGTCTGTGCGCCCCGACTTCGCAGGATCTCTTCGGGTTCAGTTCCAAAGCCCCTCTGCTAGAGAACGAGATCTGGAACCAGCCACGGTACGCCAACGTCCCCAGCGGCGGGCAACTGCCGCAGGAGAGCGCCGGACCATCTACCGCCGGTGCTGGGTCGTCGAGGGGAGGGACACCCACAGCGGAGGAGCCCAGCGTCCCTCCGCCGACTATGGCGGTGCCTGAGAAAAACCCTCAGGAAGAGGACGATGACGTCCTCCTCATTCGGATGAGGAAACGCACGGCCGATGCCGCCTTCGGTGGGCAGAGCAGCTCTTCGGCACCGCCGGCTTTAGCGACCACCGCACCGGGGCAGCAGGCCCCGAGGCCGAGGAGGCGCGTCCCTTTTCCCCGGTCCACCAGGTATGTCGCCGAGCGAGCGTCCTCCGCTTTTTATTGCGAAAAGTAGTAATAACCTGGGTGTCTTTGTAGGCCGAGGAAACCAGTGGACCTCCAAAGGGGCAGGCCGAGTGCCTCGGGGCCCGCTCAGGGTGAAGGCGGTTCGGGGCCGGATGCCCGACCCTCGTCTCCCCCGAGGACTGCGGACGCTCCTTCACTGCAGCCTTCTCTCCGACAGGGCGATACACCCCCGACCCCACCGCCTGTCCCTTGGCCGGAGGAGTCCAGCACCGGAGCACAAGGCCCCGTCACGACCGAGCAGGCGGGTCCGAGTTGGGCGCAGACTGTCCCGCCGGATCGCTGGGGGAACTTGGTGCTGCCGGTGGAAGAGGTGGAGATCAACCGGGTGCCGCCACCGCCGCCAAGCTTCCATGTGGACGTCCAACCGCTTCGGGTCCGCCAGACGGATCCCATGAAGCCGGGCGAAGTCATGTGGGAGATCGACGACGTCCGGGAGTCGGAGGAGTGGAAGGAGGCACTGAACGCCGCCGCCCAACTCGGAGAAAATCTCCTAGTGTTGTTGAAGGCGGTGAGGGAGAGCGCAAACCTGGTGAACGGCAAGATACGGCCGTTAATGCAGGTATGATTTTCGCCCTTTTGTTTCTTCTCTGTTTTTCACCGTGAGTGTGCAGACGGTGCACCCATTGGGGAGTAGCCCCCGAGCCTCTGCCCGACTATCTCAGTCGGGTGGAGGCTCTTTATTAGCCTGTGGATTCCGCACTGGGGGCACGATCAGTGCACCCAGTGGGTGTAGCCCCCAAGCCTCCGGCCGACTGGAACAGTCGGACGGAGGTTCTTTTTGGCTTGTAGATTTCACACTGGGGGCACGATCAGTGCACCCAGTGGTTGTAGCCCCCGAGCCTCCACTCGGTTCGTGGAACGGAGCGGAGGGTCCTGACGCTTTTCTCGAGTAGCTGATTTCTCTTGTTGTCTATGCAGAACTTGACCAGGAGGTCCAAGGACAAAACCGAGTTCCTCCAGGACAAGCTCCCGGCCTTCGATCGACTCGGCCAGCGCCAGGCCGAGTGGGAAAATTTGAAGGGCACCCTCCGCACAGTGCAGGAGCAGGTGGCCGTCAAGAACGCGTAGATTGAGTCCTTGAAGAAGGACGTTCAAGGTAATGAGTTGCACTTCTTCAGTTGCTTCCGTATGGGTTATGCTGACTCTTCGTGACCTCCTCTACAGCTGCTGAGGGCGAGGCCTCTGGGCTCAGACGGGAGCTCGAAGAGACCGCCAAGCTCAGAGAAGAGGCCTTCAAGCTCAGGAAAGAGCTTGAAGGTGCCGCCAAGCTCAGGGAAGAGCTCGAGGCGATGAGGGCTCGCATTGGGCAGCTCGAGGAGAGAGAAGGTTGCCACTGAGGGCCGCGCGAGGAGGGCCCTGGACAACATCGAGTCCGCCAACAAGAGGCTCGGACTGTGCCGCCGGTAAGGACTTGACCCTCGTCTGCTCAGTCGGAGCTTGCCGATTATCTTGTTAATGTATTTTGCTTTGTCTCCCAGTGTTCCAGATATGCATTGGAAGATAAACGAGATGACCGAGTCTTTGAAGGCGGCCGGTCAGATGGCCTGCGATGCTTTGTGGGAGGACGACCCGACCCCGGACCACGCAGAGGTGATTGTGGAGCGTCTTCGGTGAGTGCCTGATCAAGCGAAAGCCTTGTTGAAGGAGTCCACCCGGGCCAGAGTCGAGTTTGCGCTCATGGTGGCTAAGTCCCACTATCTGTCGATCGACATGAACGAGATCGAGGAGGGACTTGTCGCTGACGTCCTCGACGAAGAGGTCCCGGTTGATGGAGGAAGTACATGCTACCGCGAACTCCCTAGCCGACCGTGCCAACCTGTAGAAGTAGGGATATGTATATGAATTGTTCGAAATGCATGTCAAGTACTCGGGAAGTCCGAGTATTACTCTTTTATGCGTGTCTTTGGCAAATCATGTTCTATGTTTGCTAATCTTTTGTAAAGATTGTTCATGTATAAGTTAGCTCTTGTATGTGCTCTTGTCGATCCATCATAGCCCCCATTGCGTAGAGATTAGCCGTGGGCTGTTTTCCGTGTAGCATAAGGTTGTGGCATAGACCGGCGATCGAAGAGTTAACGCCGAGCTTTTTACACAGTACTAAAAAATGGTTGTTAAAAGAGAGAAGTCCGAGTGTGCTTAGGCGCACCTAGTGTGGTGTAACCCCCGAGTGGCCACTATGCATAGCCGTGAGCGTGCATAGCGGGCCAGTCAGGAACCCAAGAATTACTCGGATGGAGCAAAGAAATATTTTATTCATGTATTCATGCCTAAAGTACAAAGCTTAAGTATAGAAGCGATGTAGCTGTTCAATATTTCATGCGTTGGTGAGGAGGTTGCCATCCTCATCCTTCAGTCGGTAAGCCCCTGGGCACAGCACTTCAGCGACGACGTACGGTCCCTCCCACGGCGGTGAGAGCTTGTGCTTGTCCTTGTTGGACTGGACTCGGCGCAGTACCAAGTCGCCAATGTGGAACGCGCGCCCGCGTACATGTCGGTTGTGATAGCGCTGTAAGCCCTGCTGGTACTTGGCCTATCGAAGGGAAGCGACCTCTCGTGCCTCTTCAAGCTGGTCAATGGCGTCTTGTCTTGCTTCCTCCGACTGGTCATCATTGTAAGCGCGGATGCACGGGGATCCGTGATCCAGATCAGTCGACAATACGGCCTCGGCTCCGTATACCATGAAGAAAGGGGGTGTAACCGTTGACCGGTTGGGTGTAGTCCGCTGGCTCTAGAGTACTGAAGGCAACTTTGCTGCCCATTTACCCGCAAACTTCTTTAGGCGCTGGAAGATCCGAGGTTTGATGCGTTGCATAATCAGACCATTGGCACACTCAACCTGCCCATTTGTGCGTGGGTGTGCCACTGCGGCGAAATTGAGCCCAATGTTGTAGTCGTCGTAGAATCGAAGGAAGCAACCGCCGGTGAACTGAGTGCCATGTCCGTTATGATGCTGTTGGGGACACCGAACCGGTACACGATGTCCCGGAAGAAATCGACGGCCCGCTCTGCCGTGATCGTGGCAATTGGCTTGGCTTCAATCCACTTGGTGAACTTGTCAACGGCGATGAAGAGATGGGTGTAGTCCCCAGAAGCCTTCTTGAGGGAACCAACCATGTCCAGACCCCAAACAGCAAAGGGTCATGTGATTGGGATAGTTTGGAGTGCCTGAGCCAGCACGTGTATCTGCCGGGCAAAATATTGTCATCCCTCGTAGGTGCACACAATTTGTTCAGCATCTAAGATGGCAGTCAGCCAGTAGAAACCTTGTCGAAAAGCTTTCTCGACTAGCGACTTCGGCGCCGCCTGGTGTCCGCAGATCCCCGAGTGAATGTCGTGCAGCAGCTGCTTCCCCTGATCTTGAGATACGCACCGCTGGAGAACTCCAGAGGTGCTCTTCTTGTGAAGGTCGTCGTTGATTACGATGTAGGCCTTGGCACGCCTCGCAAGTCGCCGTGCCTCGGTCTGATCCTGTGGGAGCGTGTCCCGGAGGATGTAGTCGAGGAAAGGCGTCGTCCAGTCGGGAGTGATGACCAAGACCTCTTGCGCAGTCTGTTGAATGCTATCGAATCCCTCGAGGTGTGGTTCTTCGGTCTCGGGCGCGTCTCCACCTTGATGGAGGGCGTATGCAATTCTTGGAGGAAAACTCCAGTTGGAACGACGTCCCGACTAGACCCCAGCTTGGCGAGTGCATCTACAGCCTCGTTGTCTCGGCGGAGGACATGCGTGAGCTCGAGGCCGTCCAATTGATTTCAAGCTTATGCACCTCTTGGCAGTAGGCTTCCATGACGGGGTCTCTGCATGACCATGCCTTCATGACCTGCCTGACTACCAGTTCAGAATCTCCACGGGCAAGGAGCTGGCGAATTCCGAGTGAGGTCGCAATGCGTAGCCCATGCAGTAAGGCTTCATACTCGGCGACGTTATCGGACGTCGGAAAGTGGATCTGTAGCACGTACTTGAAGCGTTCACCTTTCAGAGAGATGAGTACGATGCCAGCCCCAGCGCCTTGAAGCATTAGTGAACCGTCGAAGTAGAGCGTCCAATGTTCGAGGTCGATGACAAGAGGGCGGGGATTGGACTTCTGTCCACTCGGCCATGAAGTCAGCGAGAGCTTGAGACTTGATAGCTGTGCGGGGGGCATAAAACTATGCTGAATGTCATTAGTTCCATTGCCCACTTAGCAATCCTTCCAGTGGCATCACGATTATTGATGATGTTAGCAATCGGGAAGGAACTAACCACCGTAATCAGATGTCCTTGGAAGTAGTGGACTAGCTTCTGAGATGTGATGAACACCGCATAGATGATCTTCTGTATATGTGGGTACCGCGCCTTGGACTCAGAAAGCACTTCACTGATGAAGTAGACTGGCTGCTGACACTTTCTATATGTGGCCCGGCTCAGAACGCTCAATGACCAAGACAGTGCTCGCTACCTGGGTGGTCACTGCAATGTAGAGAAACAGCGGTTCGTTGGGCATCAGGGAAACCAGAACCGGGGACATGGTCAGGAGCTTCTTTAGCCCGTTGAGGGCGTCTTGGGCCTCAGATGTCCAGGTGAAGGTATCCGACTTCTTCATGAGCTTGTAGAGGGGCAGGGCCTTTTCACCGAGTTAAGAGATGAATCGGCTGAGGGCTGCCATGCACCCGGTTAGCCTTTGTACATCCTTGAGGCTTTTGGGTGGTCCTATCTTGACGATGGCCTCGATCTTCTCTGAGTTAATCTCGATTCCTCGTTCGGAAATGATGAAGCCGAGTAACTTTCACGAAGGGACTCCGAAAAACGTATTTCTCCGGGTTGAGCTTCATGTTGAATCGCCTGAGGTTGGAGAATGTTCCCCCAAGTCGGTCAGGGGATCTTCTTTCTTCTCGGACTCGATCACCACGTCGTCGACGTAGGCCTACATGTTCCTTCCAATCTGCCCCTGGAGGCAGCGCTGTATACACCGTTGGTATGTAGCACCGGCGTTCTTTAAACTGAAAGGCATGGAGACGTAGCAGAAAGCCCTGAATGGAGTGATGAACGATGTCTTGATCTCGTCATCTTCTTCATCTTGATCTGATGGTAGCCTGAGTAGGCGTCAAGGAAACACAAAATTTCATAGCCAGATGTGGAGTCAATCACCTGGTCAATGCGAGGTAATGTGAACGGATCTTTGGGACACGCCTTGTTGAGGCTCGTGTAGTCAACGCACATCCTCCATTTTCCATTCTTTTTGCGAACAAGAACTGGGTTCGCTAACCAGTCGAGATGATACACTTCTTTGATAAAGCCAGCCAACAAAAGCTTGGCTATCTCTTCTCCTATTGCTCTACGCCTATCCTCAGCAAAATGACGCAAGCGCTGCTTGACCGGTTTGGCATCCGGCCGAACGTTCAGAGAGTGCTCGGCAGCCTCCCTCAGGACTCTAGGCATGTCTGAGGATGTCCACGTAAAGATGTCCCGATTGTCGGGGAGTAAGCTGATGAGCGCGCCTTCCTATTTGTTGTCGAGCGCAGTCCCGATCTACGTCGCCTTGGAAGGATCCTCCGGATCGATCTGGATTGCCTTGGTGTCCCGCGCCAACTGGAATGATGTTGATGCTGAAGTCTTTTTAGTCGGGGGTGCTTCCTCTACCACAGCGACATGAGGCTGTCTAGTTCGGTTGCTGTGATCTGAGCTGCGGCGAGGTTGCAATTTTTCAAGTCACGTGCATAGGCGTGCTGGAAGTTGCTTTGCACCATTATTATCCCATGGGGACTCGGCATTTTGAGCTTCAGGTAGACATAGCTAGGGATAGCCATGAATTTGGCGTAGCAGGGTCGCTCCAGGATAGCATGATACGAGCCTGGGAAGTCGACGACCTCGAAAGTGAGGGTTTCGGTCCGAAAGTTGTCGGGTATACCGAAAGTGACAGCCAAAGCGATCTGTCTGAGTGGTTTTGCCAGCTTGCTGGGTACAACCCCGTGGAAGGGTGCACCGGTGGGCTTGATCTCTGAGCGGGGGACCTTCATGTCATCCAGATTCTTGACGTAAAGGATGTTCAAACCGTTCCTCCATCCATGAGGACCTTGGTGAGGCGAACGCCACGGACGATTGGGTCCACCACCAAGGGGAACCTTCCCGGGTGGGATATGTAGTCAGGGTGATCCGAGCGATCGAGGGAGATCACAGACTCGGACCATCGGAGGTACCAGGGCACGGCCGGCTCGACCAAGTTAACCTCTCGGTCTATGAGCTTTTGGCGACGTTTGGACTTGCTACCATTCGGATCGCCAAAGATCATGAGGCACGCAGTCTCCTTTGGGAACTCGTCGCCCTCATCTGGAGAAAGTTCCTTCTTGCTCTGAGTAGGAGCAGAAGGTTTGTTCAATCTCTTTAGGAGATTGCAGTCGCGTGTGAGGTGATTCGATTTTGGGCCATGGAAGTGGCATGGCTGGCTCATCATCTCCTCAAAAGTAGCGTTACCGCGCTGAGGACGATGCTACGGGACGCGCTCAGCAGCGGCAACAAGGTCTCCACTCTTGCACTTCCGGTGTTTCTTCCTGGGTGACTCAAGACGATCCCTTGCTTTGGGGGATTCTGGGCCTTGCCCTTCCCCTTGTCATCCTTGGTCGCACTGCGAACGGCCTCTTCACCGGTTGCGAAGTTGTTGGCGATATCGAAGAGCTCGCGCGTAGTCTGAGGGTTCTTACGCGTGATCTTGTGGATGAGGTCTGTGCTCCGGACACCTTTGGAGAAGGCGGTGATGACATCACCTTCTCAGAGTTTCCGGTAGATAGTTTTTCTTTTTGGAGAAGTGTTGGATGTACTCGCTGAGAGTCTCGCCTCCTTCCTGGGTACAGCTATGGAGATCCCACGCGTTCGCCTTGAGGGTGTCACGCACGTCACGGTCTGGTCCGAGTCTGTTGGGAAACTTAATCATGAACATGAAAATAGAATAATAACAACTTTATTATTGCCTCTAGGGCATATTTCCAACAGAGTCGGCTATGCACTGACCTGGCGGGACGAGCATCTTTCTCCGTGTCACGATGGGCACGGTGTCTAGCATCGAGGGTGTCTCGTACATCGTGACCCGGTTCGAGTCGGCTACGGACCGACCCAGCGAGGCGATGGCGGCCCTCTGTGGCCCTTGAGTTCTCCGACGGGGAAGAGCGCCGGCTCCTGTGCTCGCAGGGGAAGCTGCGCAGACCTCGGAGAAACGGCCTGCTAGAGAGCTGCCTCTTCCATCAGGATTCGGAGCCGTCGGAGATCGTCGTGACCCGTGGTGCCCTTGGGGATGTTGATGGCACGTGCCGCCACCGTGGCGGCGACGAGGTTGTGACTGGGATGTGGAAATATTTGGACTCCGTCCCTTTCGCGCATGCGGAACGTGTTGTTGACCTCGCGTCCTCGGTCCCGCATGTCCTCATTGTGTAGTCGTTCCTCGTGCTGGTGAGCAAGCACAGTCTGCTGCTCAGCCAGCATCTCCTCCTTGGCGAGAAGACGGAGCCGGGTGGCTCTAGCTGTTCGGGGGTTTGATATGCGATGGGGATCGTCTGATCACCATCCTTTGCCAGCGCCACCGAGCCAGCCATGAAGACCTCCCGGGAAGGGTGATGGCTTCCCGAACTCTTGAAGCCATCTGAGTTGTAGTCGAGGATGGACAAGAGAGACTCGATTACGCCAACCAGTTGGGATCCCTGCGCGACGGGTGAAAACCCGTGTTCAAGCAGTGGATCTGATTGTCGCGTGACCTCGTCCTCCGAGGCGGCCCCCAGGGCCATCGACTCGGAGGAGAGTTCCAGTGAGGAAAGCGATGAAGCCTCCGTCGGCCGGCTGGAAGCCGAGTCGTAGAGGTGAAGTTTGCCGAGCTTATCAGCGATGAAGTCCAGTTTTTCAAAACGGAAAACTTGTCCTGGATCAGCGGCAGAAACCGGGAGGCCGAACCTCACGGATCGGCTTGGAGCGAAGTCGCCATTGTTGCTTGAGAAACCACATCTGGATCTGTTCAGATGGATCTATGTTCACCTCCCCTACCTGGCGCACCAACTGTCGGTGTTTTGATCCGGCAATATTGAATATGGGGCAGCGTACGCGTAGCAGATCTAGCTGGGTACACATGAGACACAGAGTTTAGACAGGTTCAGACTCTCGAGAAGAGGTAATGCCCTACGTCCTGTGTTTGGTGGATGATATTACTTGTATCCCGAGTGCCGTAAGACCTTGAGAGTAGATCTCTAGGTTGCTAGGGTTATGTGTGTCTAAGAATATGAAAGCTTACCGATCGGGGGATCCCTACCCTGCCTTATATCAGTGACAGGGGTAGGGTTACATGAGTCCGGATCGATTTACAGATAGATTTTCTAATCAATTATAATCAAATCCCGACATATCGGGTAGGTACATGTTTATCTCTTGTACTCCAAGTTGATGACGCGCCCCCATGTAGAAGTCGGACTCCGAGTAGTCGATCCGGCCCACTCTAATGACCAGAGGGCCGGCTTTGTCCTCCTTGACGATACCCGGGTGCCATGTCATCATCACTAGGACAAAAGAGAGGAAAGATAAAGGAGAGAAATTAACTAAGAGCCTCCCACTGTTCTCAACAGAGATATACAATTGCACACCTAGATTGCCATTCATTGAAAGCAACATGTCATGATGATGACATTCCATTTATGACATTGAGAGCGGATTTTAGTGCTCAAGCACCGGTGGATACTCTGTATGGACAATACAATAGACCTAGTGATCTGTGCCAAGTTACTCTATTTTGTAGATACGAAATAAAATACAAATTGAAATACTAGTGTACTAGGGGCTCACGTGGTACATGTCTAGAATGAATAAAATGGGCCATTTCCTCTCTCCCGTGGACAAATAATATCCAAGACGGTTCGTATAAGAAAACCGACTGAGATAGTGTTAGTATCTCAGCCGGTTTTAAAAAATAAGCGACTAAGATAAATTTCGTCCATCCCTATACTAATCGATCCCCAATTCCGTGTTGTCCATCTCCCCGTGACTCCTCCGGCCGATCCCCAATCCCTAATCCCGTCTCCTCTTGATCCCCAATCCCCCGCCTCGATTTACTCCTCCCAATCCCCAATCCCTCCGTGACTCCTCCCAATCCCCAATCTCCAACCACACTGACGACCTGGGCCATCCCACCGCGGCGCGCACGACCAGAGCTTGTCCTCCCCATGTCGGAGCAGCTTCGATTCCTCGCCAGCTTCATGGAAGGTGAGTGGAGCAGTACCTCCGGCAGCTCCCGGAGACCCTGTAGCACCTCCGCCGGCTGCACCTCCACATGCCGAAGAAGGAGGAGATCGAGGATGGCTCCACAGCACGTATGTGGTGTGTCTCGCCCTTCAAAATCGACTACATCGCCTGGGCCATCCAGAAGCTCTCCGGCTTCTGCATCGACCCCATCAACCTCGGCTCATTCCTCGTCGACCTCAGTTTGTTCCCTGTCGACCTCGACTCGTTTCCCATTGGCGGCAAGGCACTCAGCTTCCACGGTAACTGCTCGACGGCCTCTAGCACGAGGTCAGATTTGTTTTACAATTTCATCCACGATGCTATTTGACGATGGCATAGCACCCGGGTATCGTCAAGGTGGACAAAGCCGGCTTTCTGGACACAGGGTGGGCCGGGCCGACTACTCGGATTCCGACTTCTACACGGGAGCGCCTCATCGATTTGGAGTACAAGATAGGGATAAGTACTTACCCGGTAACCCCGGATTCAGTTGTAACCAATTAGGAAATCAATCTGTAAACCGATCCGGATTCTTGTAACCCTACCTCGGTCACCTATATAAGGCCAGGTAAGGATCCCCCGATCAGTAAGCAACATAAGCCCTCATATTTTCATATTTTCATACGCCAGATCCACAACGCACTCCGCATGCGTGAAAGGGACGGCGTCCTGATATTTTCGCTCCCCAGTCACAACATCGTCACCGCCACGGTGGCGGCACGTGCCATCAATATCCCTGAAGGCACCCCGGGTCACGACGAACTCCAACGGCTCCAGATCCTAATGGAGGAAGCAGCCCTCCAACAGGCCGAGATCTCCGGGGACCGTGTGGGCTCCACTGCGAGTGCCAGGAGCCGGCGCTCTCCCCTCCTGAGAAACTCACAAATTGCGGAGGGCCCCGTGCCAACCCCGAACATCATCACCCCGCCAGATCGGTTCGCAGCCGACTCAGACCGGATCGCGATGCACGGTGTACTATTACTGCAAGAAACCGCGCCAGTCACGGCGCAGATGGAAACGCTCACCCTGCTGGGTCGGTACGTAGCCGACTCGAACCAAACCACGACGCACGGAACACTCTCGAGGCCCGGCAAAACGCTCGTCAGGACCTAGAGAGAGACAACTGTGGTGGTCACCACGGAGATAGCGGCGATAGCCGCGCTACAAGCCAGCACAGCTCTCCAGCTCCTTCCGGCATGGCCTATATAGGCCCGAAGGCGTTCGGATCTCGCATCCACGACGTCGTCTTCCCGTCACGATTTCGGGTCACCGGTATCGACAAGTACATGGGCGAGACTCGGCCGGACATCTGGTTGGCCGACTACCATACAGCATGTAGAACCAACGGAGGCAACGACTATGTTGCAATCCATTACTTGCCGCTGTTTCTAGCCGACTCAGCTCGAGCCTAGCTTACCAGCCTGCCTCAGGATTGTATCCAATCGTGGACCAATCTTGAGACCCTCTTCATGAACAACTTCCAGGACACCTACAACAGGCCTGGGATTGCGTGGGATCTCCACAGTTGTACTCAAGAGGCAGGTGAAACTCTCAGAAAGTACATCCAACGCTTCTCCAAAAAGAAGAACTCTCTGCCAGAAGTCCGGGAAGGTGATGTCATCACCGCCTTCTCCAAGGGCGTTCGGAGCACTGATCTCATCCACAAGATCGCGCGCAAGAATCCTCAGACTACGCGCGAGCTCTTCGACATCGCTAACAACTTCGCTACCGGTGAAGAAGCTATTCGTAGCGCGACCAAGGACGATAAGGGAAAGAGCAAGGCTCCCGAGTCCCCCAGAAGGAAAGATCGTCCTGAGTCGCCCAGGAAGAAACACCAGAAGCACAAGGGCGGAGACCTCGTTGCCGCAGCTGAGCGCGCCCCGCAGCGTCGCCCTCAGCGCGGTAACGCAACTTTCGAGGAAATGATGAGTCAGCCGTGTCACCTCGATGGACTGAAATCTAACCATGTCACGCGCGACTGCAATCTCCTGAAGAACTTGAACAAGCTTTTCGTCCCCAATCGAAACAAAAAGGAGCCTCCTCCGGATGAGGGTGACGAATTTCCGGAGGAGACCACGTGTCTTATGATCTTCGGTGGCCTCAATGGCTGCGAGTCCAAGTGTCGCCAGAAGCTCACCGATCGCGAGGTCAACTCGGTTGAGCCGGCTGTAACTCAGTACCTGCAATGGTCCGAGTCCATAATTTCTTTCGGTCGCTCAGATCACCAGACTACATACCTCACCCTGGAAGGTTCCCCTTGGTGGTGGACCCAATCGTCTGCGGCGTCCATCTCACTAAGGTCCTCATGGATGGAGGGAGTGGTCTGAACATCCTCTACGTCAAAACCTTAGATGACATGAAGATCTCCCGCTCAGAAATCAAGCCCACCGGAGCACCCTTCCATGGGGTTGTACCTGGCAAGATGGCAAGACTACTCAGGCAAATCAGCTTGTCCATCACTTTCGGTACTCCTCGTCGACTTCCCAGGCTCGTATCACGCCATCCTGGGGTGTCCCTGCTACGCCAAATTCATGGCTGTTCCCAACTATGTCTACCTGAAGTTCAAGATGCCGGGTCCCCACGGGATAATAACGGTGCAAAACAGCTTCTAGCACGCTTACACGTGTGATCTGGAAAATTACAACCTTGTTGTGGCCCAAATCGCTGCAGTCGAGCTTGACAGCCTCAAGTCAGTTGTGGTCGAGGAAGCGCCCCCGACCAAAAAAGGTTCAGCGGTGACATCTTTCCAGTCGGCGCGGGACACCAAGACGATCCAGCTTGATCCAGAAGACTCCTCCAAGACGACACAGGTAGGAACTGTGCTCAGTGACAAATAGGAAGGCGCGCTCGTCAGCTTTCTCCGTGACAACCGGGACATCTTTGCGTGGACATCTTCTGACATGCCCGGAGTTCCAAGGGAGGCTGCCAAGCACTCTCTAAACATCCAACCGGACGCCAGACCGGTCAAGCAACGCTTGTGTCGTTTCGTTGAGGATAGGTGCAGAGTAATAGGAGAGGACATAGCCAAGCTTCTAGCAGCTGGCTTTATTAAAGAAGTATATTATCTCGACTAGTTAGCGAACCCAGTTGTTTCTCGCAAAAAGAATAAAAAATGGAGGATGTGCGTTGATTACACGAGTCTCAATAAAGCATGTCCCAAAGATCCTTTCACACTACCTCGCATCGACCAGATGATCGACTCCACGGCCGGCTACGAAATTTTATGTTTTCTTGACGCCTACTCGGGCTACCATCAGATCAAGATGAAGGAAGATAATGAGATCAAAATATCACTCATCACTCCATTCGGGGCCTTCTGCTACGTCTCCATGCCTTTCGGCCTCAAGAACGCCTGCGCCACGTACCAATGATGCATGCAGTGCTGCCTCCAGGAACAGATCGGTAGGAACGTGCAAGCCTACATTGACGATGTGGTGGTCAAGTCCGAGAAAAATAAGATCTCCTAACCGACTTGGGGGAAACCTTCTCCAACCTCAGGCGATTCAACATGAAGCTCAACCCAGAAAAGTGCGTGTTCGGAGTGCCTTCGGGAAAGCTACTCGGTTTCATCATTTCCGAACGGGGAATCGAGGTCAACCCGGAGAAGATCGATGTCATCGTCAAGATGGGGCCACCAAAAAGCCTCAAGGATGTCCAACGGCTAACCGGATGCATGGCGGCCCTCAGCCGATTTATCTCCCTGACTCGGCGAAAAGGCCCTGCCCCTCTACAAGCTCCTGAAGAAGTCGGATAACTTCACATGGACATCTGAGGCTCAAGACGCCCTCGACGGTTTAAAAAAGCTCCTGACCACGTTCCCGATACTAGTTTTCCCCGATGCCCAACGAGCCGCCACTCCTTACATCGCGGCAACTGCCCAGGAGGCCAGCACCGTCTTGGTCGTCGAACGCTCTGAGCCAGGCCACATCCAAAAGGTTCAGCGCCCGGTTTACTTCATCAGTGACGTACTTTCCGAGTCCAAAGCGCAATACCCACAGATACAGAAGATCATCAATGCGGTGTTCATAACATCTCGGAAGCTCATCCACTACTTCCAGGGACATCTGATCACGGTGGTCAGCTCCTTCCCGATCGCTGACGTCGTCAACAACTGCGACGCCACGGGAAGGATAGCTAAATGGGCAATGGAACTAATGTCATTCAGCATAGTTTACGCTCCTCACATGGCTATCAAGTCTCAGGCTCTTGCTGACTTTATGGCCGAGTGGACAGAAGTCCAGTCCCTGCCCTCTATCGTCGACCTCGAACATTGGACACTCTACTTCGACGGCTCACTGATGCTTTAGGGCGTGGGGCTGGCGTTGTGCTCATTTCTCCGAGAGGGGAACGCCTCAAGTACGTGCTACAGATCCACTTCCCGGCGTCCAACAATGTCGCTGAATATGAAGCCTTACTACACGGCCTACGCATTGTGACCTCACTCGGGATCCGCCGACTTCTCGCCTGCGGAGACTCCGAACTGGTAGTCAGGCAGGTGATGAAGGACCGGTCATGCAGAGATCCAGCCATGGAAGCCTACTGCTAGGAGGTGCGCAAGCTGGAAGCCAAGTTCGATGGCCTCGAAATAACGCATGTCCTCCGCCGAGACAACAAGGCTGCGGACGCGCTGGCCAAGCTGGGGTCCAGTCGGGATATCGTCCCGGCTGGAGTTTTCCTCCAAGAGTTGCATTCCCCTCTATCAAAGCGGAGACGGCGCCTAAGACCACCGAACCACACCCCGAAGAATCTGATAGCACTAGGCAGACTTCGCAAGAAGTCTTGATCGTCACTCCCGACTGGACAATTCCCTTCCTCGACTACCTCCTACGGGATACTTTCCCGCCAGATCCGACCGAGGCGCGGTGCCTTGCCAGGCGAGCCAAGGCTTATGTCGTGGTCGAAGATGAGCTTTACAAGAAGAGCACCTCCGGAATCCTCTAGCGATGCATACCTCAAGACAAAGGGAAGCAACTACTGCAAGATATTCACTCGGGAGTCTGCGGGCATCACGCGGCGCCAAAGTCGCTAGTGGGTAAAGCCTTCGACAAGGTTTCTACTGGCCGACAGCCATTTTCGATGCTGAGCACATTGTGCGCACTTGCGAGGGATGCCAGTACTTCGCCCGGTAGACACACTTGCCGGCTCAGGCACTCCAACCTATCTCGATCACCTGGCCTTTTGCTGTTTGGGGTCTGGACATGGTTGGTCCCTCTTAAGAAGGCTCCCGGGGGCTATACATATCTCTTCGTCACTGTCGACAAGCTCACTAAGTGGATTGAAGCTAAAGCAGTTACCACGATCACTACAGAACGGGCCGCCGAGTTCTTCCGGGATATCGTCTATCGGTTTCGGGGTCCCTAATAGCATCATCACAGACAATGGAACGCAGTTCACCGGCGGCGCCTTCCTCCAATTCTGTGATGACTACAACATTGGCCTCAACTTCACTGCGGTCACACACCACGCACCAACGGGCAGGTTGAACGGTCCAATGGCCTAATTATGTAAGGCATCAAACCTCGGATCTTTCAGTGCCTAAAGAAATTCACGGGTAAATGGGCAGCTGAGCTACCCTCGGTACTTTGGAGCCTACGGACTACACCCAACCGATCAACAGGACTACTCCCAACCGATCAGCAGGGTAAACACCTTCCTTCATGGTATACGGAGCCGAAGTCGTGCTGCCGACTAACCTGGACCACAGCTCTCTGCGCATCCGCGCCTACACTGAGGACGAGTCAGAGGAAGCAAGATAAGATGCTATCGACCAGCTCGAAGAAGCATGCGAAGTCGCTTTTCTTCGGTCGGCAAAGTACCAGCAGGGCCTACGACGCTATCACAGCCGACACGTATGCGGCCGCTCGTTCAATGTAGGTGACTTGGTTCTACGCCGAGTCCAGTCCAACAAAGACAAGCACAAGCTCTCACCACCATGGGAGGGTCCGTACGTAGTCGCCTAAGTACTATGCCCGGGGGCTTACCGACTGAAGGATGAGGACGGCAACATCATCACCAACGTATGGACCATCGAACAGCTACGTCGTTTCTATGCTTAAACTTTGTACTTCGATATTACGACAAATGAATAAATATTTGTTCACCCCATTTAAAGCATGTCTCAGAGTTCCCGACTGGCCCGCTATGCACGCTCACGGCCGCGCATAACAACACTCGGGGGCTACACCACCCTGGGTGCGCCCAAACGCACTCGGAATCTTTTCATTCGAGCAAACTATTCTAGTACTGTGTACACAATTCAACGTTAACTCTTTGCTCTCGATCGCCGGTTTACGCCACAACCCTGAGCTACACGGGAAACAGCCCATGGCTAATCTCTACGCAAAGGGGGCTACGACGGGTCGGCAAGAGTACACACAACGAATTAGCCTCCACACGAACAAATCTTTTGTAAAGGAAGAAAGTTAATAAATTTTAAGCCAAAGTTTGCTACAAAAAACAAGCATGAACAAGTATTCACTTAGACTTCCCAAGCAGTTGACATACATCAACCTCTATCCCTACAGCTCAGCATGATCGATGAGGGAGTTCGCCGTGCTTTCAACCTCTTTCATCAGCTCCGGGACCTCTTCGTCGGGAACGTCGGCAGCATACCCTTCCCCTATTGCTTCCATGTCAAGCAATGGGTAGTGGGACTTCACCACCGCGAGCGACAACACAGCCCCGGATCGTGAAGCCTCCTTCTGCAGCCACTTCACCTGATCCGGCACCCACCGAAGGCGCTCCGCGATCACCTCTGCGTGGTCCGGAACGGGGTCGTCTCCCCACAAAGTGTCACAGGCTGTTCGACCCGCTGCCTTCAAAGACTCAGCCATCTCACTGATCTTCTTGATGCGCAGTTGGAAGGCCATGGAGGCAAAACGAAGACAGTTAGCAAGGTATTCAGTGGACCCAGACTGAACAAAACCCGGGCCAAGAACTTACTGGTGGCGAAGTTTGTGGCCCTCTTGTTCACCGACTCGATGGCCTCCAAGGCCCTTCTCAGGCTACTGTCGATGATGGCCGCCTCCTCCTCCTGCTGCCTCACTCGGGCCTTCTCCGCCCCGAGCTCCTCCTGAAGCCTGGCGGCCCTGTCTTCGGTGGAGGCGAGTTGACCGACGCGGGCCTTCATCGCCTCAAGCTCCTCCTTAAGCTTGGAGGCCTCGTCTTCAGCAGCTGCAGAAAACAAGTCAACACGGCAAGAAGCAAAAACAATCAAAAGGAGCTCGGATTCCTTAACTTGAGCACGGGCGGCCTCTTGGGAGAGGCCCCTCTTCAAGGCAGCGATTTCGACCCCTCGAGCACGGGCCGCCTCTTGCATCGCTTGGAGGGCCCCCTCAAGTTGTCCAACTCGGCCTTGCGCTAGCTGAGCCAGTCGAAGGCCGAGAGCTGCTCCTGGAGGAACTCAGTCTTGTCCCTGGAGGCGTTTGGTTAAAATCTGCAAGAAACAGCAACGGAAGTTAGCTACCTGGAAAAATCGTCAAGACCCTCCAATCGGTTCCTTGAACCCAGTGAAGGCTCAGGGGCTACACCATCTGATCGTGCACTGATCTCTTGCTGTATAGCAGTGTCGTTCTCTCCACAGGGATTGAAGTATAATTATCAAACAAGTTCTCAAAGCTAAACTAAACAGGACAGTTTTGATGATATTTTCTAAGCCTATCGATGAATCTGACAAAGCAACAAGCAATATGACTAAGATTGGGAAAGAAGCAGGGTACAACAAAGAAAGCAAGGAAACAAGACTGGGAAGAGTTGTGTTCAGATTACATATCACAGCAAAGAAAGCAAGGTGTTTTAGACTGGGAAGCTCTATCTCTGGCCGAGCTTTCTCCTCTTCCTCTCCTCTCTGCTACCAACCCCTCGAACCCCCCTCCGTCTTGGATCTGGAGACCTCCTTTTATATCCTGGGTACTTTGCTCTTTACCCCTTCAAGATCTTTTCTTTTACTTCTCGTTGCCTCCGTACCTGTCTCTCTCTTTCATTGAAGCTCTGCGTCACCTGCCTGTGACACAGCTGGTTGGGAAAGTTGTGAACTTGGCGATCATGAAGCACGGCTGTGTCAGCTGGCTGTGACACAGGTGACCGAAGCAGCTGGTGAAGTGGCTCCTGTGTCAGTTGGCTGTGACACAGGTGAATGGGGTAGTTGTGGACTTGCATTCTGAGGCATGGCTGTGTCAGCTGGCTGTGACACAGGTGAATGAAGCAGCTGCAGACTTGCTTTGCCTGGGTCAGCCAGCTGTGGCACAGCTGGTAGAAACAGCTTCTGCTTTGAATTCTTAAGAGCCTCCTGTTTGCTATCCTTTGTCGAAGAATTGTGCGCCTAGTTGTGCATATCTGCAAAATTGTGGTTCAACCTGTCAAGGTATTCATGTGAAGATAATCTGCTATTTAGTGAGAAGATTGTGCCAAAAGCAATCAAAACAGATGATGATAAACACTGAAATAGCCCAGGGAAATGATACAAATATAGTGTTTATCACACCCCCACACTTAGATTTTTGCTTCTCCTCAGGCAAATAGAAAATTGCATTATGTATCCTGACAGCTTAGCTAGCAAGAGAATCCTGCAACCCTGATTTTCTTTGCAATATACCGACATAATTGAATCCTACTTGTCTTCAACAAGAATCTTCTGAATGTCACAATTGCACTAATATAAAATGTACTAAAGGTTTCAAATATCACAAGCTGTCAAATGGGATTTGTGTAGACTGTCCAGTAATGAGCTTTGGTTCTGGTTTATTGAATTGTAAAAAGAAAGAGTAAAGCACTATGGTATTTGTACCACTTATTAGACAATGTGACAAGGTCACTTATTTGAACGGTTTCAGATCCAATGTGGCTGCGCTACTTATTGAGAGCTGTGACAGAAGTCACTATTCGTGGGATTGAAAACAACTGTGGCAGTGCCACTTATTGAAAGCTAGAACCTATAACCAAAGCCATTTTTTATTTCAGCTACCACCGACCCCAGGATCATGGTACCCTACTTAATGGTTTCAGTTACATAGCTCAATATTGGACTAACTACACAAATCAACATTTGCTTAAGCAGAATAAAAGAAATCTGAAGTACTCCTTAGATTATTGGAATTTGACATCCAGCCTCAACTGTTTCTGACAAGCATTACTCACTTATATTTTTATATTGCAGAGCATCAAGAATAGCAAAATTTACTCGTACAAGATTTAAGCACTTCATTATAGACGAGTTGACTTAAAGATGTCAAAGGAAGCATTGCAACACAACTCACTTAGCCAGAATTTAACCATTAGAAACAAGACAACAGTGAAATGTTCCAAATCATGAGATATAAAAGTTGGGACATAGTGACTGGAATCAATTCACCTGGCCCTGTGTGAAGTGGCTGTGTCACCGGGGGCTAGCACAGCTGAAGGCTCTCCATCTTCCTTGTCCTTGCCGCTTTGCATTGACCATTTTATTTCTACAAAAACAAACAAAACAAACAAACATAAAACACACCTAGACTAAACAAAAGGAGAAATTAATTTATTCTCCAGGTTGCCTCCTGGGAGTGCTTGTTTTAGGTCTTTAGCTCGACCCTCCTGTGTGGACTAGGTTGGATTTGAAACAAGAGTTGTGCTAACTCTTTCCTCCTCTTGAATTGGTTCAGAGTCTCCTCAGAAATTGTTTCTCCATTGATGTAATGTTTCAGACGCTGACCATTGACCAGAAACAATCCTTGTGCGGGGCTTTCTACCTCAACTGCACCATGGCTAAAACTCTCTTCATAACACAAGGACCATACCATCTTGACTTAAACTTCCCAGGAAACAATTGGAACCTTGAATCATATACTAACACTTTCTACCCTGGGTAGAACTCACGCGTCAAATATACTTGTCATGAATGATTTTCTTCTTTTCTTTATAGATTCTTGAGCTTTCATATGCATCATTTCTCAACTCCTCAAGCTCACATAGCTGTAGCTTCCTGTGCTGACCAGTCTGTCTTAATGTCTATATTAAGAGTCCTAATTGCCCACTGTGCTTTATGCTCAAGCTCAACTGGAAGATGGCATGATTTGCCATAAACTAGCCGAAATGGTGACATGCCAATGGGGGTTTTGTAAGCAGTTCTGTAGGCCCACAATGTATCTGGCAGCCTTGTAGACCAATCACCTCTGGACTTGGAGACTACCTTCTCAAGAATCTGCTTGATTTTCCTGTTCGACAATTCAACCTACCCATTTGCTTGAGGGTGATAAGGAGTGGTTACTCTATGATTGTGTACACCATACTTTTCCAGGAGCTTCTGCAATTGTGCATCATCAAAGTGAGATCCTCCATCACTTATGACTACCCTTGGGATTCCAAACCTTGGGAATATGATTTCTCTGAACAATTTGCACACTGATTTAGAATCAGCACGTACAGTGGGTACTGCCTCCACCCATTTGGACACATAATCCGCAGCAACAAGTATGTGTTTATACCCTTTTGACGATGGCAGAGGTCTTATAGTCAATCCCCCATACATCGAAGAGCTCTACTTCCAAATATTTTGTTGAGGCATTTCATGCCTTCTGGATATTTTTCCAACTCTTTGACATGCATCACAAGCTCTTACATAATTATTGATGTCTTTGAACATGCTTGGCCAATATAACCCTGCTTGCAGCACTTTTGCTTGAGTTTTAGCTGTGCCGGCATGGCCACCGTAAGGGGAGGAATGGCAATGAAACATGACACTTTCATTTCCTCCTCTGGAATGCAGCGCCTCACAATGCCATCAGAGCAAAATTTGAACAAGTATGGCTCATCCGAATAGTATTGTTTGGCATCATGCAGGAATTTCTTCTTTTTCTGATAATTTAGTCCCTCAGGTGTGATGTTGCAGACCAGATAATTAACTAAATCAGCATACCAAGGTGATTTCCTCTCCACCTGTGTCGCCACATGTGACACCGGCGTTGAGACAGCTGCAAATCCACCTGTGTGACTTTCATGAGTTGTTCTCCAGGTAGAGATTCGTCAATCTTGCTTTCTGTCATTTCTTGGTTAGATATCCTGGATAGATGATCTGCAACCAAGTTTTCCACTCCTTTCTTATCCCTTATTTCCACATCAAACTCTTGCAATAAAAGTATCCAACGAATCAACCTCGGCTTGGCATCCTTTTTACTCAATAGAAACTTAATGGCTGCATGATCGTATAAACTATACATTTATTTCCTACCAAATAAGCTCTGAACTTGTCGAAAGCATATACTACAGCCAAGAGCTCCTTTTCAGTGGTTGTATATTTTGTTTGAGCATCATCAAGAGTCTTGCTTGCATAATATATGACATGAAGTGATTTATCCTTTTTCTGCCCAAGTACTGCTCCTATGGCATAATCACTGGCATCACACATAAGAATAAATGGCAGTTCCCAATTTGGTGGTTGCACAATTGGAGCAGTAACTAAAGCTTCTTTGAGTTTGCAAAAGGCTTCCATGCAATCATCTCCAAAGACAAATGGCACATCATTATTCAGCAGATTGGTCAATGACTTTGCAATTTTTGAGAAGTCTTTTATAAGCGCCTATAAAACCCTGCATGTCCCAAGAAACTCCTGATTCCCTTGACATTCACTTGGGGTGGCAACCGAGCTATCACTTCTACCTTTGCCTTGTCTACTTCAATGCCCCTAGCAGATACAAGATGGCCAAGAACTATTCCTTCCCTTGCCAGAAAATGGCATTTCTCCCAGTTAACACAAGGTTGTACTCCTTACAGCGCTGCAGAACAGTTTCCAAGTTCTTTAAACAGTCTTCAAAATCATGCCCATAAACTGTGAAGTCATCCATGAAGACTTCCATGATTTTCTCTATCAAGTCACTGAAAATAGACATCATACACCTCTGAAAAGTTCCTAGTGCATTGCAAAGGCCGAAAGGGAGCCTTCTATATGCAAATGTGCCATAGGGACAGGTGAAGGTGGTTTTTCTCCTGATCATTAGGATGTATAGGAATTTGCAAGAATCCTGAGTACCCATCCAAATAACAGAAGTACTCATGGCAAGCCAATCTTTCTAACATTTGGTCTATAAAGAGAAGTGGGAAATGATCTTTTCTGGTTGCCTTGTTGAGTTTTCTGTAATCAATGCACATTCTCCACTCTGTAACAGTCCTTGTTGGAATTAGCTTCCCTTGCTCATTTTCAACTACTGTCATCCCTCCTTTCTTTAGCACAATGTGTATTGGGCTCACCAATTCACTATCTGAAATGGGGTATATAATATCCGCAGATAATAGTTTCAGTATCTCCCTTTTAACTACTTCTTGCAAGGTTGGATTCAATCTCCTTTGGTGTTCCCTGGTTGGACTACTTCCATCTTCAAGATAAATTCTATGAGTGCATTTATCTGAGCTTATTCCAATCATGTCTTCAATTGAGTATCCTATCACTGATTTGTACCTTCTGAGCACTTTCAACAGGCTATTCACTTGAACTTCTGTGAGAGAAGCATTAACAATCACTGAGAATTGTTTCTCTGAATCCAGGAACTGATATTTCAGATGAGGAGGCAGTTGTTTCATCTCAACCATTTTCTGTGGTCTTGCAATAATCTCACACTCAGAAGGCTCATGTTCTAATACTTCAACTTGTGCTACTAAACTTGATTCTGCAGGAACATCTTTCTGACAGAGATCAGTCCATACTTCATCTGTTGGAGCAATTTCTTAGCTTCCTTGATACACTTCTGCAACACACTGCTCAATAACATCAAGGTTGAAGCACTGCTCAGCACCTTGTGGTATATGTGTTGGATGTTTCATGTCAAAAATCACCTCCTCCTCTCCAAATTGGAGTTTAAGCTTAGCACCCTTCACATCTATGATAGCACCAGCAGTTGCAAGAAATGGGCATCCAAGAATGACTGCTTCAGAATTATCTTCCATTGCCAGGACCACAAAATCTACTGGATAGGCAAATTTGTCAACCATGATGGGTATATCATATAGCATTCCTGCTGGGTGCCTAAAAGTCCTATCTGCTAATTGCAAAGTCAAGGCAGCAGGTTGTAATTCACCTAGTGACAGCATTTCACAAACTGAAAGTGGTAAGACACTCACTGAGGACCCCAAATCACAGAGAGCATTGAATTTCTTTGGTCCAACAATGCAAGGGATGCAAAAGCTGCCAGGGTCATTCTGCTTTTCGGGCAACTTGTGCTGAATAACAGCACTGCACCCTTTTGTCATTGTCACTATTTGTGGCTCATCTAAGCTTCTCTTCTTGGTGATTAACTCCTTGAAGAATTTTGCATACATTGGGATATGAGTCACTGCATCAAGAATAGGAATGGTAATCTGCACTTCCTTCATTTTCTCAAGAAATTTTGCAAACTGCTTATCTTCTCTTGATTTACCCAATCTCTCTGGAAATGGAACCTTGATGTGTTACAAGCTTCTGTGACTGACTTTCCTTTCTCTGATTGCAAATTGACTGAAGCCGGAACTGGTTGTTCTTTTGTGGACTCGTTCTGATCAGTTGGCTCAGCAGTCCGTGGAAGACTCACTTTTGGTGTTCTCAGAGCTGGCGATATATAAGCAATTGAAGCTGGAATGGTCGGAGTTGCCATTATGCCATTCCCTTTTGTTACCAGTGACATAGGTGCCGCCTGTGGCACAGGTGCTGCCTGTGGCACATGTGAAGGTGCTGCCTGTGGCACAGGTGTAGCAATTTTACCAGATCTTGTAGTTATAACCCCACAATGCCCTTTTGGATTAGCTTCAACTTGAGATGGGAGTTTGGCATCAGTAGGGGCTTGCTGTTTAGTCGAGACCATGGTCTCCATCATCATCTGAAAATAGTCTTTTATACCAGTTAACTCAGTCTTCAGTTCTTTCACCTCCCTACTTGTTTCTTTCACTTCTTTCTCCAAGATTGCTTCTGATTGAGCACTCTGCTGCCTGTGCTGCTGGAAAGCTAGTTGTTGAGGTTTGAAACCTTGATTTGATGCATTCGATGAAAATACAGAAGTGTTTTGGTTGTTGTTTCTATAGGACAAGTTAGGATGCTGCCTCCATTGAGGATTGTAGCTCTGAGAAAATGGTCCTTGTCCTTTTGCATAATTCACTTCTGAAACAGGTTGGACTGATGACTCTGCAGCAGAAAAGTAAGAGCACTCTCCATGCAAATGTCCTTGAATTCCACACACATTGCAAGCTTGAGCTGACTGTGCTGGTTGAGGAACTATTCTAGCTAACTGAATTGATGAAATACTAGCTTGCATTTGTGCCATTGATTAGGTTAAGTTATTGATTTTAGCCATCAAGGCATCTTGAGGATCCAGCTGATACATTCCTGGCTTCTGTGGTGTGACTACTCTTTCACTTGACCACTGAACATGATGTGTGGCTATGCTCTCAATAAGTGTGAATGCCTCATTAAGTGTCTTGTTCATTATCCCTCCTCCTGCAGAAGAATCAACAAATGATCTGGTCTGAGGTGTCAATCTCTTATAAAATGTCTGCAGAACAAGCCACCTTTCCAATCCATGATGAGGGCACATTCTGATTAAATTCTGGTATCTATTCCAAGCATCAAACAAGCTTTCCCCATCAAACTGCATGAAACTTGTGATCTGATCCCTGTAAGCTGCTGCTTTCATTGGTGAAAAATACTTCTCAAAGAAAGCTTGCAACAAATGTTCCCATGTATCCTTCTGACTTGCAGGGAGAGTATTCAGCCAAACCTTTGCCGAATCACGCAGTGAGAATGGGAACAATTGCAACCTGATAGATTCTGGTGGTACCCCATTAAACTTCATGGTGTTGCAATACTCTAGAAACTGAGTGATATGCTCATGAGGATCCTCCAATGCTGAGCCACTAAATCTTGACTGCTGCACCATGGTGATGAGAGCTGGCTTGATCTCAAAATTGTTTGCTTGTATAATAGGCTGAATAACATTGGCTGCAGCATTTCGATGATTGGGAATCCAGAGATCTCTGAGTAGAGGTTCTGCCATTTCTTTCTTCTTTGCTGCTCTTAGCTCTTCTCTGATTTCTGCAAGTGTCTTTCCAAGCTCGGTATCACTCAACAAGAGGTTTCCTCTTGCTCTTGTTTGCATTCAACAACAGTCCTACAGTAAGATTGTCCTTATCTACTCTCAAGCACAAACAACACGTGTTAAGGGTTAGTTTCCTAATAAGCCGAAGCAGAAGGTTAACGACATAGAACACAGAAAACAAGAACACTGTTAATAAATTAGATCTACTACTACAGCTTAGTCCATGATACTAATGCTCAACAACTATAGACAATCCCCGGCAACGGCGCCAAAATGATCTCTTGCTGTATAGCAGTGTCGTTCTCTCCACAGGGATTAAAGTATAATTATCAAACAAGTTCTCAAAGCTAAACTAAACAGGACAGTTTTGATGATATTTCCTAAGCCTATCGATGAATATGACAAAGCAACAAGCAATATGACTAAGATTGGGAAAGAAGCAGGGTCCAGCAAAGAAAGCAGGAAAACAAGACTGGGAAGAGTTGTGTTCAGATTACATATCACAGCAAAGAAAGCAAGGTGTTTTAGACTGGGAAGCTCTATCTCTGGCCGAGCTTTCTCCTCTTCCTCTCCTCTCTGCTACCAACCCCTCGAACCCCCCTCCGTCTTGGATCTGGAGACCTCCTTTTATATCCTGGGTACTTTGCTCTTTACCCCTTCAAGATCTTTTCTTTTACTTCTCGTTGCCTCCGTACCTGTCTCTCTCTTTCATTGAAGCTCTGCGTCACCTGCCTGTGACACAGCTGGTTGGGAAAGTTGTGAACTTGGCGATCTGAAGCACGGCTGTGTCAGCTGGCTGTGACACAGGTGACCGAAGCAGCTGGTGAAGTGGCTCCTGTGTCAGTTGGCTGTGACACAGGTGAATGGGGTAGTTGTGGACTTGCATTCTGAGGCATGGCTGTGTCAGCTGGCTGTGACACAGGTGAATGAAGCAGCTGCAGGCTTGCTTTGCCTGGGTCAGCCAGCTGTGGCACAGCTGGTAGAAACAGCTTCTGCTTTGAATTCTTAAGAGCCTCCTGTTTGCTATCCTTTGTCGAAGAATTGTGCGCCTAGTCGCTCATATCTGCAAAATTGTGGTTCAGCCTGTCAAGGTATTCATGTGAAGATAATCTGCTATTTAGTGAGAAGATTGTGCCAAAAGCAATCAAAACAGATGATGATAAACACTGAAATAGCCCAGGGAAATGATACAAATATAGTGTTTATCAGGCACCCAGAATGAAATCTACAGAATAAACAAAGGACCCTCCGCCCGACTGCTCTAGTTGACCGAAGGCTCGAGGGCTACTCCCCAGTGGGCACACCATCGGTGCACTCACAGGCAAAAAACAGAAACAGAAATGCAAGGGCAAAAGGTTTACCTGCATCAACAGCAGCGCCGGGAGTGTCTCTCCGAGCTGGGCCGCGATGTCCATCACCTCGCCCCACTCATCCGCCTCCCGGACATCGTCGATCTCCTAGAGGACTTCGCTCGGCCGTGCGGGGTCCGTTTGTCAGACCCACAGCGGCTGGATCGCCAGTTGGGAACCCGGTAGAGGAGGAGGCATGCGATCGATTTCAACCTCCATCGGCATCACCAGATTGCCCCTGCGGTCCAACGGGATGGTTCCCACCGGACTCGGGCCCGCCTCCTCTGACGTAGCCGGAGCCAGTGCTCCAGCGTTGGGCTTCTCCAGCTAAGGAGCGAAAGGTGAAGCTGGGGGCGCGCCGTCTCGTCTGGGAGAAAGCCGTGGGGAAGGAGTTGCGGCTGCCCTTGGAGGAGACGAAGGCCAGGCGTCTGGTCCCGACTGGCTCCCCCCTTGATCGGACCCCGGAGCGCTCGACAAGTCCTTCGAAATATCCCCCGTCCTCCTTGATCTACAGAAGCATCCAGTTCGTCAGTTCTCTCCATTATGAAGACAAAACAGATAGGAAATGTTCATTCAGTGGCTTACTTGGCAGATCGGAGAACAGGGACACGCTTCATGGGCCCCGGAGCCGGCCGCCTCGGCACGGCGGCTGCTGGAGTTGGCGATGTCTCGCTCTGCCCCCCAAAGGCAGCATCAGTAGTCCTTTTCCCCCTCCGATTGGAGGGGGCTTCATCCTCAGCCGCCCGAGGAGTCTCCTCGGTGGCGGCGGCTGGCGCCGTCAAGGCAGGCGAAGCGGAGGAGCCGCCTTGTCCTCCCGGGACGGCGTCAGTGGCTGCCCTCCGCGTCCTCTGTACACGAAGGGGGGTGTCGTCTTTGTCTTCTTGGGTTTCCTCCTCAGGAGCCGCTGCAGCAGGCGGAGGGGCGCTGGGCTCCTCCGCTATGGGCGCCTTCCCCCTTGATGACCCCGCACCGGTAGTGGAGGATCCGACCCCTCCCTGTGGCGGCTGCCCGGTGCTGGGAACATCGGCATACTAGGGCTAGTTCCAGATCTCCGGGAGGGGAGCACTGGAACTGAACCCGAATAGGTCCTGCGAGGTCGGGGGACACAGGCGAAGACCGAGTATGACTCGCCTGAAACATATACTACAAATGATGAAGTTGGAGGACTGGCTAGTCACCTGACTCGGAGGATTGATGCGGCTATGGGGTGCCGGGTGTCTGGAGGTATCCAGATCTGCTCCCTGGGCAACTCGGCGCTTGACCTCCTCCTCCGTGAGATCGTCAGCTGACTCCCAGGTCTCGTCCTGATGGCCGGTGAACGCATACATTGGGTGGACCCTGAGCTTCGCTGGCTAGACTTGGCGTCTGATGAAGGTAGCCACAACTCCAATCCCAGTGACTCCCGATTGAAGCACTTGGGAGAGATGGGCCATAAGGACTTCGACGGCGGGTTGCTCCCATTCTAGCAGAAGTTCAGTCCAACTCGCCTTGATTTCAGAAGGTTGGCCCACGAACTTCGGGAGCCAGGGCTTGGGATTGCCACAGTAGAACCAATCCGAGTGCCATCCTTTGTTGGAAGTCTGGAATGGCAGCTCTAGGTAGTACTTGACAGCTCCCGGCCTCAGCTGAAACCCAGCTCCCCTGACGACGGTCGGACTGTTCTTGCTCGGTTGAGGCTTGACGATGAACAGTTGCTTCCACAGCGCGAAGTGCGGCTCGATCCCGAGGAAGCACTCGCAGAGCGTGATGAAACACGCCACATGGAGCATCCCGTTGGGGTTGAGGTTATACAGCTCTAGCCCGTAGAAGTACAAGAGCCTGCGTAAGAAAAGGTGCACCGGGACGGAGAGGCCATGGTGGAAGAAGGAGGTGTGGACGACGCCACTCGATCAGCTCTCTCGGCGGAAGCACTCCCGCTTCCACCAAGGTGCGCAGCTGGGCTTCCGTCGCGGTGGACATGGACCAGGGAGCCATCGAACTAGTAGGAGAGATGTTCTCGCTGAGTGATGCCCACACCACCGCGTCCTCCTCCTCTTCAAGCAGATCCACTTCCCGGATGGAGGTAGGCATTCAGCAGCGGCGGAACGAATCTAGGTTTTCTGTAAATCCCTGATTCGAGTTCGGCCGGCTAGATGGGGAGGTAGATGCGCGGCGCAGCGATGAGGTGGAATCTAAATGGTGGCGAGATGGATGCAGATCGGACGATGATTTGGTTTTGCTGTGCGGCGGCACTCTCGGCTCAGTACAGCGGGAAGGCGAAAGGATTTGGGCGCAGAAAGAGACAAAGCGTGAAAGGGAAGCCGGTGAGAATGGACCCGGTTTTTAAAGAAGAGACAGCCTGGCAGGTGCGAATCTTCCGTTTCCATGGCGTAACTCTTCCGCACTCACCGCGCGACTCTTCCGCTCCCACAGAAAAGCGTTACCGTTTCTAGCATCTGTTTAACCAGGGTTTCAACAATTGGTCTTTCGGGACTAATGGGCCGTTTGAATACACCCTACATGAAGAGCGGCTGTAATTTACCTTTAACAGGTCACTAGTCAGTTACCGAATAACTCGGAACTGAACGTTACGGCTTTGAAGGGTTTCGGTGATTGGCCCCCAGGGGAACGCAATCACTTGAATACACCGGAGTGAAGGGCAGTTGTGGTGCGCCTTCAGCAGGCTACTAGTCGAACACCGAGCAACTCGGAGCCACCGGTTTTCTCCACCCGGACATTTCAGAGACTTTACCCAGGAATCTCCGAGGTTCTGAATTTCTGGATTCAGTGGAACGTCCGGGCGTTAGTGTAATACCCAAATCCGACGCCTAGGTTTTTGCTTCGCATTCCTGCATACATGTCATCATATTCATGCATGTAAACACCCACACACACACCTTATTTAGACTAAAATACAATATGATGAAACTTTATAGAATATGTACCTATCTCATCCTCGATGGATAAAGTTGCAAACACCAATCAATTTATTTGAAGTGTCAGATAACGTTATAACCCCAGTAGGTGGAAGGATCCGTGATCCCCTTCGGTGAATCCTCAGATTAGCTTCCCCTCCCTTCTTCCCGAAGTTTTCGTCCAAAGTCCTCTAGTGTTCCTGGCGCTGTCTAGGGTTTGAAGACAAATCGGAGAAAAGGACTAAATTGGGAATAAGCAAATAAATAGTGTTCCTGAAGATGAAAAGTTCCAAAACTCCATATCTAGCATGGAACATTCAAGTCCTTACCCCATACAAAATCTTAGAAAATTTAGAGGTCCACAAGACCTAGATCCGATTCAAACTCCAATTAGGTCAAAAGTCAGATTTGAACTAGAACCTAGCTCAAAACAGCCCCAAATCATTCCAAACTCCCACAGTAAACTCTTTACCACATTTTGAACATCCCCTAAAAATTTCAGAATTTTTGGAGCAATATTCGCACATAAAATAACACTAATACTGGTTCTGTACTTATATAAAAAGAAAAATAAACCAGGCCTAGGCCCACTCGGCCGGCTTGCTAAGCCCATTAACGCCAAAACTCGCTTCCCCATTTTCTTGCTTTCCGCCTCTCCCCTTAGAAGATGCCCTGCGCGCTGCCGCCTTCTCTCCCCTCTCTTCCCGCCGCGTGGGGCCCACCTGCCGGCACCCCACAGCCACGTCGCCGTCGCCGGTTAGCCGAGGTGGGCGGCGCCCTCACCCCGGCGTCCCAACCGGCCGGCCGCCCTATTTAACCCCCTCCCCTTTTCGGACAGCTGCTTCCCTCGTTTTCTCCTCCTCCCCGCAACCCTAGGTCGCCCACTCCCTCTCGCCGGAGCTGCTCCCGCCGCCGCCTTCTTCCTCAAGGCCGGCCATCTTCTCCGTCGAGAGATTGCCCCCGTTCCGGTAAGCCCTGGCTTCCCCTCTTCCTCCCAGAGCACCCTCTCACCCTTCCTCGCCTCTTCCGCCCTTCCCCTCCTCAGATCCGTGCCCGAGGACACTCACCGGCGACAACCGAGGACCTCCGCCGCCGACCACTGCTGCGAGCTCCCCTCCAGCTTCCTCAACCCTTCCGCCACCGCACGCCGACTTCCCGGTGAGCCACCGGTCCTTCCTTCCTCGTCCCCAAAACCCGATGCGCCCCCGAACGCTTTTCCGGCCAACTCCGGCGAGGGCGCCGCCTCGTCCGAGCCCCTCCTCCGGTGCTGAGTGAGAGGGAGTGAGTGAGAGGGGAAGGAGTGAGGTGGCACCCCAGGATTGGTTCCCCAAATCCCAGTGGGCTCCGTTTGTCAGTGGGCCGAAGGCCTAGGGTTAGGACTGGGGTAGTTTCTCGGGTAGCCGTAGCAAATCAATTTTCGCAGAGCTGTTGAAATTAGGTTAGGGTTTTGATTCAGATTTTGCGATGAAATTCAAACTAGCATAACTTTTCACCCGTAACTCCGATTTGGATGAACTTTACCTTTCTGGAAACCTTATGAAATTTTCTATAATATGGTTCAAACACAAACTCAATAGTTGTACTTAAACTGCAGACCAACTTTGAATATGCAAATAGTCGTTCCTTTTGAGCTTTATTTTTCGATAAACCCTAACTTGACGACCATAGCTCCAAACCACGTGATTCTAGATGCGTTAGTTTCATATCATAGAGCCCTTCTGAAGTACCACCATCCTATGTCATGACAACCTATTATATATAGTAATTTTCAACTCGAACTCGTACTCGGAGATAATCGGACATGCATGCGTCGTTAGGGTTTCCGACGACCTTCGAAATGCCGTAACTTCTGAATCGTAGCTCCGTTTTCAATGAATCTTATATATTCGGGAACCTCTCGAAATGTCCTACGATCTGGTTCAAATAAAATTTCAATATTTGCACCTGAACTGTAGGTCGATTTAAATACGAAATCATAGTCCCTTTTTAAACGCCGTTCCCGATAAACCCTAATCTGACGATCCTAACTCCGAATGGAACCTTTCCAGTTGCGTTGAACTCAGGTCTTGGAGTACTTTCATAATATCAACCTTTTAACACATTGCCGTGCACTGCCACTAGTGAATTTAACCCTAACCCTCCATCGCACCATAAAGTGTCATGCATGCATGGTAGGACAACGAGGAATTGCTAAACTTAAAATTCGAAACGTGTTAGTTACTCTAGATCCCTAACATCCGTAGATCACCATAGAAATTGATTCTTAGCTTCATTCATCATGCATACATGCTGAGTCTTATGGCCTTCTTTTACCGTTTCTTTCTGGCACTTCGAATCGTTCACAACAGGACTCAAAGAGGGAGACCACCAGGCTCACGAAGCAACGCAAGATCAGGAACCCTGCGACCAAGGCAAGCAGAGCTTGTTGCATTTCTTATATTCTATTGCATGCCTGACTACTAGTAATGTGTGGATGTTTAATTAGCGATTATGATTGGAACTGCTTACTAGTAATGTGTGGATGTTTGATTAGCGATTATGATTGGAACTGCTTAGGATGGTTCTTAGAAGTTATTTCTCTGTGATGGTTGAGAATTTTAACTTGACGCCCTATCAACTTGGAACCATTAAAAGTGAGATGTGAGAGCCGAAGAGGGTAGGTGCACGATGGATACGATGGGTATATCAGGTGTTATGAATGCGACCCAGGTGTAAGGTGAATTTGTCGCTATACCCCTCTGAGGACAGCCCCATCGTAGTACTCCTCTTGTCACGCGTGGACGTCAGCGAAAGTCGCCGCTATGGGTATATATCTGATGGCAAGTCTCGGTCACTCGGAGCCTTGCAACCTCTGAGTGAGGAGCACTCGTTATATCCATGGTAGTGGTACGGTCGGTGACGGACCGAGAGATTGATTGAAATGAATATGTGTTAGGTTGATAACACTCATGGTCGCCGCCGGACTCACCACTATGGGGTATCTGATGGCAAGTCTCGCTCACTAGAGCTTTGCAACCTCTGAGTGGGGAGCACTCGATACTTCCCATAGCGGGTGGAGTTGCCGGGACGGTCCAAGGGGATTGATTAAATTAGATGGGCGTGGGCTGCCCCCAAACAACTTGGAATGTTATGGTTGATGTGCTCATGTTCGTATTGAGAATTATTTGAGATCTGGACTGTAAGTGGGAGTTGCCGTGTTCCTCCCTTGTTGCTATTCATACCATGTTTTGCTGTAATCTCGTTAGCTCAACTTGCACCATGTTTAATTATTGCTATACTAGCATGTGTAGGACATCTAATCAAGCACGAATAAGTTTTGCGAGTACCTTCGTACTCACCTAGGATATTCCTAGATCATTGCAGGTGAGCCAGGGGTCGAGGATTATTTCAATACCGCCTAGCTTCCGGTTTCCTTGGTTGGCTATCGATGCATGGGATTTTTGTGGCTTTTGGTCAGCGGTCAATGCGCCGCTGTGGGACTCATTCACTTTTCTTCCGCTGTTGTTTAATTACTCCGTACTCGGATATGTTTCCGGTTATGACCGACTGATGTAATCTTATAGTCCGATGTGGACAGTTAGTAGTATTATCGTATCGTAGTGCTTTGTTGTGATACCCAAGTTGTTATTCGGGCTGCCCATATGCAATGTGTGTATGATATGAAGTGTATGGGTATGCCGTGAAGGGTTAAAGTTGTTCCACTTTTTACTAGGTCGAGCAGGAATCGGTCGAGTGACCCGCTGGCTGAGATGCTGTGCCGGCCAGGCAGGGTGTGGGCGCGTTCTACCGGGCTTTCGAGCGATCCACTAACTTCCGAGCTAGGTTAGGGTGTGGGTAGAATCGCCGGACTCCTCCGATCTTGCTTTGCGTGGTAGAATTCGGGAACGACTCTAAATCTTCACCGGGTCAGGGTATTGTATGTGGTTCTGGGAAGTTTAGTCGCTTCCGACCGACTTGCGTTGGGCAGGTGTCGGATCACTCCGCCTCAGTGAGTACGGCGCAGGTACCGTGCCACCAGGTCGACTGGTCCTTCGGCCCTTGGCGACCATTCGTTCCCCTAATCATATGTAATTCCCGGGTCCGTGACAGTTAGGCTCCGCCAGTTGGGATCGAAGCGCTAGAACTTGTGTTCTGGTTTTGACATGAATTTCGAGGGCATTCTCCCAGAGGGACATTAGCTGGACCCGAACCACTCGGGGAACCAAATGCCACTCGGGGATTCAGTCGGGATTTATGGTATGTCCCCCGCAGGGCTATTAGCTGGTCTCCATCTGCTGGACATGACTGGATACCACCAGGATTTACCCGTTATTAACTCAACCGCCATGATATTCCTACCCTACAGGTGAATATTACTCGGCTTATTATCTCTCATGATATTCCTGTAGGCAATAAAAAGGTGCGCTCAGGCGGATGCCACTCGGAAAAAAGGGAGAAAGGCACTCGGCTCGGATGCTACCCTGACGAACCGCAGCCAGATCGTAAAGGACTCGGGGACTACTGACGATGGCATAGCACACAGGTATCGTCAAGGAGGACAAAGCCAGCCTTCTGGACACAGGGTGGGCCGGGCCGACTACTCGGAGTCCGGTTTCTATACGGGGGCGCCTCATCGACTTGGAGTACAAGACAGGGATAAGTACTTACCCGGTAACCCCGGATTCAGTTGTAACCAATTAGAAAATCAATTTGTAAATTGATCTGGACTCTTGTAACCCTACCTTGGTCACCTATATAAAGCCAGGTAAGGATCCCCCGATCGGTAAGCAACATAAGCCCTCATATTTTCATACACACTTAGACCTAGCAACCTAGAGATCTATTCTCGAGGTCTTGCGGCACTCGGGATACGGGCAATATCAACCACCAAACACAGGACATAGGGTATTACCTCTTCTTGAGGGCCTGAACCTGCCTAAACTTTGTCTCCCGTGTGCACCCATCTAGATCTGCTGTGCTCACGCTGCCCCATATTCAATATTGCCCGATCTAAACACCGACACTATTTTCTCTCTAATTTTTTCCACCTCTTCTTGAAACTAGATCCTAATATTATTTTGTTCATGCTACAGCGAGAAAAATCAAGACCCTACTTGATGATAAATTCCGTTTGTTCTCGACTGGTGGGATTTTTTTGATCATGATGCTATTTTCTCCGGTCTGAATGTTATAAAAATTTCCCCAATCTTTAGTTGTTCTTGTCCATTGTTCTTGATCACAACGATGCTAAAAAATCTGTCTATTCTTGATTTGTCAGAGTGGTGATGAATTTGTGCTTGTTTCTAGTACATTCGGTCCAACAGTGATCAAAATTTTATCCTGCTTTTGTCCAAGGGTGAGTGCAGCTGCGGCATCAAGTGAAGAGGTGATGAGAGATGGAGGTGGGGTGGCAAGGGAGGAGTTGAGGCAAGTGAGGAGCTCACCGGAATGGGCCGATGTTGGCAAGCAAACACATCATCGGTGCCCCAGCACCATCCAACCGGGGGAGGAATGGAGTCTGAACGGCTGCGTGGAGGAGCTTGGAGCCACGAACGAGGGTTAGGCCAGCGAGGAGGGCCGCATTTTTTAAAATTTTTAGCCAATATCGAACGGACTGAGGTAGCTATATTTGTAGTCGGTTCTGTAATCTAACCAACTGAGATAGTTATATTTATAGTCGGTTTAGGACTTTTAACCGACTGAGTAATATTATGCTAGTCGGTTGGCGAAACCGGCTGAGATATCAAAAAATTATTTGACGATAGATAGTATAGTATCCCGTATATGTGGAGGTATCCGTATACGATTCCCTGGATTATCGGAGTACGACACGTGTCCGGTAAGGATCCCAGGAGATAAGGTAACCCCCGGTAAGAAGGGAAGACACATTTTAAACTAGGAAGACGATCCCGATGTTTAAGGAAGCCAGAGTCTTACCCAGGCCAAGGTCCATGACCGGTATGACTAGAGGAGCCCCCTATAAAAGAATCAGCAATCCCATAGGGGAGGAGAAGTCTTTCAAGTCCCACGAGGTCTACAAGGTGCTACCAGCTTTAGAAGCCCTAGTGATTCCCACGAGATGACCCGCCACCTCGAAGGAGTCGAGCTCAGCGGAACTAGTCGGATTAGTCTATGATTAGATCTAGGGTAGCCACTGACATACATATCCCTTGTAAGACACTTCTTTGATCAATATATACGAACAAGACGTGGGATTATTATCCTGAGGGAGGCCCAAACTTGTATAAAAATGATGTTTCCTTGCTATCAGATCTCTTGACCTTGTGCCCTAGAGGTCCCTACCCCCCAAGTATCTTCACCTCACGACTATCATAAGATCGGCTGTTTACTGATCGTCGACAATATTATTAGCTCCCTTTGCTTATAGCCGTTACTTAAAACCGACTATGATGGCTATTTTAAACCGGCTGAAAAAGCCATTTTTTTGGCAGTGATAGCATCGCACAAAAATAATCCGCTCCTATGAACTGTCAACCACCGGGAAGGAGTAAAACGTGATAATCCAATCTGGCATTGTCCCAAGTGGACAGCAACGGCTACCTGATGCAGCTAACTATTCCTATGAGATAGAGGCGTTTACTGAGAAGAAACATTAATTAACGAATGTCAAATGGAAAGGGGAAGGGACACAGCCAGTAAGCTAGCAGCCGGCGAATCAAAGCCCGCGCCCCGGGCGCGCGGCATCTTTAAATATACACATCATGTTCGGAGGCCGAAGTCCACCACGCGATCGATCAAAGTGGTTGCGCATTGGTTCGTTTCCCAGACGACGGCCGGCCGGCATGGGAGCGGAGCCCGAGCTCGTCGACCCCGTCGTCGTCGTCCTCGTGCCATTCCCGGCGCAGGGCCACGTCACCCCGATGCTCGAGCTGGCGCGCGCCCTCGCCGCGGGCGGCGTCACGGGCACCGTCGCTGTCCCCGACTTCGTCCACCGCCGCATGGGCAAAGATGCCGATGTGGTGGCGCTCGCGTCCATCCCCAGCGGCATCCTGGACGACGGCGGCGGCGGCGAGCCCCCGGGCTTCGCCAGCATCGTGCGCGCCATGGAGCACCACATGCCCGCGCACCTCGAGCTGATGCTGACGACGAGGGCGCGCGCGGGTGGCAGCAGGGCCGCGTGCCTCGTCGTTGACGTCCTCGCGTCGTGGGCCGTCCCCGTGGCCTCCCGGTGCGGCGTGCCGGCCGTGGGGTTCTGGCCCGCGATGCTGGCGAGCTACCGCGTCGTGGCAGCCATCCCAGAGCTTCTCAGCAAGGGGTTCACACGTCCGTGCGCATCCATCCTCTCTTCTTGTGTCAACTTCCAAGTACACGGTAGCTTCACATGATAGGGATAAGCTAACGTCCGGTTCGGGCGCTCACATGGAGATCCAATCCTAAACAACGCTGTTATTAGTATACAGTACAAATACTACCTTAGTGATATACATTATCCGTACTCGTATAGTATGTATTATCCTTAGTGATAGCTTCAAGTACCAAGGCACACTGCCTAGATCCCCCCAGATAGAGCTAAACGGCGGTCTTTCTTTATGCTACGCACTGTTAGTTCTAGTTCGTGAAAAGTGCAGGTGGCATGGTGCTCAAGTTTTGGAGAATCTGTGCGTTTGTGTTCTTTTTAAATCTACCCACGAGACAAGCATGACCAGGATTGCGATGACCTTCGTTTGGTTCCGCCGATCGTGAACGATCGTCGTCCACAATTCATGGACCAAGTGAGCCACCGCAGCCTATAACTTTGGTTGCATATCGATCCCCAAAGGAAAAAAAAAGAAGTTTGGTTCCATACCTTCAAAACCAGCCAAGATTTGACCAAAGTCCGGATACACACCGAATATCTACAACGGAAGAAGATATGCCTGTCTTAGGAAACCCATACAATTATATTTTTAGATAATGAATGAACTTGCAAAGGAAAAGTCACATATATGCTTAGAATCCTGTCAAGATTATAATTAATTTGATGCCCGTACAAACTGAGTAGTCAGTCGTCTATACTAAGACAGACACTTGAATTTAGCAATGCGTTATGTGTGGCTTGTAAAGTTTTTCCATCTTTTTACCGATGAGGTTTGAAATGAATAGCTGAATGCATAGACCTGACATTTGTGTCCCGCCACCACTATCCATTAACCGGCTAGTCGATCGATCGATACCCGTAAATATCTCAGTGCTCAGATTTTAATTCAGATTTGAGGTATTTCTAGCGCACAGTGACTCGATCCTAGATAGCTTGTAGGATAGCAAAGTTGACTTTAGCTTAAGTCTAGGGAGTTGGCGCACGTGATTAGTTTACTCCCAGTTCATTACGACCTGTTAAAATGTGACCTGTAATTAATGTGCAGTAGAAGACCAGCACCATGTAATGCAAACCGAATGGTACGTACGGTATTTTCTATTTCTCAATTTTTTTAATTATTCTCAGTTCATGATCAAAACGCTAAAGCTTCATCTAATGTAAGCTAGGTAGTTGTGCAATTCAAAATTATGTATGTACGTACATAAAAGATGGCGGTGTCATAGTCAACCGATTTAAGAAAATAAGAGAAGCCAGCAAGCACACTAAAGTTATCTTTCCTCTCTATTTGGATAGCTGTGCTAACAACTTATTTTCCCGGTTTTATTTGAAGTGTACTTTATATAGTTCTTTTGGCATCTAGGTATCCCCATTTTGGCAAACGGGTTCAGCAAAGATCGAGCAAACGCAGACCTTCAGTTCGCGAACAGCCTCCACATGTTATCTCAAGAGCTAGAGCTGGGCGTAAAAGATCTGCCATGGCTCGTCGGCAGCGCAGCATCGCAAAAATCAAGATTCACCTTCTGGCTCCAGATCTTACAGCGTGCAGAGAGCCTCCGCTGCATCCTCGTCAACTCCTTCCTCGGTGAAGCCACCGGCGACGACTCCGACCAGCACCCCGCGCCACAGGACCTGCAGATTCTCCAGGTCCGGCCACTGTTAACCGACGGACCCGACCATTTCAAAGACAATCTACAGGAGTCGCCACGCAAGAACCCTAGCATGTGGCAGGCAGATGGATCCTGCATGGATTGGCTGGACCAGCAACGTCCAGAATCGGTGATATATGTCTCGTTCGGGAGCTGGGTCGCGCCGATCGGGACGGACGAGATCACCGAGCTCGCGCTCGGTCTCGCGGCCACCGGCCGGCCGTTCCTGTGGGTTCTGAAGAACGATCCGTCGTGGCGAGCGGGCCTCCCCGACCGGTACGTGGAGACGGTCGCCGGCCGTGGCAAGGTCGTCGCCTGGGCGCCACAGGGAGGCGTTCTTGAGCACGGGGCGGTCGGGTGCTACCTCACGCACTGCGGCTGGAACTCGACGCTCGAGGCAATCCAGCACAGAGTTCGTCTCCTGTGCTACCCCCTGTCCGGTGATCAGTTCATCAACTCTGCCTTCATCGTTAAGATGTGGGAGATAGGGATCAGGCTCTGTAGCACCGGCCGAAGTAACGTGAAGGACTGCATTGAGAGGATCATGGAAGGAGAGGACGGGAGACGATTGCAGGAGAAGGTGAATGAGCTGAGGGAGAGGGTTATGGTGGGTGAGGCAAGATTTGTAGCGAAGAGAAACCTCGAGGCCTTTGTCGATGGAATTAAGAGAGATGACCTTGCGTTAGGGCATCTAGCTATCTAGGTCTATGATATCTTAAACATGATTTTTCAGAAGAAAAGGTTCTATAGGTCTAGGTAAAATTATGTGTTTTGAGTTACATCAGATCCATATTTTCGATCAGTTCGCAAGGTGAACTAGATTAGAAGAAGCGCGGCTGAAACATGACGTTGGTCCATTACTACATTTATGACACATGACACTTTCGTCTCATTATATTTTTCTAATTGCCAGCACGTAAAACGAAAAGTAATAAGCAAAGGTGTATGGGCAACCGCTGTCTCTGCATCCTAACTTCTTCACCTCACGACCCATCACCACCATCGGCCCCTCCCAGTCATCCCTCTGGCCAGGGAAAACAGAGACGCCCCCCACCCAAACACACAGCCTAACCCTAAACCTAACTCCGCGAGGTCGCCGGCGTCGCTCGGCCTTCGCCTCCGACTGCGCGCAAGGGAAAAGAGAAGAAGCTTGCAGGAGGAGGAGGGAGAGAGGTCGTGCTGAAGAGAGGGAGAGGCACAATTGGAGGCGCGTGAGGAAAGTGGGGTGATAGTGCATTCTAGCTAGTTCTGTAGTTTTTTCCTTAAAATATATCATACCGAAAGAACACTACTACCGACACAAACGCTGGTATAGAAGTGCAGTAGGTAAATAGCATGAAACGACATGTATTCTAGCAACATAAATACCCAATTAAGAAGATTCAAATGTCTCGGCGCTACGCTGGCACCATGAACCGTGCATCATAGCAACGGGGGACGGTAATTAGTGACTAACCGCCGCGCATATCGCCGGCGGTTAGTTCCGACCATCACCAACGCTATCAGAACACCATCTTCTACCTTTCTCCTTCATCCTCCTCCCGTAGGTTTCAACTAAAATCAATCAAAGTTTTAACCAAAAACACAAATAGCTTTCAACTAAAATCACCTGTGAACTTCCTACTGGAACTCCGATAACTTCCAACCAAAAGAACAAGAGCTTTCAACCCTCCCGATTAGGCTTCCAACCAAAAGAACAGAGCTTTCAACCAAAACCAATCCAACTTCCGACCAAAAAATCGAGCTTCCAACCACAATCGATTGAGCTTCCAACCCCCCTAAAAATTTTGAACTTCCTACTTACAAATTGGAGCTTTTAACTCTACCAAAAATCAAAAAACAGAAGAAAAAAAAACACCGAACCGTCAGCGGCCGCCGGCCCATGGCGCCCTTCTCCGGCGCCGGCGACACTGGAGCACGGCGATGAGCTAGGCAGCGGCCAGTGGTGGGACAGCCCCAGCCCTGCCGCGGCGGCAGCGGCAGTGACACACGCGGAGGTGAGCCGCTCGGCGGGGGGCTTCGCGACGGGGAGCTCCGGCTTGGGGAGGCGACGAGGGAGCTCCGGCTTAGGGAGGCGGCGAGGGAGCCGAGGGAGCTCCGGCCAGCGGCGCTGGCTGCTCGGGCGCGGTGCTGGCTGCTTGGGGGCGAGGCCGCCAGCGGAGGGCCGAGGGAGGATGGGGACGGGGGCTACGTGTGGTGGAGAAAATGAGAGGATAAAGGTGTGATGGAGGTTGTTTGGTGGGGTCCACTTGGGAGAAAACATGTGGCGCTGTCAGATTTGACCGTGCCGTGCGGTCGACCGCGGAAGATGGATTTCACATAGCAACTTGCATATGCAAAGCTGTTGGAAATATGCCCTAGAGGCAATAAATAAAGTTGTTATTTGTCATATTTCAAGTTCATGATAAAGTTTATTCTCCATGCTATAATTGTATTAATTGGAAACATTATTACTTGTGTGGTTATATAAACAACACCGTGTCCCTAGTGATCCTCTAACACTAGCTTGTTGATTAATTGATGGTTAAGGTTTCCTAACCATGAACATGAGTTGTTAATTAATAACAAGGTCATATCATTAGGAGAATGATGTGATGGATAGACCCAAGTTGAGCGTAGCAATTTGATCGTGTCACTAAGTTTTATTTGCTTCAGCTATCATATGTTAAATGTTCTAGTCCTTCGACCATGAGATAATGCCACTCCCTAGTACCGGAAGAATGCTTTGAGGGCATCAACCATCACGCCGTAACAGGGTGATCATAAAGGTGTCTTTCAGGTATCTCGGAAAGTACTTGTTGGGTTGCATGTATCAAGAGTGGGATTTGTCCATCCACGTGACGGAGAGATATTCTCTGGGCCCACTCGGTAATGCACATTCGATATCGCTTGCAAGCAAGGGACTAAGGAGTTAGTCACAGAGGATGTTGTATTACGGAACGAGTAAAGAGTACTTACCAGGAAACGAGATTGAACTAGGTATGGTGATACCGACGATCAAATCTCGGGCAAGTAAAATATCGTGAGACAAAGGAATGGAACATTCGACATCGTGGTTCAACCGATAAATGATATTCGTTGAATATGTGGGAATCAATATGGACATCCATGGTCCCGCTATTGATTATTGATCGGAGAGGTGTCTCGATCATGTCCGCATATTCCCGAACCCGTATGGTCACACACTTAAGGTTCGTTGATGCTAGGGTAGAGAATGAGATATTAATATGGTGAGACCGAAATTTTGTTCGGAGTCTCGGATGGGATCCAGGACGTCACGAGGAGCTCCGGAATGGTCCGGAGATACAATTTCATATATGGGAAAGTATTTTTAGGGTTTCGGAAAGGTTCGGGATTTTTCCGGCAGAGTTCCGGAGAAGTTCTAGAAGGTTCCGGAGGGTTCTAGAGTAGGGCCCACTTATCCCGGAGGGGTCCACATGGACCAAGGGTACTGCATGAACAGTACACATGTGAATAGTGTCACGTGAACAGTACCCCCCTTCCTAGATGGATAAGATCGATATCCCTTAAAAATAGGAGATCTAAAGATAAAGGAAAAGGGGAACTTGGGAGGCAAGTTACTGTTCACATACTGTTCACGTGAACAGTATCGAGCCTATATAAAGGGCTGGGCACAGCCCCCCTTGAACCCTAGCAACCAGCCCCTCCCTCTCTCCCATCTACTCCTCTCCCGCAGCTGCTTAGGCGAAGCCCTGCAGGAATTTCTCCACCACATCCACCACCACACCGTCGTGCTGCTGAAGATCTCATCTACCTCTCCACCTCACCTTGCTGGATCAAGAAGGAGGAGACGTCATCGAGCCGTACGTGTGCACATCTCGGAGGTGCCGCTCGTTGCGGTGCTTGATCGGATTGGAACACGAGAAGATCCCTCTCGCGGCTGGGAGGTATAACCTAGCTGCGGGAGGCTGCGGGCTTCATCGACGACGGTCAAATTCTCCGCTGCGTTGACGTGTTAGTCGAGGGTATGTAAATATGATCTGTCTCTCGTTGCAAGCTTCTTCTAGATTGGATCTTGGTTTTCTAGATTGGATCTAGGTTTTCGTTTGCATCTCGTAGGAAATTTTTTGTTTTCTATGCTATGAATCCTATCAGTGGTATCAGAGCTAGATCTATGCGTAGATGCTTTGTACGAGTAGAACACAATTGGATTGTGGGCGTTGATTCTCTTGTTGCTACCTCTTTTCGTGCACTTTGGATTTTGCGGGATAGCAAGATGAAGCGGCCCGGACCAACTTTACATGTCCTCGCACATGAGACCGGTTCTGCGCTCGACATGCAACTTGTATTGCATAAGCAGCTGGCGGGTGTCTGTCTCTCTTGCTATAGTGAAATCTAATTTGCAACGGGAGGCTTGGAAAAGTTTATAGCAATAATTGAATCCACGTTGTGGCTTTGCGTAGGTAAGAACGGTTCTTGTATACAACCCCTAGAAGCCACATAAAACTTGCAAACAATAAGTAGAGGCGTCTAACTTGTTTTTGCAGGGGGCATGTGATGTGGTATAGCCAAGATGTGATGTGATATATGTGATGTATGAGATGATCATGTTTTATAATATTTCACGGCTTGCATGTCGATGAGTACAGCAACCGGCAGGAGCCACATGGTTGTCTTTAATATTTATTGTATGACCTGCGTGTCAACTCCAAACGTCATGTAATTGCATTACTTTATCGCTAGTGGTAGCAACAGTTGTAGTTGCAACACGTGGTGGTGACTATCATGTGCGACGCCCAAGGAGTTAGGCGTCATGCTGGTGATGATGGAGATCGTGCCGGTGCGTTGGAGATGGAGATCAAAGGTGCAAAAGAAGAAAAGGCTATACCATGTCACATTATTCTTGCATGTGATGTTTATCCTTTTTATGCATCTTATTTTGCTTAGTACGGCGGCAGCATTATAAGATGATCCCTCACACTAATATCAAGATAAAATGTGTTCTCCCTTAGTATGCACCGTTACGAAAGTTCGTCGTTTTGAAGCACCTCGTGATGATCGGGTGTGATAAACTCTACGCTCACATACAACGGGTGTAAGCCAGTGTTACACATGCGGAAATACTTTGGTTAGCTTGACGAGCCTAGCATGTACAGACATGGCCTCGGAACACATCAAACCGAAAGGTTAAACATGAGTCATATGGATGATATGATCAACATGTTGATGTTCACCATTGAAATTACCCCATCTCACGTGATGATCGGACTTGGGATAGTGGATTTAGATCATGTATCACTAAACAACTTGAGGGATGTTGAGTTTAGTGAGAGTTCATTAGTAATTTGATTAATTTGAACTAATTATCATGAACATAGTCTAAATGCCTTTGCAAATATGTTGTAGATCAATGGCTCGCCCCGTAGCTCCGTCGCTCAATTTTAATGCGTTCCTAGAGAAAGAGAAACTGAAATCTAATAGAAGCAACTTCGCGGACTGGTACCGCAATCTGAGGATCATCCTCACTGCTGCACAGAAGGCTTATGTCCTTGATGCAACGCTGGGTCAGGCCCCTGCTAATGACGCTCCTGAGGATGTCAGGAATGTCTATCAATCTCGCAAAGATGACCACACGATAGTTCAGTGCGCCATTCTGTACGGTTTAGAACCTGATCTCCAAAAACGTTTTGAGAAACACGGGGCATATGAGATGATTGAGGAACTGAAAGTGATATTTCAGACTCATGCCCGTGTGGAGAGCTATGAAGCCTCTGAGAAGTTCTTTAACTGTAAGATGGAGGAGAACAGCTCCGTCAGTGAGCACGTACTCAAAATGTCTGGGTACGCCGATCGCCTAAGTCAGTTGGGTGTAGTCATTCCCAATCAGTTGGGGATTGACAGGGTTCTCCAGTCACTGCCACCAAGCTACAAGAGCTTTGTGATGAACTATAATATGCAAGGCATGCAGAAGACGCTTCCCGAACTGTTCACGATGCTGAAAGCTGCTGAGGTGGAAATCAAGAAGGAGCATCAAGTGTTGATGGTCAATAAGACCACCAGTTTCAAGAAGAAGGGCAAGAAGGGAAACTTCAAGAAGGGTGGCAAGAAAGTTGCCACTCCCGCGAAGAAACCCAAGGCTGGCCCTAAACCTGACACTGAGTGCTTCCATTGCAAGGAGAGTGGCCACTGGAAGCGTAACTGCCCCAAGTACTTGGCAGATTTGAAGGCTGGCAACATCAAGAAGAAAGGTATATTTGATATACATGTTATTGATGTTTACCTTACTAGTACTCGTAGTAGTGCCTGGGTATTTGATACTGGTTCGGTTGCTAATATTTGTAACTCGAAACAGGAACTGCAGAATAAACGAAGACTAGCAAGGGATGAGGTGACGATGCGCGTTGGAAATGGCTCCAAGGTTGATGTGATCGCCGTCGGCACGCTCCCTCTACGTCTACCTTCGGGATTAGTTTTAAACCTCAATAATTGTTATTTGGTGCCTGCGTTAAGCATGAACATTATATCTGGATCTTGTTTATTGCGAGACGGTTATTCATTAAGTTTGAGAATAATGGTTGTTCTATTTATATGAGTAATATCTTTTATGGTCAGGCACCCATTGTGAATGGTTTATTCTTGTTAAATCTCGATTGTAGTGACACACATATTCATAATATTGATGCCAAAAGATGCAAAGTAAATAGTGATAATACCACATACTTGTGGCACTGTCGTTTAGGTCATATTGGTGTAGATCGCATGAAGAAGTTTCATTCTAATGGACTTCTGGAATCACTTGACTTTGAATCATTTGATACATGTGAACCATGCCTTATGGGCAAGATGACTAGAACCCCGTTCTCTGGAACAATGGAGCGGGCAAGTGAATTGTTGGAAATCATACATACTGATGTGTGTGGACCAATGAGTTCTTCTACGCGGGGTGGATATCGTTATTTCCTAACCTTCACGGATGATTTAAGTAGATATGGGTATATTTACTTAATGAAACACAAGTCTGAAACGTTTGAAAAGTTCAAAGAATTTCAGAGTGAAGTAGAAAATCATCGTAACAAGAAAATTAAGTTTCTACGATCTGATCGTGGAGGTGAATATTTGAGTTACGAGTTTGGTATGCATTTGAAGAAGTGTGGAATTGTTCAACAACTCACGCCAGCAGAAACACCACAGCGCAATGGTGTGTCCGAACGTCGTAATCGCACTCTATTGGATATGGTGCGGTCTATGATGTCTCTTACCGATCTGCCACTATCGTTTTGGGGTTATGCATTAGAGACAGCCGCATTCACTTTGAATAGGGCTCCATCAAAATCCGTTGAAACGACTCCATATGAGTTATGGTATGGTAAAAAGCCTAAGATATCGTTTCTTAAAGTTTGGGGATGCGATGCTTATGTAAAGAAGTTACAGCCTGATAAGCTCGAAACCAAAGCGAGAAAAATGTGTCTTCATAGGATACCCTAAAGAAACAATTGGGTATACCTTCTATCACAGATCCGAGGGCAAAGTCTTTGTTGCCAAGAATGGATCCTTTCTTGAGAAGGAGTTTCTCTCGAAAGAAGTGAGTGGGAGGAAAGTAGAGCTGAACGAGGTTGATGAACCTTCTCTCGAATTGGAGAGTGGCGCAGCGACGGAAGATGTTCCAGTGCAGCCTTCACCACCTAGAGAGGAAGCTAATGATGATGATCATGAAACTTTAAACGAGGCTGCTACTGAACTTCGCAGGTCGACTAGGACACGTACCGCTCCTGAATGGTACGGTAATCCTGTCATGAATGTCTTGTTGTTAGACAACGACGAACCCGCGAACTATGAGGAAGCGATGATGGGCCCAGACTCCAAGAAATGGCTAGACGCCATGAAATCCGAAATGGGATCCATGTATGATAACCAAGTGTGGACTTTGGTTGACCTCCCTGATGGTCGGAGGGCCGTTGAGAACAAATGGATCTTTAAGAAGAAAACAGACGCTGATGGTAATGTGACCGTCTATAAAGCTCGACTTGTCGCAAAAGGGTTTCGACAAATTCAAGGAGTTGACTACGATGAGACCTTCTCACCGGTAGCGATGCTAAAGTCTGTTCGGATTCTACTAGCAATTGCTGCATTTTTCGATTATGAAATTTGGCAGATGGATGTCAAAACTGCGTTCCTTAATGGTAACATTGAGGAAGAGTTGTACATGGTGCAACCCGAAGGTTTTGTCGATCCTAAGGATGCTGGTAAAGTATGCAAACTTCAGCGTTCCATCTATGGACTGAAGCAAGCATCCCGGAGTTGGAACCTTCGATTTGATGAGGTGATCAAAGGTTTTGGATTTGTCCAAAATTACAAGGAGGCTTGTATTTACAAGAAAGTGAGTGGGAGCTCTGTAGCATTTCTGGTATTATATGTGGATGACATATTATTGATTGGAAATGATATAGAACTTCTTGAAAGTGTAAAAGGTTATTTGAATAAGAATTTTTCAATGAAAGACCTTGGTGAAGCTGCTTACATATTAGGCATTAAGATCTATAGAGATAGGTCAAAACGCCTGATAGCACTTAATCAAAGCACATACCTTGACAAGGTTCTGAAGAAGTTCAGAATGGATGAGTCAAAGAAAGGGTTCTTGCCCATGTTGCAAGGTAAGATATTGAGCAAGGCTCAGTGTCCGGCTACGGCAGAAGATAGAGAAAAGATGAGTAATATCCCCTATGCCTCGGCCATAGGCTCTATCATGTATGCCATGCTGTGTACTAGACCGGATGTGTCCCATCCTCTTAGTTTGACGAGCAGATACCAAAGTGATCCAGGAGTGGAACACTGGACAGCAGTTAAGAATATCCTTAAATACCTGAAGAGGACTAAGGACATGTTTCTAGTCTATGGTGGTGATGAAGAGCTTGTCGTAAAGGGTTACGTCGATGCTAGCTTCAACACAGACATAGATGACTCTAAATCTCAATTAGGATATGTATTCATTTTGAATGGTGCAGCAGTGAGCTGGAGAAGCTCGAAGCAGAGCATCATCGCGGCATCTACAACTGAAGCGGAGTATGTGGCTGCTGCTGAAGCAGCACAGGAAGGTGTCTGGATGAGAGAGTTCATGATTGAACTTGGTGTGGTTCCTAGCGCGTTAGACCCTATGGCTATCTACTGTGACAACACTGGTGCCATAGCGAACGCCAAAGAGCCAAGGTCTCACAAGAATTCCAAGCACATCAAGCGCCGCTTTCACACCATTCGTGAGTATGTCAAAGAAGGTGACATAAAGATTTGCAAAGTACATACGGATCTAAATGTGACGGACCCGTTGACTAAACCTCTTCCACGAGCAAAACATGATCAGCACCAGGAGTCCATGGGTGTTAGACCTTTACCAATGTAAACTAGATTATTGACTCTAGTGCAAGTGGGAGACTGTTGGAAATATGCCCTAGAGGCAATAAATAAAGTTGTTATTTGTCATATTTCAAGTTCATGATAAAGTTTATTCTCCATGCTATAATTGTATTAATTGGAAACATTATTACTTGTGTGGTTATATAAACAACACCGTGTCCCTAGTGATCCTCTAACACTAGCTTGTTGATTAATTGATGGTTAAGGTTTCCTAACCATGAACATGAGTTGTTAATTAATAACAAGGTCATATCATTAGGAGAATGATGTGATGGATAGACCCAAGTTGAGCGTAGCAATTTGATCGTGTCACTAAGTTTTATTTGCTTCAGCTATCATATGTTAAATGTTCTAGTCCTTCGACCATGAGATAATGCCACTCCCTAGTACCGGAAGAATGCTTTGAGGGCATCAACCATCACGCCGTAACAGGGTGATCATAAAGGTGTCTTTCAGGTATCTCGGAAAGTACTTGTTGGGTTGCATGTATCAAGAGTGGGATTTGTCCATCCACGTGACGGAGAGATATTCTCTGGGCCCACTCGGTAATGCACATTCGATATCGCTTGCAAGCAAGGGACTAAGGAGTTAGTCACAGAGGATGTTGTATTACGGAACGAGTAAAGAGTACTTACCAGGAAACGAGATTGAACTAGGTATGGTGATACCGACGATCAAATCTCGGGCAAGTAAAATATCGTGAGACAAAGGAATGGAACATTCGACATCGTGGTTCAACCGATAAATGATATTCGTTGAATATGTGGGAATCAATATGGACATCCATGGTCCCGCTATTGATTATTGATCGGAGAGGTGTCTCGATCATGTCCGCATATTCCCGAACCCGTATGGTCACACACTTAAGGTTCGTTGATGCTAGGGTAGAGAATGAGATATTAATATGGTGAGACCGAAATTTTGTTCGGAGTCTCGGATGGGATCCAGGACGTCACGAGGAGCTCCGGAATGGTCCGGAGATACAATTTCATATATGGGAAAGTATTTTTAGGGTTTCGGAAAGGTTCGGGATTTTTCCGGCAGAGTTCCGGAGAAGTTCTAGAAGGTTCCGGAGGGTTCTAGAGTAGGGCCCACTTATCCCGGAGGGGTCCACATGGACCAAGGGTACTGCATGAACAGTACACACGTGAATAGTGTCACGTGAACAGTACCCCCCTTCCTAGATGGATAAGATCGATATCCCTTAAAAATAGGAGATCTAAAGATAAAGGAAAAGGGGAACTTGGGAGGCAAGTTACTGTTCACATACTGTTCACGTGAACAGTATCGAGCCTATATAAAGGGCTGGGCGCAGCCCCCCTTGAACCCTAGCAACCAGCCCCTCCCTCTCTCCCATCTACTCCTCTCCCGCAGCTGCTTAGGCGAAGCCCTGCAGGAATTTCTCCACCACATCCACCACCACACCGTCGTGCTACTGAAGATCTCATCTACCTCTCCACCTCACCTTGCTGGATCAAGAAGGAGGAGACGTCATCGAGCCGTACGTGTGCACATCTCGGAGGTGTCGCTCGTTGCGGTGCTTGATCGGATTGGAACACGAGAAGATCCCTCTCGCGGCTGGGAGGTATAACCTAGCTGCGGGAGGCTGCGGGCTTCATCGACGACGGTCAAATCCTCCGCTGCGTTGACGTGTTAGTCGAGGGTATGTAAATATGATCTGTCTCTCGTTGCAAGCTTCTTCTAGATTGGATATTGGTTTTCTAGATTGGATCTAGGATTTCGTTTGCATCTCGTAGGAAAATTTTTGTTTTCTATGCTACGAATCCTATCAAAAGCAACAGTATATAAATTATAACTTAATACTCAGTCGACCAAAATTTCATAACTCTCAGTAGGCCAGATTAGCCGTCAGATCGTACGCTGTGTGTGTGATTTTAATTTTATGTAGGTCCAAATTAAATTTATTTTTTATTTCTTCTTTGTAAGGGCTAGCCTCGTGAATTGATATTTATGAATGACAAATAGGAATTTGAAATGTTATGAACAGTAATTCATAAATACAAAAGTTGTGTATATGTGCATTCAAATGTATAATAATGTCACATCCGACTAGTTAGAGGATCGATTGTGTTAGGTTTAATCCCACATCGATTGTATCTGAGATAACTAGTTCTCACCAAGTGGCTTGATCTTCTTAGTGAGAAACCGTGAAAAGATGGAATGAAACAGGCGATGTCGCTATTGAACACCCATGCTAGTAAACGAATCCTCAACTCTTCGAAATATGTCCAACAAAACGGTAGTTGATCGCCACGAGACCACGAGTGGACGACCTATAACTTACAAGAGTGATGGTAGTCTTTCCTATCAGGCTAATCTTTTAGGGGGAGAGGATCCAAGAACTCTTAAAAGCTTGTGTTGCTTTGTGATTGGACTTGCGGATATACTAGCCCAATGAACCTGGGGCCGGGATGCTAGTATAGCGAGCTAGGGGCGCAATGAGAGTTGAAACACTGATTTAGTGGTATCAAAGTTTAGGTGTCTGGATACAGATATTGGGGAACTCATGATTACCGGTCATGGTTTGGTGGGCTAAAACACTAGTGTTAGTGGGCCTAGATATAACCGATGTGTGAGGGAGAGATATTTGTTGGTTTAGTACTACACTGGTTGTGGACAAATGCAAGCACAACTTATAAAAGCGATGGTAGCCTCTCCTATCAGACTAGTCTTTTAGGAGGAGAAAGTCTAAGATCTCTTATAAGTCTATGTTGCTCTATGGTTGGGCTTGCGGGTATAACGACCCAACGGACCTAGGGTCGAGACGCTGGTATAACGGGGTTGAGACACATTGAAGGCTGGAACACTGGTTTAACCGGTCCAGGATTACGCAACAGATTGCATATGCCTTTTGTCAGCATACACAAGGTGACGTGGTCTTTCTTACCATGGGCAGTTGCTTAGTAGCCGGACTGAATCTATTTCATAAAATTCCTTCGCTCAACTTTGACATTGCCTAAACACTGAAGAATCAATTCGTTCGATCCACCCGTGATGAATCATTGTTCTGAACATGACGAACAGGGAAGTTGGGCTAAATCACTGTATCTATTCAATTTTGATGGAAAGAGACTGCACGTATTCTTATGATACTGATCACATTCTTTCACTGCTACTACTCAGAACAAGTATATGTCAGGCTGTTCTTGGAACACGATATCTCAGAATGGATGAATGGACTCCATTACGTACACTGATCTGTCACCGATGGGATTTAAACCAGGCCTTATGTAACACAGTGCAGAGTCTAAAGTAAGAGAAGTTATACAAGATTGCACTTATGACAGTTCATATCTTCTGTTGATCAGCAGTTCAGAATCATATAATAAGCACAACAGACAAGATGAAACCTAATCAAGTCAAATGAGTTGATATTTTCCTTCCTTTCTAACACAAAGGTAAACTTTGCTGAAAACAAAAGAAAGATCGTAACAAGGCATTTCGTCGTCCATATCAGTTGTGAACTCTTAATTGATGTACATCATAGCAGGTGATGTTGACCATCATGTCGCCGTCCATTCGTGGCAGAGCGCACAGCAGCCGCTCAGCTGCACTGGTCGGGTTGGAGCCTAGGTCCGCCCAGGAGAGTGAGACAGGCCACGCCCCACGGGTTTGAGAAGAAGGGTCAATTAGCGTCTCCGAGTCCGAATTGGATTTCCTCCGAGTGCGAAATGGAGTCGGTCCTCTGGCTCTATAAGTACTGGCGAACTTATGCCGAGTTCGCAATCACATCGTGTATTCGTGCGCACGAGAACAAGAAGAGAGCAAAGAAACCAAGAATGGAGGCCTTGCCGCAGATCCAACAAACCCTGAGCGAGATAGAGAGGCGAACCCCCGAAGCCCTCCGGATCGCGTTCTGCATCCGCTTCGGAAGCTTACCGGCGGCCGCTGCCGGCGGGCGCGACGACATCGCGAGCTTCGCCGCCTCCCTAGACCGGCCGTATGGCGACCCCATGGAGCGCGACGAGGCACCGCGGGCACTGAGGATGGACTGCGCGTCCTGCTACTTGCCGGACCACGACGAGGACGCGCAATTCTGCCACGCCGAGGCCGGTGTCGTCGGCGTGGCGGACGGGGTCGGGGGCTGGCGCGGGACGGGCGTGGACGCCGCCGCGTTCTCGCGCGGGCTCATGACGAACGCCTTCTCGGAGGTGGCGTCCGCCGTGCCCGGCACGGATGTCTGTCCCTACGCGCTGTTGGAGAGGGCGTACCAGCAGACGGTTGCGTCGCGCACGCCGGCTTCGTCGACGGCGATCATCCTATCGCTGGCGGGTAACGCTCTCAAATGGGCCTACGTCGGCGACAGCGGATTCGCCGTGTTCCGCGACGGCAAGCTCGTGCACCGCTCGGAGCCGCAGCAGCATTACTTCAACTGCCCGTACCAGCTTTGCGCCGCAGGCGGCAACAGGGTCAGCGACGCGGCGGTGGGCGAGATCCCGGTGAAGGAAGGCGACGTGGTGGTGGTCGGGTCGGACGGGCTGTTCGACAACGTGTTCGACGAGATGCTCGAGCGGATCGTGGAGATGGGCACGGTGCTGAGTTTCACGCCCAAAAACATGGCTGACATCATGGCTGGCTGCGCATACGAAATGGCAAGGAGCCGTATGGACTCACCATTCAGCGTCGCGAGCCGGGAACAGCAAGGAACGAATTTCAGCGGCGGCAAGCAGGACGACATTACCGTCATCGTCGCGTTCATTGTATCGTAGGATTTATGATCTTACCAGAATGATGTACAGCGTGTTACTGGACTCGTTGGTTAATTGTTCTTTCTGTTTTTTCAATGAGAAGCCATATTAAATGAGTAAGAAGAATTACTTGTCCATTGTTTGTTCAAGCAAGTTACTCGATGATAGAAGGTTAAGCATAAATCTATCATTGTGTTAAGTGCTAACATGCATGCTATAAGCCGCGTGCTCTTAACACATCAAGAACGGCGGTAACCCTGGGGGCACGGTGCTTGGCAAGAACGCACGGCAACAATTCCCTGAGTAGTGTCGCGGGCGGCGCACATCAGCATCGATCCCTAAAAGGTACAGGACTACAGGCCCAGGGCGCACGATCGGCACGATGGGCCAGTGGCGCCTTCGCCGTTGACGCGTCGGTGGCGCATGGCGGTCAACGCTCTGGAGGCCTGAGCGGTTCTTGGATGCGTCGGAGGACCGGGTGTACGTCAAAAGAGTAGAGCTCAGCTGATATAGCACAAAGCCACCAAAGACCCGTTCGTGACGAGCACCAACAGGGGCGTCCAGTAACCGTGATCAAGCTCGTAGAACGCGTTTCACCTCGAGAAGACGATCGCGTGTTCGGCTAGACAATGCGGGGTTGAACTTGGATGCAGTCCAGTGTCGTATCAGAAATAATGTTGGTGGAAGTGACTAGTTAATTTCATTTGTAGCAACAAAAAAATTCCACGGGAAATTAGAAAACAAAAATTAACTATCTATGGCGAAATGCTAGTAAATACCCCAATTAATTTCCTAATAATCCAAACAATCACGTGATTTCTTTGTCCAAATGTTTATGTTCATGTGTCAAGACGTCTAATTGAGGCTCTTCTTGGTATGATGATCTTTTCTGGATTTACTTGATCGTAGTCCAGTTTCGTCGTCCCGTTCACGAAATCGCAGCGCCGACGTGTGGGCCTCGCGTTCGATTTCTCTCTCCCTCCTTCCCCTCGCCACCATGGACGCCTGCCGTGCCCGCCTCCACAATTGATATCACGGAGATAAAAATGTCATCGCAAAGAGTAGAGTTTGATCAAATCACTGGTATCTCCTCTTTTTTCTCAATTCTTGTCCTCATGTCAAGAAATAGGCACCAACCACATGTTTTGCTGGAATGCCCTAATGTTGTTGCCATTGCCTTCTTTTTTAATGCTGATAGCTGCATGATGCAGGGCAAACAATCTAATCCAAGCTTCAAATATGAAATAGATACACAAGTATGTGCTAATTATTATCAGGTTCTTGTAGAATGTCTTCCACATAGGTTGCAAGCATAGCTTCTTTTGCTTCTCTTACGATTCTGTAATCTGCTTCACAACGTCCTATAATTTCTCAACTTAGTGCGTGCTTAGTGCCTTTTCTTTTGCTAACATTTAGAATTGGATTCAAGTTAGCTTCTTTAATTCCCTTGGCATCTGAAGAATTGAAGCATATATTTCGTGAAGGTCTAACTTTTGTGTGTACCGATTTTCGTTCTTTTTGGTTTTGGGAATGACGATAGAAAAGTTGGGAGCTTTCAGTCTATAAAAATTACTTCATGAAGTCTCACATATGGAGATCACTGATAGCAGCTGACAGTGCGGTGATCCCAAGTGAATAATTCCTTGTCACAAGCCTTGATTCTTTTGTAGTTACCCTTGCATGAATATTTTCATAGAAGTTTCTCAAAGAATTGTTTGCCCTTGTTGAAGGACTTTGCTTAATGTGAGGATTATCATTTGTACTTACCCATCAGATTGAAATACTGTTTCGCATGATCTCACATTTCTTTTTGTCCGTTGCTTCAAACTGTGAGGAAAATTATTGAGATATATCGGTACATTCTGGGAACACGGCTGGAGGTGCTGATTGCAATTTTGGCATATGAACTTGGGGATCAAGGTTAGTAGATTCTACTTGCTTGTAGTAAACAAAGGTAAGATCCCACTCATCTTTCTAGCAACAATTTTAACATGAGAGGATCCTTTTCTAATTCGCAGCTTAATTCCCATTCCCCAAGACAGAGGATCAGAGGGGAGTTGCCGCCTCGCGTCGGGCGGCGTGGGGAAGAGGAGCAGATGTAAGCGACAGCCTCACGTGGAGCTGCGCCGCGGACGAGGTTATGCTGGGGCCGAGTGGCGCTGGAGACGAGGTGAACCGGGTACTCGCGGCGCCGGGATGTGCTGAGCGGCGGCCGTCACATACTCACATCCAACTTTAGACTCGGCGCTTGAGTGAAGCCATACTTCGAGCCTGACCAGATGGTGGATGCTGAACTAGAGGAGAAAATTAAGAATATGCCCCGCTTTCTAGAGGCGTTTGATATACCCCGTTTTCTGTTACAACTGATAATATACCTCGTTTTTCAGTGAACTCTTGATCATACGCCCCATCTCGCCCTTTCCGTGCTGACTAGAATAGATTGGGTGATGATTTGGCATTCCATTTGCTGACTGGGACGTGAAGTTCTCCTTTTGCCCCTGCGTTCACTTCTTCTCAGCTTGGACCCACACAAATCCCGGAGCCCGAGGTGGAGGAGGATTCCCACGTAGCCTCCGGCGCCGGCGATGGCGTCGGTGGTGCCCGGAACGGCGCCTCCTCGCCGGCGCCGGCGGCCGCGGCGAAGCCTGGCACGCCGAAGCAGCCCAAGTTCCCGTTCTACCTGCCGAGCCCACTCCCGGCGTCGAGCTACAAGAGCTCGCCGGCGAACTCGAGCGTGGCGTCCACGCCGGGGCGCGGCGGGTTCAAGCGGCCGTTCCAGCCATCGTCTCCGGCGAAGCACATCCGCGCGCTCCTGGCGCGGCGGCACGGCTCCGTGAAGCCCAACGAGGCGTCCATCCCCGAGGGCGGCGAGCCGGAACCGGGCCTGGACAAGAGCTTCGGCTCCTCCAAGCACTTCTTCGCCAAGTACGAGCTCGGCGAGGAGGTCAGCCGCGGCCACTTCGGCTACACCTGCGCCGCCAAGGCCAAGAAGGGCGAGCACAAGGGCCAGGACGTCGCCGTCAAGGTCATCCCCAAGGCCAAGGTCCGACACTCTCTCTCACACTGTCTCTCCTCCTCTCGCCATTGCCATGCCATAGTTCTCGAGCTGCTTGCAACGTTTGGTCCTCGCAGAAACATCTCTGCTGTTCAGTTTCTTGGTTGTCTATGTTCAGTTTGCATCCTCTGCATTTTGCAAATTCCCTTTTTGTCAGATTCCTGCGTGATTGGACAACAGCATTTCTGAATGATGCTGTTCCTGCTCATTCCTGTCGTCAAGATCCAGTCTTTTGCTATGCTAGATTCATCCGGAGTTGACTATGACTTTGCATTGGGATTCTGCATTGTTTCAGTTTGTCGGGTTCAGTCGCTGCGCTTGTGATCTGGGTTCCTTAGCAATTGTGCTCGTGTTGCATATGTGCTGGTCCTATCAACTACCATTTGGTAGAGCATCTCTTGATTCAGCTTGGTTCAAAGTCAAGCACGCTACGGTTTGGCGAAAAGGAGGCACCTTTTACCGGCATTTTGTTTTCTTTGAGCTCCCGGTGTGCTCGTGATTGTTGGTGGGAGCAGTGGGAGGGTGACCTCGCCGCGCTGGTGCGGTAAAGCTTGCCGCTTCACGGCATTCATGGCAATGGAGCCTGGAGGAGCTCATCCATCCGGACGTGGACATGTCTGCATCTGCAGGTCAAAATGGTGCAGAGGCCCTGAAGCCAGAGGATCAACGGGACCGTCGGAGACAGGCAAAGAGACCGTCGGAGCGAATCCGGATGGCACGCGTGTCCTCGCTGCTGGAGACCAAGCAGTGGCATCGGGTCCAAGCTGAGAAGAAGTGAACGCAGAGGCAAAAGGAGAACTTCACGTCCCAGTCAGCAAATGGAATGCCAAATCATCACCCAATCTATCCTAGTCAGCACGGAAAGGACGAGATGGGGCATATGATCAAGAGTTTACTGAAAAACAGGACATATTATCAATTGCAATAGAAAACAGGGCATATGATCAAACGCCTCTAGAAAGCGGGGCATATCCTCAATTTTCTCGAACTAGAGGGTGTCATTCCAAACAGCGTCCTTACCATTTTTCAAATTCTCATAACACCTTTCCCACTTTTATAGTTTTAGGAATATCTATTATATACTAAAAGTAGGATACAATAGAAAAAATAGAGAAATGTTAGAAATTTCTAAAAAAAAGCAAAACATCTGACCGTTAATCTGGTGGACCCGATAGATCTTCATAACTGCACCTAAACAGATCATATGTCGGACCCCAGATTCCATAACGGAGAGCTTTAGGAATAATCACCCGCTAAGTCGGAGCTTCAACCCCGACCTCAACCCACGGGGGTCAAATCCGAGAGGAGTGGAGTGATATGGCTTCGAATAGCCCGAGACGTCAACCCCAAAGCTTACTCTGGCAATTTAATGCACTGAGTAGTAGGGTGATATGGTCTCCTCACTCTTTCCCACTGAGCCGGAGCATCAACCCCGACCTCGTCCCGGCAAATAAATGCACGGCTGGAGTAGGGTGATATAGCTCCCAACATCTCAGTGGAGAGTCGCTTCACAGGGGTGATAAAACTTAATAGCTCCGCGATATAAAACCTGAAATCCTCCCTGCATCACGTACTTCAATCATACACACATTGCACATGACACAGGGGGAGAAACAAACCAGTACCATCGCAGAGACTCTACGACCGAAACTGCAATAATACTAGCTGTTCTAGAAACTTAACAACATATATATACAAGCAAAAGATGCTTTACACAGCGGAAGTTTTAGTTTGGCTGAGAAGCCTAAGGGTAGGGCCAGAAGCGGCGGCAGAACAAACCAAGCTGCCGAACCCAGGGCAGGACCACTGCCCGGGATCACCAGCGACTAGTCGATGTCGGCGTCTACCTCAACGTAGAAACCCTCCGCTGCGGGAGTGGTTTCCTCTGCACGGAAATAATATCAACGAATGCAAGGTGAGTACAAAATGTACTCCGCAAGACTTACAGGGGAAAATAATAATAGATGCATCAGGTATCAAGAAAGGGCTATCTGTGGACTGTTTTTGCAGAAAGCTAATTTATTCTTCACAATACCTGTAATTAGATTGAAATCCGTCTACTGGAATACTTTGCAAGGAGAAGAGCTGAAACTGCATAATAAAACCTAAAGCAGACCATCGAACACACGAAACCCTCGATTCTTCCTCGACCACCAGGGAGGAAGCAATCGCTAAAACCAAATCCTTAAAGTTGGCAAGTTTTAGATTAGGGTTATACTTGTCTAATTCGATGCGGATTCTTACCAAGCTGTCCATAACCGCGGACACGGCTATTCGAATAGTTTAAACCCTGCAGGGGTGTACATCTTTACCTACGCGTATCAACCGACTCTTAGTGCTACCGAGAACACACTTTCACGAGGTGTGCTAGCAGAGGGAGGTTGAACACGACCTTTACAATGTTTTCGACCTAGGTATGAGCCGCCCTAATAGGCTAGTCCGCGAACGACAGTTCGGCCGATACTTCGACACGGTCCCACTAGTTGTGGCAGGTGATACATCCCCGGTCCCGGACCGTGTGTACCCCTCACTCCTATATTGTTGCATCACACCACCTCCTTGTTTTCCACGCACCCAAGTCACGAAAACGGCAAACTATGCAGCTCATATCCTAAGCCTAGACAGATTATTCGGTCGTGGGTGGCCCATTATACCACCCGCGTAGAAGCACGCAAATCTTGGTTCAAAAGGACACCGGGAACCGGTCCTTGTGGGATTAACGAGACAACCCACCATGCTCCCAGCATGGCCTCTCGTCGATGCCCGATTTGAGATTAGTCAAGTTTATTAACAACCGCCCGGTGAACAACCACCTAACCGCTAACCCATCCAGTGTATTGTGTTTCGTCTGCCATCCCAGGAATTACGACTTGAATCCAGCTAAGCAGGTCTAAGCATCATGAGCTATAATAGCAATATTACAACACAAGTAATTCACTCTAAATAGGTTGGGAGGGTCGGTGGTGTTGATTGAGCGACAAAGTAAGTTTTCATGCAAAGGATAGGGTTCACACTTAGCATAAAATATCAGTGGAACGCATGCAATACGATTTTAAAAGCAAATAATAGATTTGCAAATAATGGGATATCCGCAATATGGTCAAAGGGGGCTGCTTGCCTTGCTGCTCAACGACTAGGTCTTGTTCCTGCTCGTAGTTATACTCGTCGCGATCCTCCGGTCCTATCGGAAGAACGAAAACATCGAGACAACGCAACAATAAATACAACGTCGGAAAACATCGGCATGAGATGCAATGTATGCCATGAGCTAGAGGATGCGAAATGCAAACTAACGCAACTGGAATCAAGTTAAACGGAGTCCGGACGCTCGAATTGTCGTGATCCGAATTTCTCCGGGGGTTCGGGGAAAACCCTAATGTAAGTTCTTCGACATGTTCATCTGTTCTAGCATACAAACATGGATGAATATCATATAATTGAGTAGCTTTCATTTCTATAAACATTTTTATACATCATTTGCAATTTTCTGAGTTCGGATGAAGTTTCTACGAATTTAACAAGATTTAAACCCCTTTGTTGTATTTTTCTCAGTAAAAATAAAAGGAGATACTTTTATTACTTAGTATGTCAGAACATTAATCCATACAATCATTAGCAATCAATCACTGCATTAAACCTAGTTCAACATTTAATACTCCATTGCATGTGTCTTAACCGATTAACTGCAGGGGCATTAACCCTAACTAACTTAATTACTCTACTGACCTAACTAACCACATAACTATTAACTAATTACCTAACCAAACTCACTAACCCTACTAACCTAACTACCCTAACAGAATACAACAGCAAGCCACAGCATTAAATTCACTGACTACTAATTAACTAAGCATTAGCTTTTAACACACTAATCTAACTAACTAACTACTCTAACTAATTACTAACCTATGCCCTAACTGAAAATAACAGCAACACGCAGCATTAGCTACACTGGATACAAAATTAATCTACAGCATTTACCCTACAGCATTTAGCCCTAACTAACTACTAACTTAACTACTAACTAAACCCTAACTAATTAACTGCTAATCCAACTCACTCAACTAACCTAACTAATTAACTGGCTGTTAAATGGGGCATTAAGCCCTAACTAATTTAGCCAATTACTTTAACTACCAACAGCAGCAGCAACTACTCGGCTAACAAATAGCTAAACATGTCATTAGTGTGCTCTAATGGCACTGGTTAATGGCTAATAGCAGCAATCAATAAACCAGATTACGTTAACCATAATCATTAGCAATAAATGGTAATACACAGGTCGGTCCAGACACCATTACTGCTAACTATTAAGTGCACTTAGAATTAAATGTGCTATTTAAGCATGCCTTAACCGGCTGCTTAACTGGGCATTAAGCCCTAACGGCTCAGTCGGCCGGCGGTGGGCTCGGGACACCCGGGTAGAGAGGAAGGGCGGCGGCGCAGCTCACCACGGCGACGGCGGCGGGACAGGCAGAGGGAGGAGCTCGGTCGTGCTGGTGGGGGTGGGGTAGACGGCGACCGGCGAGGAGCTCGGCGACGAGGGCGGCCGGGCGAGCTCGGGTTGACCGGGGCGAGGCGGCACGGCGACGGCGGGGCTTGATGGAGGCGGCGTTGAGCGGAGCTCCGGGAAGCGGCGGCGAGGGCGAGGAGGCGACCTGCGGAGGGGAGCTCGACGGCGGGGACGGCACCGGGAGGCGACCGGGGCGGTGCAAGCGGGGCCGGCGACGCTCGGGGCTTCGGGCGGAGGGCGACGAGGTGGGGACGGAGCCGAGGCGCAGCTCCGAGGAGGGCGAGGGCGGCGACCGAGGGAGCTCCGGGGCGAGCGGAGGAAAGGCGGCGACGAGCTCGGGCGCGGCGCGGCAATGGAGAGGGCGGCGGAGGAAATGGGGAAAAGGGGGCGGGGCGGTGAGGCGGCGGGGATGGTCGGACGGGAAGCTCGGGTTGAGGCGGGGAGCAACCGGACGGTGGAGGGAGCACGGGAATCCGAGCGACGTCGGGAAGAAAATTGAAGAAAGAAGCGGAGCAGCCGAGGGAAGTTTTGAGAGGGCTCGGGAGTGCTGGCGAGCGGCGTGGCGCGGGTGCAGAAGAGGCGTGCCACGGGGCAGCCATGGGGGAGAAGAGGTGGCACCGGGTGAGAGAAGAGGTGAGGAGGGAGAAGCGGCGGCAGGCCGGATGGGCCGCGCGGGTGGGAGCTGGGCCGAAGGGAAGAGGGCCCGCCCAGGGGGGGTAGATTAGGTTTAGGAATTTTTTTATTCTTCCTTTTTATTTTTGATTTCTGATGTGATTTCACAAATTGTTTTGCAAATGCCAAACCAATTCAAAAATCCTGCTTCAATTCAAATCTACTCCAATGTAATTGAATTTGATTTCCACTTCTTGCTAAAAAAAAATGCAAATGCATATGATGCCATGCCATGATATGCACATTCAATTAAGAGATTAAACTGGGGACGTTACATCATAGCCGATAGATCTTCATAACTGCACCTAAACAGATCATAGCCGATAGATCTTCATAACTGAATCTAAGCAAATCAAATCCGATAAATCATCATAATTATATCTAAATAGATGGCTCGGTATAACAACTAGTAGGCCGGCTCGCAATTTGAACTTTTATTTCCTGTACCGATCTAATATCAGGTCGGCTCGCGATTTGAACTTTTATTTCCCGTACAGATCTAATATCACGCGTATAGGTAAAAAAATAAAGATAGTTAAAAATGTTTCCTACGCAATTAGTACCGATTTAATATCACGCGTACAGGTAAAAAAATAATTAAAAATATTTCCCCCCACAATTAGTATTGATCTAATATCACGCGTGCAGGTAAAACATAAAGATAATTAAACAGATCGCATTCGATAGATCATCATTACCGTACCTAGATAGATGGCTCAGTACACGTTGGCTCGCGATTTGAACTTTTATTTCCTGTACTGATTTAATATCACGCATACAGGTAAAAAAGATAATTAAAAATGTTTCCCGTGCAATTAGTATTGATCTAATATCACACGTATAAATAAAAACATAAAGATAATTAAACAGATCATATCTGATAGATTATCATAACTGTACCTAAATAGATGGCTCAATACACGTCGGCTCGCGATTCGAACTTTTATTTCCCGTACTGATCTAATATCACGCATACGGGTAAAAAATAAAAATAACTAAAGATATTTGATGCGCAATTAGTATTGATCTAATATCACACGTACATGTAAAATAATAAAGATGATTAAAAACGTTTCTGCGCAATTAGTACTGATCTCATATCACGTGTACATGTAAAAGAATAAAGATAATTAAACAGATCATATCCGATAGATCATCGTAATTGTACCTAAATAGACGACTCAGTACAACGATTAGTAGGTGAGCTCATGATTGAACTTTTATTTCCTGTACTAATCTAATACCACGTATATAGGTAAAAATAATAAGTAAAAACGTTTCCCACGCGAGACAGTGCTAGTTAATTATTAGCAATAAAAAATTCGGTGATAGGGAAGTCGAGTTTTGATATTTTTCTTGAGGTTATGAATAAACTTAGAAAACGTCCATGTTAGGGACAACCAAAATATCATGTTTCTACGTTTCCTTACGTTCAAGGTATCGATCTAAGTTTTGGGATTAGTTGAGCAAACTTGCTGCAAAAATGGTCTACACCCTTCGTTTCTTGCATATTTTTGCAAGGGTCAAAGAATCTCTCTTTATTTTTCCGCTGTTTATCTAGTTCTTCTCTATATTTCTCTCTACTAAATTCGTGCACCATAGTCTCCCATCCACCATCTATATCTAGTGTTGCTGCTACTTTCTAGGTACGTGCGGTGAAAGATCAAGATCATCTCTAAAACAGTCTCGGTGCAAGCTGAGCCTTATCACAGCATCTCTCTTCTTCTCTCTAAACAGGATTGAAGTTACATCGTGGCAACAAGGAGTAGAAAAGTTAGGCTGACAGGCTATCGAGTTCGTTTCAGGTCAGGTTTCACGAGCAGTCCGCGATGGTGGCCCGTATCAACATTCCACTCCCAAACACCAACATTTACTACTGAGAATTTTTTTGAGGGATATTTGCTGCTGAGGCTAACACACCACCATTTCAGCACGATGCAGGCCGTCAATGTCGACCATCCCGTCATGGACCTGTGCATAGGAAGGGAGAAGACTAGGTAGGCACTGACTTAGAGCACAAAAACGACATGTTTTTGGCACAAATTAAGATGTTTTGGTATCTTGCCGTGCCATAATTCGGCGTGCGTATGTCTTAACTGGTGAGCTCAACTTGCTCATGCACAGCGTGTCAAGTACGAACACACATGATCAATAAATAAATTGTAGCTAGCTATTCGATCTGCATACACATAACTAACAAGAGTTTCTATAAATTTTCTCAAATAAATAACTGGACTACTGCAGTGAAAGGTAATTCAAGATTTCCTTACTGATATCACCCAAGAAACTGAAAATCTAAAAACTCCAGAACATTTAGAACCCAAGATCACTAAGACCTCCCGCTTCAAACGCTGTGGAGCAGCAGGCGAGCAGCATCAAGAAGAACAGCACAGGAAATCCAGGATGCTGGAGCAGCAGTCATAACAGCAAGAACAGCTGCAAAGGTATGGTGGACATAAAACAACCAATCAATCGAAGAGCAAGCAAAGAGCTGAGCGCGCGGGACAAGAATAACACGGATTGGATCGAGCACACGCACCATTCGTCCACGTTCTTGTCCTGGAAGTCATCAGTCGCAGACATCGCCTGAGCGGATGGGGGATCCATCGCCGAGTCTCTCTGCGCGGACTCCACAAACAGAGATGTGGGGAAGAAGGCGACGAACTAGGCAGGACAGTGGAATAAGCAAGGACAAAGGCGAGATAGGCTGGATAGAGTGCGAATAAATGGTGAGCACATGGGATGGGTGGTGGTATGTGGTGTAAAGAAAAGATTTTCCAGGATTTAAGGTTTGCCTTGTGGACTGCCGAGTCTGCTCTCAGGTGGTTGGAGTTTTGCACCGGCCTATTTGGCGTGGGGACCCGCGTCCCACTGATTGCGCATTACACATTACTAAAAGGCGACGACTACGCGGACGGAGCGCCCTGTCGGCTGTCCCTGACCGCCCGATCCTCTTAAGAGGTCAATCTAGAGCCTCCGATTATTACTGTAAGACATAAATCACACGTGTAATATTTTTTTTAATTGTTGTATCAATTTTTTAGAAAAACACTTACAACACCTACACTATTTTAGTTAAATGCATGCAACAAAGAATTTGTATATATATAATAAATCCCAAGCCAGTGCAATATTTGTAGAAAAATAGTTGCAATATTTACATCATGAAAGACAAACATATGTAACTAAAAAACTAGTTTATCCAACAACGCAAAAACACCCTTGTAACATGCACACACTCTATGCAACAGAAATTCAAAATTGTAACATGTTGCAATATCACGAGACGACATGCGGAAGCATAGATCTAAATCGAGAACACCACAGAATTGGCAATGAGAGACGCGACGTTTTTAACGTGGTTCGGCCACGAGGCCTACATAACCTACTAGGACTCCCCGTAGTATCCTAATACAATACTACACCTTCTCTAGTCCAACTCATAACCTACTCGTACATATATTCGACACAAACTCAACACAACATAGCATCCAAGTGTATTAACAAGAAAAATACATTTATACAACATGCAAAAACAACATATGCAACATCAGCATTCCCAGATCACCAACCTCTCACCTTTAACATCTGAGGAGTTTTTTTTTAATATTATTTTTTTCTGTAAATCATAGAAGTATAACATGAATTGGAACAATTTCAAAAATATGGCCTGGTCGGCAAACCAAATGCCGAAAAGGGCAAATCGGCAAAGGAGTTGACGATTGCCGCGCAGGTCGGCAGCCCGGATGCTAAAATGGCTAGTCGGCAGAGCGCACGCCGACTTCATAAGGTAGTCGGCACACCGTTTGCCGACTTGGCGCAAATCGGCACACCATTTGCCGACTTGGCTCAAATCGGCAAACCGTTCGCCGACTTTAGCCAAGTCGGCATTTACGGCCCCGACTCGGTCGCCCGCTCACACGCGCACACGCACACGCACACACGCGCAGCTGAGCGGCGGCGGCAGCGCGGCTTCGAGGCGAGGAAGGTGGCGAGGGCGCGCCGAGCCGAGCGGGGAGACCGGCGGCGAGGCCAGCGCGGCGGCCGGCGGCAAGGCCGTGGGGCGGCGGCGCGGTGCGGGGGAGACATAGGAGAGGAAGAGAAAAGGAGGAGAAGAAGAGAAGAGGAAGGAAGAGAAGAGAAGAAGAAAAGGAGGGAGGAAGGAGAAGAGGAGAAGAAAAGAAGGGAGGAAGGAGAAGAGGAGAAGGAGGAAGAAGAGGAGAAGAGAAGAAGAAAAGAAGGAAGAAGAGAAGAGGAGGCGCTGTGGATTTTTTCGTCCGTCAGGTATACCATAATTTCGATAAAATTTGTGGAATTAGTTTATTAATTACAAAATTTTATCTTGTGTAACTTAGTATTAGCATGGTAGATTTGGGGTAGAAATTAAGATAATATGTTAGGTATATTATCTACCTGAGGCGTTTTAGAATAATATACTTGTGGCGTTTTAGAAATTGAATTCCGTCTATGATCGCGTATGTCACGATTTGATCATACAGTTGACGATATTAGGAAATAGTTACACAGAACTAGCAAAATATGGAAGAAATAGAACTGGAGTATGATTTTTGAATAAAAGAAGTAGACTACGTAGTTAAGAAATAGTCGTAAACCTAAATTTGTTATTATAGATCAGTCCAACATATCTAGCTACATATTACGAGTCTCCTGCGTTATGAACATAGGTTAATTTTACGAAATGATGTTGCGGATGACAGAAATGTCTGATATAGTGAGATTCAAGATTTTCTATGGTCCTAGAGAAGTGAGGACGAACTTGAATGGAGTTGATCTTAGTGCATTCAGTTACACTGTATTGCCTCTGCAAAATCCAGAGTCGATGAACATTAGAGAAGCTAAAGACTGGTTCACCCGTAGCTTTAGTGTTGATACATACATGTATAGCGTCAGCATTCAAGCTGTGTTCACAATGTCCTTAAGTTTCCCGCGCTGGGATCTGATGTCCATTGAAAGAACAAAGGAGTGGACTTCTTGGCTTAGGGTCTGCAGCGGTCGTAAGGATGAGCCTGTTGCTTTGGTGCAAGCTGTTGCGAAAGATCCAACCGGGTATATTGGTACAGCGTATGAAGAAAATCACATAAGTGCATCAGCGCAAGGGGAAACACAGTACGGAGCCGGAGATCATTCTGAAGCAGTGATTCCTGGAGGAATGAGACGTAACCATTGTCCTACTGGGCGGGCGGACGAAGTTGAGGAATTCGAAGAGTTGGTGGAGGCTATGGAGCAGGAAGATCTAGTGGGCATTGCGCAAGATGACGACGAGGAGGACGATGATGAAGACAGTGCTGAGGACGAGGAGGCTTCTGATCATCAAATTCCGTGCGGGTGGGACCAAGAACTATTGGGTGGTATGCGTGTGATAGATGGGCATGAGTCATCGTGAGAGTTCAGAAGCAATGAGATAAAACATGGCACCATGTATCGCAACAAGCTCGAATTGAAAGATGCGGTTGCTTTATGGGGTATGTCCACGCAACGAACATTTCATGTTCAAGTGTCTACCCCGACCCAGTATACCGCAAAGTGCAGCAGTAATGGTTATCCTTGCTCTGTGCATGCTCACGTCCCGAAGTACGAAGTGATTTGGATTGTTAGTAGAGTAGTGCCTCATAACCGTGTTCGATCCAACGTCCTCGCAGAGCATCGTAATATGACTTCAAGTCTAATTGCAAGATTGATGTTTGCCGAGATAGTGGAGAAGAAAGATATGGAAGCGAAACATATTCAAGTAGCAATAAAGAACAAGTACCAGTTCTCAATTAGCTACGGGAAGGCATGGCGTGCTAAACAGAAAGCAATGGAGATGTGATTTAGAAATTTCAGAGATTCATATCACAACCTTCCCTACCTGCTGTGGACACTACAAGGCAGGAACCCGGGCACGTATGTCGACATCAAGTATACTTTGTCATCTGAGTCACCAGGATATAAAGAGATGAACCGTGCTTTTTTCTCCTTCAGATCTTGCATTCAAGCATTTCACCATTGTCGACCTTTGCTGTGTGTTGATGGTACATTCTTGACAGGCAAGTATAGGGGGCAAATCCTTACCGCTATTGGAGTAGATGGTAACAACCAAATTCTTCCACTGGCTTTCGCATTTGTTGAAGGCGAGAAACTACGCGAGCTGGCTATGGTTCTTCAGAAGACTGAAGCGAGGTGTCGTCAAAAATCGACCGAACATGTGCGTGCTCCATGATAGGCATCCCGGTATATTGAAGGCCATGAAGACTCTTACAAACCCCACACCGGATGAGCTTGAACCCTGGGCTGATATGCAAAGCCGCTGGTGCATTCGCCATCTCGGGGCAAATTTCTACCGGCAGTTCAGAAATAAGCGTCTTATGAATCTCTTCAAGAGGCTATGCAAGCAAAATCAGCAAAAGAAGTTCTACAAATTGTGGGCTAAGCTAGATGAATTCACGAAAACAGAGTTAACTCAGCAAAGGAAGAAAGCCGCGGCAATTACAGTAGCAACGGACGACGAGCCGAAAGAACTCTGTGCTCTACTTGGTATTGACCTGCCTGGTGTTAAGAGGAAGAAGGGTGGACGAATCAAGACCTTCTCCGAGTGGATCGAGAATGAGCCGAAGGAGAGATGGTCCTTGCTCTTCGACACTCATGGTGCGAGGTACGGTATCATGACAACCAACCTGGCGGAGGTGTACAATTGGGTACTTCGTGGATAACGCGGTTTACCCTTAGTTGCTATAGTGGAGAGCATACTTCATGGGACAATTCAGTACTTCCAAGAAAGGTATCAGACTACTGCATTGCACATGAGCACCTACACGGAAACGCCTTTCAGCGCTACTATGATGCAATACATGGAGCAGGAGATAGCAAAGGGGAAGATGCACACCATCATACGGATTGGCAACCTACAACATAGGTACGAAGTTCGACTACGGGATAAGACAGGTTTTGGAACCGCAAATGAGGTTTGGACGGTCGAGGCTGCGTTCGACTGTGAAGAAATTCCAACCTGTAGCTGCACATGCAACAAACCTTTTCTTCTACACAAGCCGTGCTCACATGTGCTAGCCGCGTGCGGGCTAATTGGTATGGACTCTACCTCTTTCATGTCACCGTTTTATTTAAAGGAGGCCGTCCTTGCAACATGGAGCGGTGAAATTACTGGATTCCGTGCTTTCGACAACTTCACCACAGTAGAAGAGGAACAAAGGGAGTACATACCGCACTGGAGCCTACTTCGTGACACCAAGGGGCGGCGTAGAGTTCGTCGAATTCGCAACGACATAGATGAGTCAGAGGTTGGGGGCCCTACAAGGCAGTGCTTGCATTGTGCTACTTATGGCCACCGGAAGAAACATTGTCCCAAGTTAAAGGACTAAGCGGGAGGTGATCCAACAGCAAGTACATCGGCAATCCCTTCTATTGGGACTGGACTAGGGCGTGGACATAATGCCTTCGCGGAGTGAGAACAAGGCTTCGTAATGATACGTCCTACATAATAATTTGTATTAGTCCAATTATGTAATGTAGTACTCTGTTTGAATTTAAAAATGTGTGTAATAATTGTAGTGAACTTCTAATATGTGCCTACTTTGTCTGGTCTATTATGTAATTGAACTTCTTCGTTGTAGTTTCGTACTGTGTTTCAAAATGTTTGTAATGATTGTAGTGAACTTGTAATACGTGCCTGCTATGTTCCATTCAATTTTGTACTTGAACATTTTGTTGTTGTACCATACGACATTACATTACGTACATTCTTGCAGGTATGAAGGACTTCGAGTTGCTCAATGCGCGGGTAGACAGTAAGCACCGAGCTAAGAAGATTGCGGACGGCGAGTTCAGCCCAGTTTTCAGGACCCGTACCCCACGTGTCGTGTTGAGGATTCACCCAGCGTGGATCAATAGGTATATCTACGCGATAACCCATGTAAACCAGTCATTGCGATATGTAATATGCGTTCAATTTTACAGGTTGGAGTGGGTAGGTCTACTATCCCTGGCACGGATGGTGGAGGGCACGGACGAGGACTACCAGCTGCTCGGTGAGGACGAGGAACCTCATGACATGGAGGTCAGGTCTAGACGTTTTCCTTTCGACAGCGCTTTGTTGACGTGCCTCATGGATCGATAGAGGCCGGAGACCCATACCTTCCACTTTCCTTGGGGAGAGATGGCCCCGACGTTGCAGGACATGTTTTACTTGCTAGGTCTCCCGATCGCGGGGACAGCGGTTGGACCTTTGGAGGCTTCACCCACCTAGCGGGTAGATCTCGTTCAACGCTTCGTAGGTGTTCGTCCCCACGACGATCCCCTGCATCCTATCGATGAGCACCAGAAGCACGGCCAGAAGTAGGCGTGGTACCGACAGTTTGAGGTAAGTGCGAATAACCTATCTCGGTCGTGCTGTTATGTTTGAAAGTTGGAACCAATTGAGCATTTCGTGCAGCTAGCAGAGCTTGGTTGACCTGGTGAGCATTTGACGAACCACCAGGTCACTTGTTCGTTGGAGGTGTACATCATGTGGCTTTTTAGCTACGTGATGTTCACAAACTCTCATGGCGACACGGTCGATGCCCGTCACATCGAGATTGCGAGACAGATAGCGGACGCGTAGGACCCTGGTGATGTCCCACCCAGGAGTTGGGGATCGGCCGTTCTGTCGGGCACTACGCGCGCGCTATGTGACGCCTGCACAAGAACTACGAAGAAGCCGTCGTTACTGGGCTGCCCTCTACTGCTGCAGGTTAGTTGTTCGTACTAGTATGTTACGAATATTACACAGTACGTTAGGGTTATTACATTACATACTTTGCAGGTTTGGTCGTACGAGCGGTTCCCTATAGGGAGACCGTTCGTGAACGCGGAGGAGTCTTACGGAGTAGAGTTGTACCACAACAACCCACTGGGGGGGACCTACTTTCGGTTCGCTTTGGACACGGCGTCGGGTAAGTTCGTGCCTACGACCATACGTGCTTTTGCTATATCCATTTGATTGTTGACACTTACATACTTGTACTCTGGTTTTACAGCCTCAGTTCACGTCTGCACAGTTGAGAAACTGCTACCTTGCGTTCACGGAGCAGTTCGACTTCTTGTCTCACGAGAAGGTCACGTGGGAGCCTTACACTGAGGACGCGAGGCTCTATTGTGCTCCCCACGGCCTTTCTCCATTGTGCACTAGGGATGAAGCATACTGGATGACAAGGAAGAAGTTGGTCTTCAACATCTTCGTTGAGGACTACGCTGTGCATCGTGTGATGCGACAGTTCGGGCTACATCAGGACGGACCACCGGCACACGCACTTTGTCTGGATTGTGCCACGCATGGGTACATCGAATTTATCTTCATGTTCTGCATTCAACAAAATTATGTACGTATCTAAAACATTTGAAATTTGTAATTCTACAGCTGGTCTCGTAGAGGGGGATGTGTTAGGCCACAGGAGTGGACACAACTCCTGCACCCTTATATTCAGGCTTGGGAGGCGGCTACGGCGGACTGTTGGGAGGAGTCTAGGGCCTTCGACCTTCAGGCCCATCGGGCTTACCTCCAGTGGTACGTTGCCCGGACTCGCGTGTACCTTCTACCACGCATGGAGCGTGAGGAGATCCAGCCAGCATGGACCACAGATTTGTACCCACTGGACAGTGCACGTTTGAGGGCCAACGCGGTACGTTGTACTACTTGTTTGGAAATATGTGTTGTATACACTTTTTATTTCTAACAACATGCTATGTACGTGCAGACTGAGGTGGCACGTGAGCTTCACGACCACATCACGACCGAACTAACAAGATCGAGGACAAGAGAGGACTCTACTGCGTGGTCTCGTGCAGAGGAGTTGTGCCGTAGTTTGCTCCGCGCTCTTTCCTGCACACAGACATCAGATGTGGTCGACCCGTAGAGAGGACGTGGAGCACACCTCCAAAGGAGGCCGTCCGCGATGCAGCCCACTCCCCCAGGTCCTTCACAGGCCGGTGGGTCGTCCTGGCAGGTGACGCAGCCTACTCCCCAGGTCCTTCACAGGCCGGTGGGTCATCCTGGCAGGCGTCGCAACAGGAGGTCCGTCACCTCTTCCCCTGGGACATGCCATCGAGCTCTTTTCGGACACCTACCCAGATGCCGTCCATGATTTCCACACCTGGTACGTAATATTTTCGTGCCTCCGTAATAGATTCAACATTTGTGCACACAATCATGACCTATTGTCTCCCGCAGGCTTTGTTGTTCCCAGGTCACAAGGAGGAGGAAGTTCGGACAGCCCGTCTCTATACTTCTTGAACACTCAGTTCGACCCCGCTGACAGTTCTGCGTTGGGATTAGGGTATCCTACACCGTCTTCGCCGCCGCCATCCACGCAGGACACCCAACCTACTGCCCCTCAGCCTGATGCGCCCTTGCTAGGTAGAGGCCGTCGTACGATTGTTCCGCCGGAACAGTTGACGTACTCCGATTTTCACAAGAGACCGCGGAGGGGGCCGCGTCGAGGACGTGGACAGGGAGACCTAGGAGGACCTGCCCAGGGAGACTAGTAGGAGTAGTTCTTTCTGATAGTTATGACAACATCCTTTTGAAATTTATCTATCTTAGTTCTACTACTTTTCGTTGGACTGGAACACTTAGTTTATTGGATCGAAATCTAGACTACAAGTACGATACATTGTTATCAGTACACATGGGGTAGATGGTACGATAACATTCGCATGATACAACCATAGAACCGAGCGACCTAATAGGACAACCTACTCAGGGCCTTTCGGATATTTTCCCTTCCTCATACGACGAGCGTGAGCTTCCTCTCCTTCTTCCTTCGCGCGACGCGCGATCTCGCGCTTCCTCGCCCTTTCAGCCTCACGTGCTTCCGCAGCTCGACGTTCCGCCTCCATCTTTTCCTTGCGTTGCTCCTCCTGCCAACGCTTTCGCTTCTCCGCCTCCTCCGCCTCGTGCATGCGTTGCAGAGTATAATCTCGCCTAAAATAGACCTCACGCATGAGTTGTTCTTCATCCTCTTGGATCGGGTATTATCCAGCCACTGTATGTAGTCACATATAGTGGGAGAAGACTGCAAACAAATGAGTGTTAGCATTGTATTGCATTGTTACGAGCGGGTGGAAGCAAGAACTATTGGGTGCAATGCGTGTTTTACCCTGCGACGCTGTGTGCGCACGGCAAGATTCGCTGGCTCTTCATCGTAGTTAGCGCACATGAAGAACCTTCTTCCATAGGTGTACGACATCTCTCTTGACACCATTAGTTTGCACGGATCTTGGCACCAGCAGAGAGGAACCTCGACTCCGTTCGGCACATCGGCAGGAAACTTCTCCTTCAGCATGTCGTCCGAACCAGATGAAGCCATTGCTACCATTTTACAGTATGGGCGTGGTTAGTAAATCCAACAAACTAAAAAAAATTGTGCAAATATTTACCTCACTTGAGCCCTCCTGTCGTAATCCCTCTTCCAACTCAACTCCAAAGCTCTTCTCCTCTCTTTATTATTATGTTCGTCGGTGGGTGGGAGGCAGACAGAGGTCTGCCAGTGGATAAATAGGCTATGAAGCGGCAAGTCGGCAGCCGGGACGCCGACTTGGGGCAAGTCGGCAGCTGGGACGCCGACTTGGGTCAAGTCGGCAGCTGGGAAACCGACTTGGGCCAAGTCAGCCGCTGGCTTGCTGACTTCTGTCAGGTCGCCAGTTGGTCGGTATCTGGGCTGCTGACTCGAGTCAAATCGTCGATTCCTTTGCCGGTTTACTCTTTTCGACATTTCGTTTGCCGACTAGTTCGTATTTTTGAAATTGTTCCAATTCGTGTTATACTTCCGCTATTTACAGAAAAAAATATTTTAAAAAAAATTCAACATCTGAGACCACTGTTCTCGCCGCCCTTGGGTCGCTGACAACGAATCCGGACGTCTTGAGCCTTGCAGTCGCCAGATCTAACCATCCAGGAGGACCAGGACCCTTCCACTACAGCCCACCATCTTCCCCTAGTTCGAGGGGCACGGCAAATGGCCATCTCAAGCTCTGGCAACGTCACATCATTGGCGGCAGCGAAGAGCACGGTGGAGCCACGTCATCAATGTGGCGTCTGACTGCAGCAAGCGCGAGGTGATTTGAGGAGCACAGGGGCATAACTTGTGAGTGGGAGAGAGAGAGAGAGAGAGAGAGGAGAAGGAAAAAAGAAGCAGGAAGGTGGAGGATGGGAGGAGCAAGGCGCTCTGTTTCAGTGAAATGGAGGAGGCCGATCGATTCTTAGATCACAGGTATAAGCATTTTCCTTAGTAAAACCTTGCCAATAATCTTTTTGTTGACATGGATTCATGTACCAAGACACTAGAACAAACAAATGCTTATAGGAGAGATCATTGTTACTAAAATATTCATTTTGTGGGCTCCACTCTTTTACATTAAGATATAGTCTTTTTTTTATCTTTTTAACAAGCATTAGTAATAATATAAGTTTGTTATTGTTGATGAGTTGATGTATTCTCACTCATTCTAGTAACAAGCTTAGTAACAAAATGTTGGAGATGCTCTTAGGACATTCCAATAGTAGAGAAGATAATCTTTTTTATATCCATTCATGTCATCTAGAGACAACTATAGAAATACATAATACAATGGTAGAGAAGATAGTTTCAGGCTATATTTTAATGTTTGTATCTCTAATATCTTTGAATTTAGAAAATAAGCCTTCTCTTAGCTTTTCTTAACTATGGAAAGACAAGCTTCTCTATTAATTCTCTTTCTTCCATGTCACATTGTTGAATATGCTCTTAATATCTCCACATGTCTCTTTTTACTGATTCTTCACATTTTACATTCTGAGGAATAAACAACGACGAGCTGGCATTCTAAGAACGGGCATTCGAAGCTTGTTCAACTTCAATGTAAAACATAAATTTCGCGAGAGCAATTGTTTGTTATGGTGACAACATCTCAATAATTTAGACATTACAAAACACGGTTTAGTGAAGATAATTACATCATGGCTCTACGATTATCAATGCTTGGAAGCGAGAAATGATGGCATCGTGCTTTACTTATGTGAATAATTTAAGAAAATGTAATTAGAATATCAATCCCTCGTTCTGTTTCTTAGCTTATCCTTCAAATAATTTAACGAAGAAAAGACCATCTCGACATTTATAGTTGCTATGGCGAGCCATCTGCCAAAAGGCCACCATCGTCTGCTGGTGGTCACCTCGTGCTAGGGCCTAGGATTTGGGTCGCTCAACGCCGGGAGTGAAGGATGCATATTAATTGATAGAAAGAGCTAGGAAGTGAAGTAGAATGAAATAAGACAGACTTTGGACTTCTCTACGAAGGGCATGGGTCTCCTCGGAAATCCGATAAAAATGCTACGAAAGAGAAAAGACAATAGGCCATGGAACATAGCCGTTACAAGCAAATTATGGGAGTTAAGGCATGTATAAAGACATAATGTTATCTAACTCTTTATTTTACCATATAAAATAATTACTGATGTGGAGAAGAGAACATACTTGTTTGTAGCCCCAAGTTGGCTTGTCATATATTGGGCCAGCCTAACAAATTTAGCCACCAATTGGATTGCTATCTATTTGTAAGCAAAATTGCCAAATACCGGCATTTGCTAGAAATTAGCTTGCCAAACAATTGGCAGGTCAATTTTGGGTTGGCAAAAAGCTCTAGAATCAATCTCATTACCTATATTTAATGTTAAATTTTTGTATAGAGTCAATTTAAGAAGCATCTACTATATAAATTATTTTTAATATCGATCTAAATAATTTGAAGAGTTCGAAAAATCAATGACTGACTTTATTTTCTTAAATATGAAAGATGAAAGAAGCATCGGTTATGAGATGATGTAATGACTGGCTCGGCGCCGATGGAGGGCGCGCACATGGTGTAAAATAGTAAATACTAGACCCAAACCAGTCACGAGACGCTCACCGCACATGCGACAGCGCAGCAGCCGGTGAGATCCGGACGCGCTCCGCGCCGCGCATGACCATCCAGAGCGCTGCCGTCGACGCCTCCCAATCAGGCGCACGGGGCGGAGCGACTAACGGGGGAGCACACCTGGTTCTGCGTTTCTTTGCTCGCGCCCGAGGACTCCAACATGAGACAGAGAGGAGAGCGTCTTGCGGCCATCGGTTTCCTCTCTGTCCCAATCTGTCATGACAGCACCATCTGACCTCTCCGCCGGATACGCATGCCTCTAGACCTCCTTCAACAAAACACGCCGCCCGGAAGGAATTTTTCTCTCATAGTCCTCCTCCGCCATTGCTCTACTGGACTGGCACGGATTGGAGATTCATCTGGATTTCAATTGATCTCTTTTGCAGGTCAAGAACCATAACTTGCTTGGATTGTTCTGAGAGTTTTGTTCTGGTATTTTCTTTGCTATGAGCGATCCAATCCAAATCTTTATTTCTGGACTGAATACTCCAATCCATCTATGTTGCGGATTTGCTTGCTACGCGGTAGAGTACTAATATCAGTTTATTTTCCGAATATCGGGGGCAATGATTCCCCATTCCCCGTGTTAGTCCGCCCCTGGAATACCCTTGCTTCAGTCATTGAAACTAGTAATCACACTTACTATCGACGATTGGTAAACCGCCGATCTTACGGTATTCGTGGAACTATGATACTTGGGGGTAGGGACCTCTAGGGCACAAGGCCAGAGGTATAATGGCAAGAAAAATGCCCTTTTTATACAGGTTCGGGCCTCCCTCAGGATAACAACCCTACGTCCTGTTCGTATATATTCAATGGAGAAACATCTTACAAGGGAATCTGGAAGTTAGTGGCTATCCTAGGCCTAATCGTAGACTAATCCGGCTAATTCCGCTACTCTCGACTCCTTCGAGGTGATGGGGCTTCAGGATCTGGATTGGCCTTCTGGATCTAACCTCCCTTGTCGATCTCAATTGACTTCTAGGTTTTGGAGAACCTGAAAGACCTTCTGGGACTTGAAAGACCTCCTGGGACTTGAAAGACCTCTCCTCCCCTATGGGATTGCTGATCCTTTTATAGGGGGCTCCCCGAGTCGTACCGAACATGGACTTATACCCGAGTAGAACTCTGGCTTCCTTAAACGTCGGGATTAACTTCCTAGTTTAAGGGGTATCCTTTCTCCTTTCGGGGGGTTACCTTATCTCCTGGGAATCCTTACCGGATACGTCCTCATATACGGGATACTACACTATACATTGTCAAGCCCCCTATCGGTATGTGAAATGAGGTCATGACTGTTCTATAGGAAATCTACCCTTGTCGGGAAGCAACTCCGAGTAGGCGACTTTGAGTACTTTTGCTGACAACGTTCCCGAGTAGGTAATATCTCTACCGGGTAGTCGTGATATCCTTTGGTCGGGATAAACCTCCGAGTAGTCCAAGGCATTTTTCTGGGCTGGCTTGCCCGTGAAGCACCTTTGGTTTAATCTGATCCGTCAACCATAGACACGTGTTCGCTTGGTAGATTTCTGGGAAACAGAACCGTCATGGTGGAATTTTCGCGTGGTGGTGAATAATCTTTCCTTTTCCTGCGCTACTGTCCGGCTGACGTTTAGCGAAACCACGGCGCGTTTGTCAGTTGTGACGAATAGGAACTTGTAGCTCCTGGGTGAGACCGGGAAGGGCCCAGGATATCCAGGCCCCATGTCATGAAGGGCCACGACAAGGGAATCGTCTGCAATGCTTGGGTGGATTGGTGAATGCGTCTATGGTGAAATTGGTACTGACGGCATCGCTTCACCAAGTCGCTCGCGTCACGAAGAGCTGTCGGCCAATAGAATCCTTGTCTAAAGGCCTGTCTGACCAGGGTTCAGAAAGATGCATGTGCCCCGCACACCCCTCCATGGATTTCCTCAAGTAACTCTGTACCCTGCTTCTGAAGTATACACTGCATGAGCACTCTGTGAGCTCCTCTTCGGTAGAGGACTCCGTCGACCAGGGAGTACATCCTGGCGCGTCGGGCAAGCTACTCGGATAGTGTATGATCCTCAGGCATAGTCCGGTCGAGAAGGTACCTGTGGATGGGCTCTATCCATGAATCCTCAGGATCGGGGGGAGCAACGAGTCAACCTGCCACTCCCCTTGGAGCGTCAATACCTGGTGACGTCCTTGAATGGTGCTCTGTTCTGAGGGTGGCCATTTCTTCATCCACAGGTTTGTTAGAAGCTATGGACAGCGTTGAAATCCTTTTTGCAAAGGTCCCGGGTGGACATAGAGATCATGAGGATGCTAGGTGGGCAAGACTATCGGCTCGGCAGTTATCCTTTCTTAGGATGTACCGTACTTCGAGCCCGATGAATTTCGTCTTCAACTTCCTCACCTCTGCTAGGTAGCTGCTATGTTCTGGTCTAAGGTCTGATATTCCTTGGATACTTATCTCGCTACCAGCTGTGAGTCCCCGCTCACGAGTAGGCGACGGATTCCAAGCGCGAACACGACTCGGAGACCGGCAAGCAAACCCTCATACTCGGCCATGTTATTCGTGACCGGGAAGTCAATCTGCAGTGCATACTGCAGGCATTCTCCGGTTGGTGAAGTCAGTTTCGGCATGGGGCTAGTCAGCTGTGGAGCCCCCAGCTCAGGATGCCTGTCATTCGACTTGAGCGAAGGTCTAGCCCCCGGTCGCGGCGCTTCTAGATATAATCAACAACCGAAAATGTTAGTCGTAATTTGCCTTTACTGAAACTAACATTTTGCCTTTCTGCTCGCTTCGTCCAGGACCTAGAGGAGCGATTGGTCCGGTCAGAGCAGAAGCGGGGAACTGGCTTCAAGGCGAAGAGGTCTCGAATGGCTGAATACAGATAGCCTGCTAAACTGACTTAACAGTTTTTGATTAGTAACTGTGCTTAATCTGTGTGTTTTGTTTTCCGAAAGTTGATCATTTTCGAAATTAACTGCATTGTGAATGTTGTCGGATGCAAAGGTTCTCGAGGATTTAGTTGAACTTCGCATCCACCTTCCTTGATTTAGGCTTACGAGTTGCGCCGTATGCTGCTGACTGCGATTGACCAGGCCTTAGGTTTAGTTGGATGGAGGTCTCAGAGACTCCTCGTCATCAGTAAACGCGATAAGGGGTCTTCGTACAGTCTGTCATAGCCATAGCAGCAACCCGCGTTCCCTTGTCGAAGGGGTATTGGACGCTAGTTAGTGAATCTCTCGTAACCCTTGCTCTGACGACATTGCACTCTATCCAGGACACCTTCTGTTCAAAGTAGTTGGGGTGACCGGTAAGCGTACGATTTTGTTGGCCTAGTCATACTTGTACCTTCTCTTCTTCCCTTGCTCGGAGTCGGGGAACTTTGTTGCGGGAACCGGGGAGTTTGTTCGGCCAGGCCTTAGGTCTAGTCAGGTAGGGGGATCAATGGCTTCCCCTGTCACCTGTAGACACGTTAAGGGGCTTTCCTCTTGTCGACGATCGGTGAATCGGCAATCTTACGGTATTCGTGGAATGATGATTACTGGGGGGTAGGGACCTCTAGGGCCCAAGTGCCAGGAGCTCTAGCAGCAGGGGGCCGTCGTTTTTATACAGGTTCGGACCTCCCTCAGGATAATAACCCTACGTCATGTTGCTATATATTGATGGAGAACACGCTTTACAATGGGGGGTGTATGTTAGTAGCTACCCTAGGCTTAATCGTTGACTAATCTATGCTAAACCGCCGAGCTCGACTCCTTCGAGGCAGCGGGTCTTCTAGGGCTTCGCCTCCTGAGATCCTATGCTGCTAGTGCTGCGACTAGATTGATCTGTTGGACCTCCCCTCCCCTATGGGATTGCTGATCCTTATATAGGGGGTCTCCAGGGTCGTACTGGACGTGGACTTGCGCCCGAGTAGGACTCTGGTCTCCTTAAATGTCGGGATTAACTTCCTAGTTTAAAGGGAGTCTTCCCTTCCTGAGAGGGGTTACCTTGTCGCCCAGGGCTCTTTACCAGGTACGTTGTACCTTCCTAAAGTCCCGAGATTCGGTATACGGATACCCCTAATACGCGGGATACCATACTATTCATCATCAAGCCCCCTATCAATACGTGAAGTGAGGTCATGATGGTTCTGTTGGAAATCTGCCCTTGTCGGGGAGGAAACTTCGAGTAGGCGATCCGAGTAGGTCTGGTCGGCGACTTCCCCGAGTAGGCTCAATTTCTACCGAGTAGTCGTGAAAGCCTTATCGGAATAATCCTTGGGAAAACCCAGAATACTTTCTGATCCGATCTGATCCGTTGATCACGGACACGCGTCCGCCTGGCATATTTTTAGGAAATCGAACTATCGTGGCAGAAATTTCGCGTGGTGATGAAGAATATTTTCTCTCTCTGCGCTATTGTGCCGCTAACGTGTGTTGAACCACGGCGCGCTCGTTTGAGTTGTGGGTTGTCAGACCCTCTTTTTCCCGCGACGTGCCCTGTAGGCGAAAAAAGCAACTGTCTGCATTAAATGCGATGGAACTGATCGTGCCGTAAACCGCGCTCGGTTCCGGTGAACGTTTAAATCTTTAGGAGTCCAAGAATTGGGGTTTTGCCCGCATAGTTCTTTTGCCTCCCAGTCTTCCTGCACCCTTCACCTTCTTTCCCGCGCCCTTGCAAACCCTCGCCTCCACGCTCTCTCGATTGATCGACGGGAATGGGCAAGAAAGGCGCTGCGAAGAAGTCTCCCGAGCCCACAAAGGAGTCGGGGAAAGCTTCGGGGGAACCGACCACCGCCATTCCTGAGTTCGAGGTCTCGGTGATGGATTCCTCCACCCTGGAGAAGCTCATGACGGATGAGGTGATTCTCCCAGAGGTGTTCGTGCCTTTCCGGGAGGCCGTGAAGGAGACGGTCCCCAGCCCCGATACGGACTGGATCGTCGTCTTCGCGGACTTCTTCAGGTGTGGATTTTAATTCCCACCTTCGTCTTTCTTCCTCCTTGCGCTCCAGTTCTACGGGATCGAGTTGATTCATCTCAACCCGAACTCAGTCCTAATGCTGGCGGTCTTCGCGCATTTATGCGAAGCCTACCTCGGCATTAGGCCGAGCCTGGAGCTCTGGAGGTACTTCTACAACCTCCGCCAGATGAAGAGCAGCGGCGCAGGAGTCGTCGGCGGCGCTGGATTCCGTCTTCGAGAAGGGAGGAAGGATGCCTACATTGCTTCCTCCTGGAAATCTTCGTGGTCGGGCTGGCATGCTCGGTGGTTCTACTGCCAGCCCCCACCGAACTCTGGGATCACTTACCGCGGACTCGCCCCTCTTCCGGACAAGTGCTGGGGGGAGGCCCCGAAGGAGACTAAGCACCTCAAGGCGCTCGTCCATGACATCGCCAATCTCACCGCCAAAGGCTTGTCGGCGTGGGATGTCGTGGAGGATTTCCTTCGACGCCAGATAAGCCCTCTCCGGTCGAGGGTCGAGCTGGCCTGGGTGGTCCCGGAGAACCATGACCAGACAAGGGACTTCGACACGAGTAGGTATCGCCACCATCTCCGTGCCAATTCAATCGACAAGACTTCTCACGTACTTCTGCCTTGTCGTGTCGAACAGAGTTGTCCCCGGGGGAGCTTCAGAGTAGGTTGAACAACCTATTCGAGCAATCCCCCCAAGGCGGGCGTACAGACGTGCCCCTGCCTCTTCTGAAGCAGAGCCCGGACAGCCGACGGGAAGTATTCTCGGTGAGTTATCCATCTTATCTCCTTGTCTAGCTTAGGTTCATCCGAGTAGCCTTACAGAGGGCCCTCAGGTTCTCCTTCCGCAGCGAGTAGGCCGCGGGGGTCCTGACTCGGAGGCCGAAAGAGCTGGCGCTCCCACTGAGGATGATGACATTGAGATGTTCGACACGGCCCCTGCCACCCTCCGAGACGAGGGAGGAAGGTCCTTCCACAGTCGAGGCGGGGGCGGAGATCATCTCGACGAATTCTCCTGCCCGGGATCCTCAACCGCAGGTTTGAGTTCTCGCCTGACTACTCTTTTTTCATATTCTTTCCTGAATGGTAAACATAAGGAAGGATGTGTCGGACAGCCCGAAGCGAGCAGCCCCCTTGCCAAGGAACCAACTCCCCCTCCCACAACCGCTCTTGGGGAGGAGACCGTGGCGGACAAGGGGAAGGCGCCGCTGGTTTCCGGCAAGCGAGGTTCGGGTGCCTTGGCAAGGAAACCTCCTTCAGCAGGGAAGCGCTTGAGGTTAGTTTTTTCTTTGCCGCCTTTTTTTTTGACTTGCCTTGCTGAAGACTTGACTTGATTGTTTTTGGCGACTAGGGTGTCGATCCTTCCCACCGGGACTCCGACTAGGGCGGCTACCGAGCAGCAGCCCCCTGTGCCGAAACCGGCACCGGCCCTCGTCAAGCAGCGGACCCCTGCGCCGGAGTCGCCGCCGGCCTCTATTGAGCAGCAGCAACCCCCGGCGCTGGAGTCGGAGTTGGCCCTGGTCGGGCAGGTCGCGCCTTCGGGTTCTTCGGCGCCGGAAAGCCTTAGCCTCTCCTCCTTGCTGCAGGTAATGCACGGGAGATTAGTGATAAGATAATTTTACATTGCTCGTACTAACCTGTTCGTTTTCAGCTCGCTATCTCCCGGGTGGCTCCTCTCGAGAAGACCCAAGCGGAGCTGGACTTGGCGCGTGAAGAGTTGAAGAAGCGCCTTGACGAGTCCGAGAGATGGCGGTCGGAGAACGAGGTGTTGCAGAAGTGCCTTAAGGACTCCGAGAAGCAGCGGGCGACGGTCGAGGCTGATCTTTCGGCCTCGAAGGCGCGCCTCTCAGAAGTAGAGCCTTCCCTGCAAAGGAGTCAGTCCTACGCGGGAAAGCTGGAGGAAGACCTCGAGCGGGCCTTGGGCACGCTCGAGAAGGCGCTGGGTGAAGTCGGCGTCGTTGTCCCCCCTGGGCCTTGCTCCGGCCAACCGCCTAGCAGACCTGACGGCGTCCGTCTCCCAGCTGAAGCCTACCGTCGAGAAGCTTCTCGAAGACGAGCTTCGGCAAGGTGTACGCGACGCCCTGGCCTTTGTGTTGGCTCTCCTATAGCGCAGGCACCCGGACTTGTCCCTGGAGGCGCTCGCTGCCGACTTGCCAGAGGGCGAGGAAGAGAAGCTTCTCGATGCTGTGCAGAAAGCGACGGACGCCTTTGGTGACCGAGTCCAGGCGCCTGGCCTAGAGTAGGACTCTGTAATAGCATACTCTTACATAAATACAGTGGTTAGTAACTGTGCGATAACTTGTGTGTTTTTTGACTTTTCGAAACCTTGTCTAATCTGCTTATGTGAAACCTTGTCGGATGCAAGCGTAGACTTTAGTCGGAACCAGTGCCCTTTGCCTCCCTTCGGTGTAGGTGTACGAATAGTGCTGTAGGTCATTCTTGCTGTGATTGACCAGTCCTTAGGTTTAGTCGGATGGAGGGCTCCGTGGCTCCTCGTCATCAGTAAACGCGATAAGGGGTCTTTCGTACAGCTTGTCGTGGCCATGGCAGCACCTCCGTATTCCTTTGTTGAGGGAAGACTCCGGTTGTTTGGCTAGTAAATTCTACACTTGCCCGATCAATAAAGTTTCACTCTACCCAAGGTATCTTCTGCTCCGAGTAGTCGCAGACGTGGATAAGCGTACGGGTTCCGTTGATCTAGTCGTACTCATACTTCCTTCCCTTCTTTTACTCGGGATCAAGGGACATTGCTATGGAACTGGGGAGCTTAGTCAACCAGGCCTTAGGTCTGGTCAGGTGGGGGGCTCAGTGGCTCCCCTGTCACCTGCAAACGCGTTAAGGGGTTTTCCTCGCATCCCTGGCAGTTGTAGCGCGGGACCCTTTTTCCTTTGTGCAGGTCGAAGAAGTCGGTACTCGTACTCATACATCGACTTTACCGTATTCTTATCCAGCCCCCGACTGTCTGTTCGAGAGATATCTCTGATAGGCAGTCTGAATTAATAATGAAAAACATTGAACTAGAGACTTGGTATTATTTAAAGAAAACTGTGTCTTTTACAGGCTACTGTAAGAAAAATAACTCTAAGAAAACTAAGAAAAACTAGGCCGTCCCCTCCTCATTTAGCTTATCGCCGGTTGCCCCAGAGACTCTCGTCCTCTTGTCGTGACCCGCTGACTGAACTTTGTTGAGTGCGCGTGCTGGGCGGCGGCGCCCGGAGCGTCTTATCATCGACTTGTTCGTAGCTTGACGATCTTTAAGGCTGGAGCTGGTGCAACTTTGGAATCTGCCGATGAGGAGGCGACGGTTGTACGATCTTACCGAAGGTGGTTGCGCTGGACTCTCTAATGGACGCGACCTTTCTACCGTTGATACGAGTGACCTGGATCGGGCGGCTTCTCCCAAGGAGCCGTTGTCCTGTCTGGGGGAAGGCCCTGTTTTTCTCCCTGTTCCGACTTAGTCGTGGAACTCTTTCTCCGACTTGGAGGGGGTACTTTCCGAAGTTGTCGCTCGTAGCCGTGGAGGTGGTCTCGACAACGTGGTGGCGGGAGCCGCCACGCTGGCGTCCTGGTTAGAGGGTAAGTGCTGCTCTGCGAGGTCGAGGCTGCGCTTGTCGCAGAGAAGTGCTTCTCTGGGGGAGCTCCTTATCGTGAGGACACCTTTTGGGCCGGGCATTTTTATGCACTGGTAGGCGTAGTACGTAGCTGCCATGAACTTGGTCAGAGTAGGGCGCTCCAAGATAGCATTGTAGGCTGTTTCGAAATCGACTACATTGAACACGATTTTCTCTGTTCGGAAGTTTTCCGATGTACCGAAGGTGATCGGGAGCGTGACTTGCCCTATCGGCGTGGCCGATGAGCCCGGGATGATACCGTGAAAAGCGTGCGTCACCGTCTGAACAGACGATTGTGGCATTTGCATGGCGTCGAGGGCGTTGGCAAATAGGATATTGAGGGAGCTCCCTCCGTCTATTAATACGCGACCCACTCGGCAGTTGTTGATCGTTGGCTCGACCACAATAGGGTATCGTCCCAGTCGAGCGCAATTTTCGGGGCAATCGGTCTGGTCGAAAGAGATCGTGACCTCAAACCACTTGACCGCTCGAGGAACTCGTGGTACACTCGCGAGAACTTCTCGGGCGATCGCCTTGTATTGCCTCTTAGATTCGTAAGAGGTTGAGCCCCCCGAATATGTGCTCGATTGCTCTGACGTGCCCCTGGAAAGGCTCAGGGGTGGAGTCATCGTCGTCGGAGGTTGTTTCCCGACTGTTGTTAGCGACCTGAGGGTTCTCCTCGCGGAACTTCTCTCTTTCTTCCCGAAGATACTTTTTGAAGATGCGACACTGTCGCAGATCATGCGAGTCGGTCTGGTGAAAATCGCACCAGGGCTTGGACGACTTGTCGGAGGGCGCGGTAGGTTTATCCTTGGGGCGTGGTCGCCAGGTGCGCTTCTCGGAGATCTCGGCCATTACCTCGTCGGCTCTGATCCTTTTCTCCTTGTTCCCTCCGGAGGGCTTTTCTTGCGCTTAGTCTTGCGCGAATCGCCCCTTGATCGGAGGGGAGAACTGGTCGACTCACCCCGCTGTTGCTTGATATAGCGCAGGGTTTCCTCCGCACAAGCGGCCTTCTCGGCCAGATCCATGAGTTGCCTGGTGGTTTTCGGCGGCCGCATGATCAGATCGTGCGTGCACATCTCGTTTCTGCTGCCCCGAGTGAAGGCGCGGATGACATCCGAGTCTGTTATCTCAGGGATAGTGTTGCGGACAGTACTAAACCTCTTGGTAAACTCTCGGAAGGTCTCGTCTGGTCGCTGGACGACAAGGAATAAATCGTCGACCCGACCAGGTCTTGGGAAGGTGCCTTGGAAGTTCCCGAGTAACATGTCGCATAGCTGTCCCCACGAATGGATCGTTCCTGGGGGTAGATTCGTCAACCACGTCCTAACGGCTCCTCTGAGGGCGGTAGGAAGATAGTTGGCCATAACCTTCTCGTCCCCGCCGGCTGCCTCGATCGCGGTGGTGTAGATCTGAAGGAATTCCACGGGATTCGTGGTTCCGTCGTACAATTCTAGCGAGCCGGGCTTGAAACGAGAAGGCCAACGTACCTGTCGGAGTTCCTGAGATAGCACCTGGTATCCGCTGAAGGACCCCCGATAAGGCGCATTCTCGCCGCTATTCGAGGTCGAGGATCGGCCCCGAGCATTGGCGTTCTGTACGTGGTCTCTCCGAGAAGGCTGTTGCTCCTGTTGGTGCCTTTGGCGGCGGCGTTTGTCGAGCTGTTCTCGGAGGTCCACCGGCGACTCCTCCTGAGGAGACCTGTTCCTGGGGTGTCGTCCCTCCCGACCGTGTTCTTCTAGCGGAGGAGGGGTGTCCACCCGAGTAGAGCTATGGGCCACAGATTGGGCTCGAGAAGACTCGGCCTGGTTCTGAGCCTCTTGGAGGTCAGCCCCCAGCCGTTGCAGCCACTGCACACCCGCGGGTGTCATAAATCCGCCACGGGAGGCTGTGACAGCAGATTGCGCACTTCCGCAAGTCTTCGAGCAGTTCGGGACACGTACTCCCTTGTTCCCGGGGGGATCTCTCCACAGCGGCAGGCAGGTCTCCGTGCCGGCGAGGAGTTCTTTCCCCGGCGGCGGGTAAACCCCCGTTCATATGGGAGGCAGCCATTGCATTGTGCTGCTGTGAGCCCCAGGGTAGATTCTGATCTTCGAGGTCTTCTCGACCGTCGTCGATCGCGAGTACCATTCGAGATCCTTGGCTGGACGATGTGTACTCGTATTCCATCACGTTATCCTCGTTGGACGCGACGTGGGTAAGATCTTGATCGTTCTCACGATCAGAGTTTACAGGAGAAATTCTAACCATGGGGCTGGTCGTTCCTGCCGGGAAGTCGTCATTCAAGACCAACTTCCCGCTGAAGGCCCTGGCGCACTCGGTTCTGAAGTGATCTGCTTCGCCATCCGAGTCCTCTCCAGGGGCGTACTCTCCAAAATCCACTTGATCTGTCACCGGGTACGGGTCCATAGGGCCAAAGTTGTCGTAGAAACCCTAGTCCGAGTACCTAGCACGGGGCGAGATTGCGATCGGTTTTCCTGCCGGGTTTTCTTCTTCTTCCTCGGTCAAAACCGGGGAGGGCCGGGCAACCGGCGCTGGGATCTGATCGTGCTTAGTTGCGCGTCCTGCCGACTCTGATTCTTCCTGGACGGCTTGGTCCGGAGAGGTCCCCACGGTCGGCGCCATTTATCGACGATCGGTGAATCGGCGATCTTACGGTATTCGTGGAATGATGATTACTGGGGGGTAGGGACCTCTAGGGCCCAAGTGCCAGGAGCTCTGACAGCAGGGGACAGCCGTTTTTATACAGGTTCGGGCCTCCCTCAGGATAATAACCCTACGTCCTGTTGCTATATATTGATGGAGAACACGCTTTACAATGGGGGGTGTATATTAGTGGCTACCCTAGGCTTAATCGTTGACTAATCTATGCTAAACCGCCGAGCTCGACTCCTTCGAGGCAGCGGGTCTTTTAGGGCTTCGCCTCCTGAGATCCTATGCTGCTGGTGCTGCGACTAGATTGATCTGTTGGACCTCCCCTCCCCTATGGGATTGCTGATCCTTATATAGGGGGTCCCCAGGGTCGTACTGGACGTGGACTTGCGCCCGAGTAGGACTCTGGTCTCCTTAAATGTCAGGATTAACTTCCTAGTTTAAAGGGAGTCTTCCCTTCCTGAGAGGGGTTACCTTGTCGCCCAGGGCTCTTTACTAGGTACGTTGTACCTTCCTAAACTCCCGGGATTCGGTATACGGATACCCTTAATACGCAGGATACCGTACTATTCATCATCACCTCTCATCCCAGATGGTTGCAGCGCGGAACCATTTTCCCTTTGCTTACGTTGGGTTGTCGGTACGTGCATGTGTACGCCAGTTTTTTGCTTGATGCCACATACTTATCTAGCCCCCGACTGTCTTATTCGAGAAGTTTCTCGGATAGGCAGTCTGAACAAATGAATATCGAACTAGGAACTTGATATTTAAAAAGCTGTGAACTGACTGAAGCATCATTTACAAGTTACTGTAAGAAAAAACTACTAGGAAAAACTAGAAGTAAAAACATCACCTCCTCCTCTCGAGTTGTCATTGTTTGCTCCAGAAACTCTCGTGCTCTTGTCGTGACTCGCTGAAAAAGCTTGTCGAGTGCGCGTGCTAGGCGACAGCGCTCGGAGCGTCTTATCATCGACTTGTTCGTAGCTTGACGACTTGAGGCTGGAGCTGGCGCAACCTGAGACGGACTGGCAGTCGGAGGGGTGATGACTGTGCGATCTTACCGAAGGTGCTTGCACGAGGAACTCTCTAAGGGGACTCGACTATCTCTTTACTGCTAACTCGAGCGACCTGGATCGGGCGACTTCTCCTGTGGAGCCGTTGTCCTGCTGAGGAGAAAGCCCTTTTTGCCCCGATTCCGAACTAGTCGTAGAACCTGCTCTCCCACTTGGAGGGGGTGTTTTCCGAAGTCATCGCTCGTAGTTGCGGTGGAGGTCTTGCTGACATGGGGGCGCGCGCAGCGGCGTCGGAGTCTGCTTCCCTGCTTGAGAGTTGATGCTTTTCTGTGAGGTCGAGGCTACGCTTATCGCAGAGTATTGCTTCTCGAAGGGAGCTCTTTATTGTGAAGACACCCTTCGGGCCGGGCATCTTCATGCACTGGTGGGCGTAGTGCGTTGCTGCCATAAACTTGGCCAGAGTTGGGAGCCCTAAGGTGGCATATTCCCGTTCTTGCGGGGAGTAGCCGTCGGGCTTCGATGTTGTGAGCCCCCATGCTGATCCGGGTCCTCGAGATCTTTCCCAACCATCATGGATCGCGAGAACCACTCGAGGGTCTGGATTAGATGAGGTGTAGTTCCACCCCATCTGGAGGGATACTGTGATTGAGATCTTGATCGTTTGGTCGATCAGACGTTGCAGGCGACAGTCCGGATATCGGGCTAGTCGCTCCTGCCTGGGAATCATCGGTTAGTACCAACGTTCCTCCGAAGGCCCTGGCGCACTCGGTCCTGAAGTGATCAGCTTCGCAATCCGAGTACTTGCTAGGGGCGTATTCTCCAAGATCTACGCGATCAGATACCAGGTACAGATCCATCTGGCCGGAGTTGTCGTAGAAGCCCAGATCTGAGTACCCAGTACATCGCGTGAGAGTGATCGGATCCCCCGCCGAACCTGCTTCTTCCTCCTCAGGTCGAACCGAGGAGGGCCGTGCAGTCGGCGTCATGGGTTGATCGCGACTAGTTGCACATCTTGCCGACTCTGATTCTTCCTGGATGGCTTGAGTCGGAGAGGTCCCCACGGTCGGTACCATCTGTCGACGATCGGTAAACCGCCAATCTTACGGTATTCGTGGAACTATGATACTTGGGGGTAGGGACCTCTAGGGCACAAGGCCAGAGGTATAATGGCAAGGAAAACGCTCTTTTTATACAGGTTCGGGCCTCCCTCAGGATAACAACCCTACGTCCTGTTCGTATATATTCAATGGAGAAACGTTTTACAAGGGAATCTAGAAGTTAGTGGCTATCCTAGGCTTAATCGTAGACTAATCAGGCTAATTCCGCTACTCTCGACTCCTTCGAGGTGATGGGGCTTCAGGATCTGGATTGGCCTTCTGGATCTAACCTCCCTTGTCGATCTCAATTGACTTCTAGGTTTTGGAGAACCTGAAAGACCTTCTGGGACTTGAAAGACCTCCTGGGACTTGAAAGACCTCTCCTCCCCTATGGGATTGCTAATCCTTTTATAGGGGGCTCCCCGAGTCGTACCGGATATGGACTTATGCCCGAGTAGAACTCTGGCTTCCTTAAACGTCGAGATTGACTTCCTAGTTTAAGGGGTGTCCTTTCTCCTTTTGGGGGTTACCTTATCTCTTGGGAATCCTTACCGGATACGTCCTCATATACGGGATACTACACTATACATCGTCACTTACGTATTCTTTTTGCATGTATTTTTCCTTTTTGAGATAGGAGTGATATTCTTGCAAACTTGGATTTCTGAAGCTTTTTTGTATCAAGTAATCACCAGTTTAGCATTACCGCAGAATTGTTTTGAATCTGGCACTAGCATCTACTTTTCTTCATCAAATTTCGCATCCCTGTTTCGTTTGCTAGCATGCTTTTTCAACAATTTGAACTTCGTGTTACTTTGCAAGCTTCGCTAATCCACCAACAAGAAGAAATATTTTACGGGAAACCCCAGCCGCTTTCTTATATGTAGATTGACATTACGTTTATGTGTGGCAGGTTAATTTTGTTCGGCTCAGTTTATTTGTAGGAGAGTAAGAACATCTCCAACCGAGTCCTTTTCTTGTTCCCTATCCCTAATTTTGAGGATTCTCGTCGAAAACCCCTCTCCAACCGAATTCGCATCTCTCTCCCTTCCCTTTCCCGATCCCTATCTCTCCCAGCTCGTTCCCCATCTCTGGGGACTCCACCGCCGTTCCCCATCCTTCAACCTCCGGCCTCGGAGAAGTCCATCCCGGCTCCCGTGCCAGCTCGAAGAAGTCCAGCCCTGCCTTCCCTCCCGCGCCTGCTCGGAGCCGTCCCGCCGCTCGTCTTAGCAGTCGCGCCACCTCTCGCCGCTACGCTGACCTACGAGCAGCAGCACCTGTGGACCGTGGGGAGCAGAGATCCGGCGCCACCATCGACATCAGGTTCTCCCCTCCATTCCTCGCAAGGTCTGCATTGTCCTCCCAAATCCCCCTTCGGTTCTTTTGTTGGTGATTTGTAATTCTCCGGCAGATCTAGACGGCGAGTTCTTGGTGACCGTTGAGGAGGAAGGTGAGGCCGTGGGAAAGCAGGAGCCACCGTTGCAGAGGAGAGCTTCCAGGCCTACATCAAGTCCAGTTGCTGGAGTTAGATCTGGTTTGCACCGGCGATGGTGACCTGGACAATCGCTTCGACCGGAGCAACCGCGAGGACCAGAGCAACTTCGAACGCTGCTCCATCCCTGGACTGAAGGTACGCACTCTCGGTCTCTCTTCCTAAATGAGCTCCTCTCCCTTGTTCCATACTCCTGTTCTTCAATCAAAAAGTAGTGGATGCTGCTGGTATTGAAATTGCATATGTACATCTTGGTTTAGTTCATTCTTGTCATGTATCTGGGTTGTCGTGTAGAGCTAGCTGCTGATGTTCTGTTCCTCCTGAATTGAGAATGGTAATGTGAAGTTCATGTGCAAGAGATTTGTCTAGCTCTGTGCTAGGGATTTAGATGAAGTAATATCCGATGTTTGCATAAGATAATTACAAAAATTGCAAATCTCTAATAGACTAGCACTGCGTAAACGAAGAACAGCTGCTGCTGTAATATATCATACATATGCCTAAAAGAAGGAACAACAGCTGCAGAAGCATGATTTGGGGATTAGTAACATAGGTATCCTACTAAGCATGAATTGGGGTTGACGTAGGAGGCATTACGTACATAGCTATTCTGTTCAAGGTTTCCTGCTAAGCATAAACATTGATGATTCTTTTCTGTTAAGCATCAGCTGGGGGTTACTGCGTGTATGATAATTAGTTCTACGTACCAACTAAACCTATATATAGCACTAGACAGTATACGCATAGAAATAGATTAATCTAATTGTGGCTTGTTTGATCATTTGATCAACAAGGATGAAGAAAAAAGTGGAATATAGGGAATGAGATTTAGGGACTCGGTTGGAGTGTGGAGAGATTTTAGGGATAGAATCTTTTGGGATGAATCCTCAAATGAGGATATAGGGAATGGATTTTAAGGATTCGGCTGGAGATGCAACATTGCTTCATGCTTAACCAGTTCCAAAATTGTAGCAGTGTCCTTTCCGTTGAAAAATATGTAGATCACATCGAGATAAATGACTTGGTACTTTCCTTTATATTAGGCTTTGATGGTTGCTTCACAAGGATGAAATGGCCTCCCGTACAAAGTTATCTGGTATTCAGAGGCAGGCCTTGGCATTATACATAGGGTTTCTTCGTACAGCGCGGCTGAAGTCCCCAGAGGAGCGCCACAGGATTGAGTCTGTTGTCTCAGCAGAGTTTCGTGAGAATGCAAGGAATGTCGACCGTAGGAACTTTGTGTACATTGAGTACTTGATGAGAAGAGGGAAGCGACAGCTTGAGCAGCTCAAGAATCCTGATATTACTGGACTATCTACCCTTGAAATAAATAAGGTATTCACAATCTTGAAATGATCTAATTTTCTCTCCAGTACTGGTAAATGCTCAAAGGATATTTTATGGGGTGTTTCATGAAGAACATGGGATTTACCAATTAGTTCTTTCCTTCCTTTAAAACAAATGTCTACATATGAATGTTGAACCACCAATGTAGTGCTCTAATCAAGTAAATAGCTACAGATCGCGATGTTGATGTGTTTAGGAAATACTTTAAGGTTGATGATAGTTGCTCCAGAATAATCTGTATTATTTGCATACTGCAAGACCCGGTGTCTCTTATTTACAGTTGAAGTTTTTATCACATGCTTCTCTTCATCTGTAGAAGGTTATTTGTGCAAGATAGAACCATCTACTCCCGTTTGGAATCATCTCAAGTATCATAATCAGATAATTTATATTCTACACTTGATCAAGGTAGTAATTATATATTACTGTTCTGCTAATGAACTGCTTTCCTCCAAGACTAAGACAATCCTCTCACATGTTTGCTTTTCTTGTGGAAATTTTCAGGCTTCTTAGTTTCCAAACAGTGACAATCATGCTTTTGGTGCTTCTATCAGAAAATGAAACAGGAAGGGCGTGCTTTCGTTGGTGTCCAAGGAACACAAAAATAGCTACCTATCAAAGCTGTTTATGCAGTAGCTTTCTGTAGTTCCTTCATTTGCCTATGCAAATCTCTAGATGATTTTCCTGGCATCTGTTTGCCTTCTGGATATCAGAAGTGCGGTTCATGTATGAAAATAATTTGATAACACCAAAGTTTTGCATGAGAGGGTGTTTACATTGGAGCTTTTTTGTGGTCTAAAGCATAGTTGAAACACGTAAGAAATGCTGTTATGTTTGTTACAATGGAATTTCCCCCCATTAAATATACAGACTTATGCGTTAAATGGAATCATCTTATGGTTTAACTAAGAAAAAAATAATGTCACATTTACTCTATGGTTTATCTTATATTGAAAATGAAACTGTATGCTAATATGCATATTCCAATTCTGATGTTTTTCACCAGCAGTGCGAATGTTGCAAACAATGACTTTTCTCCAAGGTTGTGCTTGAAAATTCGCCGAGTTCGCAACCTAGATCAGTTAAATAGTTCATGGAACCATCTTCCAACTTCACAAGTGCATCTGTGCATGCTTTGTGATATTGCCTGATCTGGCCAATATATATGTGCAGCTATCTTTTACATGTTATAGGTTGACCTCCACAGATTGAATAGTCTTTTAATCTACTGATATCAGCTTTGTTCACATACCTGTCTTAATTTGAGAATTCTGAATCTTTTTCTGCGAGATGAAAAATATTGAGTTCGGTTGAAGAAGTGTTTTGTAATCTTATAACAACTTGACAAATAAAAACACGTGACAAAAAAAAGAACCTTGTCCTGGCTGCATGAATGGCCAGGCAACTGGACCTCTGTCACTAACGTCCTCCATTTTAGTTTTCTAACTGTACATTTCAAAGTTTAAATGGTGGTTGGAGCCTGTGGCGTATCGATCCGTGGTCTGGGGGTTAGCAGACTGATTCTGGGATCACCTCTTTGTCGTTGCCGCATGATTAAAAATTAATTGCTGTATGTTGGAAATTCAGTTCGCCATGCACCAAAGTTGAGAGCTTCGCTTTCTTTTTGTTTTACAAGCAATGATGACCATGTCATTGTCAATGGTGGTCTGAAAGGCTTTCAAGGGAATCGTCATGTGGTTGCTTACTCTGTGCGGTGAGCACTTTAATCTTGTATACTAACTTAGGATCTGAACTTTCAATAACTGATTTCGTCTGTTAGTATATTAATGAACTCTGCGGAAAATATTTGGACCGTATTTGGATTGTAGGATTTTCATAGGAATTATGGATGATTCAAATCCTTAGGAATTTTTCCTATATGGAAGTTTTGGATGATAGGATTGGGGTTTTCAAATTCCTACGCCCCAATTATATAGGAAAACCAACATGAGCTCAAACCTCATTTTATTTTCCTTTGAGAAGTCCAATGCATCCTCTCTCTATCTCTATCTACTCTCTTTCTTCATGCCTCCACAATTCCAGTGTTTATTTCCTGTGGACCATGCAAAGGCATCACTTCAAAAATTTCTGTGTTTTGAAATCCTGTAGGAATCCATAGTACGTGACATCTCATTCATGTGTTTTTCCTATCCTATGTTTTCTAATTCCTGCGATCCAAAGAGGTCACAATCCTGGTCTTTTCATTGAATCATGTCGCTGTACTTCATTGCTCTTACAGATCATAAAGATGACATGTTTGTATTTATGCTTTTTTTCCCTGTGGAGAAGTAGTAGAACAAATAGAAAGGCTGGTGTTGGGACAGTCCCTCTCATAAAGAATCGTAAATACTATAGTATCCATGCACAAGTTTGTGATTGCCCAACTTGCGACAAACTTATTGATATATGTTGTTGTTAATATACATGTAATGTTGGACTGTTTTTCATACAAGTGAGTTGATATATCTGATTGAAAGTATATTTTTCCATATGATGTTTGTAAAAGCAGTAGCAAGATTTTCTTCGGGGAATTAAGGGTTGCTGATGACTTTGTTTCAGGAATGCTGGCTAATCTGGACTTGAAGAATATTTTCTGTACTCATTTGAGATATTTCAGCTACATTTTTTTTATATTAATCTTACTATTTATGAATTCTTGTCAGGCCTGTAATAAACTTCAATGATGTAACACATCACTTTCTGCACTGCATTCATGTGCATTTGGAGGTCGCCAGGTCTAAGGTACTTGGATTTTAATTTTTTTACCATATGAGCAATATCTATGTTTGTACTATAGCTTCATCTCTTAGGATGTTTTAAATTTGTTAGGGGTCTTCGGTGCAGCCCCAAGTAAATGCTAATACATTAATATGGAACCAAGTTCCACTCCCTAATAATGAGGTAGTTTTGGGAAGCATATCCTCATTTTACAAGATCTACCAAATTGCTGCCTAATGTTTACGTCCTTTACTCAGGCCCCAACATTTTCTGCATCTGAAAATACTACTGGGACAGAGTTATCCAATTGGTCATGAGTGTTTTTCATGACCCAGCACTTATGTAAGTTAACTGTGGATAATTATATCCAAAAATATTGCTTGACGTGCTAGTAATTGTTTTAAATGTTTGATTTAACATGCATCATTGCATAAATACTCCTGAGTATGGATGTCTTTGCTTGAAAAGGCTTACAATATCATGTGATGTTTGCTTTGTTTGTCTACTATTTTTGTCCAATTGTAATAGGAAATCAATAAATAGATCTACAGTAGCCTCTCATGATTTTTTTTAAACAAAAGAGCTTGAAGTAAGTTATGCCTTCTCATATGAACAATCATCTATAATTTAACATGCCGAAGCACTCATGCATATTGATGTCTTGGCTAGAAAAAATTTACAATATCATGTGATGCTAGACTTATTCAGTCAACCACTTTTGTCTAATTGTAACGGGAAATCATTAGTAGATATACATCAACCTGTCGTATGATTCTTATTTTGACAGAAGGTTCAGAAAAAGTTCATATGAATAATCATCTATAATATAACATGCATATACACTCCTGAATATGGATGTTACAATATCATGTCATGTTACGTTTATTCAGTCAACCATATTTCGCCAAGTGTTATGGGAAATCATTAATTAGATATACAATAGTCACTCATATGTGTCTTCTTTTGATAAAACAATAAAAGGAAGTTCTACCTTATCATATGAACAATGAATGAAGTAATTTTGATACATACTATTACCACTAGAGTTGAAAATTAAGTCTCCCCAGGGTTCTATGCGATAGACTTACTTTTAGAAGCATTCCCATCTTCATGTAGATGCAAGCTATTTTGTTTGATAGAAGCGCTCGAGTGCTTGACTGTCTGAAGAACATTAGTACCCACTGGAGTTTCTTGTCTGACGCCAATTTCTGGACTTTAGCAAGAGTAAGAGGCTCTAAAGGGCATCGTGTGATTGTAAAGTTAATCAAATCAGCTGATTAAATCCAAAAAAAATCTCTATTGAGATGAAGAAGTGCCTGCAGATTAGAATGTCACTCACAATGATGAGTTGATGACACATGAAATTCATTTTTCTGTGGTAAGTTTAAATTATAAAAGTTAAAAATGTGGTGGCAGATTTACTATTGGTTCCTACAAACATGCTGAGCTAAAATCTATATGCAGCAACAGATTGTGTGTAGATTGCCTTCTATATATGTAAGTGCTACTTCTTTTTTCTAGTGAAGCTAACCAATTTTGTATTAACTACTACGTGACAGAGGGCCAGGTTTGCATACGTTGTACACTAGATCGCCTATTACCCTCATCCGTCAATACACTAACTTGCGCTAGTTCTCTGATGAGATACACCATAATACCTTATTTGTCATAACGTCATGGTGTTTCCATGTTCGTTTGGTCTGAAAGTTCATTACATGATAGATTAGGACACTATATGAATTTACATTTGTACATCAAATCAATGTTTATGATGTTATTGGAAGAAAGTATCTAGTTGATACTGTCTTGTACGTCTATGAAGCAAATCGTACAGTTGTGAAATGGAAATGAATTATGCTTGCATGATTCATGAATGATATGATTGTTAGGAGATATGCAACTTGGATCTATTGCACAGCCCAATGGGCAAATATATAGTACAAGGGGACTTGGAGTACAAGGAAATATAGACTCCTATACCAATACGAATACAACATACTATATCTCTAACACCCCCCCTCAAACTCATGGTGGATCAACAACACTGAGTTTGGAGAGGTAGAAGCTGTGCTAAGCTCGAGTCTGTGCCTTCGTGAAGAAATCAGCCAACTGAAGCTCGGAAGGCACATACTGAAGAGCAACAACCTGATCCTGAACATGAGACCTCATATAAGAAGCATCAACACCAATATGCTTGGTGAGCTCGTGCTTCACTGGGTCTCTAGCAATACTGATAGCACCAGTACTGTCAGACAACAGAGGGGTCGGTGTAGTGATAGAAACACCAAAATCCTTAAGTAGCCACCGTAACCAAGTAACCTCCGCTGTCAAAAAAGCCATAGCACGCAACTCAGCCTCGGCACTCGAACGGGAAACTGCAGTCTGTTTCTTCGTCTTCCAAGCAATGAGAGAACCACCAAGGAAAACACAGTAAGCAGAAAGAGAGCGACAATCAGAGGGATCGCTAGCCCAAGTAGCATCCGAATATGCCTGAAGCTGTAAGGAAGTGGAGCGCGGAAAGAAAAGGCGACGGGAGATAGTTCCACGAAGATAACGTAGAACCCGAAGAAGATGACTGTAGTGAACCTGAGTAGGAGAAGAGACGAACTGACTCAGAATGTGAACTGGATAGGATATATCCGGACGAGTGACAGCAAGATACACAAGACTCCCTACAAGGTGACGATAGCGAGTCATATCAGAAAGAGGCTCACCATCAGAGGCACGAAGATGAACATTGAGCTCCATCGGAGTCTCAATGGTACGCGGATCAGTAAGGGAAGCCCTATCAAGAAGATCGTGAATATACTTCTCTTGGGATATATAGAAACCATCAGAAGTAGAGGTAACCTCAATCCCAAGGAAATAGCGAAGAGGACCAAGATCAGACATAAGAAACTGATCACTAAGACGAGCCTTGACAAAGGCAATATACTCAGAATCATCTCCGGTGATGACCATATCATCCACATACAAAAGAAGAAGAGTCCGACCACGGGACGAGGTGTGGACAAAAAGCGCAGGATCATGAGCACTAGCTGAAAAACCAGCAGCAGTGACCACAGAGGTGAAGCGCTCAAACCAAGCACGAGGGGCTTGCTTAAGGCCATAAAGAGAGCGACGAAGGCAACAAATCATGCCATCTGGAACAGAATACCCAGGCGGGGGGTGCATGTAGACCTCCTCACGCAACTCACCATTAAGAAAGGCATTCTTGACATCAAGCTGAGAGATAGACCAGTGGCGAGCAGATGCCACGGCAAGAAGAGTGCGAACAGTGGTCATATGCGCGACAGGAGCAAATGTCTCATCATAGTCACGACCATGCTCCTGCTGAAAGCCACGCGCCACAAGACGAGCCTTGTAGCGCTCAAGAGAACCATCGGAGCGAGTCTTAACTTTATAGATCTACTTACAGGTGATGGGACGAACACGTGGAGGAAGAGAGACAAGATCCCACGTGCCGGTGCGCTCAAGAGCAGCAAGCTCCTCGGCCATCGCATGCTGCCATTCGGGATGAATAACAGCATCGCGGTAAGAAGTAGGCTCAGCAAGAGTAGTACCAACAAATCCAAAGCGAGCTGGAGGCCGAAGCGGACGAGCGCGGAGGCCATACCTAGGAGGGGGTGGCGAATCCAGAGAAGATGAGGCACCCAGAGAAGGTGACTCATCAGACGGAGATGGCCCAGAAGAAGGAGAAGGCACATCAGAAGGAGGCTCAACACGAGGTCGACGTGTGTAGACGAAAGGATAGGACGAAAGAGGAGAATGTGCAGGTGGAGCTGTAGGAGATGATAGTGGAGAAGAGTCGACAACAGGAGTAGGTGGAGACTCAGGGGGAGGTGGAGACTCGATAGGACGAGTGGAAGAGGGCACAACAGTGATTGGTGTATCAGGAAAGGTCAGAAAGACAGAGGCTCAACATGTAACAGCCCCGTTTTGCTAAACTTGTATTGCGCATAATATGCATTTCGTGGCATGAACATCTGCACTTAAAAAACGAGAAGAATTTTGAATTTTTGAATTGTTGAGTGCAAACCCGAAGTTTTTCCTGGAAATTAATCAAACCAAAACCTAAATTTGGTTCAAACAATTCGAGTTAAAAGGACTCGGCATCAATTTGAATAATGTGTAAGGAATGCATCTCATGGCATTAAACCGTTAGCTCGATTGAGCATGTTTTTGAAATTTTAGATTATTCGGTAAACCTCTTAAGTTGATTCCTTGATATTGTGCATCATTACCATGTTAGCATGTTTTAAAAAGTTTTGAGTCAAATTGAATTCTTCAATTGCATTTGTATTGAAGCAGCAAAAGAAAAGAAATAAAAACCTAATTCTAAAAACCTAATCCTAAAAATATCACCGGTTGCTTCTTTCCTAAGTTATTTCCTCCCCAATTCCCATCTTCCTTTGCCTTATCCTCTCATCCGATGTTCATCTCTATCCCCTCAGCGCCGCATCTCTCTCTCTCCCCTACCGTGGAGCTCCTCCACCGCCCTAGCACCTCCCAGCGCCGGCCTCTCTCCCTTCCCATTCGCGCCGCCCCCTGGCTCCACTCCCGACCCCCGAGCTCCTCCCATCCGCCCCACCGCGCGCCTCCCTCTCTCCGGCCGCCACGCACCCTCCCTCTCGCAACCGAGCCCGCCGCCTCCTGCTAGCGCTTCCCCCCCCCTCTCTAGCACCTCCGGTTGCCGGCCTCCTTCCCTCCCTCACCGCGCCGCCCCGGATCCCGGAGCTCCTCCCTCGCCGCTCCCATCTTCGCTTGCCACCCGAGCCGCCGCTTGCTCCCCTCCCCATCTCGCCGCCGTGTCACCTCCCCGGAGCTCCTCCGCCTCGGTTTGACATCGCCCCGCCCTAATCTCCCGTTGAGCCCCGGCCGCCCTAGCTCCCTCCCGTGAGCTCGCCGCCCATCCGCCGCCGTCGCCCTCGGTTCCTCCTCCGCCTAACGCCGCCCCCAACCGAGCTCCACCTCCCCGTCGCCATCCGCCCCGCCGCCTTTACTCCGGTGCCGCCGCCGAGCCGCTTCGGCCCCGCCTCCGTCCTCCAGCGTCGCCCCGCTCCCGAGCCCCTGCCGCGCGGCCATCCGAAGCCGAAGACCCGCCGGATCCCGAGCCTCACCGCCCCGGCCTCCTTCCGCCCGCCTCGGTTCCGAGCGCCGCTGCTCTGCTCCGCCTCCACCGGCCGCCTCTCGCCGCCTCGCCGGAACCCTAGCGCCACCGCCTCCGGTAAGCCGTCGAGCACACGCCGCCTCACCCCGTGCCCCCGCCGTCAGCCTCACCACGGTCGGACCAAGCCCAAGTGGCCGAGTCCCCCAACCGGGTGCAATTAGGGCACTAATGCCCTTCTAATTAATGGTTAAGACACAATTACGAACGTCATAATGGCTAAGTGCTTTGATTAGAGCTTTTAATCACTGTTCCGACTGATTAATGGGGCTAATTAATTTGGTTTGTGATTAACTCAGTAATTAACATTAATCATTAGCTTCTGGACCTAACTAATAACTAATCATCAGCTAGTTAATGCTAACTGATATATTAATGGTGCTAATTAACTACTAACAGTGTATTGAATGCACTTATTTAAGCTGTCCCACTGACATATGGGTCCCACGTGCCAGAATAAAAGAAAAGATTAAAGGAAAAGGAATTATATGCCAGGTGGACCCCACATGTCAGGATTTAAACTAAAAGAATAAAAGAAAATGATTTATATGAGAGTGGGCCCCACTGTCATTGACCTAAGTCAATTTCGACCAAATTGACCAGTAGGGCCCACATGTCAGCCTCTGGTGATAATTGAATTAAATTAAACATTATTTTTACTGAGAAAATACAACAAAGGGGTAAAAATGGATTAAAACTTGTAAAATCCATAGAAAATTCATCTTTAATCAGAAAATTGCAAATAATATGTCAAAATGTTCAGAAAAAGAAGATCTATTCAAAAATATCATTTTCATCCATGTTTGCATGCTAGGAATAATACAATTTGCTAAAAACTCAAACTAGGGTTTCCGATTAGCCGGAGGATTTTCGGATTGCGATATTTTATGCATCCGAGCTCCGATTAACTTGATTCTACTTGCATTAGTTTTTCTTTTTGCATCCTCTACACCATGGCATGCATTGCATCTTGTATTGATGTTTGACATTTTGATGTTCACGATTGTGCCCTTCTTTTTCGGTGTTTTCGTTCTTCTCCGTTAGAGCCAGAAGGGCCAGAAGGCGATAGTTTCGAACAAAAGCAGGGTTTAGTTGCTCAGCAACCAGGCAAGCAGCCCCTTTGGTCACATTGCAAACTCCTACTATTTGCAAAGTATTAGTTGTTTTCAAATGCAATATCGCATGCGTTCAAATGTTACTTTCTCGTTAGTTTTACCTCTATTCCTTGCACAAAACTTACTTTGTCGCTCAATCAACTCCACTACTATCCTAACCTAGTTAGAGTAGCCTAGTGCGTAACCTGCTATTGCTTACTATGTTGTACTTGCTTAGACATGCTTAGACTTGTAGAAGTCGTAATTACTGGGATGGCAGATGTTCTCACACCATTGGATGGGTTACTTGGTAGGTGGGTGTTCACCGGGATTGCTTAATAAACTTGCTTAATATTCATCTGGGCTAGACGAGAGGCCATGGCTGGGAGCATGGTGGTTTGTCTCGTTTTCCCGCAAGGACCGGTTCCCGGTGTCCCTTCGAACCAAGATTTGCGTACTTCTACACGGGTGGATTATGGGGCCACCCCCGACTGAATAATTTGCCTAGGCTTAGTGTATGAGCTGCAATCGGTTGCGGTTTTCTTTGGGGATAAAAAGGCATCCGGTGGGGTGGGCACACGGTCTGGGAGGCCGGGGATATTCCTCGATTCACAACGCATGGGACCGTGTCTCTGTGCCGTCGGACAGATGTACATGGACTAGCCTGTACGGGTGGCTCATACCTAAGTCGAAAGCATTGTAAAGGTCGTGTTCGATCACCCTCCTCCTGCACACCTCGTGAAAGTGTGTAAATCGTTGTTAGCACTAGGAGACGATCGATACGTGTAGGTAAAGATGTACCCCCTGCAGGGTTTGAACTGTTTGAACAGCCGTGTCCGCGGTTATGGACAACTTGGTAAGATTTTGCACCGAATTAGACAACTATAACAATACTCTAAAACTTGCCAACTCTAAGGACGTGGTTAGCGACAGCTTCCTCCCAGGGTGGTCGAGGATGGGTCGAGGGATCTGAGGTGTGGTGTTCTGCAGTAGGATTGTTCGTGAAGTGTTGACTTATCCCCTTTCGAAAACCTTCTGGTAGTCGGTTTTCATCTACTACGAAATATTGCTAAAAGTAAATTGGCTTTCCGCAAATTAGTCCACTATCCCCTTTTATTGATACTTGGCACAACTATTACTACTTTCCGCACTGTAAGTCTTGCAGAGTACAATTTTGTACTCACCCCGCTGTTGTTGATATTTTTGTTGCAGAGGGAACTACGAGGGTGGTTTTCTATATAGAGATCGACTCCCACGACGGTTAGTCACTGGGAATCCCAGGCAGTGATCCTGCCCCTGGGCTTGGGCAGCTAGGTTTGTTTTGCTGCCGCTTTCGGCACTACTGTTCGGCTTCTTAGCCCTATTTAACCTTCCGCTGTGTAATGTATTAGGATCCTCGGATCCTTTGCATGAATATTTTGCTATATTGCAGTTCTGTTGTAGAGTTCTGCTGTGTTAGCTAGTTGTTTTCGCCTGCTCATGTGCCCTGCGTGTATGTTGATGAAGCACATGTTGCGGGTAGGGTTTCAGAGTCCCTATCATAGAGTCGTTAAGTTTAGTCACCCCTGTGAAGCGACTCTTCTGCTGAGAGCTTGGGGACTATATCATCCTACTCCAGCCGAGCATTAATTTGCCGGGGCGAGTTCGGGATTGAAGTTCCGGCTCAGTGGAAAAGAGTGAGGAGACCATATCACCCTACTACTCTGTGCTTTTGCCAGAGTAAGCTTTGGGGTTGACGTCTCGGGCTATTCGAAGCCATATCACCCCACTCCTCTGGGATTTGACCTCCTGGAGTCGAGGTCGGGGTTGACGTTTCGACTTAGCGGGTGATTATGCTTAAGCCTCTCTGTTATGGATTTGGGGTCCGACACAACAGGGGAAGGCGAAGGAGAAGCTGGACGCGGAAAGAAAGGACGGGACTCATCGAAGGTCACATCCCGAGAAACCCGCATACGACGAGCAGTGGGATCCCAACAGCGATAGCCCTTATGCTCCGGACTATAGCCTAGAAAGATACACTCAACAGACTGAGCAGTCAGTTTGGTGCGTTCACGGGGAGCTAAAAGAACATAGCAAACGCAACCAAACAGACGAAGAGTAGAGTAGTCAAGAAGAGAACCAGAAAGGCGCTCAACAGGAATCCCACCCTGAAGAGCAGAAGAGGGCTGAATATTAACAAGATATGTGGCAGTAGAGACAGCCTAAGCCCAAAAGTGAGGTGGAATAGAAGCGGCGATCATGAGCGCACGAGCAGTCTCAAGAAGGTGACGATGCTTACGCTCAGCAACACCATTCTGAGCATGAGCACCAGGACAAGAGAACTGAGCAAGAGTGCCCTGCTCAGCAAGAAAACCACGAAGATGACGAGAAAGATACTCGCCAGCAGAATCAGCACGAAAGACACGAATGAGAGTGGAGAACTGGGTACGAACCATGGTGGCAAACTGTCTATAGATGGAGAGAACCTCACTACGAGCAGACATAAAGTATATCCAAGTGTGGCGAGAAAAATCATCTATAAAGATAATATAGTAGCGATGACCCCCTTTCGAAACGAAGGGGGCCGGACCCCACACATCCGAGTGAACAAGATCAAAAGGACGCTGAGACACAGACTCACTATGAGGATAAGGTAACTGAATTTGCTTACCCAGTTTACAACCCTGACAATCTAAAGACACGTCTCCTGAGACAGACCCCAGAAGACCACGACGAACTAATGACGATAGACGAGATCCACACAGATGACCAAGACGGTGATGCCACTACTGGAAGGAGCCGGTGGACGAGCGGACAGAAGCGGAGAGACTGGCAGCGGCGACAGCGGAGGGAAGGTGAAGCCAGTCAAGCTCCCAGAGACGCTGAGAATCAAGGCGGCGAGGGCCAGACCCAACCAGAGTGCCCGTCTGACGGTCCTGAACACAACAAGAGTCAGAGTCGAGAATAACCCGACAACCAAGATCAGTAATCTATCCAGCAGAAAGAAGCTGCATGGTAAGGCGAGGCACATGAGCAACAGAAGGAACATGAAACAAAGAAGTGCTAAGAGTGCCTCGACTAGCAACAGGAAGAGGAGTACCATCAGCAGTGAGAACATGAACAGGAGAATCGAGAGGTCTAAGGGAGGATAGAGCGGAAGAATTAGAAGTCATGTGGAAAGATGCTCCAGAATCAAGAATCCATGGGGAAGTACCTGACTGTGTAGAGGGTGGTTTCTCATTGCTGGAAGAGGGAGTAGCAGAACCTGCAGAGCCTGTCGCAGCGAGTAGACGTCGAAGGCGTGCGATCTCCTGCTCAATGAACGAGGTGGCGGAAGTAGTCGAAGCAGCGGAAGGAGTCGAGGAAGTAGTCGAGGAAGAAGCTCCAATGCCCGGTGAAGAGCGACGTGCAAGGTGACGCTTCTTCTGAAAGCAAGTAGACTCAATGTGGCCATCCTTATCACAGTAGGTGTAATGAGGACGGCCACCACCCGACGAGGAACGACCACCACCACCTGTAGAGGCCGCTGGGGGAAACGAGCCGCTGATGCGGGGAGCAGTAGTCGATGTAGCCGGTGGAAAAACAGCAAGCACGGAGGGAAGTGGCAGTAGACCAAGCCACGCAGACGAGTCTCCTCCGCACGGATCTCTGTAAGCACCTCCAGAAGAGAGACGCGAGGCTGACGAGCAAGGAGCTGGGCACGACGCGACTCGAACTCAGGACGAAGCCGCGTTAAGAACTCGTACACGCGCAAGAACTCGCGGTCAGCACGAGCATCCTGACAACACTGACAAGAGCCACAACCAGGACGGCGAAGGAAATCCAGCTGGCGCCAGACAGCAGAACTCTGAGCATAGAACTCATCAACCGTGGCATCACCCTGCTGAAGAGAGTGCTCCTGGCGAAGCACGGACAGGAACAAAGCGTCGCCAGAGGGCTCATAACGCTGACGAAGGTGAGTCCACATCTGGGAGGCCGTAGAGAATCCCACAACCTCTGAAGAAAACTGAGGCTGAAGACTGGCGACAAGAATAGCAGCAGCACGAGCATCATCATCACACCACTGAGTGTACGCAGTCAGCAGAGCACCGTAGGAATCCAGAGTCGCCTGATAAGCGGTGACAGCAGCATCATAGGCAGCGCGGTCAGCATTGGTAGGTCGAGCACCAAGCTTAGGCTCAACCGGCGCCACAGGACAGGCCGGACACAGAACATCGCCGGAGAGGACGCCCTAGAGACGAAGACCACGCATGTGGATGCGCATATGAGAGATGAAGTCGGTGAAATTGACCCCATCAAAAATTACCGGCAGCGAGGGAGAGAAACGGTGCCCGAAGACATAGTCCCTGTTTTTTTTTGCTCTTTTTTTTTACTATCCTATATACGGGCTAATAGCCCGTGTGCCTCAGAACAGAGGAGGGCACCGGGGGCCTCTCGGGAGCACCGGGGGCGGCGGGAACGGGGGAGCCGGTCGGCCGGCGGAGGGCGGCGATGCCCAGCGGCGGCGAAGCCCGGTGGCGCAGGCGGGAGCGGCAGCCAGAGGGCGGAGGACGGCGAGGCCCGCAGGCGGGAGGGCGGCGGCCGGAGAGGAGCCGGCCCAACCGCAGCCGGCGGCGAGCGCGGGCAGCGGGCCGAGGAGGCCGGCAGCCGGCAGGCGGCCGGGGAAGGAGGGCGCCGGCGGGACGCCGGGGAGGCCGGCGGGCGCGGTGGAGGCCCGAGGCCGGCGGACGATCGAGGACGGCGACGGCCCGAGGCCGGCGACCACCGGGGGGACCTCGGGCGGAGCTCGGGCCTGGCAGGGGCTGACGACCGAGACGGCGGGACCGGCGGGCGGGATCGAAGGCGGCGCGAAGGCGCACGGGGAGCGGGGTGGCGGAGGAGAGGAGCGTGAGTTGCGGCACGCCGGTGGAGCACGGGTAAAAAAAATTCTAAAACCTAACCTTGCTCTGATACCATGTTAGGAGATATGCAACTTGGATCTATTGCACAGCCCAATGGGCAAATATATAGTACAAGGGGACTTGGAGTACAAGAAAATATAGACTCCTATACCAATACGAATACAACATACTATATCTCTAACAATGATCAAAACTGAAAAGAAGCCAAAAAAACATAGTAAACCTGATAAAGACTGCCCGTGCCTGCAGAGCTCTAAAATTTCCTAGGAAGCATCAGTTTAAGCTAGAAACACTAGACAAATTGCAAGGGTGCCAAAAGGAGATTAATTTCTTCAGGAAAGTTGAGATTCAATTTTGGTAGACACTGAAACTGATGTACACCTATTGGTACCTAGTATGTATTCCATGATTAGTAGTCAACCCTGTATATTGGTTGTTTATTCCATGATTAGTAGTCAACCCTGTATATTGGTTGTTTCATTGTAGCGTTTGCTTGTCATGCGGGAACAAGGCTAATATGCTCTGGGACTGGAAACTCTATTGTGTCATGCTAATTACAAATACAATTTTTTTTTAGTCAATATCCTTTAATATGGCTACAATTCCTCTGGTTTATATAATGGAAACTGATGACTACATTGTGTTTCTACAGAAACCTGGAGCATGGAGTAAGCGTGGATCAGGTCGCAAGTCGTCTTAAACTATCAGATGGATTGGCCAGGTATCACCCTTCCCCATCTTTCCCCTGTAAAACACATTTGGCTTGTTTTCACAATCCTGATTTTTTTTCACAGGTGGACTGTTCAAGAACTTGTTGATCTTGGCCACCTTTATTCGACCATTGATGACAACCATTACAAATCTACACTGAATGGTTGATTATGTTTAAGTCCATGCGTGCAGGCATTAGGCTCCTCCATGGAGCTATTAAGAAATGTAAGCACTCTGCAAGAGTTGTTTTTGCAGAGTGCCCTAGCATGATGGTCCTGCAGACAGTCGCAAGGAGAGCAACTTAACAGCTATGTTAAGTTGCATATCTAAGTACTGCTCCTAATATACAATGGACATGAGTAGGTTAGATCTCCTCTAGGAACTTTTTTTGTGTTTGCTCTGCAGTACCTCCACAACACCTATGCCTGTGTTACCTGCAATTAAGCATTCTTATGATCTTAGCGTATGCATTTTGCCCTATATATTGGTTCTCAATTCAGTTAATGTTCGCCATCAAGGAACGCAGCGCGCTGCCTTCGATTTGAATGAAGAGGAAAGGCAACAAAAGGATGCAAGACCGAAACAGGGAGATTAGCTCTAGGAGAAGGCCACGTGAATACGTAATATTACATAACTCCGTAGTTGGATTGAAAAACGATGCTAGCTACACTCATACGTACAAATGCAGTCTCTAAATAAGCTGCACTTTGGAATGACGGTCTGATCGAAGATATCTAAATCTTGAAATAGTCACGAATTCACGGGGCACACAGCTCACAAATCACACAACTGCAAGTCACAACCTGTCGGACACCTAGCTATAGTTACTTTACATCTGTTTTGCATTTTGAAGGACAGTACGCAGAACAGCTACAATAATTTCGGAATTTGGATTTTTACGGATGCTTCTCCCCTACAGAAAACCCAGCTTCTGGTTTTTCTACAAAACAAGTGGTCTAGGAAGTGGAAATGCATTTTGCCACTGTAATTACATGTATGATGCGTGGCTGCTGCTTGCCGTTGTTCGCTCTAAAAGACCACGACGACCATGACTAGCCTGCAAGGAAGGCATCCACTTTGGCATTGGCTGCTCTTGACAAAAACTTCATGCAAATGGGAGGCTTCACTTTGGCAAGGGCAAGAATGGACTGAGGCAGAGTCCAGATCCCATCCCCGCATATCAACCCTGACGCAACTGCTGGTCCAAACGCATCCGCTTTAGCCTTATTCAGCCTCTCCCACACAAAGAGTATAAAGCTGCCCAGGAACATATCAATTGCAAAGTACGATCCTATGTAGAAAGGTATAGCCATTGCCATAGGGAGCGGGATGAACCTCGACACCTTATGCGGCATCACGTCTCTTATCAAGTTGATGACAATTGCGGCGGCAAAGAAGATGTAGCAGAGAGTCAGGCAGTTCTCTGGAAGTGACGAGAACCCATGAACGCCTAGTATCGCCATGTTTCGGTACACAATGGCATAAGGTGCTGGGTATTCAGTACCACTTGTACCAATATCACCGAAAGCCTTGTAGAACAACCAGAAGACGCAGGGAGAAATGACACAGCCCATTGCAGTGCCTATCACCTGGCTGATAAACATGGACCTTGGTGATGCCAAAGTCAAATATCCAGTTTTGAAGTCTTGCATCAGGTCAGACGCAGTCGATACGATGCTCATCATGACACCGCATGCAGCAAGTCCTACAAGCACACCGCCATTGGCAAGGCCAGCCCATGCACCGAAGACAAAGATGGCAAGCTTGCCATAGGTGGAGGCAAGAGACCAATCAGTGAGTCCACTTCCATAGGCATTGCAGAACGCCAGTATAGGTGCTACAACATAGGCAACCAAAATGTAGTACCACTTGAGCTGCGGGAAGATCTGAGGAAGAGTGCCGATAGATATAGCAGCCACTACGGCATAGCCTCCATATGCAACTGAATCAGGAATTTGATCTTTCAGAAAGAGTTCAGTGCGACGCTCATCATCAAAGGATACAGTTTCAGACATGGGGCTGCTGTTGTATGAAACTGGAATCATGCTTTTTGAATTTTTCTGGACCATCGATATGAAAACCTGCGATTGTGCGGATTAGTACCTTGAGGAAGTTGTACAGACCATCCCCAAGAATCAAAGCAATGGATATAAAAACCTGCAATAGTAAGGCACTCGCCATCAAAATCTTGGTCACAATAACTGTATATAATATTTTAAGACAATATTGTAGGATTTAGCTTTGACAAAACAGAGCCAGTGACAAGATCGGAAGTTTACCCTGTAAGCCTGCAGCCCATGAAGACTAGAGTCTGGTTCAGAAGCAGGGTACCAACTCCCTTTTTTCCTGCCAATGAGAGGCCACATTATACCCCACGAGAGGATACCGCCTAGCAGAACAGACACATTCACAATGTATGGGCAGATCATCCCAACTCCAACATATGTAGGAGAAAAATCAAGAAGAACCTGGAAGATGACAAGTCAAGTTCAGTACGGGAGACCAATGCCTTGGAACTAACTGTTAGCCAAACGCAATTGGTAAGCAAATGTTCAGACACTAGACATAAATAAGCATAATAATAACAAATCACCATGACAGGAGAAGACAAAAATAATGTTACAAGCTGTAGCAGTTTTTAACAGATAGATTAGCTGCAATTTATTTTCATATATTGGATAATCATAATCAATGCTGTTGGTAAAACCAAGATAATCGCATTTCTGACCTATTGTTATAAGCTTCAAGGCCTAATGTTGGGAAGTTCTTGAAACCGCAGTCATCCCCAGCAGTGAAGAACCACTGGAAAAAGCCCCAGAAAAAGCTCAACATGAAGTACTTGCCCAGTGTCTTCACTTGCTTCCTGAAAGAAGATAGTACTGTTGTCAGCTAAGTTGTTTGACACTTGTAAAAGCAGCCAAAGCAGAACCGTATGGATATACTTTGCAAGCTTAGCACCCTCAGGTGTGTGAAAACCATTGATAAGATAAGCAGTTGCTGTGCCACTTGGATAGGTCAGCCTGTAGTCGACAATCATAATCTGAAACAGCAACTCAGCTAATAAGAACAAGGTTTGCTTGTATAAAATAATTCAGTAAGAACATAAGGGAGAAACATGTTGAAGCCATACTTTTCTCATGGGCACAAGTGCAAGTAACCCAATAAAGCTGACAAGGAAAAGAAACCCTATCATCCATCCAAGGTGAGGATCCTTGATGTTCCGAGAATCTTTAGCCTCCGTTGCTTGCTTAGCTATTGTTTCACTCATTCCAAATAGGTAACTGCCAAACCCACCTGATAAATTGGGACAAATAAGCACATCAATACGTCAATTAGCAAAATTCTTTGTTCCTGCATTATGACATACTCAAGCAAATACAGTTTCGTAAGGCAAGCAGATCGGCAAAAGTATATATGATGTGCTTTGCACAAATAAGCAACGGGTTTCATGCATTGAATTATTTCCTCGTCCTATGACCAATTCGAAACATAGATAATCAGTTAAGCACTCACTTTCCTGGAAATCCCCTATTTGACACTGCTGCAGTTGCAAGAGAATGAGAAACAGATTTTCTCAAGCCTGCGAAATCAGTGGCTGTCACATGAAATTATTCGAATGCACCTAAACGTACCATGTAACATGGTTCTCGAATAAGCCTGCAGATCATTATAATTGTTTATGTTGAGTCAATGCTTTCACATGCATGCGTCGTGTCTAATAGAATAATAGAAAAATAGAAAAGAATGCACACCACGCATCTATGTTAAGGCGAGAAGTCAAACCAAGCACGCTCCTCCATTTCAGCTTGTCCTTAATACTAGCTGCAATTTGCATGGCCATCCTTATCATCAGAGCCAAAAATTCAAAAGATGTTGTTGACCATTACACATACTTGGTTGATTCACGTAATGAACCAACAGCAGCGTCGTCCCTAATTTCGTCCTAGTTGCTTCACAGTTCAGTCAGGTGCACGGAAGGACCATCATGTCGAGCATCTATTTCGGAAGATTAGAATAAGAAAGCAAACTGCAGTCCACCTAATAGTGGCATACTAAGCCACAAGTCCGAATCCAAGAAGTTTTATTTTCCTGTCCTCTCCCAATCGCTCCTCTCATCATAAACCTACTTTTGAGGATTTTGAATGCGATTGGCTAGTATTTTTCTTCGGGGCAAGAGAACAATCGATTCCCTGATGTCCCCAAGCTACCAACTACAGCAAAACGCTATGCTCCCCCCGACCCCCGTGAACTCCCCGCCTCCAGATCCGCATAGTACTCCCTACCTCCCATGGCCCAAAATTGCAACCAGTCATCGACACACACGAACGAAATGGATTCCTCTACTGCTCGTATCAAACTTTTCATACGGAGGTGGTCGAGCACGAAATCGAGAAGTTCAAGCAAAGTGCACGCTCCAAACCTCACATTCGCCACAAGCTCCAAGGAGTACCAATCTCACAGATGTGCTAATTGAGTCGAAGCTTGGAGAGGATAGGTTACCGCTGAAGGCGATGCCGTAGGCGGAGACGACGCAGGTCTGGATGATGGTGTTCTCCTGCCGGGTGAAGGGCTGGCGGAGCAGGCCCATCCGCTCGACGGCGGAGGTCCAGAGGCGGACGAAGAAGAAGCCGAGCAGCCCCGCGGAGACGTTGAGCGAGGGGATGATCCCCGTGGTGAGGTTCAGCTTCATGACGATCACGCTGAACATGACGGCGAGCAGCACGCTCACCACGAATGCCCGCAGCGTCAGCTGCTCCGTCCACGACGGCACCGCCTTGTCCGCGAACACCCGCTCCACCGAGGCCGCCTCGGCGCCATTGGCGGCCTCGTCGGCGCCCTTCCCCGCGTGGCGGTGGCGGAGGGTGGAGCCCGAGGTGGACGCCGCCGCTTCCGCCACCTCCTCCTCCTCCTCCCGGCCTGCGCCGGCGGCGCCACGGGCGGTGCGCGTCGCCATTGGCTAAGCACCTTGGACTTGAGTCGTGCTCGCTTCGTTCGAGTGGTGGGAGAGAGAAAAGCTCGGCGATGGCTGGCCGGGTATGCACTGTGCAATATTTATTGTGGTGCGTGGCCCGTGCGGGGGTCCCTGGCAACCGTCGAGATGGAATCTGACGGCTCAGGATCAGTCGTGAACGTAATGGTTTTTTTTTCCTTTCCCTGGATGCGTTTTGATTTGTTCATTTTTTCATGAAGATGAGTTCTCTGATTTGTTGTCTCCACGATGCAGTGGCGAAGCCAGCTATATGGCAAGGTTTGGCGCACGCCATACCTGCCAGGCTGCCAATTGATTTTTTTTTATTTTTTTTTAAGAAACAGGCTGCCAATTGATAGTAGACTAGCAAATGTGTCCGTGCGTTACAACGGGAGAAAGGCCGTAGCCGGTGAGGGAGCCGAGGCGCTCCGCGGGGTGGCCGCGCCGGCGGTCGGGGCGGAGCCAGCCCGCGCGGCGATGGTGGCGTGGTCGCTGTGGTCGCGGGGAGAGCGGAGGAGGCCGATGCAGGGCGTGCCAAGTACCTGCTCCTCCACACGGTGTGCACGCACAAGGGCGCTGCCGACGAGTGCTACAACTGCGTGTAGTCGACGCCGCGGGGGGCGGCGGCGGCGGCCGAGACGGAGAGGCAGACGCCGTGGCCGCGGGCGCGGAGCGGGAGGCGGAGCGCGGACGGGGCGAGGGCGCGGCGGTTGGAGGAGGCGGGGAGGAGGAGGCGGTGTTGGGTGGTGGCGGTGGTCGGGGACGGGCTCCTGCGGCGGGGGCGGACGGGGACGCGGTCGACGCCGCGGGGGCGGCAGCGGCGACCGAGACGGAGAGGTGGTCGGGGACGGGCTCCTGCGGCGGGGGCGGACGGGGACGCGGTCGACGCCGCGGGGGCGGCGGCGGCGGCCGAGACGGAGAGGCGGACGCCGTGGCCGCGAGCGCGGAGCAGGAGGTGGAGCGCGGACGGGGCGAGGGCGCGGCGGTTGGAGGAGGCGGTGGTTAGGGACGGCGTTTGGGGTTTTGGGGTAGGACGGACGGGAGCGACGGACGAAGAAATCGTCCGTCTTTTAATATTAGGTAGAGATACGTAAGCACCTTCTGCTAATCTGCTGGCTGGGCCTAGTTGCTTATGGGCCGTTGGTCCGTGGTTTGCTGCAAGCCTGCGAATGCTGCGATTGATTAATGATTACAGATTTATAGGCTTACAGCCGGGCGCCGACCGAACCGTGGCGAGTAGCGACTGCTTGTCTTTGACTCGTTTCGCGAATCGTTTCGTGATCGACTGATCGTGCGTGGCGAGTAGGGCACGGGCGCACGGCGACAGGGCGGTAGCAGCCAGCGGCGGACGGCGTCCGTCGACCGGCGAGGCGAGGCAGCGACCGGCAAGGCAGCGACCGGCGACGGCGACTCGGCGAGGCCGCGACCCGCGAGGGTGACTGGGTGAGCCGTGAGCAGTCAGAGCAGATGGCGCCGAAGAAGAAGATCAAGTATGTAAGTAAGTATATGCAAAAATTGGATTAGATCAACTGATCAAGTATGTATGTATGTATTAATGTATATGCAGTGTATATGGCTTAATGGCTGTGAACCATCGAGTCATGCTTCTTCCTTCTCCATATATTGTAGACTTCTTGTGATTTTGTTATACAGATTTAAAGAGTATTTTTGCCAAAGTCAGTGGCACTAGCAGCTCGAACCTAGCTCCACCTTTGGACAACGAGAAGAAGAGCCCGAACATCAAGAGGATGTGGGGATCGAAGTTCTAGTATCTATGCAAGAGGAAGAGAATGAAGAGGAAAATCATGTTGAGAATCCGATAGCTAGAGAAGGGGGAGAGGATGAGTTCGTTGAAGATTTGAATGCAGACCACATTGAGCCTGATCCTGGGCTTCGTATTCCAATTGATAAATTTCATGCAAACATTAGAGATGAAGTAAGATTGGCTTATGTGGCAAAGGGTCTAACTTGACCAGTTGGTCACGATTATCCTCGTGGTCATTTTAAGAGGACCTTTTGTGAAGCATGGTATGCAAAGAATCCTTGGTTAGAATATAGTGTGGACAAGAATGCAGTTTATTGCTTCTATTGTTTTCTTTTTAGGCAAGATCCCTTGGATGAAAATTTTGGTCATACTACATTCACCAAAGATGGCTTTAGTACTTGGAAGAATGCATACAAAGCATTGCCTCTTCATGTTGGTGGCGCTGGGAGTATCCACAATCAAGCAAGGACAGCATATGAAGATTTCAAAAATCAAAGCTCAAGTCTACAGTGTAAGGTTACAATCTATAACAAAGAATCGTTAATCAAGTATGAAACCCGTTTGGAAACATCTTTGGGCATTGTAAGTTATCTTGCATTGCAAGGTGAACCATCTCGTGGACACAATAAATCTGCTCTTTCCTTAAATAAGGGTAATGTTCTAGAGATGCTTGATTGGTACAAAGCAAGAAAGGAGGAAGTGAAGATTGCGTTTGATGAGCTATGTCCACAAAATGCCCAAATGACTTCTTCAACAATTCAAAAAGAACTTGCAAAAAGTTGTGCAGATGGGGTCCGTAGAGCAATTAAACAAGAGATGGGGGATCACCTCTTTTCAGTTCTTATTGATGAATCTCGTGATATATCAGTCAAAGAGCAGATAGCCTTGGTTGTGAGGTAAGCCATTGGTTAGTTGATTATGTATTTCATCTTTTGCCTGAGAATCACCTTTGTTCTATTTAACTAATTGTATTATTGCTCCTGTGTCCTACAGGTATATGAACAAGGGAGAAGTTATTGAAAGATTTTTGGGTATCAAGCATGTCACGGAGACAACAGCAGAAGCACTAAAGAAAGCATTGGTTGAGGTTCTTGGTAAGAATGGGCTACTTATTGCAAATTTACGAGGGCAAAGGTATGATGGGGCATCTAATATGAGAGGAGAATTCAATGGTGTTCAAAAACTGGTCCGTGATGAAAACCCATATGCTTTCTATATGCATTGTTTTGCTCACCGATTGCAGCTGGTAGTTGTTGCTGTATCAAGATGTTGTTCTTCTATTGATGACTTCTTTGAATATGTGGCCTTGATTGTGAACACTGCTGGTTCATCTTGCAAGAGGAAGGATATATTGCTTGATAAGCAACGCAAAAATCTGTTGGCTAAGTTAGAGAGTGGAGAGATATTCTCAGGAAGAGGGAAAAATCAAGAAACATCATTGGCGAGACTAGGAGACACAAGATGGGGCTCTCATTATAAGACTTTAGCTCGTATTGAATCAATGTGGGATGCGGTCATAGAAGTGCTAGCTATTGTGCACGAGGATGAGCGTAATCCATCTAGGGCAGGAGGTTTGGTGTAGATAATGGAGTCTTTTAGCTTTGTGTTCATCATGAAGTTGATGTTACAAATCCTTCGCATTACAGATGAGCTATCACTTCTCTTACAACGGAAGGATCAGAATATTGTTCAAGCCATGTCTTTGGTTACTGATGTGAAGTCATGCTTGGTCAACTTGAGGAACATGGTTGGGAACCACTATTTGAAGATGTCAAGACCTTTTGCAATGCTAAGGATATTCTGGTACCAAATATGGATGAAGCTGTACCAAGATGGGGCTGATCAAGAAAAGGGGGGAGAAATAATATTACTCAAGAACATTTTTTCCGTGTTGATACATTCTATGCAGCTATAGATGCTATCACCACGGAGCTGGATCATCGATTTAATGACATGACTTCAGAACTGCTTTGTGGATTTGCTTGTCTTGACCCAAGAGACTCATTTTACAAGTTTGATTTGGACATAATTGCTAGGCTTACGGACATTTATGATGCAGATTTCTCCAATGATGATCGTAAGCGTATAAAAACTGACATCCAGTTATTCATCAACCATATGAGAAGACATGATGAGTTTAGAGTTTGTTATGATCTTGCAAGCCTAGCCAAAAAGATGTTTGAACTTGAAAGGAATATTATGTTCCCTCTGGTTTATCGCCTTTTTGAGTTGGGGTTGCTTCTACTGGTGGCAATGGCATCGGTTGAAAGGGGCCTTTCAGCCATGAAGATTATCAAGACCGAGTTGTGCAGCAAGATGTCCGATGGTTGGCTTGATGATGTGCTACATCGAGAGAGGGATATTTAAAGGAATTGATCTTGCTGAAATTAAGAAAGAATTTCAAACCAAACGTAGAAGAATGCCATTGCCACGGTCTACTTAATGAAAATAAAGCTTCATTATAGGTATGTATTTTTTCTAACTATCTTCACTTGCATAATGTGATTTCTATGATTCTATCTAGTTACTAATTTATGATTTATCTATGGTTTCTATATTTTGTAGATCATCTTTATATCCGTCTAGTTAATATAGATGATAAATTGGTGATCGGTCATCCATGTAATCTTCATCTAGTGAGGTATTTTGAGTGCCAATACTTAACTTTTGGATTTTGGTTGTATTCGCTAAACATAAAGTAATATATATCTAGTATTTTAGTGAGCTCTTGCATAGTTGTATTATACATGGTTTTCTTCTTCATAAACTCCGTCACACCTTAAAATTATTCCTACCTCCGCCACTGCCACGATGTAATGGCGGGCATCATACTCACCGTTTCTTTTCAAACTCATCTGACGATAGTACTTCAGAGACGCATCTCAGAATTGAACGAGGATTTCTTCTTTTAGCTGGTGATTTGCTGTAGTTATTCCCAGCTCTCGTTAATTAATCATGGATACGTTCAGAATATACTAGGCATTATGCTGTGACACCTGGCACTATTATATGTTTCTGGTTATCTCATTTACGTGTAGAATAGTAGCGACGTTTTCTTTTCTTCATTCGATCTTGCTGTCAATCATCGTGAGTCAGACTGGGGAGCCGGCCCCTTCGTTGTCTCATCAGCCATCGAGGAAGGAAGAGCTGAGATGCAACGAAATGGTATTTAATATTGATTTTGAGATGACCGCAAAATGAAGAGCCTCGCAAAAATATCTTTGCATCTTTCAACGTGCATCAGCCTAGCTGTTAGCCGCGAGGACATGGACCGTCTTTTCATTTCTGGAGACGGGTATAAACACTGCCTCTCACTTGGAAGAAGTAGAGGTATTTTTATATATATGTTTATCTATTTTAGAAGACATATAAGATAATATTATTATAGAACATGTTATCCAGACGTTTTATCATAGACGGTTTATCATTTTTTGCAATGTCATCGTGGAACGATTTTTTAACAAATCGTTTATGGGCTGATGGAGACCGTTGACAGATATCGGTGTGCCTTAATCTGGAAGAGCACGAAATTAAGTAGTCCATAGGGGACACTGCCTCGTGTCTTAGGGGGAGGTCTGCTCGCCGTATGAACTTGCGGCTGCTCAGCTACGCCCACTGCATTGGATCGATGGATGTGGGTTCAGCGCACTGGCACGTCCCGCGCTTGGGCTGCTGCCGAACCACGCCATGCTAGCTACCAGTCCACTTTGCTCACAGGAGCCTGAGACGGCTAAGCAACTTTTCATGCGGTGCTCTTGGTCCCGCCAGTTTTGGCTGCTTGTCTTGCGCTGGAGCTGGCCACGACGGCAGGATTCCCTCGACCCCGAGCTAGCAGTAGCAGGGATCACGACGATCTTATTTTGTTTGGCTGTACACGTCGCACACATGTCTCGAAAGGTCAAAACTGATCAGCCTTTTTCATTCACATGCTATCTATTTCGAAAGACTGGAATTTTGTGTTCCGCTCAGCTTCCGCCACCCCTTTCGTTCTCTTCGTGTGAATCATAGCTCGTGAAAGCGACCGAAAAGCAGCGGTTGGATCCAAGTTGGGCACGAGCCGTCGCTAGTTACTGCTACGGTGTTCGTGATCGCTCGCGATCACGCAATGGTATCTCTCGGAAATCTGCATGACAGAATATTTAGTTATTTGCAATGGCAGCTGATCGAGGCGGATTGGCTGGACGAGAGCACATCGAATGTCCGAATCATCTGAGACAGCACGCCATGCGCATGCGCTTGCCGAAGATGTACTAGCAGCTCCTATCTTTGTGAACGTTGCTTTCACGCACGCGTGCGAGCATCTGAAAGCAACCTTGCGACTAGATGGGATTCATAATTTCATATGGCACGTATATATCGGCTCAGATATATACCTGCTTCGATACGGTAACGCGGCGCTATCAGTTTATGCGGGCCTGTAGACTTGCACTGATTCCTGACGAATACAGCAAGTTCCATTGGAAACAGAACGGAAAACGCAAAAGAATATGGTTCTCTTGCAGAAAGGCGCAACAGGTTGTCAAGCTGAGACCTGAGGGAGGTCTTGTACTTATCGTTGCATTTACCGACGGATATTCGAATCATGCACATATATCGTGCATAGGGCTATCTGTTGACTCTTTCATGCACGTTTCAACTTACGTACTGCATTTATGTAACGGAAATGTGAGCGTTTCAAAGTATCACCGAAAGGGTGGTCTTTCTAGACTTCTGCCCTAGCACACTGCTAGCTAGGCCTTTGCTTCTCGTTTTGTGGGAGCGGCGGTCGGGCGAGCCGAATTTTGGGAGGATATATAGTGCCCGCAAGCCGAGAATAACCATACCTCGAACAAACTTCTTACATGTAAATGTTTTTTTTTAATTGAAAGTTGCCTTCGATTGGAGTTAAACTAGAGCGGGGTCCGAAGACTCCATAGAAAGATTACGACGCACAATTACATGGAGGACCGTAAAAAGTAAAGAAATTGCAAGGCAGCCCTTTGAGGACACGCCCAAGAACAGAACACGTCAGTGGACGCGCATCAGCTAGCACACACTGTGTTGTGACATGTCCAGGAGAGAACTCCACCACTGACCAGAACATTGGTGGTCATCGACGAGCCGCCGTCACTAGTCACCACCAGCGGCAAAGACGAAATCATTATTGCACAAAACTTATCACAAAATGGTTCAGTACCCTCATCAAAGAGATGAGTTTCTAAATTGTCTATACACTTATGTTTGTGATAAGAAAATGGATCATAGACGGTTCTCAAGAATACTTGATGATGATAAGTTCAAAAAATAAAAAAATAAAAAAAGGATTGCCGGTTGCCGGCGTTGCCACCAGACCATCGGCTTAAACGTTTGCCCTGCCAACCACTCGCTCCGATGATACTGGCTGCTCCACCTCCAGCTACCTCGTGTTTGATGACGACACGCCGCCACCATATCCGACTACCTCAAGCTTGGGGATGACGAGGTCTTCATCATGTCAGCATGTCGGCATGTCGGCCGCCACCACCGCCTTTCTCTCCAAGTCATCCTCCCCGTCTTGGCTCAGGGTGTGGGAGAGGGAGAGAGCTGTGTATGAGGCTCCTAGAGAGAGAGGGGAAGCATGTGGAGTTTGCTAGGGTTGCTAAATGGGGTGAGGACATTTTATACTGCCGGTTAAAATAGGCCAATTGGGGCGAAATGGACGATTTGGGCCTGAACATGCATAGACCGGCTCCAACCCTACAGCTGGTCATCGGCATAGTCTGCATGCCATCACTATTTATTGGCGTGTACATCCGAAACTATGATCACAGATCTGATTCCTCTCCTTAGCTTCTTCCTCAACACGTGACCATGGTGATAGCATGCAAGACTTTGTCGAGGACGAGCTCTAGGGTTGGAGGCTCATCACATCTTAGACAGTTTTTATCAAAATATACAAACTGTCTGTATTGATGCGTCTAGCTAGGATGACTAGTAGTGACCCAAGGAAGAAGCCTCTAGAGAGCCCCTTGAGGGAGTGGAGGATAGATTTAAGGCCGTTGGTGCCGAGGATGTAGAGGATGCGTGTGCACCCAGACAACGATGACGAGCTGCCGGAGTTGAAGATGATGAAGAAGCTTGACCAGAAGTCTGAGAGCAGCTCTCTGCCAGCGCAGACGATGGACCACGACCTCAACACCAGCTGGAAGAGGAGGCTGCGTCATAGATCCGCAAAGAGCTCATGCGCCACCTCCGTGCTGCCCTGCCTCGACCTCAAGGAGAGCATGAAAACAAGCTTGGTTAATGGTGCTGGCCGGCCAAATCTTGGAGGAGCATCTCTGGTAACACCAAGAAAACAAGTAGGCAGGGCCTTTTGTTGGATCTAAGGAAAAGCAGGGAGAGGGGAATGAGACCAGCGAGAGGCAAGGACATGGTCTCTGGCATGGATCAAGGGAAGAGCACGGATCCAGCAAGTACTCCAACCCTACAGCTCATCCTTGGCACAGTCTACATGCCATCACCATGGTCAGGCGCTTGAGGAAGAAGCTGAGGAGAGGAATCGTGTTGGGGAAGGGGTCCCCGCGCTACCCGGTTCCGACATTTTCTGTACTTAAGGGAGATCCGCGCAGTACCGTGACGACTCCGACCTCGTCGCGATGCCAAGACCGCTCGATGCCAACACCGCGACAACTCCAACCTCGTCGCGATGCCAAGACCGCTCGATGCCAACACCGCGACAACTCCAACCTCGTCGCGACACCGAGACCGCTCAACGCCGAGACCGTGACGGCGACAAGTCCGCGCGTGACAGGCAGGACCCACGGGATATTCCCGGAATATTCCCGAAGGAAAAGACCTATGTGCCCCTAGGGGCGTTAGTATATTTAGGGGCATAATTGTAAAACGCCTGAGGGCATTGCTGTAATCTCCCCTACCCCTCCTTTTTCCCTATAAATAGAGGGACACCCCTCCCATTTGGGGGGATCCCAGAAATTCTGAAATCACTAGTTGGCTTGCTCCTCCACTTCTTCTGTTTGCAACCTCGCTGCGAGTTCGAACGTCTTCGCGTCGCGCAACCCGCGTGTGCGGCAGCGGTGTCTTCACACGACGTAGTTTCCCGTGCAACCCTGCGTCGGTCCGTGGAGCCGTACGGGGGTACCACAAGTTCACTGTCTAGTCCTCGTTGCTACGACAGTTGGCGCCGTCTGTGGGAAGCTAACAAGAAGCCGTGTGACGAAGACCGCAGCCACCACCGGGACCGTGAAGACGCCACCGTCGACCCGCAGGACGATCAAAACCATGCCGCCCAAGAAGCGAGGAGGAACGAAGCGGAAGGCCGTTGCCACCGCCACGGCGAGCGCAAGAGCAACGACCCGAAGGACGGCGCGTACCGAGGCGCGCGTAGCGAACGCTGCACCCAACCCCTCCACCGACGCACAGGTAGTCGGCTCAGAAGCCTCCGCCCAAGCTGCCAACAGCGAGGCGGAAATCGAGGCCCTAAGGCAGCAAGCTGCGGAAGCAAACCGGAAGGCGGAGGAGCTGCAGGCTGGGCTGGAAGCACTCAAAGCCGATGGCCTGCGCATGGAGGGGCTCTTACGCGAGGCCACCGAAGCACGCGCACGACCGGCAGCGGCGGTGGACACGGCGAGCCCGGCCCTCGATGCTGCGACGGCACAGGCTGACGCCCTTCGCAACCAGCAAGCGCTAGGACGCGCGGCGGCAATGGAGCAAGTCCAAACAAACCCACAGGTCGCCGAAGAACAGCGACGCCGACTCCAGGAGACAGTTGCGCGCGCGAGACCTGCGACCCCGCCGGGAACCTCGGAAGCGGAAGCGCTGCGAGCGGAAATTCGGCGGAGACGCGAAGCGGCCCTCGCCACCCTGCGCGAGACGGACGCCATCCTGGACAGCGCCGAAGACGCCCGCGAGTACGTCGCCGCACCAACTACCCACGCCGCGAGGCACGAAGTCATCAACATCGCCGACGACCGAAGTCCCCTCAGCCCCGGGCTCGAAGCAAAGCCGTGGCCACACAAGTTCCGTCTCGCGGATCTCCCGAGCTATGCAGGTGACGCCGACCCAGCCGAGTTCACCCGCGTGTACGAGGCCGCCGTATCTGCGGCGGGAGGGAACGAAGCCACCATGGCGAAGAGCCTCCTCCTCAAGCTCTCTGGGATAGCGCGGTCGTGGTACCTCACGCTCTCCGCCGGCTCGGTATACTCCTGGGAGCAACTCCGCCAGCTGCTGCACTCGCGCTTCCAGGGAAACAAGACCAAGGCCGTGACAGCTGCGGATCTCTATGCGCTGGTCCAAGGACCGCGGGAAACCATCCAAGCATTTCACAAGCGCTTCGCCAACGTGCAATGTCAGATACGCAGCATCACCGACGAAAGCGTGTGCTCCGCCGCGCGAAGGTCCATCTGGAACCCGGCCCTGTGCGCCAAACTGGACCGGAGCCCGCCAACCACCATCCAAAAATTGTACGACACCATGGAGAGATACGCTCTTCAAGAAGAAGGAGAACTCCAGCTGCGAAACAAGGCGCTGGCGGTCGCCAGGCAGCCTAAGGCGACTCATGATGACCCTCAGCCACGCCATCGTGGTGTGCACCAAGTGGACGGATACGACGAGCGGTCCCCCACCCATCCCAGGCGTGGCGACGACCGTGACCAAGCGCGGAGTCATGAGCGCCCCGAGGACCGTGACCCCGTGCGTCGGGGTCTCCACGGCGGCGAGCGAAACCACGATCATGGTGGAGGACGTGGCAACCGTGGCCGACAGAGCCATCAACATGCTGCCGGGAACGGCAACCACGCGAGGAAGTTCTGCGAGCTACACCGGTCATACAACCACTCCACCGCCGAGTGCGATGTGATCCGCAGGACGCGCGAGCAGCTTCGCCCAAGACCGACGGATAATGCTCGACCCCCAGCACGGGCTCCCGCCCCAAGGGAGCCATGCCTTCAGTTGCCACCGCCACCGCCCCTTCCCCAGGGCGCGGCACCGGTACAAGTGATCAACCCGCACCGTGTTATCCACGCCATCATAGGAGGCAACGCGCATACCTTCCCGTCCAAGCGCCAAAGGCGCGCGTATGCCCGACAGATAAGCCACATCGCCTCCTTTCCGCCCACTGAGCTCCCTGCTTGGGCGTCCACACCCGTGACCTTCGGGCCTGAAGACGCCGTGGGAGTCACCCTCCCTCATCATGACGCGCTCGTCATAACCGCGATGATCTCGGATGCGGAGGTGCGTCGCGTCTTCGTCGACGGGGGGAGTTCCGCGGACATCATGTTCTCGTCAACCTTCAAAGAGATGGGCATACCGTCATCACTCCTCCGAGCCCCAGGCATCCCCTTGCTGGGCTTTGGAGGCGAGCCAATCGCCGCCATGGGACGCATCGAGCTCCCTGTCACGTTCGGCTCGGGTAATTGCTCCCGCACCGAGAACATCACCTTCGACGTCGTCGACCTACCGTACCAGTACAACGTCATCATGGGGCGGGTGTCACTCAACAAGTTCGGCGCTATACCCCACCACGCATACCTGTGCATGAAGGTCCCAGCACAGCAAGGCGTCATCACGGTGCGCGGGGATCAAAACTTGTCCCGAAGAATCGACGAACGAGCACAAGCTGTCAACTGCTACGTCCACAACGTACAGTTAGAAGAAGGCCCGACGGGGCCAGGGACTCACCCCTTGCCAAGCGCAGGGCGATGGACCCCGAAGCCGAAGCCGGACGGGGAGACACGTGCCATTCCCCTACGCGACGACGCTCCGGGTAAGACCGCGCTCCTTGGGGCGGATCTTGCTCCGGAGGTGTCTGAAGAGATCCTCAAGGTCCTCCGGGACAACGCCGACATCTTCGCTTGGGAACACGAGGATCTCCCAGGTGTCCCACGGGAGATCATCGAGCACAGGCTGTACGTCCGCCCGGACGCCCGCCCCGTGAAGCAAAGGATGAGGAAGATGTGCGCCGAGCGCCAGCAGGCGGCCCGCGAACAGGTCAACGAGCTTCTGAAAGCCGGAGTCATTCGAGAAGTCTTGCACCCTGAGTGGCTCGCCAACCCTGTGCTCGTGAAGAAAGCCAACGGCAAGTGGCGCATGTGCGTCGACTACACCAGCCTCAACAAGGCATGTCCGAAGGACGAGTTCCCGCTCCCGCGCATCGACCAACTCGTTGACGCCACGTCCGGCTGCGAGCTCATGAGCTTCTTGGACGCATTCTCAGGGTACCACCAAGTCTGGATGGCCGAGGATGACGAGGAAAAAACGAGCTTCATCACGCCATCGGGGACTTTCTGCTACGTGCGCATGGCGTTCGGCTTAAAAAACGCCGGAGCATCCTTCGCCCGCTTAGTGCAGAAGGCGCTCCACGCTCAAGTGGGGCGTAACGTCGAGGCCTACGTGGATGACGTGGTCGTCAAAAGCACCATCGCACGCTCTCACGCGCGGGACTTGGAAGAAACGTTCAGCAATCTCCGCGCGTCTGGGATGAAGCTCAATCCCGAGAAGTGTGTGTTCGGGGTGCAGGCGGGTAAACTGCTGGGTTTCCTCGTGTCCAAAAGAGGGATTGAGGCTAACCCAGCCAAGATCAAGGCCGTGCTGGACATGCCCCCCCCCCAAAATGTTAAGGAAGTGCAGAAGCTCACTGGGCGCCTTGCCGCGCTAGGAAGATTTGTGTCCAGGTCCGCCGAAAAGGGACTTCCGTTCTTCAGGGCCCTTAGGGGCTCATCCAGTTTCGAGTGGGGTTCTGACAGCCAGCAAGCATTTGATGAGCTCAAGGCATACCTAACTTCACCTCCGCTGCTACAAAGCCCAACCCCGGGGGAGACCCTGCTCCTGTACTTGGCCGCGACACCGGGAGCCGTGAGCGCAGTACTAGTTAAGGAAAGAGACCGTATCCAGCACCCGGTCTATTATGTATCTGAGTCGCTTCAAGGCGCAAGGGTTCGCTACACCGAGCTAGAGAAGCTTGCTTACGCTCTCCTCATGGCATCAAGGAAGCTTCGGCATTACTTCCAGGCACACCCCATCCAAGTACCATCCTCATACCCTATTGGCGAGATGCTCCGCAACAAAGAGGCCTCAGGACGCATCGGGAAGTGGGCGACAGAGCTCGCACAATTCACCGTCGAGTTCCTCCCTCGCACGGCGATCAAGTCACAGGCCCTCGCGGACTTCGTGGCAGAATGGGTCGCTTCCGAGCACCCAACTCCCCCGGGACACGCCGAGCCAGTATGGACCGTCTGCGTGGACGGCTCATGGTGCGCCGAGGGCACCGGCGCAGGAGCAGTCCTTGAATCGCCGGAAGGGGCACGCACTTCATTCGCCGCCCGACTGGAGTTCAAGGCCACCAACAACATCGCCGAGTACGAAGCCCTACTACTCGGCTTACGCAAAGCGCGGGCCGCGGGAGCCCGACGGGTGTTAGTCAAGAGCGACTCCCAGCTCATCGCGGGACACGTTGACAAGAGCTATCAAGCAAAAGAGCCAGAAATGATCAAGTACTTGGCCGTGGCGCGGGCGATGGAGAAGCACTTCTCGGGATTCACTGTTCGTCCCATCCCCCGGGGCGAGAACACGGAGGCAGACATGCTGGCCCGAGCGGCAAGTACTTCCGTGGGCATGCCGCCTGGTGCCTTCTACGAAGTCCTCACAACCCCAATGACGAAAGGGCTGCCGGAGGTGAACATCATAACCCCGCAGGACTGGCGAACGCCCATGATACGGTACCTTGTCAATGAGACTGAGCCCGAAGACCACGTCGAGGCCCGCCGGCTCAAGGCGCGGGCAAGGGGCTTCGTCATCCACCGAGGCTCCCTGTACAAGCGCGGCGTGTGCGCGCCGTACCTCAAATGTATCTCGAAGGAGGAAGGGGCCGAGCTGGTTCGGGACATACACGAGGGGCTGTGTGGATCCCACCTCGCTCCGCGCGCTCTAGTCTCCAAGGCTTTCCGTCAAGGCTTCTACTGGCCAACGGCGCTACACAACGCGCAAGACTTGGTGAAACTGTGCCCGGCGTGCCAATGGATGGGACGAGGCACGAACCTTCCGGCGCACAACCTGCAGCCCATCCCACCTTCATGGCCACTCGCACGCTGGGGGGTCGACCTGGTTGGCCCGTTCAGGACCGCGAGCCATGGCGCTAAGTTTGTAATTGTGGCAGTCGATTATTTCTCCAAGTGGGTAGAGGCAGAACCGCTCATCAAGATCACCTCCGCCTCTGTGCAGAAGTTCGTATGGAAGAATCTGATATGCCGCTTCGGCGTCCCGCGCGAGATCACAGTCGACAATGGCACCCAGTTCGACGCCGAGCCATTCCGCAAGTTCTGTATTTCACTTGGCGTCAACCTCTGCTTCGCCTCCGTGGCCAACCCTCGGGCGAACGGTGCTGTCGAGCGCGCTAACGGCATCCTCCTCCACGGCTTGCGCACACGTCTCTTCGACCTCCCCAAAGGGCGCTGGGCGGACGAGCTCCCCAACGTGCTGTGGTCAACTCGCACTGCCGCCAGCAGAGCCACGGGCTTCACCCCGTTCAAGCTGCTCTTCGGCGACGAGGCTGTCACTCCCGAAGAAATCAAACTAGGTTCCTCTCGCACCGAAACGCCGCCTGAAGACGAGACACGCAAAGCCTCCCTCGACGGCCTTGATGCGCTGAGACAAGACGCCACACTCAACATCGAACGCTATCAAGCATCCATGGCAAAGGCGTACAACAAAGCCGTTCGTCCGCGTCCCCTCCAGGTGGGTGACCTCGTCTTGAAGAAAAAGGCGAACCCCGAAGCCGACGGGAAGCTGAGCTCCAAGTGGGAAGGGCCGTACGAGATCGTCAGCCAGTCGCGCCCAACGTCATTTCGACTGAAGACACTTGAGGGTGAAGAGCTGAAGCACAGTTGGAACACGATCAACTTGAAGAAATATTACGTGTGAAGCCGCCAGGGACTCGGGAAGACCTCACTCATTTTGTAGGCCAACCGTGGCCGAGACCGCTGCGTCGGTCCAAGCATTTACTTACCCTCTTTAAATTCTTCCAAAGTGCCGCTGCGTCGGCCATTGTTAGATTTCCCAAGGAGTGTCATCTTGTCACGACCTTTTCGTATCCTTGTAACAAATGCTAAAGTCATCTCATGACATATATATATACGTATGAAACTGCCACACCAGGTGTGAATGCCGAGGTCCACTCGCCTACATCGCGTGCCTGTCTAAACAAAAGCCTCCTCGCGTTGGCCGGGAGGAACCACCTCCCCCACGCGGGCCGAGCACCTAAATCTCCTCGTGTGCGCTGGGAAGCCCCATCTCCCCCGCATGAGTCGAGTCAAAAGCCTCCTCGCGTTGGCCGGGAGGAACCACCTCCCCCACGCGGGCCGAGCACCTAAATCTCCTCGTGTGCGCTGGGAAGCCCCATCTCCCCCGCATGAGTCGAGTCAAAAGCCTCCTCGCGTTGGCCGGGAGGAACCACCTCCCCCACGCGGGCCGAGCACCTAAATCTCCTCATGTGCGCTGGGAAACCCTGTCTCCCCCGCATGAGTCGAGTCAAAAGCCTCCTCGCGTTGGCCGGGAGGAACCACCTTCCCCGCGTGGGCCGAGCGCCTGAACATCCTCGTGTGTGCTGGGAGGCCCCGCCTCCCCCGCACAAGTCAAGTCAAGCCTCAGGATGGCTAGAAGAAACGTCCCCCGCGCAAATCGAGTATTGTCACTCTCTGGCACGGACTCACCACCGCATAAGCAAACAAAATGCACATTAGTATACCGACCCAGCGCGCACGCTGTCGCAGGCAGAGCACCGAGTACTCCCCACATTTATTAGGGCAAGGGCCCGGATTCAACACCTAACTATTTAGTGCGAAAGGAGAACACGAGGTCGTAAGGCGACTGCTTGCGTCCCCGCCAAGCCGAGGGACGCAAAGTTTTTTTATTGGGAGGCAAGGTACCAAGTACCGTGCGCAATATCGCGAGAGGTTATGAAATACTACACCCATCAAAGCACTCATTGACGCAAGGAGCCAAATACCGTACACGACGCCGCGCGGGGCTACATCCACCAAGGCGCACTCGCGCGCTAGCCAACTCAGGCACCTCCACCAGCAACTAGCAGCGATGCTGCATGAAGCCTGAAACGAACGCCATCAAGTCAGCGGCACCCCTCAACGTGCGCATATCGACAAGGGGCTCGCGTTGCGGAGCCACCTCACTCCCCACCAGGTGCAAACCCTGCAAGTACCACAGCTAAGAAACCTTGAACTCACAAGTCAAAGCGAAGAAGACATCGATTTCCCAAAAGCCTTTATAAATCTATCACCAGGGCTACATACAAGTCAGGTACCAAAAGCACGACCACGTCGGCACAACCAAAAAGGGGAGCTTCTTCACACTGAGCGAAGCCAGAAAGTCGACATAGAAGTAAACGGACGAAAGAAACCCGACGCTCCCAGCCAAAAGCTACAAAAAAAAGGAGAAGCTAAAGAGACCTCACACCTCGGAGAGAGGACCGGAACCGACGCCCGCGCTCTCAGGAACCGAGGCCACCGCCCCCGCCTCGGCAACACGGCGAGCTTCCGCCACGGCGCTGAGGTACGCCTGGCCGTGTGCTGCCCACACGGTGAGGAAGGCACCCGAATCCGCCTTGACCTCCCTGAGGAAGCCCCGAAGGTCGCGATACCGAGGAGCCTTGCCCTGAAGCGGCACAAGCATGCCCGGCGAACCAACCCCGACGTGCCGAACGCACGAGAGCACGAGATCGGCGGTTGCCAGCGCGCAGTCCTCGTTGCGCCGACTCTCGCCACGTCGCACAGCGTCACAAGCTGACGTCGCCCACTGCAGCAGGCTGGCCGTCTCCCCCTCTCCCTCGCCTGAGAAGGGGTCGACCCCCGCCTTGGAGGCCTCGCACAGGTCACGCAGTGCCGCGCACATGGTCGACGCCTGAGCAGAAACCTCACAGCGATGGGCCCGCTCCGCCTCCAACGAAGTCTGGAGGGAGTCCGCACGCCTCACGGTAGCGGCCAAGCACGTGTTGAGCTCTGTGTTCTCCCGACGCAACCCGTCCAGAAGTGCCTCCGCCTCAGCCTTCGCCTTCTCAGCGTCATGCAGCGCGGTCACAACCCGCCCCTGAGCGGCCCACGCACGCGACATGTGCTCCACCGCGAACAAACCCTACATCACAAAGAATGACCCGAGTCAGATAAACAAACCCGCGCAAGCAAGTGACCGAAGAACCAAAACTTATCTTACCTTCAAAAGCGAGGATCGTGCCGTGTCGCACGCCTGACCCACGGTCAATCCCAGGAACGCGGACTCCAGATCGGCAACAGCAATCCGCTCGGCGGCCTCCTGGTAGAACTCCGCCTCCACGGCGGTGTCGGTGAAGTGCGAGGGAGTGAGGCGCCCCGCCAAGCGGAGCGTGCCCGCCACCCTTGGTGGAGCGCTATCTCCAGTAGCTGCCAGGAGTGTCACAGGAGACTGCGCCGAGTGCGAGGCGGAGTTGGGGGCTGGCGACGCCCCCGCTGGCGCCGGCTCCTCGTCACTCCCCGGCGCCTCGGCTGGGACAGCCACGACGTCGACGACCCGGGGCGAGAGGACGATCACGTCGTCGTCAGAGTCAAGGTGGAGCACCCCCGAGGGAGGCGTCGGGACACGCACGTCGCGGCCCCTCAGCGCCGCCTCAAGCTCGCCAGCAAAGACGCCCGCCCCTACGTCGGGCGCGGTCTGCGTCTCCTCCGTGTCACCCGCGTCACCATCATCGTCGTCGTCTAGCGCGGACTCGCCGTCCCACCCGGTGCCACCAGGGGGGATGACACCGAAGAGGCCCTTCCCGATCCCGGGCCCCAAGCGAGGAGGAACAAGGATGGCGGCGTCCTCGGGAGCAGCATCACCTCGCACGATGTCGCCAGGAGCCGCGCCGCCTCGAACTCGCACAGTCGGTGAAGTGGCGGACGAGCCGGACTTGTCCACACGGGAGCCAGACGCTCGCTTCGAGGAAGGGGCCTCCCCCGCGTCGCTGGGCCGGGGACGCTTGGAGCTCCCCACACGCATCTCCTCGCTAGTCAGGGGCTTAGGACGCGCAGGCACCTCCAGCTTGTAGTACGCGCACCCCCTGTTCTCCCGACCTTCAGGGAGTGATTGGAGTAGCGTCCACTCCCTCACAATGAGCCGCCCCAGGAGCTCCGATGCCGCGTCCTCGGCGTGACGAAGCCCGACACCTGTCGCAAGGCGAACGAGGATGAGTAGCCAACGACAATAAAGTATATGGAAGGGTGGGAGAGTTGAGTATCAGAAATGAGGCAAGGAAGACATACCCTCTCGGAGAGGACAACGCTGAAAGGCACATCCGCTCGCCCCCACCCTTGGAGGACAAGGAACGAGCTCCAAATCCCAATCTGTTGAGAGTGGGTCGATCCCCAGCAGGCAGAACTCCTCGACGAGGTCGCGCATCCCAAACCGACGCGACATACGCCCGAGCGCCTTGATCCGGGTCGTCTCCGTGCTGGACAAGTCAACGGGCACTGCACCGCTCACCTGAAAGGAGTCTGTGACAGGGGCGAACCTCTTCTCGTCGTCGCGGAAGAAGAACCACGCCTTCTCCCAATCGCCCCATTGGCCCTTGGACGCCTGGGCCGGGTAGTCAACGGAAAGGCCCTTCCGCGGCGCGCGCTTCCTGAAGCTCACCGCGCCGATGCGAGAGAGAAAGTCACCGCTCTTCATCTCGAGGAGAGTGGTAGAGACCACAGGCTCGTAGAACCAAGCGAAGAGTCGCGGGGTGGCCTTCATCTGCATGGTCCTCAACGCCCACTCGAAGACCGCTAGCTTCACGAACACCGACGGGTGAAGGTCGGAAACCCTGACTTGGTAGTACTCCAGGAAGTCGTGGAAGAACCCGCATGCCGGCAGGCAGAGCCCCGCATCGAACTGCGCGGCGAAGACGACGACGCCGCTGCCATCACCGCTGTCGCGCCTCACGTTCGCTGGGGGGACTACACCGGGGCACCTCTTCTCCTGAGTGGCGGCGGGAAGCTTGCCGGCCCGCACCAGGACGTCGATCAGCTCTTGATCAGCAGTGGAGCGCCCAATCCACGAAGTGTACTTCATCCCCTCGACGGACTTGTCCTTAGCCATCGCTCCCTACACGCACGAGTAAAAATGAGAAGACAGCGCTACCGCGCCGACAACGACTCACAAAGACACGGTGCCAAGTGCGTAGCGAAGCTGAAGACGAGGGTGCACGCATGACAAAATCGACGACCAACGCGTACCTCGTCACGCCGCGGTGGGAGCCCGGCGTCTGCCGCAGTGACCGGGTGTCTGGAGCTGCGTGGTACGCTGGGCACGGGAGTCTGGTGTCGAGCCCTCGAGAGCGCCCGTCCAACCACCTCGCGGTCTTGTCGCCGCCTCGCGTCACGGTGGACCTGAACGCGCCTGGCCGCTCCACGGCCTTGACGGGGAAAGCCGCCCACGTCACGTCCGCTCCGCTGCTGCTCCCTCAGTGGAGACCTCGAAGACTGCCCACGTCGAGCGGGGCTACGGCCGACTCGGCGAGCACCGTCGCCGTCCTCGCGTCGTGTCGCGCCGCTCCTTGCGCCCCGAATAGGAAGCCTCGCCAGCGCGCCCTCCACGTCGCCCCGGAGTGTCACGGGGGTCTTGAGTGAACGGGACCGCGGTCGATGCGACGCGGTCGCTGCGACGGGTCCCGTCACTATCTCCTCGCTTGTGCGTCCTCCACGTCGCCCCGGAATGTCACGGGGGTCTTGAGCAAACGAGACCACGATCGATGCGACGCGGTCGCTGCGATGGGTCTCGTCGCTACCTTCTCACCGAGCGATCCCAACGGCCGTGAACTGGACAGGCGTAGAAGCAGCCCAACCTGCGGTGTTCCTGTGCGAACAATAAGACAAGCGCAGCAGTAAGAGGAGTCATCGAGCGGAATGCCTCGCGCCCAGCAACCAAGGCGCACACGAGCACGATGTCGTCACGGCATGTGCGAGCGTTATGCCATTAATCAAACCAAAAGGGCGAGGATAACGACGAGAGTACGGCGTGTGTGAGCATGGCATTGACGACTCCCGATCATTCGAATCAACTCTTACGGACATGGCAAAAAACAGACAAAAGCGACAAGCAACTACGCATGCGATGGCAACGCGGTGCCCGAATTCATCTAATGCATCACAATGAAAAATAAAACAGTAACAGTCCATTGTTTAGAACAGATGCGCGCCACGGCGGCCCCTCACCTACGCACTGTCCTACGCACTGTCTGTGTGCTACGCATAAGTTGAATATCATACATTAACGTTCCATCTCATACAGGCATCTCCAATTTCACCCGACGACTGTGAGCCAATAAAAAAAAATTATTACGCACGAGCCGGGATGGTCACCCTTGGAGCGTAAGGGCTGCGATGACTCGGCGCGTAACAGCAGTGGCACCACTCCCAACCTGCAGGAGAGAAAGACGCGGACGGACCGAGGGAACGGCAGCAACCCCAGGCGGCCCACGGTCGGCGGCGGCTCCTCGAGGCCGGTGGCAGGCGGCCCACGGCCGGCGGCGACACCCAAGGCGGCGCGGCGGGCCCAGGCGGCGTGGCGGAGGCCCGAGCGGCCCGGAGGCGGAGACCCGAGCGGCGCCGGAGACGGAGGCTCGAGGCCGGCCGGGGAAGGCGGCGTGCCGGAGGCCCGAGCGGCCCCGAAGGCGGGGGCCCGAGCGGCGCCGGAGGCGGAGGCCCGAGGCCGGCCAGGGGACGGCGGCGTGGCGGAGGCCCAAGCGGCGCCGGAGGCGGAGGCCCGAGCGCCCCGGAGGCGGAGACTCGAGGCCGGCCGAGGAAGGCAGCGGGGCGGAGGCCCGGGGCCGGCGGGGCGAGAGGCCGGCGCGGCGGCGCGGCACACGGCGGGGGCCCGGCGGCGCAAGGCGGCGGCGGCGCACGGCTGGGGGCGGCGGCGCACTGTGGAAGAGGCAAGGCGCGGGGGCTGCGTGGGGTGGGGTTGGGGGCGGCAGCTCAGAGGGGCTTTTATAGCCCGGGCGCCCCCCCCTCCAACCCTAAGATGAATGGGCCCTGGCCCATTTCGGTCGGTCGGCACGCACCAAGCAGCACAAGAAAAAAAAAGAAGAAAAGGAAAAAGGAAAGAAGAGGAAAAAGAAAGAAGAGAAAAGAAAGAAGAGAAAAGAAAAAAAAGAGAAAAAGAAAGAAGAGAAAAGAAAGAAAAAAAAAGAGGAAAAAATCTGGCCCGCGGGGGGCTCCGCAGGGGGCTCCGCCCCCCGCACCCCCCGGGGATAACTGTGCACCTTCGAACCCCCCCGATGGCTTGACTGGAGCTCGAATCGCGTATCAACAACCAAATCGCAGAAGATAGGGCCCTAGTGGTCGGTTCGGGCCGCGCATCGACCCCTCAAGAATCGGTGCGCCGCCTCGGGCGCTCGCTAGCCGATCGCCCAAATCGACGAGGGACTACTGTTGGGGAAGGGGTCCCCGCGCTACCCGGTTCCGACATTTTCTGTACTTAAGGGAGATCCGCGCAGTACCGCGACGACTCCGACCTCGTCGCGATGCCAAGACCGCTCGATGCCAACACCGCGACAACTCCAACCTCGTCGCGATGCCAAGACCGCTCGATGCCAACACCGCGACAACTCCAACCTCGTCGCGACACCGAGACCGCTCAACGCCGAGACCGTGACGGCGACAAGTCCGCGCGTGACAGGCAGGACCCACGGGATATTCCCGGAATATTCCCGAAGGAAAAGACCTATGTGCCCCTAGGGGCGTTAGTATATTTAGGGGCATAATTGTAAAACGCCTGAGGGCATTGCTGTAATCTCCCCTACCCCTCCTTTTTCCCTATAAATAGAGGGACACCCCTCTCATTTGGGGGGATCCAAAAATTCTGAAATCACTAGTTGGCTTGCTCCTCCACTTCTTCTGTTTGCAACCTCGCTGCGAGTTCGAACGTCTTCGCGTCGCGCAACCCGCGTGTGCGGCAGCGGTGTCTTCACACGACGTAGTTTCCCGTGCAACCCTGCGTCGGTCCGTGGAGCCGTACGGGGGTACCACAAGTTCACTGTCTAGTCCTCGTTGCTACGACAAATCGGATGTGGGATCATAGTCTCGGATGTACACGACAATAAGCAGTCACGCACGGTGAGCATCTGCAGTGGTTCATCTCTTATCTTATCTCTAAACTCTCCATGCCATCTCGTTGCGAGAAGCGATCGTTGCATGATGAAACGATTGGTCGCTCTCCTCGCGTTCGCTCTCCTCCAAATATGATTTTGTTGACGCGGTTGGCCATACCGATGGCCGACGCATAACTATTAGAGGTACCCTTAGAATGTCGAAGGTTTAGGATGAATCTGCAATCTTACAGAGCATGAGCATGCAATCCCATACAAACGCACTCACGCTCACGTGAAAATTGAATGTCTAGACGCGTCGAAAATTGCGAGCCCTGTTCGGAAAAAATGAATTATTTTTCCTATTCTTGTAAAAGTTAAACTAATTCTATAAAAACCTACACAATTTATGTGAAATTCCTGCGATCTAAATTCTAAATACATACTGAGTTTTCTGTTTGAGGGAAAAATACATACGGAGTTTGTATTTCTGTTTTGAGCCTAATGCTCTGTTTGGATGTCTGTATTGGAGGCCTCCATATTGAATTGGTTTCAATTCCAATTCAGCGAGGAAACTGTAATGGACATGAATACGAATTCGGTTGTTTGGGTGTTAACTGAATTGGCTCACGGAATCTCAGTGAGGTTTCAATACGAAATCCTGTTTGGATGTCAAACTATGGAATTGCATAGTAACATGAGTATAAAAGATAATGCTGGAAAGAAGAGGAAGGGGAGCCAGGGAAGGGGAAGAATGAGAGGGAAGAAGAGGGGATCTGGCGGCCATGGGAGGAGGGGGTCCGGCGACTGAGGAGGATGGGGCCCGGCGGCTTAGGAGGAGGGGGGTCCGGCGGCCATGGGAGGAGGGGGTCCGGCAGCCGAAGCAGGGGTAGAGGAGGAGGGGGTCTGGCGGCTGAGGAGGAGGGGGTCCGGCGGCCATGGGAGGAGGGGGTCCGGCGGCCGGACCAGGGGTAGAGGAGGAGGAGGTCCGGCAGCTGAGGAGGAGGGGGACCGGCGACTGACTGAGGAGGGGGTCCGGCGGCCATGGGAGGAGATGGGGCAAAGGAGGAGGAGATGGGGCGGCCATGGGAGGAGGAGGAGATGGGGTGGCCATGGGAGGAGGAGGAGGAGAGCCGGCGAGGGGAGGTACCTGGGCGCCGCCTCCTCTTTTCCAGGTCGGGTCGCACGGGGGGCTGCTGTTTCCCTGTCGAGCGGGGGGGAATAAGGCAGTGAATTGTTTTCTTTTGCGGGATGGTTGATTTCAGGTCAAATCGGAGCGGGAGAGCTCGGAAACTTGGAGGCCTCGGCGCGTGCGACCGATTTCATGCCTGTATTCATTCTATTTCAGACTGCTGTTTTGGTGTGCATTCCAAACAACCGAATTGAGAGTTGAGGAATACCAAATTCAATTCGAGGCCTCAATACAGACATCCAAACGCAGCGTAAGTGATTTTGTACCTTAGCATGTGAGCACATGGAAATTGCAACTTCTTCAAGCCGGAGCCCATGGAGAAGGATAACAGAAGGCCTAATCTGAATAGAACGAGAAGCCTATTTGAGGCCCACTCGAACCCATCCCAAACCATGATGTAGACCCTCCAAGGCCACGGACTGCAACTCCTCCCTCCATCGCTGAAACCCTCCAAACCCTCAACCGCAATGGGCAGGAAACCCTCTACCTCCGCCTCCGCCTCCGCCGCCGCCGCTGCGGCGGCCGACCACGACTCCCTCGCCGCTAGCGCGAAGGCCGCCGAGCTCCTTGCGGCGGCAGCCGACCGCGACGGCGTCCAAGGGCATGCACTGTTCTTCGACGCCCTCGTGCAGCTTATCCCCCCGCGCTTCTACCTCTCCGCCGGCGACGAGGACCGCCCCTACTACCAGGGGCTCTCCAAGTCCGCCAAGGCGGCCATGAAAGCTCAGTCCCGCGCCAATCTCAAGGCTGCCCGCCGAGCCCGCCTCGACCCCGCGGGGCCGCCCTCCTCCACTCTAGACCTCCTCAAGAGGTCCGTCGCCGACCAAGAGGCAGAGGAGGAGCAGGATAAGTCGCAAGACGAAAGCCAGGAGTCCGAGGATGAGGCGAGCTCCGAGGATGACGACGATGACAATGAGGAAGAGGAGGATGAGAAGGAGGAGATACCGATCGCGCCGGCGGCAGTTGTTTCTGAGGACCGGTCGGTGACTTACGAGGAGCTGCGAGAACGGCTTCATCGCCGCATTTTGGAGCTCCGTGGGAACCGGTGCACCAGGCCGGAGTTCCTGAATAAGCCCAAAGAGAAGGGCAAGAAGGCGGCAAAGGGGAATAAAGTGAAGAAGGGGAAGGACGAGGGCAATAAGCGGAAGCGTGAGGATGGCACTGAGGATGCAGAGGGTACCGATGGGAAGAAGCACAAGAAGGAGGCTGATGAGAAGGCGCCGGATATCGTGTATGGGAATGTGTTGGTTGACCCAAAGGAAGCGAGGCGCAGGAAGAAGAGGAGGGTTAAGAATAAGAAGAAGGAGCTGGAGCAGGCTAAGCGGATGCAGTGTGCAAAGGAGGATCCAAAGAAGGCTACCAAGATAGCCTGGGATGTGGCAACAAGACGGGCTGCTGGGGAGAAGGTGCACGACAATCCAAAGTTGATTAAAGAGAGCATGAAAAAGGATAAGAAGCGGCAGCAGAAGCACGCTGAACAGTGGAAGGATAGGCAGAAGATGGTGGACAGCCAGAGGAAGGAGAAGCAGAATACGCGAAAGGAGAACATCCAGGAGCGGGCACAACAGAAGAAGATGCGCAAAATAGAGAAGCGTGAGAAGAAGCTTATGCGCCCTGGTTTTGAGGGGCGCAAGGAAGGATATGTCAATGAGTGACAGCTACATTGGTGATTAGAGGACTGAGGAATGAGGGAGTAATTGTATCTGCTTTGTTTTGCAAGGCTGCATATGTTGATGTTGGTATTCGAGATAGGTATCCAGGTCACGACAGTCATACTAAATTATAGCATAAAATTGGAACGTTTGGCAGGTCGTCTGGAAAAGATTTGAGATACTTCTTCAGCTGTATTTTCATTTGAGCTTAGATAAAATTGGCAAAAAAATATTTTTATGTTTGGCTTTGTAGTTTCCTATAGCACTAGACTGAGGAAATGGTAGTGTCGAATGATGCTTCAATGGATGCCTTTTTTTCTTTGTTATTTCTAGCAGTGGCCTGATAGAATGGTTATGTCAAATTATGCTTCAGTGATGATGTTTTGGGTATAGGCTTGTGCATGACGATTTCTTTTATGAATTCTTCTTTGTTTAGTAAATTAAAATCCACGCCCACTTTTCGTCTTGATATGCATATGCTGGATGTCAATAATTGCCAAGCTTATTTGCAAACTTACTGTACTACTAGTAATCTAGGATATCTTTAATTAGCCAATATGGCACTGAGTTATACTGCAGTATGCCGATTTGTGAGTTTACTTTCCGTAGCGCCACTTGTATTGCAGTCTGCCGACATGTGGAATTTATCTTCCTGAAAATATGATAGGTGCTGTTATGGCATCAAGTAGAGCTTGTGAGCTTCTACTGCAACGGTCAATGCTTGGTTAAGGTTTTTTATTTGCTTTATTTTCGTAAGAATGTAGGAGATCACATTATACTGGTGAGAGAACAGTTTGAAGATTATGTAGGATGCCATGAGCCCATGCTGCACCTTTTGATAATTGATTATGTTTAGCATCGTTAATTAACTGTGACGCAGTTCATACGCCAGATTTTGCGTTACTGGGATATCTCTTGAGAGATCTGCTTAATCTATGCATGCTCAATTTTGAATTGTTCACGTAGTCAGTTAATCATCTCGGTTATATCTGCTGTTAAGTAATCGAATGGGGCTTATTTTTCCTCCTGAGGTCTGAGTCGACTTGATCCGCCTGAGAAGTCTGTCTTATTTCACATGCTTACCTTTTACTGTGATCAAGGCATGTCGCATGCACTGTGAGTTTTTGAGTTTATAAATGGTACTTCATCTGATGGCCCCTGCTTAACTGAACTCCAGGAAGGATATAGTTGTTTGTGGTCTGAATAAGGGTGAACGTGATCACAACATCAATGTTGTTGGCTTGAGCTATGTATTAATTTCGTGTAGTTGGGTATGGGAGCCTTCGATGGTAAAGTTCCATGGTGTACATTTCATCATTCCTGTATTTTGTCCATATGTACAGTTTGAACAAAGATTACCTTCAGCACTTTTTTTTCAAAATATTATTTTTTATCTAAAATTTTCAGAAATATTATCACAATCAAAAAAATTATAAAACTGACATCAATCGCCACAATCCATGGCGATTAGGTAGCAATCGCCACCAACCATGGCGATAGGACCCAATCGTCAGGAGCCAGGACGATTCATTATGGAATCGCCAGACGCTATGGCGATTTGTCAGTAATCGCCATGACCAGTGGCGATTGGTCCTAATCGCCACGACCAGTGGCGATTTCCCCCTCTGCACCCCCTTCTGCTATTTAAACAGGTGAGCAGGCGTTCCCACCAGGTAGCTAATCTTCCCTGAGTTCTTCCGAAAAATTGTTGGTATCTTGGAGTAGATTATTTTGATTTGGGAAGGAGAAGAAGAAGTAGTTCGCGAATGGATAGAGACGATAGAGATAAGTCTTGTAATATTTTTCCTACTCATATGCGTTGAAACATTGAGATCTACAATTTTTGTTTTGTGCAATAATAATTTTTCGTGCAAATTACTAGATGTCAATGATGCTGTTTGGAACCCGAGAATGGACTACGAACTTCTTAGTGGTGCGGAAATGAGGAGGTGGAGTTGTAAAATTATGCGTTCGCAGATCTTTGAGGAGGTTCATACGCGTGCTCTTGTAGAGGTGTTAGCGAGAAGGGGTTTCCCTAGAATTACGTACAAGCAGGTGTGCAAGCGTTTGAGAGAGTTCCACAAGATGTGGGAGAGGGTGAACGAGCTTAGAAAACTACCTGGGGCGAAGTACACAAAAGGCGATTTCTGCGAAGGAACGATAAGTATCCCGCAATCTCAGTACAATAAGCACATAAGGGTTAGTACAATTCCTTTGTTCTTAGTTCGTAAGCATTTCATGCACCGTTTTTCGTTTGATACATCACATTCTCGGTGTGTAGGCACATCCGGAGGATGTAGGTTGCTGAACTGCGAGATCCGAAACTTCGGGCATGTGGACCGATTCTGGAGAGACCCATTTGCTAATAGAAGACACTTAATGAAGACAACATTTGAAGAAGATGAACGCAAATTTGCTGGACTCCCCCCTTTGGCAAAACGTGGGCGCACATCTAAAAAAGATGTTCGATCATCAAAGGATAAAGGCGCATGCAGTTCATCGAAAAAAGGCGTGTACCGAGTGCTCGTCGAGTGATGAGGACTTCTCGAAGCTGTTTTGCTTCAAAGCCCCCGCTCCAGGGCTCTTCGCAAGCGATAGCGAAGATGATTTCATGTAGTCGTATTAGAAGTGGTAGCGAATAATTGCTTGTTCTACCTACGATATGTGTAGCCAACTATTAATGTGGCAGTGTAACGTGGCTCTGTAACCTATGCTTATGTAATCGGATTTAGATGTTAATTTGTTAGTCTAATATGGTTCGTCAATCACTATGTAGTAATATGTAGCAGTGAATACAAGTGTACTAATTCATACAGTACGAAATACTGGTACAATATAATGTAGTGAAAAGAAAGGATAAAATGAAAGTCGTCGACGCCTAGCCTCGTCGTCCCCTCTTCCTGATCAGCGACGGTGAGTACCTCGGCCTAGGCTGTCCCGCTCCCGCTCTAGGAGCCCTGCCCACCCGTAGTGTCGGGTCTTCCTCCTCGTGGTCCTGTGTATCCTACGTGGGCAACGGTGGCTGAGTCTGCTGCGTCGTGCTGGACTGCCCAGGTGGAATCAACTCGTCCGCCTCGTTGTGAAAGCTGAAGCCATGAGTGTCGGGGCTGTCGAGGAGGTAGTCAAGCAGACTAGCTGGTACTTGAGGCGGCACATGATCTGTATATAACCGGAATTAGTCAGCACAATAATGTAAGGAAAAATGGCTTGTACGAGATGAGAATTGTTTTACCTTGTCGACTCATGAAGAGTGGGGATGCACTCTGCTGCCACGCAGAACCACCCGACCTCTGTGGGCCCCGGTGGCTGAGAGGTACGAGGCTGACGGTGTCTCATCTGTGAAGGATGCGGTGGTCTCGCTCCTTGGCTTGTGCTAGTCCCGGCAACGACGTCATCCCTGCGCGTGCACCTGAATATGTCCATGATCCTCCTAGTGTACTCCGCGACCCTGGACAAGCCTGAGTGGTGCTCGGTGCCGGCTGGGAGATGCTGAAGAATAGCGGTGACCTCGTGTTCGCCGCTGTCACCCACTGTCCCTGAAGAGTGAGAATCATAGGTGCGCACATAAGTAATAAACAAATAAACACGGAGAAGCGAAAGCACGAATTTCACTAACCGCCAAATCCAGAGTTTCAGCTGCGAGGATCGGGTACATGTCTGTCGTCTGTGCCGCCGCGTCGTCAGGAGCCTCGCTTCCACGAATAAGGTGGATGCGCGTACGTGGCAAATACCACTGCAAGTAGGCGTCGAACTCCGCATATCGAAACGGCCGCTCCTCGCGCTGGACGTTGTTCAGAGCAGTGTCCCACTGGGCAACGAAAGGGGGCCATCCGTGATGCCCACTGTGTCTCCCTAGTACTCCCCTCCCTTTGCGACTCCACCTATTTATGTAATGAATTTGTATCTCGTAAAAGCAATAGACATTCTAAGTCTATAGAAGTTTCTGAAACTTGACTTACGTGTGTGCGTTTGGCTCGACCAGTGGTACATGTGGAGGCAGGTACTCCTGGTACAAGCCAAACTGCCTCATCACACGGTGTGGTGAGTGGTCCTCCACGAAGATGTCGAAGACAATCTTCGAAGTGGTCCTCCAATAGCTCTCGTCCCGGCGGCACAGTGAAGACATCCCCCGGTGCGGTGCACGTCGCTCAATGCATCATCGGAGTACGGCTCCCATATGACACTCTGCGTAGGGAGGTGCTGGAACTGCTCCGTGAAAGAGAGGTAACAGCCTCGTACCTGAGCCTTCGCCCACTGAGGCTGCAAGAAGTACGTAAGAAAGTGTTATAGTCAATAAACTTACGAACTGAGGTACAAATATTTTAGGCAAATACAAGCTGAGGAAGAGAGAAAGTAACTCACTGTTCTTCTAGTCCACATGGACCCGAAAGTTGGTCCGTCCTGCGGCAACTGCGGCCCTGCACCATGGTAGAACTCTGGGCCGTAAGCTGAGTCGTCGACCCATGGTCGTCCGACCGGGAAGCGCTCGAACGACCACAACTGAAGAAGAAGCGGACACCCTGTGAGATTGGCATTGGCGCCCTTCCTCTTGCATGCGGAGCAGAGCGCTCGGTACGTGTACGCAAGCACTGCAGACCCCCAGCTCGTCGGAGGTAGCTGATCCTCTGACTCAGCATCTGCGATCTGCCATGCGAGCTCGATGTAGCGAGCGTCCACGCTGTCTCCGTACGCACTCGTGAACATCACGTACCCAAGCAGCCAAAGCATGTACGCCTCAAGTCCCCGGTTCAGCTGGTACACGTCGAGATCTCCCTGAAATCTCTGCTCCATGCTGTCCAGCTGAACGAATATGTCAGACAACAGAAATAGGTTGACTCCGCAACGAATATGTCGAACATCATTAAATGACATACGTACCTCAAACTGACGAAGCCACATCAACCTGGGACCGTGCTTCTGGGCCGCCCTTGCCACCTCAACCTGAGGTGGACCCGGCGGTAGAGCTGGGGCAAACCTCTCCGCAAGTGACTCACGCCAACCGGCAGGAGCCTGGAGCGGACCTACCGCGGCTCTCGCCACAGGTAGGCCAAGTAGGCAGGCCGTGTCCTGGAGCGTGACCGTCATCTCCCCCCAAGCAAAGTGGAAGGTGTGGGTCTCCGGCCTCCACCTGTCTACAAGTGCGGTGAGCAACGAGGCATCGAAAGGAAACCTCCTGGAACGACCCACTCCAGCAGCCGGGGTCTCCGATGTCCTCGTCGCCCACCGCCTCGACCATCCGTGCGAGTGGTAGTAAACCGGACCAAGCCAGCCTGTCAGAACAGAAAATAAGTCTAATTAGTACTGAAACACGATAATATAGATATAATCAACTAATGTACCTCTCGATCCACGACTCGTGAATCCTCCACGCGTGCTCAGGTGTACGAGTACGAAACACTCCGAGATCACGGTCTCCTAAAGCCAGCTGCCTAGACCGGTGCTCTCGGTCCTCTCGATCATCTATAAGCTCGAAGCCAGCCATACCTATTCATGTGATACAAAAAACATGGAGGTATATGAAGTGCACGAGGTAAAGATAACACGAATACATGAAATACATGAAGTCAAGAGTCCACGAAGTAAACGAAGTACATATAACACGGATAGATGAAATACATAAAGTACGTGAAGTAAATACGACACGACGTACAGAGGCACTAGCAAATTACATAATACAAAGAGTGCGACATAGACTACTGATGGCCTGACCCAGAGGCAGCACTAGATGCGTCCTCCCTTCTTTTTTGGTCTTCTTTCATCTTCGGACATGTCTTCACCCGGTGGCCAAATTTCTTGCAATAGCTGCATTGTTTGGTTGGCCCACCAGCCTCCACCTCGTCCATCGTGTTAGCAATACGGCGAGTCCGGCGTCGTCCCACGGAAGCTCGGAGGAGGCTGAAATCGGGGACCCAGAACCATTCGCCTAAAGGTACCTGCGTGAAATTATCCACCACACGGAAACCATACAGCTCGCCTGTCCAGGTATCACGGACAGCCTCTTTTGTGAAGTAGTACAACATAAACGGCCTCATATCCATCTTTGTCTTAGTAGCCATAGCAAGGACGTGAGAGCAAGGCCTTTGAAGGAGTATGGGCTTGTTGCATGTACACGTAGCAGAGATATTTGGTTCCACATGGAAAGTAACCCTATTTCACCCTATTTAAAGTCTTCCTCCTAGTGTTTGGATCATCAACTCCCAGAAGGTCACTGTCAGCGATACGGGGAACGGGGCCCCCTAAACCGCTGAAAAAGGCCCAACTTGACGCCGCGTCACCAAGGACGTGGGAGTCGAGAGGAGGTGCTCGGGGGCTCACCCCGAGCGCCGGATCCACTCGGACGTGGGAGTCAAGAGGAGGTGCCCGGGGGCTCACCCCGAGCACTGTGTCCACTCGGCCGTCAAGGGAAGCCCCGAGTCGTCCCTTAAGGATGCTCCCCGAGCACCCAAGGCAACTTGGCTCCCACTCAGGACGGCGAGTACCTCTCCCAGGCAGTGGGATGGCCTAAGCCACGTCCTCGGGAGTCCCCAAACACGGGAACCTCGAGCACCCTTCGTGGGTCCCTACCCAGTACGCGTGGCCCGACAGACGCATTTGATGCATGTCTGTGCAGGCATTCCTACTCCAAGTCCGTTGTGGACAAGATGGCGGTGTCCTGGTCAATTTCCGTCCTCCCATGTGATAAGTCTCATCAAGCTGTCGGCCTTGGCAGGGGATGGAACGGTCTGACACCTTTTTGACTTTGGGGCTCGCCGCCGCGCACCCAGGCGCATACCTTCTGTCCCTGGTCAGCGGGGCCAGGGTAGCTGCAGCATGGTTCGTGACAGAGGGCGTTCTGGGAAGTCTTCACCTTCTGACCCAACCCTATCATGATGATCCAGATCCTAACCAAAGCATGACAGGAACTATTCCGCCACAGCAACCATCAACCGCCGGCGTGGGACGCCCACGCCCTATCCGTTAGCAACAGTGCGGCTACAGTGTATTTGCCTTTCGGCTTTTGTGGTGACCCCCGGGTATATAAGGGGAGAACCAAGGCCATGAAAGAGAGGGACAAAAAAAGAAGAGACCTAGGAGAAAGAAAAGAGGAAGAACACATGTGCTTTCAGGCTGATTGTAATCATCCAAATATTCATATATACACAAAAAGCAGGACGTAGGGTTTTACACCAAGAAAGTGGCCCGAACCTGGGTAAATCACGATCTTGTTTCTAGCTTCCTGCCGTTCAAGATCCGACGAAGCTCCTGTTCCTCCGCTTCCCCGGCCGAATCCCAAAGGGGTTCCTTCCGGACCACCGACACTGGCGTTTGTTCGCCGACAGTCACAAAGCCTGTGTGTTACCTCCCCAGGGTTACGTTGTCTAACCTCCGTCGTCGTGAACTCATTGAGTTTGCTCTAGTACGCGTCAAACTTCCTAGACTGGTTCTGTTTGCATAACGTTTTGAAGAGGTTCATCAACTGCTTGTTCTTGAATTGGCGATAGAAATTGGTGGCTATGTGGCGCGTGCACCACCTACTCCGTATGTCGTACCAACTGGAATCTTCTAACAAATCTTCCCCCTCCCTTATCTTCGCTCTTCCTTGCTAAAGATTGCGAATTGCTAGCAGCAGCCCGGCATGTCGGTCATGAATAACACACATTTGGTCGATCCTTCACAACACCTTCTTCAAACACACAAGGAACCACAACCAGTTATCGTAACTCTCGTAATCAGCGAAGGCCATTGCCAGTGGCACTAACTGATCATTTCTGTCTGCCCCAATTGCAGTAAACAGTGTCTCCTTCATCTGGCCTGTCATGAAAGTTCCATCAATACAAATAACCGGCTAACAATGTCTGAAAGCTTCTGTGCATGGGCCAAAGCACCAGAAAGCACCATTCAACATCATTTTTCTAGGCATATCCGTAGAGGGCAATTCGAGACGGCTAACATATGTATCATCGTTTCTCTGGCCAAGTGTGTCCAGCAGGTATGGCAAATTATGATATGAATCGATGAATGTCCCAAACCACTTCTCCAATGCGAGCTGCTTAGGCCTCCATGCCATGGCATAACTTATGCTATACTGGTATTTTCTTTCTATAGATGTCTATATGTGTGCTGGAATGCAGATATTTTTCACTATCTCGTGATACATCAACCCAGCAACAAGTTCAGCACTGATATTCCAATGGGTGTTAGGAACACCGTTTATTACACATGTGTGCGGTACCACCCTTCGTATGACCCACTGCACTTTATACTTCCTCAGGGACGCATGCACGTAGCCCTCACACCCAGTAGACTTACACTTCACTGAGTACTGATCCCTGTAACTTTTCTGCACTCCAAATGTCCTCTGTGTTGACATCGCCCAAAGCTTCACCGCCTCTTTCACATATTTCTTCGTGCCATAGAGTGCGCCTTGGACAATCTCGTTCGGTTTGTACGGATACCTATCATCACTTGCGCCCTCAACATTCATTATGGTAGACATGTCTGTGTTCCACATATTAGGAATCGGATCGTCCCCTCCTTCTTCATTCTCAGCTTCGTCCTCTTCGCTGCTACCATCTTCGACATTCATCTGTTCCTCTCTAGCAACGGCATCATCATGCTCCATGATCTGCACTGGTTCCTGACATATCTCCCCCTCGTCCACCGAACTGCTGAGGTATTCAATAGCTCTTGTTGCGGAAGGTCCAGCAGAAGGTCCACCGCCTTCTTCGCCAACAACTTCCTCTACCGCTGGGCTGTTCTGTCAAACTCCATTTTCTTTCCCTCCGCCTTCTTCAGAAGACACCTCCTTAGCTACTGCCTGGACCAACAGATAATGAGAACCCTTACGTGCCTTACTTGCTCTCAACCAAGCCCGCTAATCTTTTGTCAGATTTAGCGGGAACAAATCCCACCAGACATGCTTGCAAGACTTGCTAAAATATGCCTGCATGGTTACACTTGCGACCTCCGGATCAAGACCAAAGGCCTGTATGAACCATTTTTTAATGGTATTGATAGGGTATATGTCTACATCTTGCATACTTGTTGGAGGAGGGTTTCTGTGCTAGCCCGGATCGATGCCGTTCAGGATCACTGTAACGCTATGGGAGTTCCCGTCCCCGCTCCCCGCGACGAAGCCATCCTCGACGCGTCCCTGCGTTCCGCGTCAGGGCTGTCTCCGACGAGTTCGCGCTCCGTCGTCAGCGCTGTCTCCGACGAGCCCGCTCTCCGTGTCGGGACTCCGCGTCAGGGTTATCTCCAACGAGCCTGCGCTCCGCGTCAGGGCTGTCTCCGACGAGTCCGCGCTCCGTCGTCAGCGCTGTCTCCGACGAGCCCGCTCTCCGTGTCGGGACTCCGCGTCAGGGTTATCTCCGACGAGTCCGCGCTCCGTCGTCAGCGCTGTCTCCGACGAGCCCCATACGCGAGGCCATCACGTTCTCCAAGAAGATTCTCCCGAAGATTCTCCCGAAGATGCTCGAGAATATTCTCCTAGGATTCTCTAGGGATGGAAAATGACCATAATGTCCTTATGAGTTCCCTCTCATGTGAGGGCAAAACTGTAATCTCACACTTTTCTCCCTTTCCCCTATAAATAGCCCCTGGGGGTAGAGGGCAAGGGATCCCTTTTCCATTTCTCTCGCTTGTAAGCTCTCAAGTTCAAACCCTAATACAAACACCGACTCACTTCGACGACCGTCTCGCGCATTCGTGCTCTCGCTCGTTTGCCCCTCGCACGCCCGGAGGTCGCTGTAGCCGACCGGGGTGCCACAAATCTACTGTCTAGACTTGTATCTACGACAATACTTAATGTCATTTGTTGGAAACTACTAAGATCGACAAAACCAGATTCATCTATACGAATGATACCAATACCATAGTAAACTATAAATTCGACTAGTTCTGACATTTCTATCATCCAAAATATCATCTTCTAGACTATGTAGTCTAACATCCTCCCATACATAAACTAATATTGTGCTTCGGTTTTAAATATAGTGCATCTAAAATTCTATATATTGCTATCTGTACACCAATATGATAAACAATTATTGAACAAAATGAAAGATTAAATATTCTAACTCTAAATCTATGTCGATTTGCACAAAATAACATTTTAATCTCATCTATCTGATGTATCATTTGTTCAGAACTGATTATATAGCTACTCTATTTGAAAACCTACAAATTTTGCCATACGTTTCTATTTTAAATACTACTCTACTTCTACATATTATCATATCTAAATAGAATTACTAAATTTACCGTAAATTTATAACTTATTCTATATGTACTACTAAACCTACCATTTGATCTACTTCTAAAACTAAAACTAGCTATAATAAATAGAGAAAGATTGTTAAAAAATACATGTAGATCACTACAGAAACACATCTCTACCTCCTCTTTTTTCCCTCCTCCTCTCTCTTTCTCTTCCTCCTCTTTTCTCCCTCCTCCTCTCTCTTTCTCTTCCTCCCTACCCGAAACCCTCCTCCTCTCTTCTCTTCACCCCTCCAAAATACCCCTCTCTTCTCTCCTCAACCAGCACCGGCCGCCGCGTGGTTTATATAGCCAGGGGGCTATCACCACGGCTCGTGGCGATTACGCCACGTGTCCTGACAGTTACCGAGTTAGCGGGGGATCCGGCCCGGATTAACTGCCTATCGCCACGGCTGGTGGCGATGCTGCTTATCGCCACGCCGCATGGCGATAGCTTTCAAAACCGTCGGTGACTGTGGCGATTGGGCCTTATCGCCATCGGTGGTGGCGATTTCCCCCTAATCGCCATGTGTCGTGGCGATTGAGGTCAGTTTTGTAATTTTTTTTGATTGTGATAATATTTCTTAAATTTCTGGATAAAAAATAATATTTTTTTAAAAAAGTCTTACCTTCAGTACATCATAACTTTGGAATTCTTTTGGGTAACATGTTCTTGCGTGGCAATTATCGTATTCTTGCGTGACAATGATCGTACACTTCAACGATGCTTGATCGATGTTATTGGTGAAAATGATCGTATGTTTGATCGATGTTATCTGTAATGTTATCTGTAAATATAGCTGGTATCGGTCCATATACAGTTGATATATTGGTATCGCCGTGTCGGCTCCTTATTGTGACTTGGCGTTACGTTTCAGTTGATATACAACTGTTGGAACTTATCGACCGATATCAATGTCAGACCGATATACCTGCCCCTTACCAGTCTACTAGGACCGTTTTATTTCATATTCGTCACATCAAAATTCATATTTTTGCCTCATACTTTGGGATACTTTTGCCTCATGCTAGATTCATGTTCCTCCGGATCGCCGTCTTGTCGTAGCTGACCGGTCACGGTTCAAGGCAGTGAGCAGCTGTGAGTGCTGGCCTTGACTTCTGACGTTCCTCTTGTCTTTTGTTGCTCCTGTGATCCGACTTCTCTGTAAAAGGTTGGCAGCAGAGCAAGTTCCTATCCGCATGTTCACTGCTATTTATATTTCTTGATCTTGCTACCTAGTTCATGTTTGGTTATTGTCTTTTGAACTTCGAATTGTGTTTTTGACATTACTCTCTTTGTTCAACAATACATGTTGTTTCAGATTTTGACATAATTTTCAACACACAACATTTACTGTTGTTTTTCATTTGAATATGTTAGTAACAACATATAAGTGATATTTTAAAAAATACTTTTCATAACGGATATAATGATAAAAAATTTATTTGATCAATCTAAATAACATTTCATATATTAATAGTTAAAGTTAGAAAAACTTAATTGTATACATTCTAGATCATCATATATTTCCAATATCATCTACTGACTGCACGCATTTGGCACATGTAGCTTGCAAGCTTATGTTGAACAAGTTGTTCGTGCATGTGCAAGTGCGACAAAACGGTACATTAATACTCCTTCCGTTTGAACACCTAAGGTTTATAACTTTTTTGATCTTGTTTGAAAGTGTAATGCATGCATGTGAATCTAACGACACTGTGTCTCCTTAACCCTCATTTATTTCCCAACCTTCTTCAAACCATCTACGAGAGTAAACACCTCCTGTTACTGTGTCTCCTTAACGACGATGCTTGTCATCTTCGTCCTCGGAGCGTGGGCAGGCGATTCGCACGGCGGCGTGATCGCGGGCCTCGCCGCGTGCGGTGACATGATGACCATCGTCGCCACCGCCGCCGACCTTATGCACGACTGCAAACCGGCTACATGACTCTGGCGTCGCCGAGGTCCATGTTCATCAGCCAGGTTATAGGCACGGCGATGGGCTGCGTCATCGGGCCGTGTGTCTTCTGGCTCTTCTATAGGGCGTTTGGCGACGTCGGGCTGAGCAGCAGGGACTACCCAGCGCCCTACGCCATCGTCTACCGCAAATGGCCATCCTCGGCGTCAATGGCTTCTCTTCCCTGCCGAAGCACTGCCTCACCCTGTGCTCAATAATGTTCGCCGCGGCGGCGGTCCGTCAACCTTGTGCGAGACATGGTGCCAGAGGTGTCAAGGTTCATACCCGTCCCCATGGCCATGGCGATACCGTTCTACCTCGGATCGTACTTCGCAATCGACATGTGTGTTGGCAGCGCGATACTGTTCGTGTGGGAGAAGATGACCAAGGCCGGGGCGGACGCGTTCGCCTGCTCGGTCGCTTCAGGTTTGATCTGTGGTGAGGGGATCTGGAGCATGCCGCAGTCAGTTCTTGCTCTCGTCAGGGTGCAGCCTCCAATCTGCATGTTCTTCTTGTCGAGACCCATGAATGCTAGAGTGGATGACTTCATCCGTACCCTGTCGTCAAAGACATAGTATTTCTTTTCGTTTCTTCTGTCAGGTATGGACCTAGTATAATCTTGATGATCATGGACACTGTATCATCTAAATTCGTTTAGCTTGCGTTGTTGGTTTCATGGTTGTTTGTGATCCCGATAGAAGCTCCATCTAAATGGGAACCTGTAATGTTCTAAAATAGGATATCTGCACTTGTCTCGTCCCTCAAACAAAAGCCTGCTGTCTTCTGGTCTTTCAGAAAGTATTAAGCATAAGAGCTAGTGGTTCTACAAATATTTGCTGACTACCCAAATTCCGTAGTTATTTCCATTCCGTTGTTCTGGCAAAAATTTCTTGGGCTCTTTGGTAACGAGGTATTTACAGCAGTATGTCTTGGTAAACCGGACAGTTGCAGAATCCGCAAGAAGCTGGAGCAACGTACTCAACAAAAACTCAAAACCATAAGATAATCAGCATCGCAGTTATATCACAGGTAGTTCATGAAAGCAAGCAGGAACTGGTTAACTCTTCATATTACTTGATATGAAAAGGCGAAGGAACCAACACCAATACTGTTAAAGCTGCAGCCACTTGCGGTGATGCAGGTCCAACTGCAAGTCTTCCTTGCTAATAATTCAGACATCTATAGTACCACACTATTTTACTATTCAACTATAGGTACTAACAATACAAAGTAAACACGGATACACAACCCATAATAATCGACAAAATGTGATACATGATGAGTTTGATTAGAGACAAGCATCACCAGTACAATAGTTCCTAACATCGTGCACAAGACTCAGAGTAACGGGCTACTCTTTATTCCCAAGTGACATATCCTACAACTATTCAAGTTAGTAGCTCAGGAGTCTGTATCCAAAACTAAATGTTTACCTCTCTACAGAGCAGCATCAACAATTTTTTCCATTTAGACAATGTGCTCAATGCAAACAATTCTAACCAAATTGAATTCAAAGGAGAAAATAGTCATCCTCAATTAAGCAGGACCCTTGGCACTTCCTCAGCACTGAATGTCTCAGGCACAGGCGTTTCATCATCAGCAGATTCTACTGACACAACCTTTCCCCAGCAGTAGAATCATCACGTTCAAGTGCCTCGGCAAGAGGGTCTTCAGCCATACATTCTGCCTGAGAAGTTGCGTCTTCATCATCTGAGCTTAATCCAAGCTCCTTCTCGAGCTTCTTCCACCCGGACAACATATTCTCCGGGAACTTCTTCTTCACCTCAGAAACAACCTCCTTCGCCTCAGCCATCCTGCCTCCCCTTGCCAATCCCTCAACAAATCCTTTCATTGTCTTAAAATCTGGCACCTTGTGCTTCCTCAAGCTTTCCCTAAAAATCTCCACCGCAGCATCAAAATCTCCATGCGCACACAGCTCTGCCATCATATGCTTATATGTGGCTGGATTTGCTGAGCACCCCTTCTTGCCTAGTGAATGGTATAGCTCCTTGGCATCCTCCATCTTCCCATCTTTGCAATAGGTAGTCATGAGGAAATTATAGGTGATCGTGTCCGGCTTCACTCCAGCAGCCTCCATTTCCGCCATCACCTTGAGAACATCTTCCGGCTTCCCATTGAGTCCGTAGTTCATGGCCTTCACATTATATGTCGCCTGGTCCGGCTTGCATCCGCTCTCCAACATCTGCTTCCACAAGGTCTCCGCCGCCTCTATCTTCTTCTGCTTATACATCGAATCGATCATTGTGGTGTAGATGGTGGTGGTCGGCGAGATACCTTGCTCACGCATTTGACCCAACACTTCGTGTGCCTTAGCGTCATGGCGAACCATACAGTGAGCCTTCACCAGGATGCCGTAGGAGGTGGCGTCAGGGGTGATGGAGAACTCCTTGGAGAGCTCGGCGAAGAGGGCCGGGACGGGGCGGTGGCGGCGGCACCGGACGAAGGCCGAGAGGAGGGCATTGAAGGGGAGCGGGGAGATGGGGCGCGGGAGGGACGGCACGGCGGAGCGGAAGGCGTCGAGGGCCTTCTCCGGGAGGGCGGCGGAGGCGTATGAGCAGAGGATGGCTGCGAGGAGCGGCTCGGTCGGGGATGCGGGGATGTGGGAGGAGAGGAGCGCCTCGGCATCAGCGAAGCGGCCGGCGCGGGATAGGCGGCGCGCGGCGAGGGAGAGCGCGTGGCGGGTGGAGGCGGCGGAGAGGGAGGAGATGTCGACGGCATCGAGGAGGGAGACGGCACGGTCCGCGTCGTACTCGCGACGGAGGCGGGTCTTGGCGGCCGAGGATGTGAGGGTGGGCTCGGTACGGGTAGCCGTGGAGGTGCAGAGCGTGCGGAGGAGAGAGTCGGCGCGGCGGCGGAGGAGGGAGGCGAGGGCTGCCATTTTCGTGGGTGGAATAGGAATTGGATCACAGCAAGGAGGGGTTTGGGTGGGTTTTGCTCGCTAGGTTTTTGTGCGTAGAGAACGAGAGTGTGTTTTGGGCCCAGCAGTTTTCTGGCCTTGTTAGGTGAACTGCAGCGGGTTAAGGCAAAACAGAGCCTTCATTCACCTTGAAGCCTAAAAAGCATTAGAACTAATCAAATCCATACTAAACTAACATCTGAAAACACATCAATGAACCAGCTAAAGAGACCAGATTCTGAGCTTCCAGTTTGGTTTCTGTTTCCTTGTTTCGCTCTCCACCACATGCTCTCTTTGAATTTCCACCAGGCTGTAAACCCATTTAAGCTTTAAACAAACAGGAATATACGATGCTCTGCAGAAAGAACAAATTATTCTACCAGTGCATTGCTTGTTATAGACATTGCATTGTGACGTCCCCTTGTCGCCCATATAACAAAACCAAGAAAGAAAGAATAAAACAATATGACATTAGGCTTGAATGTTGAGGTAATATAACCTGAAAAACCCAGCCTGGTTGATCTTGGCAATGATCCTTTTGACTTTGACACACAGTGTTACCTCTCATAAGGAGATGCAAACGATAGCAAAACTGAAATTTGGAAGTTTGGAGCACATAAGTATTTGGTATAGCTTCGGCGTGGCCAAGGGCCAGTGCGTCGCGCATGAAGGCGGCTGCAAGTCCAAGGCGGCACACGACGCGCTTTCGGCAAGGGGTCCAACGTGCTCACCGTTCAGGCTACCTCCTAGCAAACAACTGACTACGATTTAGAATAGCAAATACGATTACAAACCAGCACATGGCCGCAAATGAATACATTTGAAATTGCACGATTTAGGATAGCAAAAAAGATTGCAAACCAGCATGTGGCCGCAAATAAATAATATGTGAATGTATATATGTGTTATAACATGCTTCACAACAGAAATGATACAAACTCGGTAATCATATTGAATAAACAAATATATGCTATTCTAACCTATAGTTGTTGTATAAAGGAGCGACGTGGAACACTGGCACAGCAGTATTGTAAAGGTCAGATAAAGTCATCTCCAGGAAGGTTGCTTATCTTCAGATGTACAAGTGTATTCATTTCAGAAGAAGCTAAAATTAGGCGGTACAACGTTTTCAGATACAGACGTTTGCTTGCTACGGCTCCAACGGTACAACCTCGAATGTTCTGCAAAATCACCTGCACAACGTATATAATTTTTTTCAAATTCAGATGTTCTCCAGCCAAGTTAATAAAAGTGAACCCGATTACAGATGCAAACAATATATTCTAATAGGTTCAGCTAATGTAGATTACTCGTGCTAGGAAAATGGCAGGTATTGAACGCATGGAAATTGCATGACATCATTCCCAATTTCCCATAGGGGGTCCCTTTGTTCAAGCAATAATTATGAAAAACTACAGTTCTTCAAATTACATCTTCACCATAGTCCGACAGATTATCTTTACTCCTAAAAATGTTTGTGTTGGTGGTGATGGTCTGTCTATCATCCCGCCTCCGCTCCACCAAAGGGAGGGGGGGGAGGGCATCTCCATGATTTCCATCATCTTGTTTTAAGGTTTGCAAAATATTTCAAATGATTATTTTTACGGTTTTGCTATTTGTAAGCTTCTTTATTTTTTTTAACTCAAAGTTAGTTTTTGTAACCATGGATTTGTATGGAGAATAATGTGCCGCATGATTATTTTTATTTTTATTTTTATTTTTTCTGTAGCACCTACGTCGTGGGCATTCAGCGGCTGGTTTCCCCAAAGACCAAAAACCTGCTCAGATCAATTTATATAGAAAAAAAGTGTCTGCTCAGGGTCTAAGTCTAACTGGCAATGTTTGATCCACCATCTTTCACGAAATAGATGCATTTTACTTCTTAGACATGATCAAAATATCAAATCGTGAAAAGTTCACATTTGAAGTGCTGGAACAAAGAAAACAGCCCAAATGACAGGTTTTTCCTTTTTTTGTCTGTGTGAAACATGGTTTTCTGAAACCTAATTTTGATCATACCTCACAAATAATATGAACAATTCTTCATCTGTTATTGCTCCAAGTTCCATCCTTCTCTCTAAAGCAGTCAGGCCCCCACCATCTTTAATTGTTGTTCTTGCACCCCTGTAGAAAGGAGACCCAGTTAAAATCACAGTTAAACAAAAATTGACTCTGAGCATTTATTGTTTTCATGTTCTCCCGAGGCACATGAGAGGGTGCTCACAGAATTAAGGTAACAAACAAACAAAGAAAGAATGTGTTCTGCATACTGCATTTCTACCATTGGTATTCCACTGTTGAAATGTATCATATGACGATTTGGAACAGGCACCATACAAAGCCAAGAAGCAAGTGATAACACTAAAATTTCACTGTCACCTGATCTAGAGGAGGCCGACCTCTTGTGGCCACTATATTGGTATGATCACGTTGAATACTAAAGCTGTCATGTGAAGTCTCTTAGACTAAATTTGAGACATGAAGCCTTCATGGTTGTTTTTTACAATGTTCGGTGCACCTGGACATGGGATGACAGACACTTAAATGACCAAAAAGCCACTCACATGGGTTTTTATATTTTAGTTAAAGTGATAAGGTTTAGCAAACTTATTCTCAAAATCCCAAAAGAAATATCATATCTGTGTCTGAATGTCTCTGTGTCTAGTTCTTTATGGTGAATGAAATGAAAAATACAAGCAGTCTTTTTTAGAGACAGGTACAGTCTTCTAGTAACGAAATCAATATATTTCAACACTGAAATACTTTCTATTTAAGTGGAAACAGGATTCGGACTTGGCATGACATGGCATCAGCCAGCATTGCATCTCAAGACAATGAATATATTGCAAGTGCAATTAACCACATGCTATACAGCAGGAATTTAATCCTACCTCTTCAGCAGATGCTTGGTGAGGGCATCATTACTCTTTTGGACACAATGGTGCAATGGTGTCCGTCCATGGAAGTCCTGCTTATTAATATCCGCACCAAAAAGTAGCAGAAGCTCCATCATTAAAGGATGGCCATATTGACACGCTAAGTGCAATAAGGAACAGCCTTGTAGACAACCTTCTGGTTTCCCAGAATCCACCATTCTCTCACAAGAGGCAGGATCAAATAACTTCCTGTCTGTAACTGGCTGAACATGGTCAACATCCTTGTTCATGTCGTGATATGTCATGTTAGGGCTCACATCAGTCAACACAAGAATGCGATACACTGCTCTCACATCATTTGTCCTTATAGCTTCCAATATATCAATGGTATTGGTAATTTGATTCGTATCTTTGGCAATAAGAAGTTTGTCCACGTACTGCATGGATCATTTACAAGAATGAATGGTGGAATAATATACAGTTGTTGATCATCAGAAAGAAAAAACTAATGAAGGAAAAACACTAGTCCATATCATAGTTCATACATGAAGCTAAATACTATCGACCATAGAAAGTCCAAAGTATTTGGGGGGAAAATGAGGGTGGCAACATGTATTACTATATTGGATATAGATTCACCATGAAAGCTTGAAGTTTCTAGGCAGCCATTAGCTTAACATGCAAGTTGCCAATTTCAACTGAAAGATTATCAGCCAAACAAGGTCATTAATGACCATGATGCATTAAATTTCATTTCTATATTACACATACAGGTTATATGTCCCCAGCAATACAGTTAGCAATTCAGATCGATAAAACAGATCTTATATTGGTTGTGTATCTAGCCCAGCGGGAAAAACAGGACTCAGAAAAGAAAAGAAAGAAACAGGGGTTGCCCAGATTCGGGGGAAAAACCCAAAATATTTAAACAAAAATCAATTCGAATTTGGTAACTGGCTTGAATTCAAATTTGGCCATCATTTGCCCTAACGCAGGATAAACTGTGGTCGCCGAGAAGTCAGGTTACTGGCAGCGAGCAACAGGGATTTGTTTCCCTGATGATCTAGCCAAAAGAGCTGAACTTTGCCTCCAACTATAATGCATAACAAAAGGTTACATCATAAAGGGATCCGCATGGTCCACACAAATCTTGCTAACTACATTGTGCATACACAAGATGCCAAACTTAATCACAGGATTAATCTGAATATGAAATTGTTCCAGAACTCCTATGCTAGCAGCATGCGGCTCCTCTAACAAAATGTTGGACAATTGGCTCACTAAAGCAAAAATATTTCTAAACTAAAATAACTGATACTACAACAGAATACCAACTAGTGCAATGCTCATAAATGCAGAAAGATTGCCTTTTGGAAACTTCAATCAACAAATGCCTGACAGGCCATACATTAATTATTGAGAATGTTCACTAGGCTTAGTCTTAAAGATAGCACAGAAGAGCTTACCTTTGATTGTATGTACCTTTCTTTTATTGAGAAAGCATCAGTAGGCTTAGGCTTTTCAATGAACAGAATAGCGCTATTTGACTCATCCATTCTGCGTGGATATGAATAAAATTACATAACGTCAAGAAAGAAATCATACAGGAGAAAAGAGCAAAGTTTGTTCCTTCATGCACGCCTAAAACTATTAGTTGCCAACGCTCTTAATATATAGAAATCTGTTCAATGCACTATCAGATTCAATTAGTTCTCTTCTCACTCCTTGGTAGAAGATTATGTTATGCTCCGATAGCCCTTCTTATGGGCACCTCCCACCCCCCCCCCTACGTAGGTGAGTTACCAAGCATGCACAGTATCAAGATGAAAGTAAATGAGTTCCATAGAGGTTCAAAATAATGACGATGAACAATTTAAGCACGACCTTAAAAGAGGACAAGGGATTGTCGCTGTCTCACAATCCTCTCACACCTTTAAAGACCCTCGGATCCTCCCCGTACAAGAATCTAGTACTAAAGAAATCTAACCTCTAATCCCCTCATTATTTGCACCTTACTCTTGGATTGCATGACTGCTTGTGTGGTGTTCCTATGGTCACCCTTTCATGGGTTTACATATATTTCCACATAGCCTCTTCCAAAGCAAGGAGGTCTTCGAATTCTAGTAGGTTTCCTTTAGTATTTTCTTATAGCACACATCTTCGAATCCTAATAGGTTTAGAATACGAGTCACACCATATTCAACAATCTCCACATTGACTCTTATCCATTTAAGTCACTGTGCTCCTCCAATAATTCGCTCCAAGTCGGCTCCGCCCTTTTTGCTCCACCTTGGGAGTGTCCCCACCATAGGGGCTCATGCACATCACCGCAATGCACATGTTGGTGCCCGGACTGGGGTGTCTGAGCCCTCCACCTGAGAGTTCCTTTGTTGTGTAGTTTGGTTAACCACACCATCTGTTGCTACAGCCCTCCATACCATAGGCTTGTACCGCCTCCAAGCTCCACTTGCTCGCTGGCACCACGTGGTTGGTCCCGCCACGACTTTATTTTCCTGGCCAGGATTTGTATCAGACCTCTCGTTGGTTACACCACCTTTAAGATTTCCCAGCAATATGTATCCACCTTTGTTCCAGACACCTTTCATGATTATCTGCACTTTGCAAGTAACTTGCTTAACTCCATCTCGAAGTGATACTTAACAACCACGAAGTTCAAGCGATCTCAAAGATATTAGATTTTTCTTCAAGCCAGGAACATACCTAACTCCGGTTAGTGTGCGACATGCTCCATTATACATTTTCAATATAACCATTCCCACCTCAGTGACTACATACCCTTTGCAATCCGCTAAGTGAACAATTCCACGTGCCAGACGTAGAGATCCTTCGTTAAACATCTCCCTTCCCGAACATATATGGAAGCAACTACCTAAATACAATATCCAACCATGAGAAGTATCTAGTTGACCAACAAGTACATCCGAATCATCTTTCACTACTACCACTAAGCATGCACTCTTTATCTGCTTCAAACTTGAACAGTCTTTTATCATATGACCTTCCTCGTCACATAGATAATATAAACATATGTCCTTGTTGTTGCACTCCCTCCCGTGACTCTTGCTTTTGCCTACAATACCTACGGCAGTCAATGCTTGATTATCCGAGGATGAAGATTCCGATGACTTTTAAAGGACTCTGCCTCCAATAAATATGCAACTGCCTCGTTGAAGTTGAGTGTTTTTCCCGACGAAAATACTCATCACCAATTGCTCCAGTGATGATGGCAGAGATGAAGCCAATAAGACGATCTTATCATTCTCCTCGATTTTCTCATCCACACTAGTTAGTTGTGTGACAAGCAGTCAACAAACCGTGTGCTTTCCTCCGTGTGCAGCCTAAACAGCTGCCTCTTTAGCACCAACCGGTTTGTCAACAAATTTGCCGTGTACAATTCTTTTAAGTCACTCCATAATTTGTTTGACGAATTCTCCTTGATCATCAAATACTTTACCTCATCGGAGAGACACAGACGGATTATACTAACAGTCTTCCACTACATCACCCTCCAATCTCTATTGGACACCCCAGCCGATTTGTCCCCTTCAAGAGTGTCCAGAGCGTTGGTTAGCCCTTATTGGACAAAAACACCCTTCACCACACATTGCCACACGCTGAAATTTCCACCGCTATCAAATTTCTCTACTTGATTCCACATCGTTGACACCGCTCTTGATTATGTGCCACCTGATGCCTTGCCGCCTTCTCACAAATCTGATTAATCTGGCCTTGACTCTGATACCACTTGTTATACTCTAAAACCCCTTATGCACAGCGTGCGCAATATCAAGACAAAAGTAGATGAACCCCGTAGAGAGTTTCGAAATAATGACGACGAACAATCACGGCAAAAGAGAAAAGATTTGGCAAAGCCGACCGCAAATTCTTTAAACACGACCTCAAAATAGTACAAGCGATTGTCACTCTCTTACGACCCTCTCACACCTTTAGGACCCTCGGATCCTTGCCCCATACAAGAATCTAGTGCTAAAGAAACCTAGACTCTAATCTTCTCTCTTGGATTGCTTGATTGCTTAGGTTGTACTCCTATGGCCACCACCTCATGGGTTATATAGGTTCCCACATAGCCATCTTCCAAAGCAAGGATGTCTTTGAATCCTAGTAGGTTTCCTTTAGTATTTCATTAAAGCACACATCTTCGACTCCTAATAGGTTTAGAATGAGTCACACCACATTCAACAAATTAGAATAAGAAAGCTAATAAAACTTGAACCCACAAATGAGGAAAGAGGTAATATCAGTGCTTTATGGACATCTAGTAAACAAGTATTGTTAACAGTAGCATTTCCAAAGGAGAAAACACCTTCCTCCACAAACATCCTCTATCCTCATCTCCCTCCCTCCTAAGGATCGCATTGCTCCTCCACCCACCTAGATCTGGTCGACGGCAGCAAAGGCACCGCAGCTGCTTTGTAAAGCACCAACACCCGTGCAACTCTGCTACATTGTTGGCCCTAACCAACAATGGCATCAATGATCCTTCCAATCAAGGGCTTTCCCTCACCCAGTGAGGGAGATGGCATATCGGAGTGTCGCACGGAGTACTGAAGGAGTATGGGAGGTACTTTACTTTTTCCAAAGGAAATTATTCCGAAACTTCTCAATAGTATCAGGATATATTGGGGTGTATCGGTGTCAGATATGTATCACGATATTGATATGGCAACTCCCCACATATTGGGGCAACCTAGCTGTCGTATTCAGCACCTCAACACATAATGAATTTCAGTGTACTGAAAATTCAATGGAAATTCAAGTACGAGTTCAGTATATAAGTAAAAGAGTTCCAGACTTACAGAAAGCTCAAATAATTGTATAACGCCTCAACAGTACATGTAGAAGTACAAACATTGTGTACAGTGTACCACAGCTTACCGATTTCTGAAGGGAGTTGTGAATTAGGAGGAGAAATGCTTAAAACATGAAGGTAAAATGTAGTTAACAAGATAAATACATCAGCTTCAACATACCCTTGATCTTCTTTCGGAAGCAGAGCTTCCCAAATGGAATTAGTGTAATCATTTCCAAGTGCACGGAATAAATCAATAATTACTGGCTCCCATACTTTCACATCTAATCTCAAGGATCGAACCTACATCAAGTAAGAACATCAGCCATAATGCTGAAATATTGACCTCACTATTATATAATCTCAAAATCAGAAGACTATTTAAACCCTAGATATCACAAACCCACAACATAGCATATAGATTAATGTGTTGCAAGTAGTTCTGAACATCTTATATTCATTAACAAATACAATTGAAGGGTACAGCTAGAAACAACCGAGCAAAGGTCTTAAAGTGTAGTCCTACGGTGCTCCCGAAACAAAATTGCACAAATCAGAGTTGGCCTTCCCAACTCTTTAAGAGGTAAGTAAAGCTCAAAACTACAACAAGGGTTTATGTACTATGCGAAGGACCTTTGAAGTGTAATCTGATGCAAAGGAAACCATATCCATCTGATTAGAAATAGATGGCTTGGATTAGCATACCAACTCCCACCTCCATGAACCCCGTCAGCTTGCCATTAAATCCTTATCCCGCTTGTAACTTATGGAGGCTGTGGCTAAGCTCACAGCCGCTGATGGAAATTGTCAGCTACTTACAGCACTTCACCAAAAACAGCGAGCATTCACGGCCCTCCCTCGCACTTGCTTATGCCAAAGCCAGCAACAGAGCAGGAGGCTGGCCGATTGGCCACTACTGCACCAGCAATGGTCATCGACATTGGTGGTGCGGTGGTGAATCTCAGGCTTGAAACATGTGTAAGACTGATCACTTTTCTGCATTGGTTTATTGTTTTGCTTTTCATCTTGATTGTCTCCACAATCCTCTTCCCACCTCACTTGTTGCTGCAACCTTATACTTCTTATGCTAGTCATTCCTGATCCTAGGAGCAGCGTCACCATCGCCATTGCTGGCACTTCAGCATTCTGACAACAGGCGATGAGTGATTTACCCATTCCATGCCATCTGACTTTTGTAATATAATCTCACTCGTTTAATGGCAACTAGCAATGCTAGTTGCATTCTCGGTCTTGTAATCATCCATCACAATCACAAGAGCTCAAATTGTCTCAATTCGATCAGTGTGGATAATACCTCTAGACAATATGGTGGGAACAGAAACTACACTAGATTGATTGCTGTCAAGGTAGCTGATGATTGTAGTGCTAGGGTAAATGCCAGTGAATGTCAGTTAAAGGTGAGACCATGTCCTGACATGAGAACACCGAAATGAACAGGCTGCTGGTATAGACATAGATATTGGAATTTGGATTACAACTGCAGGAAGGTAATGGTCCTTATGCTCTGGTGGCCCGTAAGAATCTAGATCCTTCATTTCAGTTCAACATACGTGGTTTTCTTTGCACCAAAAAGTCACATAGGATACCAACATTACAACAAAAGGCCATTCTTAGTTCACGTGGAGTTCTATCGATAATCTTCTACAATGGTTGGCGGCATTGAACAGTACACTATTATTTTAACAGTTTTACACTATCACTAAGTTAATCTTTCCAAATTCAAGTACATCTTTTTCAGGAAGACAGGGCCAACCCAAAGAAATTACTGATTAAGTCAATAACGTAAATAAGGTGTTAAAATCAGATATCGCACCTTTGAAATATGGACTCCAAGATTCCTGTGAGCCCCAGAGCACTCAATACAAATAAGGATACCCAAGTTTAGAGATGCCCAATCAGGATCTGGAGAACGACATTCTGCACAACTGTCATTTCCAGGGATATTCCTGAGATGGTTGAGTGTATCATTGTGTCCCTCTAAACTTTTGCTCTCTTCAAGAGATGCAGAATCAATGGAACTTGCAGAACCATGACTTTCTGCTGCTAGATTTCCATATGACAACTGAAATGAAATGAAATCAGGATAAAAATCAGTATACTTGAACAATCAATAACTTCATCACATGCATGTAATGCACTAAATGGAGCTAATCTTAAGGCAGGCCAAGCACTATTACTGTGTTATTACATGATTATGAAATGCAGATGCTGTAATTAGATATATCTACAGTTTGCTTCTACCAAGCAGGTAACCAAGTGTTGCTGTAGGATGTAACAAAAGAGAAGACTGCCACAAACCTGCTGTGGGTACGGTGAATTCAGCAGTGATGCAATAACTCCAGTAATTTTCTCGATCCAGTCCTTTTGGTCAGCCTCTGTCTCCGCCTGCCATCAATCAAGTGAAAAGTATTGATATCTCAAGAAATATATGCGACATCACTGTAAAGAAAAAATATCATAAAAATGTGCTTTTCTTGAAACACTAAAAATATGTGCTGAATACAGAATGTTCAACATCTGAGGGTAACAAGTTATGATTACCTGTAAAGTGTATGCCTTCATGGGAGAGATTACTCGGAAGCAAAATCTTAAATCACTTTCTTCTGCATCCATCTTAATTGTCGAAGTTCTGAGATTAATTGTACGACAGGTAAGAGAATCTTCACCCTGAGATGAAGCTTTTTGATTCAAGAATCTGAAGCGACTAAAAACACCAGTCCCTTCTCCAGCTGTTTGCTGCGATGCCACCCCTTGCTTCCAAGAGAACAAAGAAAGAGGTAAAGATAAAATAAGGAATAAATGACATATGACTGCTTTGGACAAATGATATAACACATTTATGACATAACTTCTCAAACACCGCACTTCAAACAATCTATCACATCCCCATTAAAATAATCAATTGCACAGAAATTTGTCAGAGCACAAATTGCACTATATCCCTTAGAAAATCAATCTGCTTGGTTTGTGTTGATATGCATCAGTCAGGTACCTTCACTATAGAATGATTCATCAACAAAATAGGCAATATTCTAATTGAAAGAGAAAAATAGCACAGTAAGTAAGTGTGGTAAAAACTAAGATCATAGGAGCTACTAGGGAACATAATATTTATTACAAACTATCGATGAATTACAACTAAATCAGTCAAATATGAATATACGAATAGGACGAAATATAAATTTCTACAAAACACAAGTTTGCCAACTCACACAAGCAGAAGGTATGGAGCTCAGGATGCTTGATGTGCGAAGTTTTAAAAATATTCACATGCCACAATCAAATTGCTAACTAAGATTGCATACCGATTGTTTATTTCCCTTATTCCCGTAGTAGTACAGAGTCCCATGACTGTCAAGAACAAAATACCTCCTTTTCCATTCACCTCGTAAATTTTCAGAACGCTTAAAGAGATAACCTTGTTTAATTATTTGAACCTGGTAAAGAAACAAATAGTCAGGAAAAGCAACATAGCTTCATAAAACAATATTAACTAAAATAGAATGAACATGTCGCTGAGTTTAATTATAAAAGGGGAGTAAAAGAAGAGTATAGTACTAGATTTTGAATCAAAAGAATAACAATCATAGATATATAGAGATAACCTTGTTTAATTATTTGAACCTGGTAAAGAAACAAATAGTCAGGAAAAGCAACATAGCTTCATAAAACAATATTAACTAAAATAGAATGAACATGTCGCTGAGTTTAATTATAAAAGGGGAGTAAAAGAAGAGTATAGTACTAGATTTGAATCAAAAGAATAACAATCATAGATATATTTTGCCAGATCCCTCTTTAAGGAACACATGCATGAACAAATCAATCATCATGTTAGAAAGAAAAGGTCGTCAGCACTTAGATATCTGTATTATCTTTTGCCTACAGGGTTCTCTTCAAAGCATTATGTGAGGCAGCAATGCAGCATCCATAGAATTCCTGATATTTAAGCCTATTATTTATGAATCTTTACTCAACAATGGATAATTAACTACCTGGCCATTGGCAGTTGACTGCATCAAGGCTTCAATCTTTTTATAGGATTGAAGACCTACAACATGGATACCATCACCGCTAGTAGATGTGTTTACATTACTTGCCATTCTCAGGTTTGCTATTTCCTCTTGAGTTCTGAACTCTTGAATTCTCTTTGCAAGTTTATCTTGCTCGTTCATAGCCATTTCTTTTGATTGTTGCGCATATGTTAGAACCTGCGTCAAGACATTACTGTTAGACCATTCATGGCTAACTTATGGTCAACAGATTCATGGTTATCAGAATGAACATCTATCATTTAAAACCAATATGTTAAAGGAGCAATTATCAAACCTGGTGAATGAACGGTTCCATTTGGCTCAGTAGCTCAAATCCCTAGAACAAAGAACAAAATCAAGGACCCAACCAACCAAACAACAATAACTGCTTAAATTGTAGAAAGTATCCATGCCTGCTTAAAATATCTCAAATGGGCATCCATCACAGCACTTATTGATTCTAAGAACTCATACTTCTTCTTTGCTTCAATGTTTGCAAGGGCGTGAACCTGAATTCCTTACAGTGCAGGAGAATCATTGGCACAGTTATATGACATATATAGCAATGCTAGATGAAGGAAAAATGTTGATACATACTAAGTTAAAGCGGCATCTTTCAAAAGCTGACTTGCCATTGTGTAGATCCTGTATAAACGGAATTAGGGGGATGGTATGCAAGCTGAAATAATATCAATTATGAAAAAAGTTGTCACAGTTTACCTCTTCAAGTCCTGTTACTACTTCTGCTCTAGTCCCTTTCCGCACTGACACGAATTTTTCACGGCGCTGACAAGCAAGATAGCAATAGGATCTTAATACAGCATAAGTTGTATATAGTACAAAAAAAAATATTAATGCAGCATGGTATTAAGAAATGGGCCACACTACTGCTTTATTTATGGTGCACAAGATGCCAACATGAAGAATAAACGAAAAAATAGATAACGACATAGCTAGAACTCAAGGCATTACCTGATCGTAACCCATTGTAGCCTTATCCAAACGCTGTCGACAATCCTATATATAGGGCCAAATGTTAGCACATGACATGAACTAGTCAATGTGTTCAAAATTCAACTTCCACATCAAAATCAAGACAGGGCAAGTGTAGTTAAGAGAACATCGGTTATAAGATGCTGAAATTAACTTTAAGACCATTTCAAACCAACAAGAAAATAGAAACAAGAGGGCTGAAGATTGGGCCCAACAAGTATGCAACCTACTGAACCGTGAAAAAGAGCAACACCTGAGCTACTACCTATATAGACTGTGTTTTTGTTTTTTGTGGGGGGGGGTTTGAGGGGGTCACCTTTGCACCTTGCAAATCCTCCTCGATGAATTGCATTAAACGTTCACTAAGCATATGCTCGACCTGTTTGAGGGAACACACTCATTAGAATGTTACAAATAGCCACTAGTAATGTTCTTTTACTAGTAAAAAGTATCAAAACGCCATGACCAAATGAAATTTGCCAGCTTTTCAGAAATCAGATGCGTACATCAACATTTGCAAGCCTACAGAAGACATAAGGGGGTGTTTGGTTGGACTTTTCAGCAGCTTTTCACTGGAAAAAGCTGCAGCCCAACCAAACGGCCAGCTTTTCAGCAGCTTTTGCCAATGGTAGCTGTGGGTTTTGCAGTGCAAATTCAACTATTTGGAAAAGCTGCCTTCTGCCAGCTTTTTGCAATGTGTTGAAGCTTCTACGCTCATTTTACAAAATGCTATAGATGATTTGGATAAACCAAAAGCCATATGTTCACTTTCCCACAGCTACAACAGTTTTTCCAAACAGCCAGTCGACAGCAGATTTGTCAATAGCCACAGCTCAACCAAACAGGCCCTAAATATCCTCTTTCAACACATAATCCACGGTTCTGGATATATGCAGACGCAGTCAAAGCTAAGTATATGAAAATGCTTTCCATCCCAAACAGGTTTTTTTCAGCTGTGTAAACTGTTAAGTCCTTAGTTGACTAGTTAGAGACAACCAAGCACTTGTGTTGATGTACAGTTATCATTTCAAAAAGGATCCCTTGGAACTGACACAATATTTGAAAGTCTATAGTTGATAACAAAATAACAAATGCTGATGTGTTTGGATGGTTTTGTGGCCAACCTAAAAACTATTAGGTGTTAGGTTCAGTAAGTCTGAACACCATCCTTTTAGTTAAAGTGTAAATTTCAAAATCCGTGAGTTTATGGTAGTAGTTGCAGAAAAACCCAGAGTTAATAGCTTGTATCACAAAAATCCGGTTTTATGGTATAGTTTCAGAAAGAAAAACACCTAACCAATTTCCACCCAAGCTAGCATCTGGTCCTACTTGCAGTGCCACGATATATTGTTGGCCCGTCCAATTTGGCACACTGACAAAAAGAACAGCATTGCTCATCCACCAATACTGCAGGTGGGGACCGACATTTCAGTTTGGGTAGAATTGGTTAGGGTGGGGTTTTCTGAAACCATAAGACTATAAAACCTGAAATTATGTGTCACAAGCCACAAAACACAGGTTATTTTGCTTACAACCATAAGACCAGGGACGTTCTGCAATTTACTCGTGAGTTAATTTGTTCATATTCAATAAGACAATTTCTGCATTTTGAAAAGGATGAAGAACCTTCGTTATGCAAAACTAGAGAGTTGTTGTATGAGGCCCAAAGGGCATATATATTGTACAAGACTCACACGACACACACAAACACTAGACTAGAGTACAGTGACAATTATACCCTTAACATTAACAACATAAAGGAAGAGAGGTTTGATGCAAAGACCCTTTGGGAATTTTCTTCCAACCAGGTCTGTTCCTTGCAGCATAAGAATGTACAACCCTTCACATATTGGGAAATTACATGGCTATACTTGTATTTTTGTGGTTTTGTAAATTATGACCCGTACGTTCAAAATGCAAATTTGACCACCTCTACTTTCAGTCTGCTCCATATGTATTGAAACTCACAAACTAATCCCATTCTTAGGTGGTAAAGTATACATAGCACGCCAAATATGAAGCTACAGGTGGCACATTGCCTCAAACTGCAGATGGGAATCTGAAAATAGGAGGAGGAAAGCAAGGGTACCGCTGATGCAAATGCTGTAAACTGAAAATGGTACAGGTCATTCCATGACTCACAGGGATAAGTTCCAGGTCTCCAAGCTCAGAACTTACAGTCTAGTAACAGCGATGTTCTTTTCCAATAACTTATTTTCTCACGGGTAAATTGAACCACCAATGTAAAAGAAACGGTAGAGTTCAATGGTATATGATGGATAGTACCTGAGAGCGAAGGAGCTCCTTGTATGTCCCAAGCTCCCTAAAAGCAGTGGTGAACTTGGACATTACAGGGCCTGCAACAGAGTAACGAATTTGGAACTTCATTTTTCTCCAAAATCTGAACAGTTTCATAGAATCATGGTTTATTGAAGAAACTTATGAAATGTAATTCCAGTGAAATGGCATGGTATCAATCATGTCACTGTTGCAAGAACTATGTTTAGTAAGTAAATTTGAATATACGGAAGACCAACAAATAATAAGCAGAAAGGTCACAGATATTGAACAATTGAAAAGGATGAACTCAACAGCTTTAGTGCATATAGATGAGAAACCAGGACAAAATTATGCAATAGAAATATCAGAGCTTTAATGAAATAACCTCCAATGGCAACACTAACAGGGTCATCTCGACCAGCACCAAATGCTTCTAGAGCATCAGCAAATAATAGATCTCCTGCATATCCTTCATCAAGTGATCCCCTGAAACTAAGGCTATTAGCAAAGCTATAACAAGCAGATCCTCGACCATATGGTTTCTTATTATTCTTTTTAGTCCTAGAACTATCAAAACTACAATAGTTACATGCAATATCGTAACAAAAAATAGCTAGAAACAGCAAAAAATATCTATTGACACTACATTTTGTAGAATATGATATAAACTTCCAAATTATTAATATTGGACCATAACACAATAAACCAATAACGCAGGACCAACTTATAATTTGTTTTAGTATTGCAGTAAGGTTGTTTCCTCAGGAGGGGGTGTATGTTATGGACATGGGTTAGGGCCTAAGGCTCGCATACACACGTAAGGCAGGGATTAGATTAGGAAAGAATCAATAAACATAGGAGATTATCTAGTTAGGAAAGAGATATGTTCGTAGGAATTTAAAGATAGAGAGAAGCTTTCTTAGGAAAGTATAGATAGAGTTCGAGTCTTGTGGTTCAAGTCAGTCGTCCTATTGATTAGCGTGTAAACTTTTAGGGCAAGCAATTAAATAGTCAAAGTTAAACTAAGCCTCAGAGCCTCTTTACTACCCAAGGATTAGGCCCTACGGCAGCTAGACAAGGGCGAGTGCCCTACCCCAATCTTCTTGCACTTACACTACCTAAGTTACCCATTGAAACTAAGCCTCAGAGCCTCTCTACTACCCAGGGAGGTTAGACAAGGACCGGTGCCCTATCCGGGTCTTAAGCCCCTTACCCTACCCAAGTTACCCCGTCAAACTTTGACTATTTAATTGCTTGCCCCAAAAGGTTACCCACTAATCTGTTACACGACTAACTTGATCCACAGTACTCGAACTGTATCTCTAATTTCATAACAAATATTATTTCTATCTTTATCTAACTGAACTCACCTCTGTCCTAACTATATAATCTCCTATCTTTATTTGCTTCTTTCTTAATCTAATCCTCGCTCTGCTCGTGTATGTTGGCCATAGGGCCCTGAACCATGGCCATAACAGTGCAGGTTTATGATGTGAACCTTGGTTAACATTAGGATAACTATCGTACAGAGGATGGCTAGACAGCATGGCTTGAACCTTCAAGGAGAGCAGCTTTAGGAGAGAATTCGTTAGGAAATGGATGTCGCTTTTATAGGGAGTACTCTACTTGACCCCTAAGAAACTTATCTCTATTAGATGGAATATATCTATAAGGAAATAAACCCAACTAACAAGGAAACTAATTATTCTTATCTCCAATTCATAACTAATGTTGCACCAGTGGGAACATGCAAACAATGCTGTGTGGTTGCTACATTTTTTCTATGCTACAATACCAATCAGTACCACTGTGCAACATTTTAGGCCACAAACAACTCGATATTTACTTGCATTCGCATAAACCTAGATAGTGAAAAGAACTAATGTATTTTTGAAATAAAAAATAATTTGTACACAGGGGAACATAAGCAAACTATGAAATACAGTACTAAATATCTATGGCATCTGCAACGAAGTACAAGCTGCCAGGTTGCTCGACAACTTTTTACATCAGATATTTACAGGTAAAGAACAGGAGTTGGGAGAGAAATGTACATGAATCTTTTACATCCTTTATGAAGATTTGAGCACCGTTGTTTCAGTTCATCAGTAAGTTGTTCCAAAGAATTGACCTATGTATAAATGGAAATAAGTCAGAAACAACTTAAATGCATGTATAGGTTTTTAAACTTTAAAGTGAAAATGAAATATCTGCTGGGAAAAAAAGAGAGACAAGTTAAAGGGAAATCCGTATGCAAAATTATCTTGCGAAATTATTGAGACCAATGTCCAGACAGTCTTGAGTCAAGATCACTACTATCTCTGTGAAATTCTCAGTTTGCCACCATAACAGTGACTTTAGAGAAAAGAAAACATCAGAATTCTTTCATCGCCAAATTACTACAGTATTTAGATCTAGAATCCAAAGAACTGTAACCAAGGGCATTCTGATTACAGATGAAGCATATGTGTCAGTTTCAATATGTCAAATTGTCAATTGGTCATGATGGTCCAACAATGCATTCCAAATAATTCATGCAAGCACTAACGAAATTGCGGGGGCAAAGTGCATACTTTATCCTTCTACTTTACTCCGAGACTCATTTTCGTTCCCCTGGAATAAGAAAGGGATTGATGTGGAGAGATGGTAATTTTGTCAGCTAGTCCCTGTCTGAGTTGGCAGCCAAGTCCATGTCTATTTGTCTCGCCACATCAATGTGTGCTATTGAATGACCCAAATTTGAGTGTAGCAAGACTAATATATCATTATTGAAAGTATGGGATCAAAGTGAGGCTCGGGCCAAAGTAGGGACCAAATATTGTCTACACATATTGAAAACCAAGGTTTAAAAAGGCGTTACTCCCCGCTCACCTAAGCGCGCATTGGCATTGGGCAGCGGCCGAACGCAGCGCTTCGGCCCTAGGCGGAGGTCTAGGCGGTCGGGAGGAGAGAGAGCGAGCGAGTGAGAGAGGCGGCAGCATGCCGAGGTTGAGGAATACGGCGTGGTGAGGTCAAAGAAGCTCCTCTGCCACTGATCTAAGCTCACGGCATCACTGATTGGAGCTCCTCGCCGTTGATTGGAGCCGAGCCGCCATGGCTGGTGTTGAAGGTTCGAGGCCAAAGGTTAGGGATATTTTTTTCTAGAGTGATGCAATCCCTAGCGGCTGGACTAATAGAGAGGTGGAGCAACCCATAAGGAGTGGATGGTCCAGATATGTGGTGGAAGATAGACGGTCCAGATTTGTTGAAAAAACTAGGGTTTCTAGATGGGTCTAGATGGGCCACATGTGCCTCTCTATTTAGCAAGGAGGCTATCGTCTTCCTCCTCTGCAGTCACAATGCTCTTCCGCCTGCTGCGTCCTCGAGCTCCACAGACGCTGCAACCTCGAGCTCCAACATCCCCTGCTACGACCCACGACATCAAGCTCCCCTACCGTGACCTCACCATCCAGCGCCTCCCCTGCTGCAACCGTGGTTCCAGCCCCTCTCCCCTGCCGCTGCTGTTCAATTTATAGGCGCTGCCTAGGCGCCCTAGATGCTAGCAAAACGCCTGCCTAGCGCCTTTTTTAACCTTGTTGAAAACTGTAAACAGCACCAACCGATCTGTTTGTGGTTCTAACTGACTACAGACACCAAACAGCCTAGATCATATCATACGAAGGTACACTTGTGCTTTGCATTCTTGAAAAAGTAGAGTGACTTATAAGAATTGTTGTTTTAGAGTGGCATTTTTTATGGCTTTAGGTTTTACAGTGGCACAGTTCTATAGTTGCACATCTATAATTTTCTCCATAGTCTTAACTTTTAAACGACAGAATGGCAGTGACCTCTTTTATGGAAAACAGTAACAGTGCTCTTTTGGATATGCTCAAATAATATACTCAATGTAGTAACTAAAAGTAAAGAGTATTGACTAAACAGGTGAAAAAATGAAAAATAAATTATGGTAGTTCAATAGGTGATGCTAACATTTCAGACCCAACAAATCGACAAAGAGGAATCGGCCGCAAAACCAACAACTTTCACGGATTCAATTACCAGATTCGTAATATTTGGCCAAGCAAGCCTCCCAATTCCGGCTAATAGAGCATAGGACATATCGGGATCTAAGTGCACGAAAGCCAAAAAGACACAGAAATGCAAAGCCATTTCCCGCAGCAGCCTACAATGTGATCCACTCATTGGGCTAAATCATCACCAACCTACTCAATTCGCTCACTCCAACACGGCATTTCATCAAGCAGAACTCCAACCACTCCAAAAGCTCCCGCATTTCTAACCCAAACCGATCGACGCCCACGGAAGCACGCGATCAAGTCGAGATCTCGCCGCACACAAAAAAGAGCCGAATCCCTAAATCCGCCCTAGCTCTGCCATCACAACCACCGAAACTCCAACTCCAGCTCAAAAGCCTCCACGCGCCTGAAGCGGATAGAAGCAAATACGACAACCACAACGCAGTACCAACCGAGATCTCGCGCCAAGGGAACCGAGAATGACAACACGAGGGGACCGGATCAAGGGCGCCTCGCGGGAAGGGGAGACAAGGGAGAGGCACCTGCTTGCGGAACATGGGGGAGTCCTCGAGCTTGGTGAAGGCCGCCATGTCTGACCTCGAGGAGTGGAGGAGAGGCTAGGCTGCTCGCTCGAAGCTCCCGGAGATCTGGGTCGGTGGAAGAGGAGTGCGGTCGGGCAGTTGCTGTCTGTCGTCGTGTTGCGCTGTTCTCTTTGGTGGGTCGGGTTAGGGCTGTGCTGTTTTAGGTTACCGGGTTACATGGTTCCCGCTGCCCGCAGTTGATTTAGCCGGCATACTGGGCTTTGGGCTGGCGAGTGGGCTGGACCGGTTAAATTGGTAGTGCATTAAATTAGAGTATTAACTTTTAAAGGGGCAATTGCGTAATTGATGTGCATGTAAACCCTGCTATTCATGGACAGAAGGCCCGGCTTATTCGTAAATAAAAATTAAATAAAGGGCATTTCGAAAAAAAAGACTCGCCTACGGAGCAATGTCGCTTGATAACCTTCCAACGAGCAAGATATTATCGAAAAGGAAAATTTATAACAATGTCGCTAGTCTCAGCTCCAACTAGTTCCATGCCATTGCTTTAACGCTATTTATGAAAATGCCACCGGTCCGTTAGTTTTTCTTTCGTTTTTGCCTTGCCCAAGCGTTACCATGTAGTCAAAGCCCTTTGGCCGAGCTGGGCTATTTTTGTTCCCAAACTGCCCTCAGAGACATATGGACCTAGTTCTATTATATCACTGATGCTCATGTCCCACCTGCCAGCTCTCTCACTTACTCTGCTACCCTCCAGTTCAATCCCCTTTCCAAGATCCCTAGCCCTGACCACGCCCATTGCCCACTCTTAACTCCACCCAAATCCCATCGGCATATTGCTTCCTCTTTGCTCGTCGCCCCTTCTCAAGCCTATGGTGTGAGTGTGACGTTTGCAGTCAAGCAGGGCTGCGCTAATGGAACCAGACAGCAACGGATTAGGGGGTAGCGGTAGATGCAGGGGTAGCAGTGATTCTGGTTTGAGCCTCTCGTGTCAGGTGAAGACGAGCATCGAGGTTCCAAGAGGGTACACTCCTTCTTTCTACAATAGTTAATTGGGATCTCTATTTAATTGTGTTGTGTACATCCTTGTTGGTATGTTGCGATTTTGTGCCGTAGACGTGGTCTCTTATGATTCTGTGATGCGCTTAGGATGGATGCTACTTGGTCTTTTACGGTGGACATTAGACATAGTGCATGTATTGAACTGTTAGATGATGGCAATGTCACTTATATCGAGCTCTTTTCCATGGTGGTAGATGCTTCTGACATCACTTCGAAGTGCCTAGTTGATGCTATTAGGGACAAGTATTCACGGCAATACGATCAAAGTCTTATTGTGAAGTATTATGACAGTGTAGAGAAAATGTTTGTTGATGTGACTAATATGTCACTACTACAGATATCCTTATCACAGGTGGTTCAGAATCATCATCATAAACGGTTTTCTGAATTGCCTGTGAGTAAGGGTATGTGATATCCAAATTGGATCATAGGCGGTTCTTGGTGGTTCTCATTGAATCGTCTATGATGATGAATTACATAAACAAAAAAATAGCAGCACGGTGGCTACTAAATTTGGTGCCACTGACCCTGCTGGATCTGGTCCTCCACCACCGTAATAGGTGGTCATCGTCGTTGTTGACACCGCTGTTGCAGGTGGTCTGCCTGCCTCTAGATCGTCGATGCCCTTGCCCGTGCCCTCTCCACGTTACTAGGGAGGAGGAAGGGGAGATAGCATGTGACACCATTGTCGTGTTCATCGTTCGGGTTGTGCAAGTAACTATGGCTGCCAGGGCACCGATGCGTTGGATCTACATTGTTGTGAATCTAGATCTGGTGCCCCACGCTCGCGATCTTCCGCACCGACCTACGCAACTAGAAGCCAATGAGATGAGAGTGGATTAGGATGGGATTGGAGGTGATCGGGTAGGGGGAGAGGTGTGGGTTTCGATAGCAGAGTACCTGGAGTCCTGGGCGTAGCATCGACGTGGTCAGAGAGGTGTAGTACTTGAGCGGCGACGGCAGAGCTTACCGACACCACGCTTTGGGTGGACTTCTTCTTGAAGCCGAGGGCGACAAGGCACTCCTCCATATCGCCTGATGTGGCAGTCCGTGCTTGTGACGTCGCCCTCGACCATGCTGGGCACAACACCAGCATGGCTAGAGAGGCGCAATACTTGAGCGGCGACGGTGGAGCTTACCAGTGGTGTGCGATGGGAACGAGGCGATGCAGGAGGCGTCACACCGGTGGAGGGAAGCCGAGATGGAGGGAGGTGGAGACGGGAGAGGAGAAGAGAACAACAACGTGGTGGTAAGGGGTGAGAGGAAAAGTTACGGTTAAGTACTGATTATATATGGTCTATATAGTGGGCCGGTTTGAGCCGGTTCCATGGTGGGCGGTTTTTTGCAAAAAGCAGTCGGTGACCTACTTACTCATTACAGGCAGTCCTACAGATCGAGCTATTTCTAGATAATCGAGTGTATGGGTACTGCTTATTTCTTCACAAGTTGTAGACCAATATATTCTTGTATTTCAAAACATATGAGATTGAAGGGAAGAGGACAACCACTGGATAGAAATTTATCCACATATAGTTTTATTGACCAAGCTAAGTAATGGATCATTTACAAACAAAGAAGAAATTATGAAAGTTTAATAAAGACATAATATGATATAGTTTAGCAATCATAGACTGAGCCATAAAATTAGCACTAGTAAGTCAAAGTCAATATGCACTTGCTACTCCACTTGATCCATGGAAGTTAATTAAGAGTCTAGAAAAGTAAGAGACATGTCACTGGAAAAGTCCAAGTCGCGACTAGTTGTACTCGCGACCCATTTGGTGTGCATTTCAAAAAGCAAATTGCGAAGATATTCATAAATATACAACATGCAGTTTTACTGTCATGCTCTTGCCTGTAGCCCTAAGCTATTTTTTAAAGAAAGCTCCTTGACTCACTCAATAACACCCGAATTCCGCACTTGCACTGGAAAATCACCAATTCGTTTCATGTCATTGCTTTGAGAATTCAGTTCCTTATATGTACTATCACCTTGAAATGTCTGTATCAGCCAACTTTGTTGATGGCCACCACTTGGTTGATGGGAACTATGGTTTTTGGTTGGGGCTCGAATAAAAGTCAGGAGTACGGGATGGTGTTGGTGGTTTACTACTTGGATGGGGCAGGGTAATTTGTGCATTTACTAAAAGAATCAGGCATGTTTTGTGCACTTAATAGCTATACTGGGACGGAGCTTTCGCTGTGATGGCATATAAGAAGCCGAATTCACTAAGTAGTGGCATCGAAGGAATATGTAGTTTTTGAGTGGCAAACAAGGTATTTGAATATTATTCAGTGGTATCGAATATTTTTTCTCTTTTTTGGTTGAAAGCAGCCCATTGCCCTAAGTTGTAAGCCTTTGGTGAATTCACATCACAGGATGGTAAACTCAGATGAAAGCATCAAGAACAAGAATTGAGATTATATGTAACTTTGGAGCATATTTTACTTCTATTTTTTTAGGAAAGACTAGATATATTCCAGTGCAAAGTTCTCGGTTCCCAAAAGTTAGCAGTGACATTTTTCAAAAGCAAAATTCTATACTGGCATATTCTCGATGAGTATTTTGCAGGGGATCACTTCTTAGAAAGGACGGAAACGACTGGGCATATTTTTCTGATTTGATGAAAGGGTTTCCCCTAATTCCTAGACCAAAACAAGGAGGAAACATGAAAATGGCGCCCATGGCTACTAGATACTGCAATAGTTCACATCCAGAAGGATGTTGGTATCCCAATTTCCCAACAATGTAGGGCTTAGGACCCACCCCTCACAGAAACAAAAAACCTTTGGTTGCACAATAGAGCGCAGAAGGTTACTCTGTCATCTTGTGTTTTAGAGTGAATTTTCCAGGATATGGAACTCCCATGACTCACTGAGAGTAAGACATGGTGTAGCATATTCCGGAACTCGAGGTACGGGTCGAATATCTTGAAAGTACTCCTTCTAGAAGTAGTGAATAAATTGTTCCATTCATGATATATTGTATTAGCAATGCTTCCTTTGAGTCGCAATATATGTCATTTTAGAATATGTGTTAGTTAAGCTTTGACCATCAATATATAAAAGATTACCAATATTTACAATATCAAATTAATAATACTAGGTTTATCATGAAACTTGCATGATATATACTTACTTTTATTTGAATAAGCATATCTTCATAAAAATTGATGGTCAAACTGTAACTTTAGAGACTGTGTCAATATCCAAAATGACATGTACTGTGACACAGATGTAACTGGCTAAGATCTCAAACCATAATAATACATAGCTACTCAAAATGTAAATTATTCCAAGTAAATCAAGTCCTAGTGTTCTGGGCAAAACTAATTTTAGTGGATCAGGCAAGAAGAAATCTCCTTTTTTTCTCAAGAAAGAAATATCTTCTTTTGGTCTTGAAGACAGCGATTTAGGTTATGTTTGTTTTCATAACCTCAATTCACGTTCAGGGTTCAGCCCATGCCAATACTGTGATGGTTGTATGGTAATGGTCACTGCTGTTGGGAGTGTGGCCCTGAATGCATAGTAATCAAAATTAGGCACATCTGATTTGGTTGGTAAACAGGCCAAATCTATCGAATATCTGCCAAATCAATGTCACACCGAAATTTGGCACAAGGCTAATAATAGTCAAACTTGCGTGCGCTGACACGTTTGTAGTATGGCCTGTTGGTAACAGGGACCAAGTTTGCTCTTACAACTCCAATCCTATTCAACTTATCCAAGAGGTATGTCCTCTCTTAATATGGATCGTGTAATTATTTTCTTGATATGGATCGTTTAAGTCGACTCATGGTGGTCCGTTCTGATGAGTCGTTACACAAACACAGAGTAATGGAAGGGCCTCATATGATCGAATGCACAATATTTCTTTTCTTCTCGATTTGGACCGTGGAAACGAGATCCAACGACCAAAGTGGGTGCATGGTACCAGTCCATGCGTTTGCCCTCCCTTTCAGTTTGAGTGCAACGACATGGCCATTGGCCGTGCTCACCACCATCTACATCGTTGAGCACACGTACGGTGAGAGCCAGTCACACCGTCGCAGATGCGATCGCCCGCACCGGAGATGCACGGTAGGCTTGGGAGTCCCCATCCCGGGAGAATGAAGAGAAATTTGGTGATTTTTGTCTGACGAGAGGCAAGTATAAAGATGGGCTGTTTAGTTTGGAGCATGTGCCGCAGGCTCGTGGACTGAAGGCAGGATCACCGAGATGAACGATGGACAGGATAGCTCGCCCGGGAACCAGTCGCTCTTTTGACGCCTTGGCCTGGTGCTGCGGCTCCTGGACAGCGAACCAAAGAGCCTCATGTCGCTTCCAGACGAGAGACAGACTCGTCGACTCGAACCAAACGACCCAAGAACCTCCTCATCCTGCGCATGCTGCTGCTACCACACACCGGACCGTAGCTAGCTACCCGCGTCTTAATAGTCAACCCGACCAACAAAACTGGCTAATACCTGAAACATACTGTTTTGGGCGCCCATTGCCTGACATGGGATGATACACTGACTCAATCCACTGCCACATAGATATCTTGCGTGCTACAGTCACTCGTGATCCAGCTACCGGATACTCTACTGACCACTTGCCCGTGGTCAGTCGTCGACAGTCTTCTCCCCTCCCCTGTCGCTGTAGTTTTGGCCACAGTGTTGTGCTGCACTCTGCTACTACTGTGTCTGCATGTCTGCGTCCAGCTAAAAGATTTGCTCCCTGGTCTCCAATCTCTTGGGAGCTACAACGCCATCAAGCCATCAACCCCCTCCTACTCCTAGCTAGTAGTAGTAGCGTAGTAATCCTCCTCCTGCACCTCTAGAAGCCGATTCGCTGTACAGAGGTTTGATTCTTGTGCGGTTGGGCTGCGCATTGAAATGTTTTGGTCAAGCCAGACATGTGTTCAACTGTTCATCGTACGGAGGTTTGACTCTTTTAATTAATTCTCCCAGCTTCCGAGTGTTCCATTCATAGCTGTAACTGTTTGCTAGATCCTGCATGCCGTGCCATGAGGAAATGGCACGACCAAGAGTTCGCGGTCGCGGCGTCCATGTGGGATTAATCCTAGACACAGGTAGCATATAATGGTGTCCTTCGTGTGCTCACGGTTCCGCTTAACAATCTCTCGAGAAAATCTGCGTGCATAAGCAAGGTTACGCCATTCCCCCAAGATGGTGGCTTTGTCAATTGCACGAGTTGGCAACAGCGAAGGCTCTCACGGTTTTCCCTTGCCCAAGCAAGGACGAAAGATACACACCGCCAAACTAGGACTCTAGAAGTAAAACGTTTTATGGCACACGCAGATATGAATCAGCTAAGCTGAATCGTCGATGAGATCAGAACGCATCAAAGGGACTTCTCGTATTTAAGAGAGGAGATCCGGTCCTTGGTTGTGACAGGCAGGAGGGAGTTAATACCTGGCTCCTATACTCTCTCCTTTTCGCAGCAACAAAAGATTTCGCCGCACGCGTACATGCATGAGGCACGTGTGGGTGCATCGACCCCTCGGTACCCGGTCCGTATCGAGATCTCGTGGCGGATCCACTCCAAATCCCTGCACAGCTGCACTAGGATCTCTCGAGCTATTCTACCTTGTATTTTTCTCGATTGCCCTGACCTCACCTTGACCCGTATATAACGCGCCACCCCTGCAGCAGCTGGTTGTGACGAGAGAGAGATACTTGTGTTTGTTTGCGCTGCTGGTATCACGCACGATTCTACATCCCCGCGTTCTTTGTATTAGCTGCTAGCGCTACGAGAGTTTGAGATGTCGAGCGTGGCCGGAGGCGTGGTGGGGACGGCGGCGGTGGTGGAGGCGGCGGCGGGCGGGGGCGTCGCGCCGCCACACGTTCTAGCGGTGGACGACAGCTCGGTCGACCGCGCCGTCATCGCCGGCATCCTTCGGAGCTCTCGGTTTCGTGGTGTGTGTTGATCTGACGGCATTGCACCGACACATGTTTCCATGCATGCATGCGTTTATTTTGTTTAAGTTAGCTTGTCGTTTCCGTGCTTCTTCTTGTTCCCTTGACATGCGAAGTGAGTACAATGCTTCTTGCTTCTTGTGTGTAGTGACGGCTGTGGACAGCGGGAAGAGGGCCTTGGAACTGTTAGGATCGGTATGCCATCTCTCTGCATTCGCTGTAATCTGTCGGCGTTCTTTTGTAATGTCAAGTAGTGACGTACTGACGTTTCATGATCTTCGCAGGAGCCCAACGTGAGTATGATAATTACGGATTACTGGATGCCGGAGATGACGGGATACGAGCTCCTAAAGAAGGTCAAGGTATATATGTATCCCAGTATATATGTCCTGTACTACTCCAAGGCAAATTATTTTGCCCAGACTTAAATTTAGGGATCTTGGTTACGAGGCGAAAATCTTGCAGGAGTCATCCAAGCTGAAGCAGATCCCCGTGGTGATCATGTCCTCGGAGAACGTGCCAACAAGAATCAGCAGGTCTTTTACTGTGCTTATGCCCTAGAACGTTCTGACGCTGAAGTACTTATGCTCATTCCACTGTGAGGAAGTGGACGTTAACCCCTGTTTGTTTTTTTCCTTCCTTGTCTGGTTAATCAGATGCTTGGAGGAAGGCGCAGAAGACTTCTTGGTGAAGCCCGTCCGGCCGTCCGACGTGTCGCGGGTGTTCAGCCGCGTGCTCCCATGAGCACCGGCCGGCGCCGGCGCCGGTGCCATCACGTACGTGCGCGTGCAAGCATGGCGGCAGACGGGCTGCTGCTGCGTCGGTGAATGCGGTCACATGATTTCGCTTTCTTTTGTGGGGTGGTGATGTTGTCGTGTTTGGACTTTGGAGCCAGGAAGATTGGAAGAGTGAACTGCCAACAGAAGTTGCTCTTAGCTTTTGGTTTCAGTTTCTTCAGCTTGTTCAGGAGCCAAACCTCTCCGGCTCTGGGTGGTGCATGGCTTGTTAGTTTACCAGTTGGTTTTGGTCGGAGAAGTTGAAGGCCGTAACTATGGAGATCCTTTCGTCTCTGCTCTCTACAACTTCGATCTGCTTGCGCGCCGTGTACGAACGTGTATTTCAGTGTACGTGATGCGATGCGCGTGCGCAGCGTAAGAAATCTTGTCCTTGTCACGTACGTTCGTGTCGTCGTGCAAAAGCATATCCGGCGATCGATCGCTCTCGTGCTAGCTACTACGTATACACGTGCCTCGCTCATTTTGTTCCATCCAACAGAGCTGCGTTTGGTAACGTACATGACAAACGCAGCTTTTTGTTGACCTCGATTGACAAGACCGCTAATGTATACTGGTTCACCAATGCAAGCAATATGCCGCTATACCTCGTACTCGTAGATTCGCTTGTGGATGGATCGAATCAAGTTTTTAAGCTAGATGGTGCTTGTATCTGTCTGTTTATTCAAGAATGTACGGGAGCTTTTGGTGGTCAGAACTTACAAACCCGTAGACCGAAGCAGTACCCCTTACGTATTTGCACGCATGTACGTATCAGCATCCAAAAGAGCTGCGTTTGGTTATTTATCATTTGTTGCACACTTTCGTGTCGCGTTACGTGTCTCGCTGCTCGAGGAGCGTGGATTTGATACAAGCTCACTAACAAATTGTTACGCTTTGCGCATTTTTATGGCGCCGGATCGAACGGGTGACCTTGATCTCTGCGAGATCTGATGGCTGACGGATGTCCATATTATGCATGTGTATATTTTATGACGTATCATACTTTTTTTTTATATAAACGGTATTTTTTTTCTAAAACGATATGTTGACCTGTCAATGGTGACAGCCAAGCCAAGATGAGAATGGAGATAAAATAACTTTATTTCATATGAGGACGTCTTCACCACCAAGACACCATCGTCAAAGACACATAAAAGACAACATATAAGAAATTTAATCTACATGCGAAAGAAACCAGAAACGGTGGTTACCTCTAGCTCACCTCACCGGGCGGCTAGGTTTTTTTGTTCTTTCGTAGCAGTATGGTCAGAAGACAATTTTCTTTTAGGGTAGGAAAACACGTTTTCTGTGAGAGTCTAACTAGGCCTAACATTTGTTTGACTCGAAGTTTATTGCTCGGCCCAGGATGTTTAGTGTCATCCTCTGAAAACGCTACCACCATATAGTCCTCTAAAAGCCCGTGAGGCCGTAACAAAATAATGTAACATCCATGGGCCGTCCCACGTGTGCTTTCCTTTCTCTACCACACCATAATGGTCTGCTAGGTTTGCACCTAATATTGGTCCGGGTCAATCCTTTGCCCTGAAATTCTGTAGTGGGTCACCAGGGCCGATCGGAGGCCCGACCCGAACCGCCATTGCATCTCCAGATTCCAGAACTCCAAGCTCCCCCCCACCCCCCTCTCCCCCTCTCGTCTGTCCTTCCCCCGACCTTCGTCCCCGGCTCCGACCGAGGCAGCCCAACCGCGCGCTCGTCGCCGGCAACCGCCTCTCACGTTCGTCAAGGTACGTATCCGCTGTTGCCCCTCCTCTCTCCTCCCTGTGCTGGTTCCTCTTATGTCTTCCGGGCCGAGGTGGCGCGAATTCCGAGGCCGCCCGATCCGACAGACTCCCCCTCTTCTCGTGTAGAACGCAATTCCGTGGTTTTTGTATAATCAGTTGTTTGTACAACTGTGTACCTGGCCGCTTCTTAGCTTAGCTCGAAATCCCTAGTGGTTTTAGGTTTTACGCTTTCGCATTGAATTTGTTTAGACAAGCGGTTCCATGAGCTCTTCGTGTAAATCGAGAGAAGCTGGGTAGTTCACGCGCATCTCGCCGCGCTGTTTGTTAGGGGTACTACTTTGACGTTATTTACCGCTAATACAGTTGGTGAAATATTATATGGCCTAAAAGTGCAACTCCTTTTGTTTTGTTATGCAGCTCACCACTGCCTCTATCTGGTTTTAACTTTGTAGAATAAAATGGAGAACACTCAGAGCGAGAACCTTACAGACACCAAGCAAGATGACGAGGCACGGCAAAGCAAACAGGATGATGAGGTAATTCTGGTATACCTCTCATAATAATTTTTTTTTGCGAGGAACCTCTAATAGTAATCTGAAATGGTTAATCGGCTAGTTTCACACTAGCGTGGTTGGTGAATTGTGATATTTGCTGATGTTGCAAACTTGCAATTCTATTAGCCGATCTCCAATGGTTATATTGGCTTTCTTTTCCTTTGTTTTTCCAACCCAACATATTGAGCAATGAACACTTCACCAAAATCTTATTCTATTGGCAAACTTAGCACTGATAGGGCTGCGATTTAATGAGGGGCAAGGTTAAAGTTCTAAATTTTTGCATGGTTATAATTGGTTGGATGTTTGGTATGCTTGCTACGATTAGTAAATATGAGATTTAATGAGGTTCTTAAGTTACCAGCAGAAATTATCCATCCGTGAGATACATTTTACTTAGCTTCACATAGAAATTTGTTTGGGCAGCCAGTACTCCACACTCAATAGTTTCGTTGCTCCTAATAGGTTTCTAGTTTCTATAACGTGAGGGAGTTTCTTAAAATTAGACTATTGAATACTGACTACAGCTCAGGTGGTTTCATTGTCTGTTCCTAGGGTTTTGTGGCAGATCTTATTGAAGATTCATTGGCTGTATGCAGCTTGCATGCTTCCTAACATTTTTAATCAAGAATCCTGCGCACTGATCCTAACTTTCTCTGTATGCAGGAGGCCCGTATTGAAGAGCACAAAAGACTCATGGATCAAAAGACTGCCCTTCGCCGAAGCAACCAAAATCCTGAAAGACCCGGTAGTAAATTTCATTCGTTAATGGCTATTCCATAGAAGTTGTGAATGGAAATTTCTGTTTAATTTGAATACCTGAAATTCGTATGCTTAAAGTCAAATTGATATATAGCATGTGCACCATCTACAACTGCACAAAAAGAATTCAAATGAAGTGCCAGATTTTTTGGGTGTTTCTCCTTGTTAGTGGAGACTACTTTCTATGATAAATGAACAGCATTATCAGGGTGCATGAATTGTTAGTGTAGATGTTGCAGACAGTATGAGTTCCTTGCTCTTATCTCCATCTTGCACTTCGAATTTGTTTATTGGTAGGTCACTGCTGCACCAATTAATCAATTATATTTCGACACCTATGCAGTAGTGTTTAGGACTCCAGTTCAGTAGACCAAGGTTCTGTTTGACATTATAATGGCTTTTCAGAAGCACTTATATATATTTCTACTTGTGGATATGGCAATTTAAAACCATCCTTTTCTGAATCCACAATAGCAAAATCTTATCCCAGTTAGTAAATATTGAGAGTCCATAACTAACTAGATTACACAACAGAGTATATCACAACAAACTAACTGCAAACTGGCTGTGAACCTTTAGCTGGGAATTTTGGCCAATAACATGTCTTAAGGACCATTTCATGTGCACAGAGAGGGTGGGTGTGATGAGGTTGTTCAATCAACTTCAAAGACATATGGCCGTAGGAGGGATGATGTGAATTTATGTTCAACACAGCTGCAAGTATATATGGAAATTGTAGGTGGTACATGAATAAATTAAGAGACGTAAGTGTGACCGAGGGTGAACAAGCCTACTTTGTTACCTCTCTACTTTAAGATGTTGCCTCCCAGCCATGTTGATAAAGGAGGTTCTTCTTCAATCTCACTTTGACAACTCATTGCTGAAGGACTCTTATAATTGATTTGTATCCATTAGCTTAGCTGTTCCTATTTTATCACATGGTAATTTTGTTGATTTTTAAAGTTCTAAGTTTCTTTACAACTAACATCTCAGTATGAGGTTTTGTTGTGGATGTGGCATCCGAGAATTTCCATAGCTTATACACATATTTTTGAGCCTTAGCAATGGAAATTAGCCAAAAGTTCTCGATGGCTCCATTTTCTCTAAGCATTTGTCTCCTTTTTACTTAATTTCATCCCTTTTATGATTCTTGGTTCTTCTCCATTGAAATGGAGGATTAATGTTTCAATCATTGAGTAGACATTTTCTGATCTTGATAAGTCATGCAAATATTTTTAAAGCATCATTATTGATGTGACGATTCACTAATTTCAGATGCAAACTACCTGAGGACTCTTGACTCCAGTATTAAACGAAATACAACAGTTATAAAGAAGCTCAAAACAATAAATGATGAACAAAAGGATGGGTTAATGGATGAATTGAAAAGTGTGAACTTGAGCAAATTTGTTAGTGAAGCAGTTTCTTATATTTGCGAGGCTAAACTTCGTTCTGCTGATATACAAGCTGCTGTTCAGGTAATTGACAATAGTAATTTGCATTTGTCTTAGTACATAAGCAAATACGCCCATGTCTCATAGAGCCGTCCCTGTGCTTGAACAAGATCTTTTGTTTATCGTACTTGTCTATTTCAAGCTTCTGAGTTACAGAATGAAGCATGTTCCCTGCCTTAGTGATAGCCTTTACACATTGTGCTGCTATATAGTATATTTTATTGGTCTATATCGTGCTGTTGCATATATTTTCAGTTATTTTATTTGGACTTACTGGCATCATGCTGTTACATGGCTTCATCATGTCACTTTAGAGTTTGAGGTTTAGTTGATGATAAACATGTGAACCTCCAAATGCCTCACTTCTATATGGATTTATGTAGTGTAATAACCCTTGTAATAATGCAATGTAGGTTTGCTCGTTACTTCATCAAAGATACAAGGACTTCTCTCCTTGTCTTATACAAGGTCTACTGAAGGTCTTCTTTCCTGGTAAATCTGGAGATGATATGGATGCAGACAAAAACTCGAGAGCTATGAAGAAGCGAAGCACACTGAAACTTCTGATTGAACTGTATTTTGTTGGAATTGTTGAAGATGCCAGTATCTTTGTAAACATTATAAAAGATCTTACATCGTTGGAGCATTTGAAGGACCGGGAAGCAACTCAGACAAATCTGTCTCTTCTCTCTACCTTTGTTCGTCAAGGGAGGTTATTCGTGGGGTTACAGTCTCATGGTCAAGAAGCTTATGATGAGGTAAGAGATTGAAGTACCAACATCATTTTGTTAGGTTATCAAATGGTCTCAGAAAGAAAAATGCTCATCACATTTTACTGCAACTGCAATAATTAGGAGGGTGTTTGGTTGGGCTTTTCAGCAGCTTTTCACTGGAAAAAGCTGCAGCCCAACCAAACAGCCAGCTTTTCAGCAGCTTTTGCCAACGGTAGCTGTGGGCTTTGCAGTGCAAATTCAGCTGTTTGGAAAAGCTGCCTTCTGTCAGCTTTTTGCAATGTACTGAAGCTTCAGTGCTCATTTTTCAAAATGCTATAGATTATTTGGATCAACCAAAAGCTATATGATCACTTTCCCACAGCCACAACAGCTTTTTCAGATAGTCAGCCAACAGCAGCTATGTCAACAGCTACAGCTCAACCAAACAGGTCCTTAGAGCTAGCTGCTCTTACTTAGTTCGAGGCACATCCCTGAGCGCCAAAGTTATCTTCTTTTTTTTTGGTTTTTGAATAAGTACACATACTTTTTTCAGCCTTTAATAATGTCTAGGGAACACTTAAATTGATCATTCTCCCACTAATGGCAAATTGGGCCAATACAGATTAGGCTTATAAAAACAAGATGGTTGCCTTAAAAAAAAAGATGGCTGGAAACTTCAGAAAGTGTAGTTGACTCATTGATGTAAGACCAACATATTTCAATGTCCATGCTGAGCTAACTGACCAATAAAAATTTGAATTGATACAGTTCGTTAAGGACCTAAATGTTACTGCTGATCAGAAGAAGTTCTTCAAGAAAGCCTTGAACTCTTACTATGATGCTGTGTCTGAACTACTACAGTCAGAACATGCGGTAACCACACGCTTTTTGTTAGTTAGTTTGGACCCTCTTATTTGTTATCATTCGACTTTCCTCTAATAGCTTTATGCATACACCCAAACTATCCACTATGTCCAGTCTCTTCGTCTGATGGAGGCAGAGAATGCAAAGGTTTTAAGTGCCAAAGGTGAACTAAGCGATGAGAATACAGCCTCATATGAGAAACTCCGGAAGTCTTTGACCAGTTACTACGTGGAGTATCCTCGTGAGTATCTATTTGAGAATGTCATTTCTAATCTGTCTGTGTATTGGTTCATAGCAGCATAACCTGCTATTTGTCTAGTTCTCTTACTCGTAGGTTGAACTTCGTGGCATATGGCCTTCTGTTAGGGGATTTTGGTTGTGTAACACAGCAGCACATGCTTGACCCCTGTAATTTACTAGCTGAATTTGTTGTTCCAGAAGTACTATGCCACCACTGGGTTCTTACCTTTCATGCCCCATCCCCTAAATAATGTAAAATAATATGGTTATATGGAAATATTGTATTTACATGAAATGGGAGTCATCCATACGATCATACCTCATTGCAACTAGGATACAACATAAACTGGGCATGTTTAGTTCTCCCCAGTATAAATAATAATAGAGATAATAGGATAAATGCCATGGAGATTGTTACTAGCTTGATAAATGGTCTACACGTTTGCATTGCAAAAGACTATAGATGTTTAGTTAGTTCTATCATTCAAATTGTGTTTGAAAGAAAAAGTATCCTTTTCCCATGACTGAATAATTGTTGATGTTCCACCTTTCAGTATGTCAACATTATCATTTGAATATATATTTAACATTTATTTATGATTATTGACGATTTGCAACCTTTTCATTTGCAGGTTAGCTGAAGCTATTGACATGCAGCCTCCAGTGATGCCAGATGATGGGAATACAACAAGGGTTACTACAGGAACTGATGTCACCCCCTCTTCTGGAAAAGAACCATCCGCACTGGAACCTATTTGGGATGATGACGATACCAAGGCTTTTTATGAATCTTTACCTGATCTAAGGTTTCTCTTAATACTATCACTAATTCTTTAGCTTGCTGTGGAACTATTAACTGTTTTATTTAGTATTTACTAGATTATTCTTCTTAAACTACGCAACCTACTTTTTGAGCAGAGCATTTGTGCCCGCTGTGTTATTGGGAGGGGCTGAACAGAAGTTGAATGAGCAACATGCTAAAGGCCGCGAACAATTTAGTGTAAGAATCTGATATCTCAAAAGTAGTACATTCTGCCAGTTCACATTGCTACTGTCTGAGAGGTTTTAGTATAAATGTTTTTGAATTTTTGAAGCGGTGTAAGCTGGATTTTAGATGTCAATATGTCATTCGGTTACCATATCTGCTTGTTTGCAACATATCAGCAGTTCAGCACTGATCTTCTCCTAGATATTTTTTTCGTTGACATCTATTGTGTCTCTTGCTTCTTGCTCATTTCTTCTAGATAGCAAATACGAACGACCTATGGATTGTTTTTGAAGCAGTGTAAACATAATTTTAATTTTCTTTCATTTAGCATGTTTTTCTTTTCTTTGGGTTTGGCAGTATACCTTTATATGAATTTTGTTTATAAAGGAGTCCAGCACAGAACAAGAGACTGAAGTACATGAGAATGCTCAAACTTCTTCTGCCACTGAAGACCAACTGGAAGGAAAGGCAGATGATGTAGCCAAGGATAGTGAAGACAAAGATAAGGATAAGGGTAAAGATGCAGAAAAAGAAAACTCCAAAGAGAAGGATCTGGACAGAAAAACTGAAAGAGAGAAAGATAAAGTAAGAGTCTTGGATGGTGCAGGTTTGGATAACCTGCTACAGAGGTTGCCAGGATGTGTTAGCCGTGATCTAATTGATCAATTGACGGTATTAGCTCCTGTTGTATTGTCTATCCTCTCTACATTTAAGGCTCATCATCATTCTCAAGCTACTTTTGGTTTCTCCAGGTTGAGTTTTGCTACCTGAATTCTAAAGCAAGTCGGAAGAAACTTGTGCGGGCCTTATTCACTGTTCCAAGGACTTCACTGGAACTTTTACCTTACTATTCTCGGTTGGTTGCCACATTGTCGACATGTATGAAAGATGTCCCTAGTATGCTTCTCTCCATGCTTGAAGAGGAGTTCAACTTCTTAATAAATAAGAAGGTACGATCATATTAACTCCTTGCTCCTTTGCCTTATTTGTGCTCATTGCTAGGTTTCTGTTTCCTTATCATAACAAATTATCTCTCTAGCCTTGGCATTTTTTGGTATTTATTGTTAACTCTAGAATCTAAGCTAAGCCATTAACATCAATATAAACAATTATCCATGTAACGAGCATCTCCAAAACTTCCCCACATCCATTAAATGCATGGAGGCAGGATATCCACATAGAACTGATGTGTTTACTGTGACTAACTATTCTTCTCTGTTCTGTTTCCTTTTCAGGATCAGATCAACATTGAAACAAAAATAAAAAACATAAGATTTATTGGGGAGCTGTGCAAATTCAAAATTGCACCTGCAGCTCTTGTTTTTGGCTGTTTGAAGGTATAGTCTTATGCATGGAGTAGTACTTTCTAGTTTGCTTGTACTTCTATCTGTTACTTAGAGAAGGCTCCTTTTTTGTATTTTGCAGGCCTGCCTAGATGATTTCAGTCATCATAACATTGATGTGGCCTGCAACCTTCTTGAGACTTGTGGACGCTTTTTGTATCGTTCACCTGAAACTACAGTTCGCATGGCTAACATGTTGGAGATACTGATGCGATTGAAAAATGTTAAGAATTTGGATCCGCGCCACAGTACACTTGTAGAAAACGCCTACTATCTTTGTAAACCGCCGGAAAGGTCTGCCCGAGTTTCAAAAGTTCGGCTACCTCTGTATCAAGTAAGGTTTCCACTTCTTCTCTGATCTCTTATATTTTCCAACCGTTTTCATTAAACTTATCTACATAGTGTATTAACGAACAATTCTTCCTCTTTTTCGTCCTGTGCAGTACATAAGGAAGTTGCTTTTCTCAGATCTTGACAAATCAAGTGTTGAACATGTTCTTCGCCAATTACGCAAACTACCTTGGGCAGATTGTCAGCAATACCTTGTCAAGTGCTTTCTAAAGGTTCACAAGGGAAAGTACAGCCAAGTTCATCTGATTGCTCTTCTCACCGCTTGGCTTAGTCGTTATCATGATGACTTTGCTGTCGCAGTTGTAGACGAGGTTAGTTCCTTTAGTTGAGGCCTTAAACGATGTTTTCAATCTCCAGGGAAGTTTCTAATTGGAATGGTTTACTTTTATTGCACAAGCATGTACTTGAGAAACTCATACTGCGGGCAAAGTTACCTCTTGATCGATGAGAATGGCTGTAACTTTTTTAAAACAATGGAGCAGGTGCAACCAGCTGACATTCAAATTATTTGTCTAATTTGATTTAGGTTTTAGAAGATATAAGGGTTGGGCTGGAGTTGAATGACTATGCAATGCAACAAAAGCGCCTTGCTCACATGCGATTCCTTGGAGAGCTGTACAGCTACAAGCATATCGACTCATCAGTTGTATTCGAGACACTGTACCTTATCATTGTGTTTGGTCATGGAACTCATGAAGTAAGCAATTATATCCTTTAGCAAGATTGGAAACTTTTGTTATCTTTAATTCCTTTTTCTGTGCTATTCCTTATCATTGTTGATATGCTAGCTTCTGTAATGTGGTTCAGATACTGGCACGTATTATTTGAAAATTATTGGGTTTTGCTATATGTTGGCAACATATCCTATATGCAGTCACCCCTTATGGTGCACTCATGCAATCGCCTTTGGTTTGGGCACCAAAATCAGCATAAGAATTCCCCAAAATTTCTAGATGCACTTCTCAATATACTCTATGTACATAGAAAATTTCAAGTTCAATTTCATTCTATTTTAAGGGTACAAACATGAGAAAAACTGATGTATGATAACTCAAAAGGAAAAGAAAATGCCAAATGCTAATATTCACAGCAAACTTATATTTTTTGCCCTCCTAACACATTGTAATCTATGTCATCAATAGCAGCCTGCAGAGGGTGATTGCTCTTGGTATGTTGCACTATATATCAGAATTTTTCATGTTGATTTGGGAATCAAATTGTTTTCGGAAATTTCCTTGATTTGGTGTTCAAACCGAAGTTGATTGCATGAATGCACTACAGAGAGTGATTGCATTTGGTATGATGCACTATATATTAGAATGTTATTGATTAGGCCAATGCCTTTCTTTTTCTTTCTCAAAAGAGCTCAAGAGTTCAATTTGTCAAAAAATTATCATGTGTGTGCTTGTGGCATTTTGTGCATGTTAGCTGGAAAAACTGTATAATCTGTGAACTTCAACTGTATAAAACATAGTCAGATTATTTAATATGTGGGGATAAGTATTTGCCAAATTTTTTGATGGCATTAACCTTAATTTTCTCGCTTTTATCTTTTATAGTACTTATTGCAAGTGTATGTTTGAGAATGGTCAATCACTGTGTACATGTTGAACTGAATATCTTCATTTTTTTTCTTGCGCAGCAAGATGTGTTGGATCCACCAGAAGATTGCTTTAGGATCAGGTTGATCGTTACACTTCTGCAGACTTGTGGCCACTATTTCAGTAGAGGCTCGTCAAAAAGAAAGCTCGACAAGTTCTTGCTACATTTTCAAAGATATATTATGATTAAAGGCCCCTTACCACTTGACATAGAGTTTGACATTCAGGTTAGTTTCTTTCTCATGTATACAACTTCACTACATGCATAAATACCTCTGTTAGTTTGTTTCTCGTGTGAACAACTTTGTTTCTCGTGTGAACAACTTGCAGACATGCATAAATACTTCCGTGATTTTTCTCTATTATAATGCCGGGTTATAAAGTAAAAAAGAACTAGTAGCTGTAAGATGCATATATTTAAATTTCTGTTGTTGGTGGCCAAGAATAGTTATCTAGTAGGTTCTGTATTCTGATTATGGAAAAGAAGATCTGATAATATGAGTCAAATGACTGTACTGTAGCAATCGTGGCCTTCCTGTTTATAATACTTAACCAAGGTATGTTTCTGATGGGCATCTGAAGATCTGTGGATTTACTAATAGGCGAATATTCAGGATTTAACATTTTTACGATCATAATGATGCACGCTTTTGTTTCTGAGGAATCAGGGATCTAGTCCCATTATTTTTAAAAATAATTGTGGTTTTCCCTCCTACATGACTTTGCATTTTTATGGATATGAGGAGCTAAGTTAGCAGCACCCATTTTACTACTAAAAACTTGTTTTATCGAACTAGGGGGAACCCTGCCCAATTTTTATTGAAAAATGGCAGCGAAACAGAGTTTACTGAGCTGAAACCTGACGATCTCAACCCAGGTGAGTACAGAAGCAATACTTAACAAGTCTCTAACAGCCATCTATCCCACACCTAGCAGGCAACAGACAACTCAAATTTACAAGCAGCGGAAAAACCTCTTATGAGGCGGATTAAAGATTAAAACACTTCACAGAACATAAAACAGCAAGACTAAACTAGCAGTCCTGATGTCCTCCTGAAGATGACCCCCAAGCAACCTTGTCAAAAATTATTAGAAGGCATGCTTGTAGAAATAACATCCACAATGGATGTGCAACTTTTCTTTTCAAACACAGTCATATTGTGCATTCCCTAATGGCCCAACATAACGCTGCTAAACCAAACATATGATAATTTTTGGGAACCAGGCAGCAAAGACTTGACCCAATCAAAATATTGATACCAGGACGCAGGCCAGTTATCTGCCCCTAGAGAATATCCAACAATACTCCACACAACTTTCGCCACTGGATGCTGATGAAAAACTTAAAATGTAGTAAGTAAAAGAAAGAAGCAAAGAGAAGTGTATGGTCTTCAGCCTCGACTTTTGTGGGGACAGTAGGGGCACATGTCTTAAACATTATACAAATGAAACAATGCATGCTTAGACCAACATAGTGTTTCTTTTAATCAGGTAATATTGTTTACGGTGATGAATCCTGTTCCTGCTGTTATGTTTATGTAAGGAGTCAAAAGACAAGTCAATAGATAGTCCTGACAGCTCATATGTACGTCTTTCAGGATTTGTTTGCTGAGCTACGACCAAACATGACTAGATATTCATCGATAGATGAACTAAATTCTGCATTAGTTGAGATTGAAGAACATGAGCGTGCAGCCTCAGTAGAGAAGCCTGAAAGTGAAAGGCATTCAGACAGCGAATCTCAGAAAAAGCAGCCACGTGATGCTGCCTTTTCTGTTAATGGCAGGGGCTCAGCAAATGGAACTGAGGAAAATGGTAAGGATCATGAAGAAGCAGCAGACAGTGAGAGCTATTCAGATAGTGGCAGCATTGATGGTCATGAAGATGAGGAAGATCTTCTGTCTGAGGAGAAATCAAATGATGCATCAGAGAATGAAGGTGATGATGAGGATGATGGCATGCCTATTGGTTCTGATGAGGATGAGGGTGTTGAGGTTAGACAGAAGGTCGTGCAGATTGATCCTAAGGAGCAGGAAGACTTTGACCGAGAGCTGAAAGCCCTTCTACAGGAGAGCTTGGAGTCACGTAAATCGGAGGTGCGTCCCAGGTCCACTTTAAACATGAAGGTACCAATGAATGTCCTTGAAGGTTCAAAGGACCCAAGGACTGCGGAGTCTGAGAGCGGAGAAGAAACTGTGGATGAAGAGGGTGGTAATGCTGGAGTTGGCAGCAAGGTGCGTGTTAAGGTGCTAATGAAGAAAGGACACAAACAACAGACAAAGCAGATGTTCATCCCTGGTGACTGCTCACTTGTGCAGAGCACAAAGCAGCAGGAAGCTGCCAAGCTTGAGGAGAAGCAGAGCATTAAGCGGAGGATCCTTGAATACAATGAAAGGGAGGAAGAAGAAATTAATGGTGGGTCGTCACAGATGGGGAATTGGGGTCAAGGAGGGAGCAGTACCGGCAGCAGTATTAGATCAGGTGGACCGGGCAATTGGGATGGTTGGATCAGGGGAGGCGCTCGGCGGCACCACGGTGCTGGTGGTTTCTACCATGGTTATGGCAGGAGAAGATGAATAGCTGCGTGAATGCTAGTTGTCCTGAGGTTTTTGACAGGGTAATGGTTCTCTTCTAAGTGATTGGAGAAGAGGGATGCCTTGAAGGTGTTTGACAGGAGGCAAACAGGTTTATAGAAAGACTTTTCACCTCTGAATATAAGACTATTCATGTCAATTACTAATATTCTCCTATTTATTTACTTATTATTTAATTATTTTTCTCCTTATGCATCTATATTCATTTCTACCGCACAAAGTATTTTCTCTCGTCTTCACAAAGCAATTGTGAGGCATATGGACCATCTTCTCCTATAGTTTCTCAATTTTATCTTGTTCTCGAGTCTGCTTGCTATAGAAGCAGGGCTGACCTGACCCTCTCTTGTCAAAAGAAATATAATATACGTAATCTGTGCAGAGTCAAAACACACCCTACGTTAATCAACCCGGTATCGATCCACCGTCGGAGCATAAATCATCATCGTCGGGATGCTCATTGTGGGCACGGAGATTTCCATGCTAGAAGTCACAGATTACCAGCACGAAACCACAAAGTCCCTGCAATGATGCACACGCACTTCCACTGGTTCAATCTGAAGCAGAAGCTCAGCGCGATCGAACCAACAAACTACTAGATCCCTTGCTCCTGATCCAGTTTGGTCGTTCCTCTCGCCACCTTCGCACTCTCCTTTCCCCTCTTATCACATCATTCCAGCTCTCGCGTTGCTCTTTTCTTTCTCCCCAGTCCATGATTGCCTACCGAGTATGTGCATGTACACATGTCTGCCATGAGCTGCTACTTCACGGCTTTACGCGGAATAATTACGGTCGAGAAAGCGAGAACTTGAATGACCGGCACGAACACACACAAACCCGGTCAACGGGAGCGCGCAACAATGCTCCTGTAACTGCCACCACGGCGGCAGGAACGCCATTCCCTGCTGACCCATCACTCGTAGTTGGTGCACAGCCACAATGGCAGTGATCAAGCTGCAGAAATCTCAAACCCTTCTAGCACTGCCATGCTCCTGTGCTTCATGCATGTGCCCAGCAAAGACGTAGTACACCCAGTACTTGCATGAGTCAGGGAGGGAGAAACCAAGGCTAGCCGTTCATAGTTGCAGCCATGCATGCAGGAGCTAGATAGCACTAGGAGAAAGAAACAGTATCCGGGTGCTGGCAGTCGGAATCTCTGAGCTAGCGAGTGGATTCTGTCCTGCCGCTCGTCGTGTCACCTCCGTCCAGGCTCCGTGAGGAATCTCATGTGGGGGAAGGCAAAGCTTTTGACTCTTTGTAAGGGATCCGTGAGGACAATTAGTGCTAGATTCTGCATCGCATTACTTGGTCTAGCTAGCTAGTCTCCATCGTCCTTTTTCATTTCGGTGTGCGAGAGGGCGAATAAAGCGATGAGGAGGACGTGGATCTAGACTTCTTTTGGGTGCAAATGTTGGTGCTTTCTGCTTCTGCATCCTCTAGTCGTACTAGTCTAGTTTCCTGGTTGGACAAATATGCATTTCCCTTTCACCTTATGATGTGGAAAAGCAAGGTTCTTGTGCCTTTCTTCGTGTGCAAGTTATCACCAATCTCTTTTACTACTACTTGGCTCAAGGCTCTCACCCCAGATATTGTTTCAACAAATTATCATACCCTTTTGTTACATATGTACAAAGTACGATTGCCGTAGGCAGGGGCTGGTAGCTAAATCTTGCTTCTTACATGCATGGTGCTCGATAGTAGATATATAAAACTTGCTAAATTTCCTACCTCACTATCTTAGTTTGCAAAGTGTGATACGAACCATGGATGAGCATGTGAAAAGCTGAAGTTTGTGGTGGTCAAACATTCTTTGAGTGATTATGTCACCTTAAAATGTGAAGGCTGTGTATTGCACAGATGATCTGTATCACGCACTTCACTTCACACTTCATGGTGTGGCTCTTTTGCACAAGGGTTTTGATTTGATCCATCTATTCAGGTAGGGTCAAGCTCCCACCTTAAAGGACCACCAAAGCAATGCCTTTTTCTTCTTCTTTCCCCTTTTGTTTCACTGGTGTGCGAGTGTTGTGCTTGCTCAACCAGCACTGGATTGCATTTCAGCTGCAGTGCAGGCCATATGGGCTTGTACGTTTTTTCACCATTGCCTGACAGAAAGTGAGCTTAGATTTTTGAGGATCAAAATAAGAAGTCGATAAGAAACACTAGAACATGGACATAAAATAAAATCTCCTCGCCTAGCTAAAACACAATAGAAATTTCAAGTGTCGTACCTAATTAAAAAGAGATTTCTAATGTAAGTGTACCGACACAATTTGAAGTAAACAAAAGAGCACTCTTTCACCATCCAAATCGACATATGTCGTTCGATAAAATACTGCGAAAACACGTCAGAGTGACTAGTGAAATGACTAAAGGATTTTACTAAAGAAATAAAATCCTTTAGTAATTTCACCAAATTTAGAAAGATGAACAGGCAGGTGGGGGTAGGAAAATGTTGACCAACCACGCCTAGACTTTAGACCGGAGGAAGAAGAACCACTGTTACAGTTTCAACCTGCAAAAGCAACAAAGCACTAGATGCGCTGTACGTGCATCATATGCATGGCTTCTCGGAAGTCATTTCGATGGATCGTCACAACATATAAAGGTATTCTGATGACTAGATCTTTAGCGTGTCCACATTTGTAGTTGTAGCTAGATGCATGCTACCAGTAGTTTATCAAAAGATGACAATTTGCACGTTTACTTTGCAGTATGATATGTGTTTGTCTGGACCACACTAAGGTGTTGCAACAAGTGCATACAGTTTGACAAGTTCGTTTATGTTTGGATATTTTGAGAAACACTCTGAAGGCATCCCTAGCCAATTTGGGTGCCGCTGGAGGCCTTTGTGCATTTGATACATGAGATAGCCTCACCTTAGAAGGTGTGGAATGTGTAATCAGAGTATTTTATATGTTATCTAGCGTTATAGGACAAAGCCCACGAGTTGGACCTCTCGAACATTCTAAATTATTACTCCCACCGTGATATCAATACTTCTGGATATTGATATATTCTTGAGAATAATATTTTGACCATTAGTTTTTATACAAATATGTTAAGTTGATTCATATAGAAATGATTACTTAGTAATATCAACTTCATGTTGTGAATGTTGGTAACTCTTTCTTTATAGATAATCAAACCTAAAAACATTCTATTGGTATCCTAGAATGACTTATATTGCAAATCAGAGGGAATACAATATTACCACGAAGCTATGTGGTGCTTTGGTCCTAGGCCCAAGGCTATAGCCCTGGCTCCCTGGGTGTAGATCCACCCCCAATAAACCAGAATCTGGGGCGAAGCTCTACAGTAGACCATAATCTACACTAGTATGATTCTGTGCGCTTTGCTACGCCAGAAGTTTTTGCAAATCCTGGCCATGTATTACCGTGTCTCAATTAAACTACCACGCTCGTTAGAAAGACGTTAGTTTGAGAATAGACGCAGTACACAACCCCAAATTTAGTGTAGAAAATGTATTTTACACAAAGAAAAATTATGCAAAAAATATACCATTTCATTTCAGAAATTCCGACCGAAACAATACATTCAAAATCTTAACAGAGTAACTGATAAAAAAGCTGTAGGCATGAAATTCACATCAGAAAAAGTTGTACAAATGACGCCATGTTGGAGGTTGCAACAGACATCAGGGGAAAAACTACTCCTTTTTTTGAAACTTAACTCCTCATTTCCAGTTAGGACAAACATGGAAAGCTCACTTTCATCCTTGCCATGGATTTTTTTTGTATGTTCTTCTCTGCGTCACATTTTCTAAATCATACGATATTAATCATATAGAACATTGATTTTAGACATCATGAGTGACAAGTATGGTGCTGATTTTTTTAGCCGGCAGTATGGTTGAAGGAGCAAAGAAAGAATAGGACATCTAGAGTTTTTGCAAGACCTGTATGAGATAGCATGAATGGCCATGTATACAAAACAAGAAGCAAACTGTAGCAACGTCAGGATATTTCTTCCAGCTAGATCGATCCACGCAGTTAAGTAAGACGCATTAAGCTCAGTGTAAGAAAGATAAATGGGCCATTACATTTGTATGTACCAAGGAAGATGTTTGTAACATAAAGAAATAGTAATGGTAAGCTAGCAATGTAAGCCACAGAAAAGAGAGACTATAGAAAGATGACTTGTGAAATTCGAGCCAACCTTTAGGAAATGTGAGATAGAGAAATGGTCAAATGCTAGGTTTCACCTACAACTAAAGCGTGACTAAGAAAATAATCGTCGGTATGCTGATGCTGAGGACTTTGGGCTCCTTGTTTCTGCAGCAGAAGCATTACCATCAATCAGTAACAGCATAACAATGAAATTTTATCTTGACGTTGAGTAATAAACAAACATATTTGTAGAAGCGATCAATACTCGGCAAGGTAGAAAATAGATACCCGCAGCCTCGTGCACACCCCATAGCCGCTCATCATCCACTACATGCACCACGCCGCTGCCCTCGCCATCGCCACCTGCACCTTCCTCCAGCTCCTCGTCGACCACTTACATGTCGTTGTCCACCACCCTCACCTGGTGACGAATCGGAAGGATTCGGGGAAAGAGAGGGAGAGAGATGATTGCTTACCACTGTGGCTGTCCGGGACATCTCATGCTGGTCCGTTGCCTCCCCCTTGCTAGTGCAAGAGGAGGAGAACGGCGACCGTGTGTTCTCACTGGCACGGTAGGTGGCCGGCGACGATTACGGGGTGATCGGGCTTCATGGTAGCTAGATCGGGGGGCAGGTCTTTGGGGAGCTGGATTTGGTGGAACGGTTATCAGGGTGGCCAATAGCGCACTAGTACAGAATCATCCATCCGAGGCGCCATATCCGAGACAGTTAGGCTAAAACGCCTCCAATAACTGATATCCGAGGCGGTTGTAAATATCCAACCGCCTCGGATAAGGTGCATATCTGAGGCGGTTATATATTTACAACTGCCTTGGATGTGTTCAAACCCAAAATTTCAGAATCCCGCCAACTCCAAAATTTCAAAACCTGAAATTTTTCCCTCAATGCACAGGCAGAGGACTATATAATTCAATTCAGTGCACGGCCAGATCCAGATTTTCTTCTTCTTCTCCCTTCCACTCTACTCTCCTCCCTTCAACCTTCCTTCTCCTCTCACCATTCCAGTCGCAAGGAGGCTCTTCTCTTCTCATCATTCTTTCGGTAAGAACAAGCTGGAGGCCACACGGCAGTTTCGCTTCGATTTGAGATAAGGAAGATCCTCCCAAGTCAAGATTTGTGTCTTTTTCGGCTCGTTTTCTACTAGTGCCTAAATTTTTTATTTTTAAAATTTTTTCTCGTATTTTTTTATAGTAGCTCTACTCCCTCACGGTTTGAAATCTATAAAAATTACTGCATTTGGAGCTCGAGAAGAAGTTCAACGGAGAGTTTGGTAACGGCGATTTTTCGTTTAGGGCAAAAGTCACTCTTAGAGGCCGAATTTATCGGTGAATTTTTTTATTTTAAAATTTTTTCTTGTATTTTTTGTTAGCAGCTCTACTCCCTCACGGTTCGGAATCCACAAAAATTACTGCATTTGGATCTCGGGAAGAAGTTCAACGGAGGGTCGGAAGATGCGATGTTTCGTTCGAAGGGGCAAAAGTCAGTTTTAGAGGCCGAATTTGGAGGTGAAAAATTATACAGGTCTAAAGACGAGTAGATTTTTTAGATGCGCCTCGTCGATACGGTCATTTTGAGTGGTCGTGGACCCAAAACGGACACCGTATGCAAAAGTTACAGCCGTTTTAGTGAAACCCTACCCGGCACTGCCAAGTAGATTTTTTTTAAACGGCTGGTATGTTATTCGAGGCGGTTGTCTTGTGGCAACCGCCTCGGATATCAGCTATCCGAGACGGTTGAATAATCACTTCTGATATGTGCCCCATATCCGTGACCACTCTGTGCAGGCGGTTGCTATAACCGTCTCGGATGTGCTATTTGAACCACCTCGAATATCGATTTCTGTACTAGTGGCGGCAGGCCTCGGTTCCGTCGGTGCAAAAGAAGAAGGGCCTTAGAGTGACAATGCAAAGAAGGTGGAGGGCGAGCGACGTAGGTACGATCGAGTAAGAAATGGGAGTGCCAAGCAACCTAAAAGCCTCGTGTCTGTTTTTAGCTTCCACTCAGGGCGGCAAACATCGGGCCCATATGCAGCTACTAAAGTCCAGGCTTAAATCTCCCAATCTACAGTTAGTGTACAGTGAAGCTACCACATGTAGGCAGATGATTGGCGGAGGGCTGGAGAGGCCTCCAAATGCCTTGATTTTAGCCCCTGTACAGGTCGTAGGAGATTTGGTTCGGAAGCATTCTTCAACATCACACCAGTATTTCTTACTAAATTCACACCTGTGAGGTATTAAACTACCCATCTCTTGTCGAGATGATGTGTATCGAATTATAAGTGGAGTTGGACTGTCGTGATTTTCCTCTATGGTTTAAATGTAGAGGTAAATTAATTGGCTGGTGCATAAAATATAATATAATACTCTCTCTCCATGTCACAGTCATTTTTAGAACTAATAAAATTTAAATAATTTTAAGTTTGATTATCAATATAGAATAACTACTTACCGATATCTACAACACCAAATTATATCACAAGATTTATCGTGAAATATATTTTCATAACATATATTTAGTTTTATCTGAAACAATATATTTTTATAGAAATTGTTGGTTAAATTTTTATGTTGGACTATCAATATCTAAAATTATTTATATTGTAACAGGCAGTATATATAAGAGTCGGAACCTGAGTTCGAAATCAGATTGATGCGCTTCTAAGAAAAAGCAGGGTTTGTGATGGTTGAAAGTGATGGTCCATCTTGGAGGCCCGACCGAGCCAATACGTATAAGTGACTTATTAATTTTGTTTTGAGCAAGGGGAAGCGTTGATTATGAGTAATGTTCATCTTTCCTCAGCCACGTCTATTAGTTGCATGAGATTGGAGAGATGCAATGCTTCGTCCCTGTCAGTTTTAGCTCAAGCTGCGTTGATGCATGCATGTTGTACATCACCGATGCATGAGTCCATGACAAATCAATTACACAAATAAATCAGCAAGAACTTGTCCAAATATATATATATATATATAGCACGAAGAAGCATATCTATGATCAGCTAGTACAAATAACTTTTTCTGGTCCAAGATCGAGCGCGAATAAAGATGGACACAGAAATAGAAACCCGCGTTCCAGTTTTGGCGGTACGGCCGTCCCTTCGCCAGCAGTAGCACTGTGCTCGCTGTGCACGCAACAGTACGGTCACGGCGGGCCCCAAGCGCAGGCCGGATCACTCCGGCCCTTCATTTCCCTAGTGGCTCACGGCCACGCTGATGGCTGATCTACTGACTGGGGTGGTGTGGGCGTGCGTTGGTGCTTTCCTCCTGGACCGTGCACTACGCTGAGATCCCATGTGTCCCGTACCACCCAACGCAACGCGCGAATCATTTTCGCCGCGTCGGCAGGCCAATTATTGGCGGCGGCGTCTCGCTGACCGGGGCACCTACTAAGGGCTCGTAGGATTTTAAAAATACAGAAATAGAAAAAACAGAAAAATATAATAGAAATGCATATGCAAAACAGATGATTGGAAAACATAAGAATTTTATAGAATTGTGTGTTTGATTCGTAGGAAGAAGAAAACACAGGAATCCTAATAATATTTTTGTTTGCTTAATCAAAATAGTACTAAAATAGTGAGCAGTGGCTCTCAAAGCAGGTTCAGCACATTGTTTGCTTCGGTTGACACGAAGGAAAATAAAAATGAGGTTAGACCTCATGTTTCTTTTCCTCCAAAATTCCTTTAGAATGGACCATTCCATAGGAATTTCATAGGAATCCCAAAGTGCCATTCCTTTGAATCAAAGGCATGCATAGGAAAATTTCCTATAAGATTTAAATCCTCCAAAATTCCTTTACTTTTCCTCCAATTCAAAGGAGCCCTAATGGTTTCCGATCAAGCACGTAAGGCCCCGAAAGGGAAATGGAGCTACGGAGGTGATCAAAGCGCAACTTGTACCTCAACTCGATCGAAGAAGATCTCACGGAAAAGTTTGATGGCTCTTGTGAGAAATTATTCATTTTTCACTCCGGGCGTCGTCAATGGTACCTAAATTGTGGACGGCCACGCTTGAGACTACGTTTACTCGTTTGGCAAAAAAATAGAAAGGGAATCGGAGTTTACAGGAGAGAGCTTTGTAGTGCATGAAGCATGACAATTCTGTTTTAGTCACCATATATCTTACTCTGGCACACTATTACAGAAATACACATATTAAATACCTCAGCTCAAACGGTAAAAAATAATAATATCTCGAGTAAGACCAATTTGAGACGTCTTTTACTAAAATCTATATTATATCCCAACTGTTCGGGATACATAAGATATTCGAGATGGTTTTTATGAACAAAACCGTATGTGATAATCTGGACTCATACTAGATAGTTTTATTTGTAAAAATTGGCCGACCCATTAGGTCAGTAGTTTTTCGGTATGTCATGAACCAAACCCTACTCCTTGCCTTCACTCTCTTTGGGCCCCTCCCGTTCTTGCACCACCCGCACCCCCCCCCTCTCTCTCAGCGCGTATCTCTCGCAATCCGCTCTGCTACGCACTCTTCTTGATCCCCCTCTTCCTTTCTCGATCCTCCTCCCTTCTCGATCCAACACTGGAGATCCACATGCGTGGGCACAATAGCCGCTGGCTTTGCCTTTTGCCTCGCTGACCGTGGCAAGGGTGACAGGGACGCCTCGTCGAAGCTGTCGTCAAAGCCCTCATCCAAGAGAGCTCCTCAAAGCGCATAGAGTCCACTCCCAAAGCGTCTCGTCGAAGCCACCATTGATGGGCCTCAACCTCAGCCATCAAGATCTGTTGCTGCCTACCACCTTCTAAAGGTTCATCTAGCCCCTAAGTGTGGTTTTGGTAATTAATGACAATACCTATGGACTAACAATTGTATTGAGAATTTTTTATAGATCGTTTCATAGGTGATGCATGAATGATAAGAGTATGGATTCATTGAGGTGCATTGAGATTAATGAGCTCTAAGTGATGCTTATGTGATGAAGAAGAAGCTAGAGAGAAAGAGACCTCGGACGATCGAGATTGGAGTTCAAGGAGTGAACTCAAGATGATCGAGGTAGAAGGTTAAGATTAAGTCCATGAGTTGGACTCAAAGCATGAAGGCTAAGTCAATTGTGCAGTTCAAGTGACTAAAGGTATAATGTCATCAATAATGTTTATGGACTAACCCACTTACTTTGCGATAGAGTGTGTTGGGGTTAGGGTCCACGGGCTTATGTGTTAAGCTAAAGTATTGAAAACTAAATCCACGAGTTGGATAAGAGAAGGTTGACAATCAAGCTAAAAGGACTTTATCACTTGGGTTCGATGGACCAAGTGACTAAGGTATAGATTGTCGATTAAGTTTTTATGGACTAACCCTTGTACTACGTGCTTGAGACTGACTTGGGGTTAGATTCCATATGATGGTAATAGTTGAATTGAGATATTCAAATATGCTTAGTTGGAAGAGCAAGATCAAATCGAGCTTGGTAGACGAATCACAAACTTGATTCTTGTAATTCATGCCTTGGTGATGAACCGACGAAGATGATGTGAAGAGAGAAGCCTACTACACTTGGTGCATGGGAAGCTATGAATTGGTCTTCATCAAGCTTCCGGAGATTGAGAGAGGATCGATATGAGAAGCGAAGATGATCATCATCATCGAGATCATGTGGAGTTGATGAAATGCTTAGAAGAGCAATGAGAAGCGTCGGGACTTGGATGATGCATTCGTCAAGTTCGACGAGATTGCTCAAGGCAAAGGTATGTCTACATTGGGGTTTCTAGTTTTGCTGGTCTCAAGAAGTTCGGTGGGAGATCGGGTTGTTGGTTCGATAGTCGTTCTATCAAGAGGTGTGTGGCGTGCCCGATTTTAAGGTCGGACACGTCATTTGCGATTACTGTACTAGTCCCTGGATCAGTAGCCAGTACGCACAAATACTTGATAGCATACACATACAGTACCGGATTCATTATTACACGGTTAGACCATTACGGTCGAGATTCGATACATGGCCTATTGGCCGAATAAAACAGCAGCGGAAAACATAACGAAGTGGATAGCCCATCGGCTTGCCGAACCAACAGGCAGCTGACTGGGGAAAACGTCCTAAGCCTCGGCTTCGCTGTCGCCCTCCTCGTAATTGAAGTCTTCTTCCTCCTCTGGCCAATTCAACAAGCCAGGTGAGTACATTGAATGTACTCGCAAGTAATCCCCATTGGGGGATTATACAGCTATATTTCATGCGGGGATATTTCAAAGGATAGCTCTAACCTATGTTGGCAGTTGTGCGGAATGTAAGTTTTGAATTTGGAAATACTGCATAGTAGATTATAAAGCAGTTTGGGAAAAACTGGTAGCAAAACAACAGCATCCCATCACATCCTTTTCTTCCTCATCTTGCGCGGTAAACACCGCTAAACATCTCATGACCTATTACCTGATAGCTCCACTTGCCGCCATGGCTCCACCATCGAAACGGTAGCTTCACTCATCCGATAACTAGGTTTTCCAACACTAAACCGTATTCCGTTCCCTCCCGGCAATACGGTGGGTTACTTCGGCAATTTCCTTACCACCGACTCATGGCCTAAAATTGCCCATCTGTGGGCACATCATGCCCACGTCCTTAATCCCTTTGCCCAACTTTGGTAAACAAAACTTAGTCTAGCCTGGGTGTGGCTGTGCCAGTTCATGTCCATAACCGAGGACGCGGCTATTCGAATAGATTTTAACCCTCTGCAGAGGTGGTACGGCTTTACCCACAAGATGTAAGTTCCCCTGGGCACACTGCGCGCCGTGTACTTACAGGGCTATTACAACGAGACTTTTCGCCTGCTTTCATCCTAGGGTCGGACCTGCTAGATGTTTTACCCAATCTTTACATTTTGACTCGCAAATCCTAAAGTGGAACTATTCTCATCTTTGTGTCGAATCCTCACCCACGCCTTGGCCTCACCATCCAGGACTTTTGACACAAATAGCGCCGTGAGAATTCTCTAGGGGCCCAACGTCCTACCTAGCACATACTTCTTACTTCCCACGGGTCCGAACCCTAGTATTAGGCGGGTTACCGAGTCAAGTCCTTCCCATAAAGGACATGTGGACGTACGGTGGGGGAACTGGTTTAGCGGTACGATGGCTCGGTCCTTAACTGATTCGAGTAGGACTCCAGTTTGTCAGCGAACACCGAATAGCCTTCAGCTACTTCGTCTCCCTTCAAACCACCTTATTCCTACCCGAATCCAAATCATCTCCAACTCCAATTTGGGTTTTGGCAACATTTCATTTAAAGGCACCGCGGATAACATATGCTATCCGCGGGTTTTGATTTTCCCATCCCTGGTTCTAAACAAAACTTTAGTTTAACTATAGCAGGGCTAAGCATTGGCTACTGCCTATAACCTTAATATGTCGTTGGTCGAAAACGACCGGCGGAGCACTAGGTTTACAAGAAATCAGATATTCGACCCTAGTCCATATGCATCTATCGGAAATAACTACTTCTACATAAAATATAGTTTATAACATAGCATGCATGTTTCGAAGTCAACATAAATATTCTTTACAAATATAGGATTCAAAATGGTCAAGGCGGGAGATTGCTTGCCTGGCAGTTCCTGCTCCTGTTCCTGAGGTGGGGGTGTTGCCGGTTCGTCCTGACGCACGTACTTCACTCCGTGGACTACGCGTCGGAAGAAAACATCGAATAAAGAGCAATCCAAATACTTCGAGAGAATCAAACAATATGCATGCCAGAAGAAATGGTGAATGATACGATGAATTGAGGAGAGTGGTTGCCCTAGAACGATCGAGTTCGGATTTAGGGTCTCGGGTGGCGATTAAAAATGGGATGCATATACTTGGGGCTAGGTTCGAAGTTCGAACCTAAGATTTCAGGGCTTGGGTTTATGAGATCAAAGAACGGATTTGGCGACAGGTATATGCAAGATTTTCACATAAAATGACGGTGCATTTAAATGGAAAACACTCCGGCGTAGCTTCTAAATTTAAAACCTTTCGTTCAAACGAATCGCGAACGGTCAGGAATATAATATAGCTACTGGAGGGTTGGGAAATTATTTTTGATTGTTCGAGGGTGCATAACTATATTGCATGCGTGGATTAAACTTCAGGAATTAACTTAACCCTATTCTGCTAATTGCAATCTAAAAGCTTTAACTTTAGAAGATGCATTTGGATTGGAATATGGAAATTACTATGGGATTCCAGAACCAAAACTAAGTGAGAAAACTTTGGCTAAGAGGGGTATTACTCAGCTGGTTAGGGCTGCTGCTTAGCAAGAATTAGGTTAGTGCATTAAGGAGCCAACTGATGACTAGAGCTATGCGAGCTGGAAAAAGAACTAAAAGGACCAAACATGCAACAGTGTGCGTGCGGACCAGCAGCTGATTCCATGAGCTGAAGGGAAAAAGAAATAAAATAGCTAAACATGCAACAGTGTAGCCCACAGCTGATGTAACGAGCTAAAGGGAAAAAAAAGAAGAAGCAAAATAGCCACACATGCTACAGCGTGGACCAGCAGCTCACTCAATGTGCTGAGAATAAAAGAAGAAAATGGCCACACATGCAACAGGACCAGCAGCTACTCACCGAGCTAAACAAACAAAGAATAGAGAGCGGCGGCGCACTGAACCGGGGCTTACCCTGCGGCGGCGCTGCTCGGGAGGTGGAGGGAGAAAGGAGCTGGGGCGAGCTCGAGTGTGAACCCGACCGGCGGAGCTTCGGCGCAGCTGGGCGGAGCTCTGGCAATGGCGGCGGCAGTTGGATCGGTTGAAGCTGGGACTTGGGCGGTTGGAAACAACGGTGTGGAACAGAGGAGCGGCCGAGAGAGCTGAGCTCGGGCGGGGCTAGCTCAGGTGAGGCGTGAGCTTGAGGTGGGGATTGGGATGGTGCTGAAGCTAAGAGAAGATGGGGCTTGGTGAGCTTGAGAAGAAGATGAGCTCGGGTGGTTCTCAGGTGTTCATGGCGAAGGAGCTTCAGGAGCTCAAGCTACTGGAGCTAAAGGAGAAAGGGATGGTGCTGGAGCTAAGGGAAGGGCCGCTGGTTGCTCTGGTTGAAGGAGGGGCTCGCAGCTCCTTTTATAGCCGGCGGCACTGAGCTCCGGTGATGCGACGGTTCGGCGGCGAGTTAATGGCAGCTGAGCTTGGGGTACGGCAAGGGCAGGCTACAGAGGAGTTGAGGGACGTCTCAGGCATGGGGGTGGCGCTCGGACAAGGCTCAACGGCGGCCTGGCAGTGAGGAGAGTCAGCGGCGCATGCTGTGGCTGGACTGGACGCGTCCAGAGCGGCATGCCCATGCCAACACGTGTCCAACAAAGTTTTCCACGTGCACAGCCATGTCAACTGGGATTGTGATTGATCAACTGGGGCTCTGCAAAGTTGCGCATTGAATGGGGTAACATGCATGGCAGTCCAAGCATGCCAAGGTGACAAGTCCTTAATCTACATGGTGGAGAGGGGACGTGAGCTGCCAGGTGATTAAATGGGATTGAGACAGGTGAGTGCAGTGCTGAATGACCAATCACTGAGAGCTGGCTGCTTTGACCGAGAAGATTAATTGCGATTTCATGCGTGGCTCTAATACGGGGAAAGTGTTCGGTGCTTGCCTTGCTAGATTTTTGCATAGGACTTGCCCATGTTTTTATATATCTGGACTCCTGGAAATGTGAGGAGTGCTGTGTGATTTTATCTAAATTTTCTGAGAATTAAATATAAGGGTTGCAGAGCAATGCCCGAAGTTGACTTAAGTTTTAATATTTTTATAACTCAGGATTTTTATATTGGCCATTTATATTTTAGGTTATATTTAGGTCAAGGGTACTGCTAGGGTTCTTCGGGAATTTATTTGGAATTTCCGGGCAGACCGAGGAGAGATGGATTTTGCGGTTAGGGTTTTAGAGATGAAGGAATTAAATAAAGAGAAAAGGGAATCGGGGGTCGAAACTTAGGGTTTCGAAGCGCGGAAAGGAAGGGAGTGGATGGGAATGTCTCCGGAGTTCCGGGACGGTGCTTGGGGATAGATGGTGGAAAGGTGCCGCGAGGGTATCAACGGATATTGGTCGAGAAGGAGATGGGGTGAATTACCGGATTAGGGTTTTACTCGGTGGTTTACGAGAGGGAAGAGATTAGGGTTTAGATGCATAAGATGATGAGGTCATGCCTAACATGCGGATGACATGATGCAATGCGGGTTTAGAAAATCAGGGCGTGACAAGGTGTTATCGGATGCGTAGTTCGGATGTATCGGTTGTCAAGTGCTCAAACCTTGTGCTTAGTGCATGTTAGATTTGTGTTGAGAGGTTGCTTTGCGAGCTTGGGGTGTCTAAAGGTAGTTACCCTATGTTGTGGTCGGTCTTTATGGCGGAAAATGCTTTTAGCCAAGCCCTAAATGTGTTTGGTGTGTCCCATTTGGTACCTAGCTCTAATCTTGAGTGATTAGGTTTGCTACAATGGGTAGAAGTGTCTCAAATCCGTTTTCGGAGTGTTCCAGGGTGCTTTTTGCAATGCTGTAGTTTTGCATTTATCAAAAGTTATGATCATCAGAAGTTCTGATGTGAAAATCGAAAGTTCCGATGCGATAGGAAGTTCCGATCTGAAAACTAGAAGTCCCAATGTGATACGAAGTTCCGATTGAAGTTTTGATTTCTACAATATGTGAGCTCTATGTTGGTTGTGTGAAGTGCAATCGGATGTTCCGATATGTGCTTTTTGCCAGGTCTATGACCGTTGGGATTTGAAGATTGAAACATCCGATCATTGGATCGGAACATCCGATCAGTGTAGAGTCTTTCCAACTGCTAGTTTTTGGAGTTGGGGGTATTTATACTCCTTGCCCTCCTTGTGAGAGGGAGTTGCAAGAATTGCATTGTGCTGCTGGTTTTGGAGTGTTGTAACTTTGTGTTCCAGTCTTTTATGCTCTCCTCTCCTCTCCCAAGATTTAGTGTGAGATTTCAAAACTTTTGTGGCTTAGTGAAAAGGGTGAGAGGTGTGAGAGGGGTGCAGTGCTTTGGTAGCTCGCACGCATTGGTTGCATGTGTTTGAGCACTTGGTGTCGATCATATTCGAAGCGTGAGTCTGGAGCTTGTTGCTCTTGGAGACCACCGTCTCCTAGACGGCTCGATGGTGATTGGCTCAGTGATCTCCTCGAGTGAAGATTGTGAGAAGGCCCGAGAGTGGTAGTGGAACTCACCATCTTTGGAGTGGAGGAAGAGTTGACCATAGTGAGTCGATGATTACATTGTGCAACCTAGGGAGGAATAGGGTTGAAAGAGACCTGACTCAAGTGTGACTGAGCTTCCTCAATGGAGATGTAGGGTATCGGCGGATACCCAAACTTCGGTAACAAATCATGTGTCTTCATGTTTTAATTTACATAATTGCAATTCATACTTGTGTTATATTTACTTGCTTGCAATTCATTCTTGATCTTAGTTATATACCTTGTGTAGAATTGAATTGCTTGCTTGTATTCATATTCGTGTAATTAATTCTTGTGCTTGCTTGTATATCCTGCTAGAATTGAATTGCATGCTAATCTCCCTAGGATTGCAAATCCTACACATTTGATTAGGGTGTTGGTGCCCTTGTTGAGCCTAACATATTTAGGATTCTCACTTGTGAAAAATCTGTTAGTTTATTTGCGCTATAAGTTTAGGCCAATATTAGAAAATGGGACAAAGTATTTAAAATGTCTATTCACCCCCCTCTAGGCGACATCTAGGACCTTTCACCTCCAACCGGAGAATAGCGGCATCTTTGGCCGGTGCACGCTAAACTGCTGCGCGGCCGCACCTCCTCTACCCCCTCCTACATGCTGCTGTTGGTGCACTACCTCTACGCCACCTTCTGTGAGAGTCCAAAGTTGCAGACCCCCCACCCCTGTGTACATCCTTGTTAGTCTAGGATCAAGCTAATAGACACGGGTGAAATGTTTACCATTGCACAACATTATAAAGTAAAAGATCAAGACGTTGGTCTAGAGGGGAGGGTTGAATATGCGACTAATCAATTTTAATCACTTTTAATCTATTCTTGCAATTGTGCGAAATTAATTTCTTCTAAAGCAAGAATAATACAAATATGATAGATATAACAAATCACACAAGCAAGTTTTACTACAAGGAATAGAGGTAAGCTTTCGTAAAAGAAGAGCGGAAAGAATTAACCGAAGAAGATAAGTTGTTTGTTGTCAGAGTTTGTATTCTTGAGGGAATCCTACGTCTCCATTTGGGGAGCTTGATCACATGTGATCAAGAGCCACTTCCTCTCAATCCTTTGTCCCTCGAGGACACCCTTGCGTCTCCTTGATCTCCTCTCGGTGATTCTTCCTTTTTGGAGATGAATCCTGACCTTCACAAACTTTCCACGGCTCACCACACGGATTGGGAGCTCGTGAGCGACTCCTAACCGTCTAGGAGTCCTCAACCTCCAAGAGTAACAAGTGCATCGAGGTTGCTTCAAGGTGAACCTAGTGCTCAAAGAGATCTTCAATCTTTTCACTCAAATCACTTAATCTTACTTCTTTCTTATCTCCCACAAGGATTGACTTTTGAGCTTGAGAGAGAGGAGGTGAGAGCTCTTGGTGTGTGCAGGAAATGGATTTGCAAAAAGGTTGTTTGGTGATAGGGGTGAGGGAGCTATAAATAGCACACCTCAAAAACCAACCATTGCCCACTGAAAAACCCACATCCGAAGTTCCGATGACAACATCGAAACTTGTGATGTGTTCAAATCAATGGCTACCTCCACCCTTCACTCGCACTGCACAAGTTAATATCGGAACTTTTGTTACAGATTCTGATATTTCCCCAAGCTTAAAAGACAAGGACCCTTCGGAATGTTCGAAGCTATGGGAACATCCAATATTCCAATCGAAAGTTCCAGTTTTTCTGAAATGTTCAAAACACAGCCTACTTCGGAACTTTCGGCTATAGCGGAACATCTGATCCACATATCAGAACTTCCGATATGGCATACCGCTTGACTCAACTGCCAAGACCTGCCTAGATCGGAATTTCCAATCCCGGAATCAGAACCTCTGATATTTCCAGAGCACTTTAAAACATGCCAACTTAGGAACATCTGAAACTACCGGAACTTTTGGCATTCCAATTGGAACATCCGATGTAGCTATTTTGAAAAGTATTTTTGTGTTCGTGTAGATGAATTGGCTCTCTTAAAATATTGACCAAAGATCTCAGAGCACTAAGCAAATTAACTAGCATCTACAACGCACCCCTCTTAATAGTATGGCATTACCTATAACTCAAATAAAATACAAAATACATTATTCAAGAGAACGATTTCGGTGCCGATTTCTTTTCTTCATTTTTAGGGGCCGCCGATGCCTGTTCAAACTCTTTCTAGTGACTAACACATGTTCATAATCTCATTAAACATGTTAGTCCTTAATCATTTGTTATCAATCATCAAAACCCACTTGGAGGCCCTAGATTCACTTTTAATCTCCCCATTTTGGTGATTGATGACAACACGATTAAGGCTTACAAAATATTTATAAAAAATTTGATTTTTAAATCCTAAAGTATATGGTGAGCTCCCCCCCTGAGATATGCATTTGATAGATTTTCTTTTGGTATTCAAGGGCATATGAGTATATATTGAACATGAACAATATTGAGAGCTCCCCCTATATCTTTAGCATTTGTGGGTTATATGAACATTTGCATATTAATGGACATGAAGCATCGATGCAAGTCATGGTGTATAAAATAGGAATAGGTTTTAAACAAGCACATGACTTAATATACACACGAAAGATGTTCACAAGTCCACATCTAATTAAAGCATAATATTCACGCATGAGAATAAAATAACTATGACTTAATAGAGTTTTACATGCCTAAATAGGTCAAAAAAGAAGCATCGCTTGTAAACTCAGCAAAATAACCTTTAGATGGCCTCTCCCCTAGCTATTTCCCTTTTCTATCCCCCTTAATCTTTCTTTTGTTGACGTATTCTTCTTCTTTAGCAACTTGTCTTTGTTCAACCTCGTCACTCCCTACTCATCGTAAAAGAAATAGAATATAGATAAATAAATAAATAACTCCAGATAACTCAACGCGAATGAGAAACAAGGGAGGATTGGCGATGAGGTGATATTTGGATAGGAATGGAGGAAAAGACAAGAATAGTGACACAGGTGCATCCAGTAAGTTCCCCGGTTAGGGTTATGTGACTATAACCCTGACCTGGGAAATTAGCGAAAATGAATGGGTTAAGAGATGACATGGATGCATCCAGAAAGTTCCCAGGTCACGGTTATCCTGACTTGGGAACTTATTGGATAGGAATGGGTTATCTTGACCTGAATAGTAATGGAGGAAAAGACAAGAAGGGTGACATGGGTGCATCCGGTAAGTTCCTAGGTCAGGGTTATCCTCAAAGAACTAGATTTGGCAACCAATGGGTTAAGAGATGACATAAGTTCTCGGAGTTGGAATTAATTCCAACCGATGATATGATAGGTAGGACATCGGTCTTACCTGTCGTTCATTATTAATCACCAAAATTCACTTAGGGGCCTAGATGCACTTTCAAGTACGATCTTTCATATACTCAAGGTGATTATCCAAATCATGAAAAACCTTAGGAAAAAGGATCTACTCTTGATAACCTTTTTTAATCTTCTTTTCAATCTTTGGGGGGGGGTCGTCAATGCTGGTTAAACTTCATTTGAGGGACTAAAAATTGATTACATACTCGATAAAAATATTAGTCCCTTAATCATTTATCATTAATCATCAAAACTCACTTAGGAAGCCATGATGTACTTCAGTTTGTCTATCCCAGACGGTTCATAGGACCTTCAAATCCCATACACTTGTTTTCAGATGATTTAAAAAATTGTCTTGGATATATTTTTGAACCATCTAGTGACAAGGGTGATGTAGAATTCATGCATAGCTTGTATAGGACGGCTTGACCTAACTCATTATGAAGGAATGAAATTTCTTTATCTAAAGCAATTTCTCACACTTGTCCTTGAGTTTAGAATGTGAAATTTAGACTCTCCAATTGCCAATCAACATCCTAGTTTAAGGACATGCACAATCAGTTGACATCAATTGTCTATATACAATGTCACATCAGATTCATACTAATTTGGAGGAGAGAAAAAATATGAGGTCGTATGTTGCTGAACAAACAGTCCATCATCAACCAATGCATATACGGGCAACGTGTGCACATTGTAGAGAGGTAGTTTGCTCATAACATAATGTGCAATCATTTATTCCATTACAAATGTTGTCTTTAAATTTTTAGTAGATGATGTGAAGGGCTATAAGGATAGCAGTCGTCTCTATGGTTTGTATATATATATTCCTTGAACTCCCATACGTGCTAATCAAATAATTAACTTAATGAGGCCCCCTATCCTCTAACTAAATTTTCATTCCCTTCCATCAGTTCCTTCTAACCAAAAAAATTTCATTGGGCAGAGAGGTGATTCGAAGGGCAAAACGAGGCATTCGTGTCCCTACTGGCGTTCCTACTAGCTGTAACACCCCGGTCTCTCACCTGGACCGGCGGTCGTTACGCCTGGCTATCACCTGGGATCCAGACTGGCCCCACAAACGTTGACTAGTCTTTCCTGCGCACTTTGTGCTAACTCGTGCGCACCCAGAAAGAACTTTCCGGTTGGTCACCCATCCCCAAATTGCTCCAAGCCAAGCACGCTTAACCCAGAGGTTCTTTGAAGATGAGCTTCCGGAAAAGAATGTGCACCTTGTTGATATGAGTAGTCTATCAATCCTATTAACCAGGATGTCACACTGGCCCCCCTCATCTTCAGCGGCCTCGTCATTGCTGTGAGGAGGGGGACACGAATCTCCTTGTTAGGTCCAATAGTTAGGTTGTTTAGCTTAGCTTTTGGTTCTTTGATGTTGTTCGGTGCTTTGACTGTGATGGGGTGGCGACGACATCTAGAATAAGTGTCCTCTAGGTCATCCTTTGCTCTGGCAGTGGCTTCTGTATCCGCGGTAGCAAGCTAGTGAGATGGTCGTCTCGCGGATCTAGCTCCTCAGATCCAGCGAGCTTTGTTTGGTCTTTCTATCCTCCTCTTTGCATGATGCGCTCTTCTACAACTCCCCTGACTGCCAAGCATGGGGCGCGTCCCCGGCCAATGTGTCATCTTTGTCTATCTGTCTCTGTCTTTCACAAGGGACCTCTGTCTACGGTGACTAAATGAGGCGGAGTGCTGTATTGGCTTGCATAGGCGTGTGTTGCTGTAGTTGTGCTTGGGGTCGTCTTCCTCCTTTGATTATTTCGGCGGTTACTATAAAAACAACCATGGAGGCAGCCTTTTAGAAGGTCCAAGGACTTTGTTTGTTTTTTTACTTCTATAGGGGTTTCTTCGCATTTTGTGGGGACATTACTGTTCACTCGTACCATTATCACTACTTCATAAGTAGCAGACATTTCCCTTTAAAAAAGAGTTCTCTCTAAGCAAACAGCCCTCACAGGTTACTTATTTGTGCTCTTAATGTAGTTAGTCATGCAATATACGATATTATTTGGATAGAGTACACACTTGTATTTGGCTCGAAGTTGGTAAGTTCTCAATCAAAATTTGGGAAGCTACATATTGTAAAAGAGGTCTCGGTCTCTCCTATGAAGTCATGCATTGGTCTAGCCTTAATAATTGAGTAACTGTTGACCCGTCGATGTTATTTTCATAGCCCAATGATGTGGGACTTTTGATTCAAAGGAATTATAAATATTACCCGTAAAATCATAATTAGTAAGAATTTTTTCTATGTGGATTGTTTGAAATTTTTCTATGTGGATTGTTCGGATTATAATCTATAGAAACTTTTTCTAAGGATTCCTTTACACAATATTTTATAGGACAATCTTCATTGACTCCAACCTTTTAAAAAATTCATATGTTTTGCTTTAGGGAATAAAACACCTTGTAATCCTACTCCAGCGAATCAAAGAGGCTCTTAGAGATGACCAAAGATGAGAGCATAAAACTTGGTGGTGATTATATAAGCGATTCACCACGACGTGAACAAATCTTGCAACGAGAAAGACCAACGAGGAAATTAAGAAGATAACAATGCAGGTTCTTCATCTTTAACAAGACAAATGCATGGTTCTTTAACAAGACACATACATGGTTAATATAGTATGCACAAAAGAACGTCGATGATTGAGAATTGCGAACTGTTGCTTGAATGATCAATGTGGTGGTTATACCACTTGTTCACTAAAAATCAAACTTAAGATTTGATATACGTATATCTCATCAAGACGGAAGTTTCTTTCGATGACAAATGACATATCTGTTACAAATAATGAGTCTGTAGTTACTTCATCAATGTTCTAGCTTCAAATGTCCAATCTATAGTACACGCTCATCAGTGGCGGAGGACGAAAAAAAATTGAGGTGGGGCGAACTCAATCACATATATTTATATATACTAGTAACTGCGTATGTCTGATGCATATTTTTCCTAATTTGTATTGCATGGAATATATTCTCACATATATGAAAAACTAATTGAAGAAAAAAAACTATACATTAATGTTAAATATAAGCATTAAATTACATAAAAAATAAAAAATTTAAGCATGAAGAATAACGATTCTCGAGTATACAAACTAAAATTAGAGAGTAATTAGGAGTCAATAAATATATGAGTATTTATGGGAGGAATCTTTATCCACTATCAATAGATAGAGAATTATAAAATTAAATTAAACTTTTCCAACAACTTAAATTGAAATATGACATCTTTGCCAACAACTTAAATTGAAAATATGACATCTTTGTGTTTTATATTGGTATGGATCGTTACATTTTGTTTTCTTCTAAAAAGCAAGCATATGCGCTTACGTTACTTAATTAAATATTTGCAAGAACCAGTTACGTATATCTCGGTCCATTCTTTTCTAGATTATCTATTGCTAATCGTTCTACTTTTCGGCCTTTCGTTTTTGTTAAAAACTTACTACTTCGGTTGACCACTCGTGCATCTGTTAGCCCGTAAACAACTAATTCGTCCGTACCTAAACAGAAATAACGTTGGTAAACGGGTTGCCTGCCTGACGCCTTGCATGAGGGACGCGTGGCTTCTGGCAGGTCAGCAGGACTGGGATCGAGCACAGGAGATGAAATCGTCCACGCGCAGTGGACGCATTCTTCGCTGGCGCTACCAGTCGTCCAGAGCTTAGCTTCGGCAACATGCGAACGTGTGAAATTCCATAAAATTTCCGCGCTCCGAACATACTTTATTAGAGTCTACATCTTCATAAAAGTTGCTGTTCATCCATGCATACGTAAAATAATTTTTTAGGTAATAAAAGTTTTACTCTCAACATCTACACTAAGGATACACATGTCTACAAATTTATTACAAAATTTGTGAAAGATAATAGAAACGGAACAAACTAATATATGACTATACCATGTAGATCTTTCATTAGGGCCATTACGAGATCGTTCACACAAAATCAACTACACAACAAAGAGATGAATGTGGGTTTAGTCGTCAAAACGGTGTCTCCAACAAGAGATATGATTCACAACGTCATCGCCAAATCCAACCAATATTCACCCTAAGGAACCAACACCGGTTTCCTAAGACAACATCTTCAAGAGGGGAATGCCGCATAGAACGTTGTCATCGCCTGGTTCCAACTAGTGAAGACCAGACCAATAATTTTCACCATGAAAAGTAGATATCGACGGTCCAGACAACGCTCCAACACGGCCTCATCAACTGCTGTAGCCGTGGAACCGCCACGATCTCCGTGTTGGCACCAATCTATGCTGCCTGCCATGGACAACATATATATGTCATATCTGCCTTGCCGCTCGTAGTGTTCATAGAATACCGCTGCCAAGAGTTGGAAAATGCCAAGCTGCTTGCAGAAGGAAAATTGCCATTATCCGGCGCCTACGAACGGCCGGACCTAGAGGTGCCTTGGCCGCGCCACTGGTGCACATCTGCGCTAGAGGTCACACAAAGGGGACAGACCTCCACAAAAAGGATGGATTTTTTTCCAAAATGCCTCCCGGAACAGCCAACCATCGGTGCATCCATGTCGCGTCGTCCTGATCCATTGTCACACTATCACTGACACCGCTAAATGGCCAGTGATGGTGAGAGGAGGAAGGAAGATGGGTGACGGCTCTAGAGTGTCCCGTGGATGGCGGCTAGGTGCGAATGTCTCAGCAGCGGCTGGGTAAAACGTCATGGTGAGTTTCCACCTCTTCTGGGTATAGCTGAAACTCCATCTATTAGGTTCAAAAACCGTTTGTCTATCTTTACACAAGTGCGAGTACAGAAATTGCTTGGTGATTGCGCTTTCTGAGGTTGAAGTTTATGACGACCACGTCCAGTTAACTAAAAAGTCAAGCTAGATAGACGTCATGGCAGCAACATGAGAATATTGCTTACGGGTGAAAATGCTCGAACGGGCCTAGCTAGTATAGTTCATATAACTAGTACTAAAGGAAGTAACTACTGAAAGAGCCAATAGAAAGACTTGCACGTTTCTGCCTGTATATATACTATCGAGCCTTGTGGTTCATGAGCTTGCTATTATATACCTGAGCAAATCCAGGTGTCAGAGGGAGCACGCATACTGCATTTATAGTCAACACGATTTAGAATTACTTTAAAAGAGAAGCTAATGTTGCCGTTTACATGGAAGTCTTCTGTCTGAAGGCTGACGCGTTTCGCAGCTAATATAGCTTGTCAATTCTATTTCTTTTAACAATGGCGGCGACGCCATTCTAGAAAATTAAGTAGAAATTTCAGAACTGTAACATCGTACTTGACTGATTCATGTGTATAGTATACTAGCTATAATACAAGATTACTAGTGATTGATTTGTTCCGCAAGGTTGATCGATATGCTACTTCAGTTCGATCAAGTCCTAGAACAACAAACTAACACACAATAATATAAATTTTGGGCGCCGACATGGCTTCTCAGGGATTGTATGAGTGTGCTAGCACACGGCCATACAAGTAAAAATTACTCTCATAAAATGGTTTGCTATTTATAAGACGTCATATCTCTGTATACTCCCTCCGTCTATAAATGTAAGGCATGCACGGAATTTAAGGTCTAATTTTGATCAATAATTAAATTAATACTATTGACTTATATGACATGGTAGTGGTAACATTAGATTCATATTCAAACGTATTTTCAAATAGTATCATTTTTATATTATATAATTTAATATTATTGGTTTAATTGTTGGTTAAAATTGGACCTTAAATTCCATGCACGCCTTACATTTGTGAACGGAGGGAGTAACTCTTAGTCAGTTGTCTGTGTCTTTGGATCAACTCTGATACGCACGTCTCTCATTCCAAGGTTAATAAATGGGATATATAGTTGAAGAAGAATAACTCGCATTAGAATATTAGACACTCCTTCTAGCTTAAAACTACTGTAGCAGTTAGCTGTCCTAATCACAGAATGTCACAAGATATCATGGTTTATTTAGCGTTGTCTACTAGTATCACCTCGCAGCGTTGTCGACACGTGGAATTACCCATCCACGTCTCCAGGTAGGACCAACTCCGCGTTCTGGTTAGAGATGCACCCACCTAGGATTTGCATGAGGAATTGAGGATAAGGATTAAGGAAGAACAGAAAAGATCTCTCTTTTACTGGCCCAGTTTGACTACCCACCACAAACGACACTCCAATCCATCATCGTGAACTCGGGACAAATACGAATCGAGAAAAGTAACACGAGTTACCAAATGCACGCGCACGATTGGAACAGGTAAGCCAAGCAGCGACAACCACTGACCAGCAAAGCAGTTCAAGGAGAGGAAAATCGAGAAAAGGAAAGGCCGGAAACGGGAACGTGCGCTTGATTCTTCTCTCACTTGAAAAAGCGAAGCCAAACAAAGAAAAGCAGAGCAAGTAGGAGTAGTTGAAGTGGCAATAATTTATTCTCTGGTAGCCACTGGGTACCCCGGTGCCAACACCATTTTTCCATCTCCTAGCGCTGAATTTCAAGAGATCTCATCTCTCTCTTCTCCTCCTCCTCCTCGCCATCACTCGCTGGCTTCTCCCTTTCAGTTTGGTGTGGTGCAAGTTGCGGTGGGATTGGCACACGGCATCGCCTTTCTGAGCGCACATATAGCTAATTGAGCTAGGCAAGGCAGCTTCTTTCTCTTCTCCCCGCCCCCTCCTCGCCTTTGCTGGGCCGCCGCTTTTTGGCCTTCTTCCCACCCATTGGAGCGCACAAAGCTAGACGGCACCATTTAAAGGGAGCGAGGAGAGAGACCACCACCACCGCCACCTCACGCACCATCACAAGTGCTGCACTGCACTCGCAGCGAGGAGCAGCGCGACAATCGTTGCGCCGCCGTTTGTTTTTGCTTCTCTGCACCGCCTCTGCCTTCTCTGGCGGTTTCGTTCGGCTGCAGCTAGCCACCCGTCGGCCCCAAGGACGGAGGTGCGTTTTCTTGATTTGGGACCCCTCGCTTGGCCGCGTGCTTCACGCTGTGATATTTGATTCGGTAGGATCGGATCGGCTCGTGCTCATGCTCGTGCTCGTGGGTGGTTTCTTGATCTGGGTACCTTTGCTAGTGGAGACTTGGATTGTCAGGGAGGGGGTTGGGATTCGGCGTAAACTTCGATGTGGAAAACGAGTCCTTGGGCGGTGCTTTGCACGTATGTATGTGCGTGTGCCTGGGGCCGCCGTCTTCCGTGTAATCATCGTTGCTTGATTTGGTTTCTTCCTTTCTCTTCAAGTCTTTTTTTCCTATTGCCTGTCCAGTGTGAGAGCAGATTAGCGCTCTTGCTTCTTGATACCAAATAGGTTGCTCTATCCTTTATTCAATCGTCCGGAGTCCGGCTTCTATTTTTCTCTCGGACTCTGTTATCGTTGTACGGATTTATTGGTATGTCTGCTTACGTGGGTTGCTCTCTTGATTTGGTTTTGTAGAGCCCTTGCAGAAACCTAGACCTGTGGTATTTTGCGAATTGACTCCTTAATTTGGTTAAGCATGAATGAGGCTGAAGTTTTGGACATTTAATGTGTAGTTTTGATGCCTTCTTTTGCTTGAAAGCCTCCTAATCTCCTCTTAGAAGTAGCCAACATGTTTTCGTGGTCTGTCGGCTTTCTTGGCATGATGTTTTCAAGGACGGTCTTTGCCATGAAAGCCTCCTAATGTCCTCTCTTTTACTTGAAAGCCTCCTGTTTGTCAATTTATCAACTGATTTGGTCCTCAGATGATTTCATTGTGTTTTTTTATGATTGTGACAGTTATCATAAGATGAATATCTGTTCTCTTGCTCTGCATAGTCTAGTCTTCTGTTGCTCTTTTCTTTTCTTTTCTTATGAAGTGCAATCTTTTGTTGCTGAGAAGTGTGTATCCGAATGATTCATTGTAGTGCATGTTGCTCTTCATAGTGCTAATGATAGTTCAGCTAGTTGTGGAATAGAGGAAGAATAAATTTTTAATCGGTGTCTAAATTTGTGTTCATTGGGTCAATCTTGCTATGTATTTTATGAGTTATAAAGGAAGTTCCTTACCTTATGGTAAGTTGTTATCTAGCACTGAGCTTCCATATGAAATCATGTAGCTGTATAATTTCCATCTACTATGCTGCGAAGTTCATTTTTCTCTGCTGTGAGGTGTTGCTTGATCAGTGGTTTTAAATATTTGACCTCACCTTTTACTGAAGTTCTGAGCTTTGGTTAGGCATATCCTTATCAGTGTCAGATTGAAGTTCTCTATATGATGCTTAAATATTAGAAAATACTGATTGGACTCTAATTCAAAACAAATGATTAATCATTGAATGGTACTCGTCAGGCTGTTAATTTCCGTCTTTCATTCCAAACTCTTTAGTTGTGAATTTTTGGTGTAAACAATTGTGCTTCTGTTTGAATAGATATCCTCTATACAATTAATAGCTGAAAGTTTTTTCTTTTTGTTGTACTCTTTTGGAAGAAAATTCTTTTTTAATGTACTCAGTTGAAAGCAATGTTAATAAGATTGCTCCGTTCATGTTCTATGCAGAAAGCGTAGTGTGCAAGCTTCTCAAATCTGGGTACTGTTGTTAGAGGAGTGATCTGTTTTCAGCAAAGTTTTGGACATCATATTCATAGTTTGGATGGCATCCATGGTTACTTTGATGAGTTTATGGAGCCCTGGATGCCGAAGTCACCTACGCTACGCCAAAAGGGAGGTGTAATTTGTGTGACACCAGTTGTTCCCTCATTGAAGAAGACAGTTTCAAGGGGGGTAACAAATCTGAAGCTTGATGATGTGTTTGTGAGCCTGAAGCGGGAGCACATAATTTCATCCGTCATGCAGATGTCAACAGATCCTAACCACTATGGTGTATTTCCGATGTCATTCTACAACCAACATGTAGTTTCGTTTCAGACGAGCGCAATTACCAATGGGTCAGGAGCCATGCCGGTCTGCCTGGACACTTCCAGTGGGATGAATGGTAATCTGGCAATGTTGAACACCACATCTTCAACGATTGTATCCACTGGTTCACCCAGCATGATTGCTGATTCTAGCCAGAGCCTTAAGTATGGAGGACCGATGGCTGTGGAGTGGTCATACTCTGAGTTACAAATGCTGAACGATGGCCTCCATAAGTATGTTCTATTTCCACTTTATGTGAAATTACTGAATTTTATACCACCTATAGAAAAATAGTCTTTTATCACAAACATAATTCGTGTGGCTTAACATTATGATATTATACCTGGCAATTGACAACGAACTATGAGACATTTGTGCTGCCCATACTGTTTTAGAACAATGAGTGTTTGTCATGTTAGTCTTCAAGTTCTGCTAAGAATTTGTTCCATGAGTTCATTTGTTGTTTTAAGTTCTGTTCTCTATACTTCTATTTATCTAGTCAATAGTGATCTCTCTTATCACAAACTTATGTTGTCTATCTGTCCAAGCCTAATCTTGTATCGTTGTGTGCACTGGTGATGAAATTTTCAGGTATGCAAATGAACCAGGAATCATGAAGTATATCAAGATAGCAGCTATGTTACCGGAGAAGACAGTAAGAGATGTTGCCATGAGATGCCAGTGGATGGCGGTTAGTACCTGATTCATCTGATCTACTCTGCAGCATCTAAATGATATTTTTTTTGCCTTCAGATCCACAAAGTGTCTGCAGATCCTTATTTAAACCTGAAATCTGAAAATGCAAAAAATATGCAGGATGTTTATCCATTCTCTAGATAATTTTTCGAGGTAAAGGAATATGTGGTCCCCTCACAGCTTATGGATGAGGACTAACAGTAGTTTATACTTTTGTGGCTGTCAGGATGACATCACTATAATTCCACTAAACCAGTGCTGCATATATGAAAGTAGATCATGCATAGATACACTTATTTGTCCACATCCATATAAATACATTGTGGTCTATTATGGAATATAAAGTTAGTGTGGTCTGAGCTGGTCCTCAGTATCCGTTTGAGCTGTTGCCCCAGACATTTACCTTTGTATTTGTCTAGTGTGTACTAGAATAATATTATTAAGGTTGCAAAGGCTGTGCTTTTGACATCGCTAGTAATACTTGTGTCTCTACTAATATTGTCAAAAAGATATTTAATCAAAAGTTGGCCTTCTTTTGTCACGACAAAAGCATGCATATCTTTTGGATGTGTAATATATCAGTTAATACAACTTATATGGTCTCACTTAAGCTGTTTGATCAATGAATAGCGTTCCATACCAAACTGACATTATTTGCACAACAAATAAGATTGCTGTCATATCTTTTTTTTTACTTATTGTGGAGCACTAAAAAATCTTTTCAAGTTATGTTGATAAGAGCTAGCAGAACATAGGTGTTGAGCTTTGTGTCTTGACTAATTGTTATGTAGCTATAAAAACAAGTATTTTTTCTGAGACATGTAGTCATGCACAGCAAATAGTATTATCCTTTTTCATTCTTTATACTAATGGTTGATATACTTACAGAAAAAAGAAAATACAAGACAACGGAAGACTGAAGAACATTATCTTGGAAAAAATATTAAAGATAGAAAGGTATTGATCCATTGGTTTTTCATAAAATATTTGCCTTCTCATCACCCATCATAATACTCTTTCTAGGAAGCAATTTCTGTTCTGATTCGGTAGAAGCATACCCTAAATTTAGAAATGATTTTGAATCATGTTTTTACATGTCAATATATTTTCAAATCCACTATATATAATTATGTACTAATGATTTATGGATTGTGAAATTGATGCTGCAAAGATGATGTTGCTAAGGCTCTTGTGGCCACTGTTCTCTATTAATGGTATTTTAATTAGATTAGCCCCCAAATAGGAAAAGTATGCTTTTCCCTCAAAGAAGTTTTGAAGTTGATGAGAAATACTTTTTGTGTATACTTTTACCTAGTGCTCATCAAGACTGTTTCTCAGGACAAAATGGTGGAGTCCTCATTGTGGGCAACCAGACGTCCTGTTCAGACAGACATCAGAGGTTCTTCCGTTGTGGCAGGTAATACCATTTAGGACAACTGATTTCTAGCTGGAGGTTGGTAGGTCACATATGGAGTTGCTGTGTGATTGACTATGTTGGTTGTTTTCCTTTTCTTGTGATTATCATGTTACATTGTCCGTGTGGTAAACAGTCTGAAATACTTCAACTAAGGGGTTTTTTGGTTCCCAGCCACAGTTTTTTGGGTATGAGTTTGGTTTGCACCACAGTTGTGGTTTGCCACACCTCATTATGCATATGGTCAACATATCATAGATTTAATTTTTTGCCAACTTTTGCCACACTTGTGATTTGGATTTTATTAGCCACACTTTTGTGGCAAGCCACGCTTTATCTAAGGTTAGTTGTGGCAAGAGTAGCCTTGAACCAAACATGCCCTAATTTTATGTCTGCAGGGTCTTTGAAAAAAATATTGTATCATCAGCAATGGTAAACACTTTCCCGAAATTTCTAAAGCTTACATATGTAATGGAACAATTGAAAATTCCATGCATATTTTTGCAGCATATAAATGATTTGAAGACATTCCGAATGATTTATGGGATTCCTATGCTCTGTGAGATATGGGTATTTCCTAGCTTGCACATAGTTGATGCAGCTTATAATGAATAGAGTAAAATCCATTTTGGACCACGAGTTTGTTACAAACTGATAAGTTGAGCCACATTTAAAAATAATAACCACTTTGCGCCACATTTTACACTTGAAATCTTGATAGAACCACATTTAGCATCCGGTCCCCATCCTGACAGGTTGGGCCCACATGTCAGGTTGTCGTAGCACTTGCACCTGGCTGACTCAGAAGTCGCGTCGCCCTGACATGTTGAACTTATTTCTCTTTCTCTTCCTCCTCCACATCCCTTTCTGCATTGGGATGATGTGGCGTCCTAGTTAGCCTCATCATGTGCCACATAAGCCCAACAGGTGGGCTCGTGTTGTGAGGTGCTAAATTGGTTCAAATCAGGATTATGGGTGTAAAATCTGGCACGAAGTGGTTATTATTTTTAAATATGGCTCAACCTGTTTGTAACAAATTTCTGGTCCAAAATGGAATTTACTCTAATGAATAACAAGTTAGCCTTTTACCAAAGTTCGGATGCAATTCCTAGCTTACATGCTTCATTGGTTACTCTGTTGCTAAATTTTTGCTGGAACTACTTAATATCGTTAAAACTCACATACTGAAGTACCTTTTCTGCATATGACAACGTGTATACATTCCACTATGCAGCCTCTGACATCGATTGTGCAATGCTAAATATATTGGAAGAAAATGCTCAACTTCTCAATCAAATAGAAGCAAATATTTTGACATCACAGGTTGGCATTCTGTTTCAAGTATAATTGGAGTAATCTTATTATTCCCCCCTGATTTGTTGTGCACGGGAGCATTGGTTGTTCAGAGTAAAATTCATTTCAACTTTATGATCCCTTACAGGCTCAGAACAACATCGATATTTTCCATCGCACAAGAAGGAATATCAATGATCTTCTACAAAGGTACACGTCACTATATTACACACACATTGATTGGCAATTCAAGAGACGCAAAGTTAGAGTTATGCCATTAGTACCCATGCTATTTCTAATGTGATGCTCTTCGCCATGAACAGCATGAGCCAAATACCTGGAATAATGAGCAAGATGCCTCCATTGCCTGTTTCGGTGGATGAAAAGCTAGCTAATTACCTACTCCCTGGTGTTAATTTGGTAATATTTCCTTCTACTTCTACATGTGGCAGTGATCAGTAGTCTGGTGCTGTCCAGATTGTTAAGTTTCGAGTAATCAGTACCTTAGCCTCTGAAACAGAATTATGGATCTAAATACTAATGTGAAAATCGAGTATATTGTTAGCTTAAAATGTTTATCCGAAGTTGCTAATAGACACTTTGTCCTTGCATGCACTGAAAGAAAATTAAATTCCAAATTCTCACTACTGAGGAAAATATATGGCTACTGATAGTAGGGTTGTGACTGATCCTTTACTTCAAAGTAATTTATGTCAAGTACAAAATTAAAATTGCCAATTAAGTAAAAAAAATGTCTATTTTTGGTCTCTCAACTATTGACCGAGTTTAGTTTTGGTCCTTAGACACCAATATTAGACAAGTTTGACGTTTGACTTTCAATACCGTACAGATTTGATCTTGGCCCGGGTCCTATGACCAATGACGTGGCAGACCGGCCAGCACAAAAAAAATCATAAAATTCAAAGAAAATCAGGAAAATAAAAAAAATCAAAATTAAAAGAAAAACCTGAAAATTTATAAAACAAATCAGGAAAAGGCTGGGAAAATTAATCAGAACATGGCACTTTATCCTTAAGTAAAAGACTGGTTCCTCGCTTATTCCTGCCAGTATGAAAATGGTACTTGGTGCCTACAATAATACTTGTTACTATGCTAGATGATACTGAAGAAGTACTTCCCCGTCAAAAAGAAAAAAGATACCGAAGAAGTACTTAGAAGATATAGTCATTGGTCTTTGTATTATAGTGTAAATTTCGTATTTTTTTATGAGCGACATGCATAAGTAAAAGAATAACCCTTTTTAGTTTTGTTGCCCTCTTACCAACCAGATTCTATACAGAAATGTTCACTCTTGATGTCCTTGTTATTTTTTCATTTGAAGGCCCAAGTTCCTGGCAGCAGCCATCTGAAAGAGGAGCCAAGAGAATGGTAAAAGCCACTGCCAAATAAGGTGGTTGCTCAATTTTCAGCAATAGTTTGATGAAATATTTGGAGAGCCGTTTGCTTCGGTGTCTGCATGGAGAAACAGAGGTGAAAGAAAGATCCTGCTTTTCCTACCTGAAGTATGGAGGAAGTAATGCGAGCCACACTGAGCCGCATGGGTTCAAATACAGCATTCAAGCGTGCTCTCTCCGAAAGTCTATATATAGATATATTAGTGATTGAAAATAGGGAGGGTTTTCGCAATTGCAGTTTTCCTCATCTTGTTGCACATAATGATTCTTTTTGGTTTTGTCTTCTGGTGTCTTTTGCTCCAGCCCAGATGGTGATCTTAACAGAGGTGTAGCATAGAAACTTGATATGAATAATTAGCAGGAAACGCCTTTTGGTCGGTAACCCTTGTGTGTATAATTTAAGTGCGCACTTCAATGCAATCTCTCTCCACTGGATGTGCTGAGCATTATCAAAACAGCAAGATTTTATTAGAAATCTCATCAGATGGTTAAGGATCTTAGAAGATAGATGACAGCGCCGGGCCAAATTCCTGGAACACATCTATACGGAATGCTCATTTAATAACCATTCTCCATATGAAGAGGACTCCAATCACTTGCTCTTTCACGAGACGCGTATCTACCATGTGTAGTACTAGAAGGCCTCACGCACTGCCACGGACACGAGCTTCAGTCTCATCGGTAGTTCTAGTTCGTAGCTAAGTTATAATTACTATAAATAATAATTGCAGATAATTTTTTTAATATGAATCGACATGTATGTATACGATTGTATACACAAATCACATTTTTAATTTATTTTAACTGTATGTTATAATTTAATATACCAAGTAAATAGATATGAAAACCCTCTTTGTGGACCTATATTTCGAACTTTTATTCACGGTTTTATGTGATATATTTTTACCCAGCTATTTTATCTAGAATTTAAAATATCAAACAAACTTTATATCATATAAAATATTTATAAGAAAAGGCACATAGACCAAACCAGTTAAATCAACCCATTCAACCTAACTCGCCCCCAAGAATCGGCGTCGCCTCGCTGCCAGCCACTCCACTTTCCTTCTCTCCTTTGGTGGCTCCAATCCCGCACTGGCGCGGCGCCTCTCCACCTCGGCCACCAGTGCCACCACGAACCCTAAGCCCACCTCGCTCCTTCCGCTCTGCCGGCCTCCACTCGGCCGCCATCTCGCTGATGAACGGCACCATCGTCCACTTCTGGATCCCGTGTGCCGACATGGCGTTCCACCCCGTCCAGATCCTGCTCGCCGACCTGGCGCTCCACCCCGTCCTCCTCCTCCACGGCTTCGATGGCAGCACCACATGGCAGTGGGCGCCCTTCCACCACCCGCTCCTTGCGTCACTGCAGTCATCAGCGTCGCCAACACCGGCACAGGAGGAGTCCTCAACGCCACTTCTCGTTTGCACCATGTCGCTCCACTGCTCGGTGGCTGTGGGCCACGCACTGGCAACGCCTTGGTCGCTGCGATGATGTTGCTTCTCGTCTGCGCCACTTTGTTGTGCTGCTCGGCGGCCGTGGGCTACACGCTGGCGGCGGTTCAGCCGCCACGGTGCTGCTCTTCTCATCTGCACCACGTCACTCCGTTGCTCGGCAGTCGTGGGCTACATGCTGGCGGGCCCAAGAAGCTCTGGAGCAGCAAGGTCTCCATCACGGCCGAAGCGTCGGCGAGGAGGCGGCTGTTTGATAGAATCCTTTAGACATTAGATTCTTGATCGGCCCTAGCCAAAACTCTAGAACACCTAGCATTGATTTATTAGTGAGCATTAGTGTTACTTACGGCCATTAGATGATGAAGCCATTGCCGTGGGCGTAGAGGAAGCAGTCATGGTCGTGGGTGCGTGAAGTAGACGTGGAAGGAGCGGTCGATGTAGTCGTAGCAGAGGGAATCGGCGGCCTTCGGGTCGCCACCGGCACTGTTCGGTGGCCGGTGTCGTCGTCCTGTCGGCGTCAGTCTTCCCGATGCTCCAGCGCTCCCCCTGATCGGATCGGGGCTTAAGATTGTCGGGGTTAGGGTTTTGCCTCAAGTCAACCTCGTGATCCTCAAGCCCCCTGGAAAACCGTCTTTTATATGTAGCGCTGTGCAAACGGGGGACCGAAACCATATCGGTTGGGTGCCCCCGATCAGGGCGCAGTTAGTTGGGATTGTGCATGTTGGTGCATGCCCAAGTCCTTATCCGGTTTGACCGGAGATCATTCCAACATTCTCCCCCTTAATCGTAAGGTCAAATCTTAATAGAAAATATACCAAAGCAAAGTGTTACAGTGACCAATAAAATGCCACTGAACCTCAGTACTTATAGTATACCATACTATCTTGAAATGGAAGAACATATTACTTGATGGGAGATGGTTTCATTTGATGGTCCCTTTATTCCAGAATCACAGGCTTTCCAGCAAACCCATGCCGGCTACATGAATACAAAAGATACTGGGTGGTAAGCCTTTCGTAAGCGGATCCGCGAGCATTTCTGTCGTACTTATATGCTTGGCATTAATGGTATGATCCTGGATTCTATCTTTCACAACATGATACTTAATGTCGATGTGTTTGGCAGCACCACTCGACTTGTTGTTACTCGTATAGAAAACTGCGGGTTCATTGTCGCAGTATAATGTCAGTGGTTTGGAAATATTATCAACCACTCTTAATCCGGAAATAAAATTCTTTAGCCATACAGCCTGCCCGGTGGCCTCATAACATGCTATAAACTCTGCCTGCATCGTGGAGGATGCAGTGATCGTTTGCTTTGAGCTTTTCCAAGAAATAGCTCCCCCTGCAAGTGTGAAGATATATCCTGAAGTGGATTTCCTACTATCCACACACCCAGCAAAATCGGCATCTGAATAACCAACAACTTCCAGGTTATCAGATTTTCGATACGTTAGCATGTAATCTTTAGTGCCTTGCATATAGCGTAGGACTTTCTTAGCGGCCTTCCAGTGGTCCGGTCCTGGATTTGATTGATATCTGCCAAGCATCCCGGTTACAAAAGCCAAGTCAGGGCGCGTACAGACTTAAGCATACATGATGCTTCCGACAGCAGAAGCATAAGGAACCAACTTCATCTGATCAGTTTCATATTGGTTCCTTGGACATTGAAATGTCCCAAACTTGTCGCCCTTGACTATAGGGGCAGGTGAGGCAGAGCATTTATGCATATTATATTTCTTTAGTACTCTCTCAAAGTATGCCTTTTGTGATAGTCCCAACATGCCTTTGGACCTATCCCGGTGAATCTCAATGCCGAGAACATATGAGGCTTCACCGAGATCTTTCATATCAAAATTGAAAGACAAGAATCGCTTGGTTTCATGCAACATATCCTTATCGCTGCATGCCAATAGAATGTCATCCACATACAGGACTAAAATGTTGAACTTGTTGCCCTTAAACTTGTTGTATATGCAGTTGTCCACCTCATTTTTCTTAAAACCAAAAGTTCTGATGACTTGATCAAACTTAAGGTACCATTGTCTTGAAGCTTGTTTTAAGCCATAAATTGACTTCTTTAAACGGCACACCATATGCTCCTTTCCTTCCATAACAAAACCTTCTGGTTGTGTTATGTAAACGTCCTCGTTTAAGTCGCCATTAAGGAATGCCGTTTTGACGTCCATTTGATGTAGCTCCAAATCATAATGAGCTACAAGTGCCATGACTATTCTGAAAGAATCTTTAGTTGAGACCGGCGAGAAGGTTTCATTATAATCGATCCCCTCTCTTTGTGTGAAGCCCTTTGCTACGAGTCTCGCTTTGAACCTTTCGATATTTCCTTTGGAGTCATACTTAGTTTTATAGACCCATTTGCAGCCTACCCTTTTAGCTCCATCAGGAATTTCTACTAAGTCCCAAACATCATTTGAGCTCATAGACTTTAATTCGTCTTCCATGGCGTCAAACCACTTGGACGAATTTTCTCCTTTAATGGCTTCCTTGTAAGAGGTTGGGTCTTCTGCCTTCCCTATATCATTTACATCTTCATTCATGTAAACAACATAATCATTTGGGATGGCAGATCTTCTTTCTCGCTGTGACCTTCTCACGGGCTCATTAGTGGCTTCATTGTTTATCGCGGGAAAATGTTGAGGCTCAACATTAGGTGCTGCATTAGGGTTTTCTTGATCCTCAACATTTGGTGCGTCGACATTAGGTACTGCATTGTCTACTGGGGGGTTGAACACTGTCGTTGGAATGAGTCTTTCTTGGACAATTGGGAATGGGACACAGACCCGTTTCTCCTCAAGATCTACATTCCTATGTTCAACTATTTCATTATCCTCAAAGAACACAGCTTGCCTCGTTTCCACAAACTTAGTTGTGTGATTTGGACAGTAGAAACGATATCTCTTTCCCCTATGAGGGTATCCAATAAAATGGCAGCTGATGGTCTTCAGATCCAATTTCTTAATTTGTGGATTGAACACCTTAGCTTCAGTGGGGCATCCCCACACACGTAAATAATTCAAGCTCGGTTTCTTTCCCGTCCACATCTCATAAGGCGTGTTCGGTGCTGACTTAGTGGGAGCCAGATTAAGTACATGTGCGGCTGTCTTTAGTGCCTCCATCCATAAATTCACTGGTAAAGTCGAGTGACTAAGCATGCTTCGCACCATGTCCATAAGTGTGCGATTGCGACGCTCAGCTACTCCATTTTACTGAGGTTCACCATGCATTGAATATTGGGTAATTATTTCATTTTCAGTAAGGAACTTTGCAAAAGGTCCAGGAATTTGCTCATAAGGAGCGTGTTTTCCATAGTATTCTCCACCACGATCATACCTTACAACTTTAATCATTAGGTTTAGCTGATTTTCAACTTCAGCTTTATATATCTTAAATTTGTCTAAAGCTTCAGATCAATCGCGAATGGGATATATGTATCCATAACGTGAGTAGTCATCTGTGAATGTGATGAAATATTCAAAACCGTCCACAGACTTTATATTAAAGGGTCCGCATATGTCAGTATGTATAAGGTCAAGGATCCCTTCGGCTCTTATTGCTCCTTTCTTAATTATCTTAATATATTTTCCTTTTATGCAGTCAATACATTTATCCATATCAGAGAAGTCTAAAGGGTGAAGAATTTCTTCTTTTATTAAACGTTCCATTCTCCCCCGCGAAATGTGGCCCAAACGACGATGCCACAATTTCGAAGAAGGATTTTGACTTCTCTTTTTCTTGTTGACATTCTCATGACTACATTCATTCACATATGCATTCATGTCATTTTGAGATTCACAAGGAGATAACATATATAGTTTGCCTCGTCTAACACCGAGTCCAACAATATTATTATTTAACTTGAGCGTACATCGTTTATTATGAAACGAACATTCAAAACCTAAATCATCCAAACAAGATACGGAAATTAAATTCCTACTTAAGGTAGGCACATAAAGAACATCATGAAGCTGAAGTAGGAAGCCCGTGTGCAACTCCAAAGTGAGAGATCCCACAGGTTCAACATCAGCTTCTTGATCATTTGCCACCTTAAGCTTTCTTGTTCCCCTTCCTAAAGTTCTCCTTGTATGGAATCCCTGTAAGGAATTTGCAACATGTATTGTTGCACCTGAGTCAATCCACCAAGTACTTTGGGAATAATCAACATAAAGTGATTCATCAATAAATGTAATTTCATCAGTACCTTTCTTGTTGAGCCACTTTAACCATTCAGCACAATCTTTCCTAAAGTGGCCTGGCTTCTTACAGAAATTGCAAAGCTCATTTCCTGTAACTCCAGATCCACTTGCTTCTTTGTAAACCTTTTCTTTCCCTTTAGGGCTCATAAATGGTTTCTTGTTAGGCTTATGATCAGCAGGTGCTTGAAACTTTCTTTTGGCTTGACCAATTTGAAGTGCTTGGCCCTTCTCTTTTTCAGCACGCAACCTTTCTTCTTCTTCGGCACAGTGAGCGATCAACTCATTCAGGGTCCATTTGTTTTGTTGAGTATTATAGTTGATCATAAAAGGCCCAAAATCTTTAGGCAACGAAGTCATAATAAAATGGACTAAAAAGTCCTCATTAATTATCATGTCCATAGTTTTGAGTTTAGCTGCTGCATCACTCATCCTGAGGATATGATCTCTTATGTTGCCATTGCCATCATACCTCTTATTAGTAAGCCTCTGAATGAGACTTGTAGCATACGCTTTTGAGGAGCCTTTGAATTGCTCCTCAATGGACTTTAAATAGTCAGAAGTATTGGGACTTTCAGGGATAACTCCCCTAATGCCTTCGGAGATGGCCATTTTCATAATTAGGAGAGACATCCTGTTGGAGTCCTCCCACTTTTCTACCTTAGCATCATAAGCCTTCTTGAGCTCCTCATACCCAGTTACACTTGCAGGAGGTGCAACTGGTTTAGTTTCCCTCAACGCAAGGTCGAGTTTATTGAGCCCTACGTTGCACATAATTTGATCTCTCCATGTTGGGAAATTACTTCCCGTAAGTGGTTCAATGTGGTCAACTGACTTGGCCACATGAACAGTAGCGGAAGCTGAAAATACGTTCAAAAATTCATAAATATAGGGTACATAATAAAATTTACATAGAAAATTAACTCTAATTCGCATCACCGTTGGGCAGAAAATGACAAAGAATTAATCAACATAAGGGGGTTGGCTCAAAATTATAAATCAACGTTGGTCAGAATTATAATTATGAGCCAAAAGTTCTCAGAATAAACATCAATATTATAACATTAATTTTCAGCATATATTGATATCTAAAATGAGATCATTATTGAAGAAAATGCCATAAGATGTATTTAACATTAAAATTTTCTGAAAAAAATTTCTCGTTGGTTCCATTTTGTCCAGAAAAGTAAACATGAATTTACAGAATGTTATTTGGGCATTTTTAGAATTATTTAACAGTGCAAAACATTTAACAGAAGGATTAAACTTAAAATTGCACTGAAATTAGAGAATGCCCAAAATTCTTCATTCGGCCCACATGCCCACGGCAGCCCATTTGAGTTTTCGGTCCAGCAGCGGAATAAAAACAAAAGAAAACTGGGCCAACTAAAACTGGGCCACAGCCCATGGCCGAAATCAGCCCATTTTAACCCCCATGCAGCCCCGTCTCAATCCGGACCGTCCGATCGATCGGACGGCTCCCGTTACCCGAGCACGGAACAAAACCGGCTCCCGGTCGGAACCCTAGGTCATTTGCACCCGGCTGCTCCCCGTTTTTTACGCACCCGAGAGAGAGGCGGCGCCCGGCGACGGCCGGGAGGCCAGGTCGCGGGAGAGGACGGTGGCACGGTGTCTCCTCCGGAATAAGTCCTCCGCTCTCCTCCATCCTCCGCTCCCCTTCTCCCCTTGTTCTTCGCTCCCGAGAGGAAAAGCGACGGCGCCGAGCGCCATGACTCGTCGGCGGCCATGGAAGGCGCGGTGGCTCTGTTCGCCGGAGGAGCGCGCCTGGCCCTAGGCCGCGCGCTCCTCCGTCGAACGGTGCTGCCGCGTCATCAATCCGTTGTCCCGGCCGAGCCCCTTCCGCGCGCCGCTTCCGAGAAGACGGCGGCGTGGCGGCGTCGACGCCCTCGCATGACAGCGCGGCCATGCGGTCCCCGAAGGGTGGAAGGCATCCACGCGACATCATCAGGTAAGTCCGAAGCCCAAAACTTTAGGAATTTCATTTTAGGGTTTCGGGAATTGGGGAAAACATTTGATTTGAGGGATCCACTTAATTTCAAGCGTTTGGATGAGATCCTTTCCTTCTATTTTCTAAATTTGGGAGCACATTAAAACAATTGACTCGGTCAGAGGGGAATTAGGGTTCTAGAGAGGCTAGTGTTGCTCTGATACCAATGTTTGATAGAATCCTTTAGACATTAGATTCTTGATCGGCCCTAGCCAAAACCCTAGAACACCTAGCATTGATTTATCAGTGAGCATTAGTGTTACTTACGGCCATTAGATGATGAAGCCATTGCCGTGGGCGTAGAGGAAGCAGTCGTGGTCGTGGGCGCGTGAAGTAGACGTGGAAGGAGCGGTCGATGTAGTCGTAGCAGAGGGAATCGGCGGCCTTCGGGTCGCCACCGGCACTGTCCGGTGGCCGGTGTCGTCGTCCTGTCGGCGTCAGTCTTCCCGATGCTCCAGCGCTCCCCCTGATCGGATCGGGGCTTAAGATTGTCGGGGTTAGGGTTTTGCCTCAGGTCAACCTCGTGATCCTCAAGCCTCCTGGAAAACCCCCTTTTATATGTAGCGCTGTGCAAACGGGGGACCGAAACCATATCGGTTGGGTGCCCCCGATCAAGGCGCAGTTAGTTGGGATTGTGCACGTTGGTGCATGCCCAAGTCCTTATCCGGTTTGACCGGAGATCATTCCAACAGTGGCAACGAGTAACTGGGTGAAATCGATGCCCACGGGGAAACCCCGAAGGCAACCGGATAGAGAAGGTGCCCACTGGAAGCACTAGGTCGGAAGGACAGAAAAACAAGCCATGTAGGGCCCTGAAAACGAGGTTTTCAGGATACCTGTGAGGCCTTTGCGAGCCTATAGAAGCCCAGTCCGACCACGTAGGTTGGAATAGGAAAGAGAGGGGGCAGAGCACGGAAAGGGCGTGAAACCCGCGCCAAATGTTATAGCTGGGTATTTCAATCTATCGGTCATTATCTCTAGGGCACCTTGTTTTATCAAAATTGAAAAGTTCGAAAGACATACAATCCAACTTATGGATTCGACATAAGCTTCCTCATGTTTTTCTTCTCAAATGCCCATGGAGCTTATTCATTTGTCAGTGACGAGTAGTATTCGAGGAGGCCAGATTGGGTGGCTAGTGGTGCAGTACGAGCTAGAGCAAGCAATTCCTTCTTGTATAATCAAATGATTATCTCTGATACTGCGTAAATTCCATAAATTCAGGCAATTTACGCGACATTACCATCAAGCAAACACCGGTATAATTCAAAAGAAGATGAAAACAGGAGAAAACTTATTGGAGATAACCACACCCTAGCTGATATTTTTCTTGCTTCGCTTCAACTGCAGTGACACTCTCATCATGTATGTACACAGGTGCTCCAGCTACTGCTCATATGGAAAATGCCAATGCGAGATTCAGGCACATATGTTCCTTACATAAGTGTCATAATAGACTTATCCTTTTCCAAGAGTTTCAGGCACACCTCCCTCCTTTCCTTGCTTCCTAGAAGATGCATGTGGGGTTACAAAGCTTTCTCCGTCTCATCCTGCTTCACAACATTGCATAACAGTGCAATGCTAGGGCCAGGGGCATATGGTTCGAGCGCAACAACCTACTGCGACGGTGCAAGGGCTGCAACCACCTCGCGGAGAGCCTGAGCGGTGTCGTTGTAGCACATCTTCATGAGGGAGACGCTTCGGCTCGTCACCGCATCGCCCAGCTGCCATTTGTCCAAGAGCAGTTTTAAGTCATATTCACAAACTAACAAGCTGAATTGACCCCTTATGGTCATTCTCTAGTTAGTTTATTATAGAGAAACAAGGACCAATCCTTGAGTTTTTTCCAGGTTAGACAATGACTAGTTTATGCAGTTGCTGCATTGCAAAGAGGAAAACACAATTGGCATCTATTTATTGGGTCCTAGTTAAGAACCATAGCAACTTGCTAAAGGGACAGAAGCATTGATCTGCAATTAATAGACATCTAGAAAATCTAGTTGGTCTTTGTTGACCTGATGATATAGGTATGTGAGGTGAGAAACTTCTCAACTCTCAAGAGTATTATTCCCATCTACTATTACTTGGACAGTTGAATTTACTAACAGTGGGCCTAGTGGTCCATAAATATGACATAAAAATGCCAAAACAAGGCAATTTGAAGTAGAGTTAGCTTCCCATGGACACTGTTTGTCAGAATTCAGGAACATAATCCACATTAAGAGAAATTCTAAGCAATGAACAATTGCTAGTTGAGCACTGCCAACGGTCGAAAATTTCTTTAGTATGTCTTACTAAAATTGACTCATAGGTGGGCCCAATGCAGTAAATTTTAAGTGGACACCTGTCAGGTGCCTTGGTAAGAGTTTTGTAAAAAACAAATGGTGCACGCTATCTTTCCGTTATGCTTGCAAGAAAATTTAGCTATGATTGGGGGAGAAAAGAATGATCAATCACCTCATCCGTCGAGTAGAAGAACTTGTTGGCGAGAAGGGTGAGCACCTTCCTGCGCTCATCGCTCTCACTGTGGGAGATCACACGGCTCAGATCAATGTACAGGAACGTGACCTTCAGCCGTAGGTCCCTCCAGACCAAGTCCCATGAGTCATCGTCCAGATCAGTTACCAGATCCTCCTCCATCGAAAGAAGTTCGCCAGCGCAGTTCTTGATCCGGCAAACGCACCCCTTCAGCTCCATCCCTTGATCCATTGCTGCTTCTGAGCAGTTCCCTTACCCCTACTTGCATATGACAAAAGATCAGAGTAATGATGGGGATGTATTTATGGAAAGGCAAAAAAGAAACTGATTCTTGGAGCATGTCTAGAAGCAACAGATATCAGCATGTGCATCAGAGGAAAGAGACCGTGTAATGCAGCAAGGGGCAAAGTGGTCAGTGCAGAAGATTACAAGGTTGGTTAAGGATGAGACCTTTCTGAATGTTGTTGGGCTTATTAAAAAAGACAAAGAAAAAGGAAGCCAAATTTGGCTACCTTGCCTCTGTTCAGATAGAAGGAAGGTGGCAGCAGAAGAAGCTACCAGTAATTGCTCACAACGAAAACATGGAAAATTCATGAGATGGTCACAACCGTTACCCTTTGCAGCCATAAGAATTCAGAGGAAGGGAACATTGTGGTGCACTAGAATCAGACTATAAAAACAAACAAACTCAGGTTTATATTATTTATTGCTTTCGGAAAAAGAATTACATTATTTATTTGGGAAAATGTTAAAGAATGAAATGCTAAATTATAAGGACAAATTATAATATGCAAATAAGATACGGTACAAGCTTGACCTTTAGAAATAGCAGATGTATCACACATGGCCTCCATTGTAAATGACCTTGGTTATTGATGTACCATGCAAAAATCCACTCAACCCTCTATTTAATTATTTTCTTTACTATTGTCTATGCACTTCTCAAGAACGAACACCCATTACTTTCCAAGGATGGATGGCGATAGCCAGGCTTCTCAATTTTAAACTCCAAGATGATTCTGGAGTTACATGCTAATAAAGAAACTGGCATGTTTCAAATTTATAATTTCTCGCCATTTTTATTTAAACTCTTGACAACGTTGTATAGAAGTATCTTTTACCAATCAAATCTTCATATTTGACGGATAATTACATACCCGACAGGTTTGAACATGGCTCTGCCACAGGTTTTTGCAATTCAATACTACTTTTTTTGGTATTTGCATCAAAATTCATAAAACGCCAAAGAGTTTAGATGAGTAGGCCCCACAGGTCTTTGGTTTTAGCTCTGTCACTGTTTTCCTTATGAGAATGACAGTTTCTCACCTGCTTATCAAATAATCGAACTTGGGTGGAAAGCACAAATCTTTTTAACTCTAAAGTAGTAGATTGCATGAACCGAACCGACGGTAACATTTCACTGGAAAGAGGTGCTGAGTTATATGTTTTAAATGGGTTTATCAGGTGATCATCATTTGCCAATCAACAGAATTCCCATAACGAACTGATGTTAAATAGTCAGCGAAGAAGAAGAAGAAGGACCGGAGTTCAATACTGTAAATTATAGGGGCCACAGAAAGGTAAAGTAAATTGGCTACTAGAATCAGGACTGACACCCCTCCCCCCCAAAAAAAAAGCACAAAAAAGAAAGGACTGATAGAGTAGCACTAACACAGTACAGAGGCAGATATTATTCCTTAACTCAGCTTGCAGTGACAGAGAAATTCAAGGAACAGATTGATATAATTAAAGAGCATTGCCATGGTCAGAATAAGCGCGTCCCTAACTCTACATTAAATTCATTTCTTCAGATTTATTTTGAACCCCCTCACTGTTTCCACATCAAAACATCTTGATTCAACTGGATCCTTCACAGAAAAAACTGTTACTAATGGCATTTCGAAATGGCTACGACCTTAACAAACCTTGATGAGCAAGAAGGATGATTGGTAAAAGAAAAACAGCAACAGAACAAAAGGCAGCATTATGACCGCAGAAAACAAAAGGCATGCTTTATGCAATGAACAACCAGAGGAAGAAGACTAAAAGGCTAAGACACCAAGAGAAGCATTTCTCCGCTACAACTCAACCCGATCGAGTATGATCAAACAGGATGGCCCGATCGGACCCAGCTTCTTCCAGATCAAGGCAAGAGAAAATTAACCATACTAGAAGCCAACCAACCACAGATTTCCCCCAAACATTGGTTATTCCACTCCACTTACCACGAATCAAATCAGGTTCGTTTTCTCAATTCCCCTGCCTCCTCTTCTTCCCCAAAGGAAGGCAAGAAACAGGGTTAAAACCCCATAGCCATGAGTCATGACCCCACAAGCAAGAAAAAGATCTTCAAAAGACGAGAGGGTAAAAGGGGGGAATTTAATGGACGGGCAACCAGGTGAGGAAGCTCGTTGTTCTTGGTGAGAAATGCCAAAAAAAAGTATTTCTTTTGCCCCTTTCTTTTCCTGAAAAGGCTTGAGCGATATAATCAGGGTTAAATGGGGGAAAGGAAACAGCTACTCACAGCTTCCGTCGCTGTTTTTCTTCCAACTATGCATACCGCTCAACTCTATCCCTCCTCCATTGTAAATCGATTAAAAGTAATCGCAGTTAATGTTAATCTGAAAGAACCCGGTGCAGGAAATAGTAAGCAGCAGAGAAACTGGGGGAGTCTGCTTCATGTAGCGTACCTCGACGGCGTCGGTAAAAAGAGGAGGGTGCGTCCTTGCGCGGACCACGACCTACCGGGCCGAGCATATGTTGGAGTCCGTTTATACTCCTTGTCCTGGTGTTTCCTACCTATCTGGACACGGTACAGTCGCTAGGATCATCTGAGAGGTTGCAATGCAAAGCCTTCCCGTGAGTTGTCACTGTCATGGGCATGCCGGTCTCGGTGTCGATGGGGACTCGGCCACGTCCTCTTGGATAGTAGAATCCGTTTGTGTTAATTTCAGATGCTTGTTCGTTCGGTCAATTCAGAGCAAAAGAATTCGCAAAAAAAAGGGGGCATTTTTTTAGTCGAGTTCAGATTATGTCTAGCTCGAAACGAAAGAAAGAAAAAACTAATTTAGAGCAGGTCGGACCAAGACCCACAAGCTACCCAACATTGTTAGATCGAGGGAGCATTTGGGTTAGATTGGTCCGTTCAAGCCAGCCCAATTAAATCAAAATTACACGGAATAGCAGTCGCCACTCGCCAGGCAATGGACATCTAGCAGAAGACCGACGCAACGACGAATCGTCGGACGTGATGTCGTGATCACACCACCACCACCTGGACCGGTCCTTGACCAGCCGCATCGACTACGCCTCCTGGGCAGAAAGCTGAACTAAATTCAGAGTCGTCAGAATCGGTTCTGCACATCTTGCGCTCGTTACATGACTTTCAGGGGTCCGCAGTGTTCTGCGCATAGATTTCGTGTGGAATATTTCCTACAAAGTGATCTTGTAGAGCAGATATTCTATGATATTTAGAAGGACAGGGGTACGAGACTTAAGTAATTACCTCAACAACTAATGTAACACACAGCCGGTGATCCTTGCAAGCCAAATCCTTCGAGCTTGACGTCAAATTGAAGGCAAGTTCGGAATGAAAACACGGCCTTCCTTGTTAGCGACGAGCGAAGGAAATTCAGTCTTGTGCTAATGTATGTGTTTTAAAAGTTTAGAAAGAGTAAAGTCGGTGTATTTTTCAGCACGCCACTTAAAACGTCCTTGATGTAGCTTACCTCGCAAAGAAGAACTTGTCGCAATGTAACTTCGCAAAGTTTGTTATAATATAGTTCTTTTACCTTTGTTTTTTCATCTTGTACATTTTGGTTCTTGTTAACACTCTTTCTTCTTAATGCAATGGCAGATAGCTTGTCATTTTTCTAAAAAAAAATTGAAAGCGCATGATCAAACACCCTGCAAGCCATTAGACTAGATGGATCCAACAGTTGGGAATTATCGTCAACCTCCAGCCTACGTTGTTCCTACGCTGCTACTTTGTTAGACACGGAGGAGAAGGATCGGGTGGAGGGAAACCGCAGATCTTGTCACCGTGTCTCCTAGGCTTAGAGGGATGGTTAGCATGGCACGAGAGATCAATAGACTGACAACGTTGTCAGATAGTTAGGACAAGATGGAGCGAGTGGCAGAGGAGAATCAGATAAGAAGATCTAGGGGCAGGTGTGTTGACATTGCGGAAACAGAGATGAGAAAGGTTTGTAATAGCTTGGAGGCGGTGGCACCGATGAGAGTCACGAGGTGGTGGCATATCTGGCAGCAGTATCCACCAGAGACAAGGTAGGAGTGCAGGGGCCAGCAATAGTGAGAGAAGAGATGGCCGTAGCACAGGAGATGGGCCGGGTGGAGGCAGAGGGGAGGAAACCGGCTGTGGAGTGCTTGGCACCTCAGAGGTCTTACACCTAGTTGTTTCTCACTTTCTCGACCCATACTATCTGAATAGGGGAAAATATTCAAAAAAGAAGAACAGCGAAACATAATAAATGTGTGGAGTTCGATTCACAGCCCCCTACGCCAAAGGTTCCTGGAAGCTTTTCATCCTTATTGAGAAATGTACTGGGGCTTGCCTGGTCGGAAGCGTTGAGTTACAAATCTAGGAATTCTCCTAATCACCTGGTCCAAGAGCTCTTCCTGAAGAAGTAACTGAGCTATACAAAAGAATTCGAAAAGAACCGCTTGATGATCACTTATTGAATGGGTGTAATGACTCAACAAAATCGGAAGAAGTAGTTTTTTTTTAAAAAATTTGGATGGAATCAATTTTATTTTTTTGAATACTTGAATTTTTTTCAGTCCGATTGCGAGGTCCGAATAGTGAGAATAAATCATAGTTCAATACAAAAAATTGGATTGGATTTTGCAGTTCTTTTTTCTGCAGTACCTTGACGTGACATGAGCGTGAAAGAGGTTCAAGAATCCGTTTTCTTTTTATAAGGGCTAAAAATAAATCACTTATTTTTTTTAGCTTTTTGACCCTATATTGTAGGGTGGATCTCGAAAGATAGAAAAGATTTCCCTCCAAGCTGTACATACGATTTTCATCGAATACGGTTTTCCACAGAATTTTATAGGAATCTATGAGACCAAGTATCCGTTTCCCTCAAACTGTTTGGTAAATTCCACGCGCAACAGGTAATCTCTCCTCTCCCTAACACGGCTACGGGCTACCAGGGCCACCCGCCACCCACCTCCTCAGCCGCCCTGAACGATCGCGCGCGACTGTTAGGCCACGTCGCCGTCCTGGACTCCTGGTAGCCGCCCCTTGTATCCCCTACTTCGACGCAGCCAACGGCAACAAATTACGTCCAGCTTCAGTCCTTCCCGGCCACCATCAGGAGAGCGTGCCCAGGCAAACTCGTGGGCTCGGCCATGGACTCCACATAGGTCCACGGCGCCTACTACCGTAACCGGATGCCGCTCAACGGGCAGGCCCTCTTCTCGTCGGACGAGGCGCTCTGCGCCGCCTTGCGTGACGATTTCTTTAAGGACTTCGTCCAGTCCATGCTCACTTGCTGACATGACACCTTCAACGCCGGCCAGGAAGTCCCGGCAAATTTCCAGCCGTACACAAGTTACTCCAGTGGGGCCTACAGTTCACGTGCATCCAGCGAGCTAGATAGCATAAAACCCAGTAAAGCAAGAGAACGAATGACGAAAATATGAAGTTGCGAACATCGCAAGAAAGCTGTGCTTGCAAAGGATATGACAATATATTATTCAATGCGGTATGTGGACGGGTGTAATGCTATAATGTTACAAACATGATGATAAAGCTGTGATTATGAAGATCTGAACACTGTCAAAATTTCTCCATCTTGCTCATCTCCAACGGAGTAACTGCATGCAAATATGGGTAAAATAGGAATGGAGCATTGATCGTATCTATGTTTTACACCACCAACATGTTTCGACATTACCCAACTCACCTGTTCGCTTCCATCTGATAGCTTCTGAACCTCATCTTGTCAGGCAGTATCCACTCTCCGGCCTCACTCCCCATTGACAACAAAATTCATCCACTGAAGGATGGACCCACGATGGCTAAAAAATTATTATACTGGGTTGCTGTGGATCATATGAGTCACTATTTCCAATTTTACAACAGTGCTACATCTGCAGCTCAAACCAGTTGAAACATGACGATATATGCCAAAAAGATGAACTAATTTCACAGACCAACAGTAATAGTATGAACCATCAACTTGCCTCCACTTGTTGCTTCTCCGCATGTTCTTCCTTTGGCAGCTCCTGCATTGTAGTCGTGTTACTCAATTCACTCTCTACAACAGAATGGGTAGCAGATATTCCATCAGCAGGAGCAACTGGGGTCGACTGGCCTGAGTTGCAGCCCGAGTATTGCCCCGTGGACTGGTTTGATCTGTTCAGTGCACGACAATGTGGGCAATAGTACGTGATGTGTGGGTAATCTTCCTTCCGCGCCAACCCTACACATTGGTATATTAGTTAATGCATCCATTCTTACACAGTAGCTGAAAAGATCAAACAAGCTTCGTTTATCATACACACCATTATGCATATGGCAATTGCCACAGATCAAAGCGTACGACTGCGACGGGTCCTCCCCCACAAGTAATGCGGCGATTTTTGCAATCCATCCACCATCACTAGCCCCTGAGCCTTGATAATGTTCTACCACCATTGGAGTCTGTGCAGTTTCCATGCCAGCACTAACAGTTGGACGGGGTTCAGCCCCTTGCGCTGTCGTATGAGCAGCTGTGGTGCTTCCAGTCGTGCTGCCTCTTACATTGGATTGCTTCCTGTTTCTCAGCCCATCCGATGGTAATATCTCAACATCATTGCTCCTAGAAACTCCTGCATCCGATTTTGGCTCTTCCCCAAGATGTATTTTTAAGCCAGCCTCCGCCCCCAACTTAGATGCCAAAACTGAAGCGGCAGCAGCCTTTGCAGCTGGATCAAGATCATATTTCTGCACATGTTCAAATTAGGGTACACTTTGTCATAATTTAGTATGGGTCTGACGAGGGCGATGATAATTTTATTCCAGGTACTGAACTCAATAGCTTGAGTAATGGTCACTTACCTGAATAAGCTGTTGGGTAAGGTAATAATTTGTCCTTTCTTTCAGCTCATCAATCTTGGATTTCCTCTCAGCTCTCAACTTTTCAAGTGTTTTCTCGTCTTTCCTCTCACCTGGGAACATATATGAACAGGACGTAATCTAAGTATACTGACAAGACGTACTGATAACATGATAAATCATATATGTTAGTACTGGATAAGACTACCATATTAATACATATAGCAAGATAATTTCAGTGCCAAGATCCTTACTGGCAAAAGAATTTTATCCATTTGGCATTTCTACATCAGAACAAGCATGCAAATTTCTACAAGAAATGATGCAAATCTCTAATCCATCATGTGTCAAACAAACGCTTGACTATCATTGTTGGTTGATCACTTTGTTGATAGATTATCATGTGTCAAACGACTGGCCTGTAGTTGTTGTGCCAAGTACAGTGTGAACAACTTGCCAAATGAATCTGGTCATTGAACAGCAAAAGAAAAGATGATTATCTTTGGACAAAATTGATCATGAAGCTGGATATAAGACACTCTCCCTAATAAGAGCATGCTGTTGATTGTCAGAAAGAAACCAACACAGGGCTTCAAACTTAATTAAACTACAGGCAAGAATATAGTTTACAAAAGTTACATTCAACACATAAGCATCAGCCAGCAGAAATGCAGGACTCACCAAAAGTAATAAACTTTACGGCAGTAGTTAGAAAGTGTGGATCAATAAAATATGAACAGAAATGGTATGTTCTGAAGGGGGTTTCAAGATACTTACGCATCCTTGTGAAGTTTACAACTGCTGAATATATCACAGAGGATACAGCAGGCAAAACAAACATAGGCAGGACTCGAAATGCCCTCATTTGCCAAGTTAAATCCTCATTTCTTGTCACCACAATAGCATAAGCAACAGCCACCACCTGAGAACAGGACCAAACTATTAAACAGGTAGAAATTGCTTGCTGGGTATACACAGTGTAAAATTAGCCGTTACTGTTCTAACATAAAATGTATACCACATAACATACAGTGCACCAAGGAATACAATGAAAAGAGAACTAAAATGGAAAAGAGAATTCATATACAGGAGTGTCTTTTTTTAGCAGCTGCTTGTCAGCAGTTTCAGAATGCATCAATCATGGTCCATAACTCCTTGAAATACACAACAGCACGCATTTCAGTTGTACAATTCCTGATACGCATAATCCATAAAAATGCAAAAGTCAATAATTCACATAACTAGAGGACACAGTGGCAAACTGCAAAATCACATAAAGAGACCAAAAAAGAGATCCCACTGCAGCTTGACAGAAAAACCAATGTGTTCCTTTTTGGTCAATACTAAATAAATAAACAGCTCCATAAATCTTACTATTCACATAATCAAAATCTAAACTTCTGCAACGTGCAACCAGACACTAGTATAATATTCCTGTAAACACACTGATCGTTCCATCCAAATACCAGCTTCTTATGGATAAACAATCGAAGAATGCAATTAAACATATATTGTTTCTACTTTGAATGAGTAGCACATGACTGAACTTTTTGCACAAGTGTACAAAAGTCTTATGTAAACTTCACTAATTCACCATAGGTGACTTTTGTGCGCTAATAGTTACTAATTGCAAAAGGAATTCATGAATAGCATTGGCTATGTGAACATGAATATCTGATGGAATAATCACAGCAAACATTTCTATATCTATTTCCAGAGAGAAGATTTACTCTAGAGTCTAAACACTGGAAATTCAGAGCAACCGTCCATTCCCATTCCATGGATGATTCCTTGACAATCCGTTCTTGAGGGAACTAATATTCCCTACAGCATGTAGGCGTGAATCTTCCATATCATATGAGAACCTGCTCTATGCCTCACTGGTAATACGAATGTACCACAATACACACAGCTAATCCTTCGTTTAGATGTAAAGACAGGTAATCTTGAATACCTGGTTCTGTTATTGCTTGTGATAACTCTGACAGCACTGTGCTTGCTTTGTTTTAATAAAGTTGTTTCCCTTTTACCCTTGGGTCCAATATATTGTTACTATCGCATGTTCTGTGTTCTCTGGCAGACTCATCTCAAGCATCACACCAATATACCACAGAATGCACACAGAAAGTGAAAACTCTTCAGGGTTTGATCGGGAAAACGCGAACGCAGCGAAGTCTCCGAGCGTTAACAAATCGAATCACCACGAATCCAAACATAGGCACACCCACAGCCGCAACACCAGATCATCTCAAATAGCCTATGTGCACAGTAATTCGTGTAAGAAAAAAAGAGAGGATCGTGGGAAGGGGGGGAATTTGGCGACCTCGGCGAAGACGGAGAGGACGATGATGTTGCGGACGGTGCGGCGGGAGAACTGGGTCCGGCGGCGCATCCGCGCGTGCACGGCGGCCTCCTCCTTGGACAGGTACTGCAGCCGCTTCTCATAGTCCTCGCGCCCGCCGAAGAGCCCGCGCCACATCCTCCCAAGTAGCCCGCCCCCTTTCTTCTTCTCCTCCTCCTTCCCCTTCCCCTTCCCCTCCGGGCCCGCTCCCTCCGCCGCCATGGAAGCCATTGCCGGGCCGGTCGGATCTGCGGGTCGCGGGATCCGATGGGTGGCGGCGCCGAGCCACGCCGCGCTGCCTCTGGACGGGACGCGAGGGGTTTGGCTCTCGAGAGAAATTCCCGCGGCACTAACTTTTGGGGTGATTCGGTGTCCAAGAGCGGAGAGAGGAACAGGAATGAGCAAAGGGAGGAACGCACGGGCACGGGTCCAAACCACTGGAACGAACTCGTATCGTTCGGACCGGCTCATCGACTTGGAAACCAACAGTTTTCTTAAGGTGCCTTTCGTATTTTTAGGTAATCAGAAGGCGATCGGCAAGCAAAATTGTACAACTTTCGGTGATAGCGTCAGGAGGCTTGGCAAAAAAGCTTGGGGGAATACGAGTTGCGCAGCATGCGCACGCCTCATCTGCCTTTGGTTCCGGGGCACCAGCAAGTCAACAACACGCATGGCATAAACTCGTTACTCTAATCCAAAGCTGAGGACAGGAGACGGATCATCGGTCCATCACCCCCAGTCACCTGCCCCGATCTACCGGGGCGCCGGCCTTGGATTGCTGGAGTCTCTTCCCCACGCGTCATCCATCATCCTCCATGTTTGTTTCTCCATCGACGTTGTTGCGGGATGTTCGCAAATCCCCAACTGGACTCGCCTAATTAAACGCGAGTAATTAACCACATGTAATCCATTTTTCAAGAGGCAACCACATGTACCGTGCAATCTGCATAGCAACCTAGAAGTAACTAGTAAACATGGGAAGACAAGGAAAAGAAGAAGGTAAACCATACAAGTGCCAACAAGAGTTAAGGGGCCGATGAGTTAGCAAACTTTGTTAGTGTTAATGGTTCTAACATTGGAGTATATTTGTTGTTGTTGAGTGTTGTCCTACTGTTGAGCACTTTCTTCACTTCACAAAAAGCTGACGTTTTGGATAAAGATATGGTTTCTAAAACACATCTTAAACCACTAATTTATATATTATTAAATTACTTTTAGAAAAATCTATAAATATTATTTAATAGTTAAATATTTAAAATTTTAATTAAATCTATATTTAAAACATCATGTTTCTATAAACCGAAGGAAGTAATAAAGCTCTCTTTCTTGGGAAATTAAAAAAAATACCCATTAGTTCACCTGAAGTTCGGACGGAACATTTCAATTTACGCAGGTAACGGAGTTTCTCCCGCGAAACAAATAGGCCCAAAAAAGGAACGAGAAGGTGAATAACTGGACTGGACCGGGCATGTCTTACGAGCAGACAAATTGCATGGGGCGGCCAGCCGCCTTAACTAGGCCCACGTATAAATTGCTAGCATACCGCAGGTCCACAGGGAGTAATCGAGCCAGCCCAATGTCACATCTCCTTTTTGGTGCTAACACAAAGATTTGCGCTCAAGCTTTTTGAAATAATCTAACAAAAAAGAACTTTTTGAAATAATTTGCGTTCAATTTGCATTTCTGTTCAACACTGCACAAGCCGAACGTATGATCCCCGCGGGCTAGCTGCAACACAAGCCCAATGGGTAACTCCCGCTTACACACGCGTCCATTGCACAAGCTGTCCAAGCCCAAATCTCAGCGCAGAACAGCTGCACAAAGCCAGCCCACGTCGCTACATCTCCACGCCCCCCAAATTGCGACGGACAAAGCTCTTCGAATTCCATCTAATGAAAAGCTCTTTGAATTTCACGATTGTTTTTTCTTTATTGAAGCAAGAATCTCAAGGGTGAGCTTAAGGTTAAGATCGACTGATCGTGACAAGCAGCTGCCGGGCCCAACATATATACGGATAACATAATGATGTTGGAAACAAAAGCTGTTCACGAGTTGTCAATGTATGTGTGTCGGAGATATGTGCCCTGGTTCCGAGGAGGAATCATCTTTATGCTCAGCCATCTGACAACTGATGTAGCCCCGAATGGACCGGTGCAACCCTGGGGGAAACAGAGCCATGCCCTGGGTTCGTATCATCAGTTTATCACTGTCGATGAACACATGGAGGAGAAGATGCCGTACGTACGAGTGATCAGCGTACTGCCAGCAGATACACATGGTTTAATTCTAAAGGATTGTTTTAGGGGCTAGCTTATTGGGGAGCGGGGAAATGACCAAAAGTGGTAGAAAATAAGGCACACTTTATTCTTTGTGATGAGGAAATTGTTCCACTGCACGCGGAGAGGAAGAATTCTGGGCACAGCTGATGCTTTCCGAATGGACTGGTGCCACCTGCGAGGGAACATGGCTGGCCCCTGAGGTTTTATGAAGCGTGAAAAGTAGGGGGAAACGGTGGAGGGAAGATCGATTGAAGGTTCTATTAATCACTAGTCAGGGATTGATATTTCAGTACGAAGTTGTGCAAAACTGAATCTAAAGAGAGCACGCATTTTTAAAAGCTATTTGTGGTTCGTAAACAGTTGCATATATTTCCTTTAGAACTATAGTGAAGAAGATAAACGTTTATTACCTCGTATAGACAATATTCAAGAAAAGGACCGAAGGAGTTCATCGAGATGAAAAAAAGGGAAAACGATTGATGATCAACAAAATTATATTGAAAAGATCCACCAATAGAAATACAATCTTTTACTCCAAGGACGACAATCTTCTTGCTCATATTCGTGACACCAGCAAGGACCCCGTCCATTATTACGGATTGGAAAAGTCAAGCTACATGTTTATAGGACTATTTACTTTATTGAATTGTGGTCATGAGGTGCTACTCGGTATATCTGCGAAATTCGTGTTAGCATGGTGTATTTTTGTAAAATAGAGTTAAGTGGATGTTGGATGATCTCACCTCAATCTTGATCGGTGGTAGTAGATCAGAAGATTGTTGTGACCTGAAGGTGAACGGATCGATTACTACTAGATTTTTTATAGAAGAAAAGAATCTCGATTTGTTCTACCTACTAATCGTTAATCAAGTTCTTTGGAGGACAATTCTAACAATAGCTGTAGACAGGTCCTGTGTGCATGCAAGACTGGAAGTGAGTAGCTCCTGTACGAATTCGACGGGCGTACAGTTCTCACGACGTTGTAGTCAAGCGTACATACAGCCCACATGAAGAAGAACATGGTGATGCATGCTGCGCTGCAACTACCTGCAGCCGGCCGGCGTGCCGTCAACAAGATCCGCACTGGCGCGCGGGCGGCAGCAAAAGCATGCACTGGCACGCGTCAGAGTCAGTCAGGGAGAACACCAGACCGTTGCGCTGACTAGACACGCTGAACCTCACGGGATACATGGAACAGTTACATGGCTCCCTCTTTTTGTTTAGACTTCTATAAATCAGTTTAAGTTTAACTGTAGGAGGAAATTTGGTAGAAAGAAACCTTGAGTCTCTTTTTTTCAGCTTCTAAGATGTGAGTTTATTATCTATAATGTGTGGTACAATATCTATAATACTTTTATAATTATTTGTGCTCTATTTAATTGTTAATATTATTCTTTTGAACAGTTTTAACGTGCAATTATTGAAGAAATTTTATATTGCAGTGCATACTTATATAAATAAATAAACACAATATCAAACTTTTGACAGTAAACACTACATGGATGTACTCTCCGATAACTTCAAATTATGCATACAAGATTAAAAAGCAAGGCCGTGAACAACAGCAAGCAAAGATGGAATTCAAGTGCTGATTGATTCTCCATGTAACAACTGGAACTTGATTGATCTTGCAAACATCCTCTTCTATGCCTTAGAACTGTTGTGTTTTGACTTATCTTCCTCATCACTGTCTTCAACCTGGTCCAAGCCTTCATTCTCTGAATCATCATTGAGCTCCTCACCATCCATATCAGAGTCATCTTCTAGTTCATCAATGTCTTCATCTATCATGGTCGAAGCTATCCTGATCCTCATCAACTTCCTCTGTATCATCTTGCTCCTTAGATACTTCCTCTTCCCGTTTGTGATCTTCATCAGCATCAGGTTTGTTTGCTTCAGACGAACCCTCCAAACTTTTTGGGTACCATTCGCAGATGGCAACTCTTTCTCATCATCAGAATCAAAAGCACTTTCACGCCCAATCAGGATGCATGATCAGAAGATTGCTTATGGGAACAAATGATCAGTAGCAGTCAAGTGATTTGTGCTCTTCACGTGAAATACACATAAACATACAATTGTTTCATACAGCAGTAGCAAAATGCTTAAAGCATAGCAATTTTTTTTGCCTTTGTAACACATACACATACATGATTATAATAAGGGGAATGCTACAAATCGGCATGTCGATATTAGCATTCCATCGGGATAGGTCACAGCCGTCGGATATGGCGGCAGAATTAGCAGTAAACATGATTAGCTAAATTTATAGGAAATAATTTTAGTGACCATAGGAAACAACTGTGGTGACCATATGAAATATGGACAACTGTCTGTATATAATACATAGCATGTGCTCCTTCTGTTATGACAATACGTAAACTTATAGTTAAAACATATGCAACAAACTTGTTGAACCAATGCAACACACGGTAGCACAAGCATGCAACACACAATAGCACAAGATGTAGATCTGATTTTTAAGGAAATCAATCTAAAAATTTCAGGAAACAAACTCCGAATTTAGTTGGTTCAATGTACGGTTGGATTGGCTAGATCGGACATCCGTGAAAACATTATTGTCGTGATACGTAAATATATAGGTAAAACATGTGGAACAAACTTGTTGAACCAATGCAACAACAACGTCACTGTACAATGGAAACAATCTTCGTGCGATAGAAACATCTAATTGTACGAACAATTTATTTTGTTTCCTACACAACAGTAGTTTGTTTCCCACACAGCAATAGTTTGTTTCCTGGGCGCAATACCCAGGTCGTGCGGCACGGGAAGAAGAACTCCCGCGGAGGCATGGCCGTCGACGGGCGTTCGCGTCGCTTCCCCTTGCTCTTCGTCTACGGTGCTTCCTCTTCCTCTAGCCACACCGTTCGCCGAGGCCGGGCACTGGCACGAGAAGCGGCTGATACAACTTGAGATGGGATGGCTGGAGGGGGAACACGGCGTGGCCTCCGATCCAAGACTCGATGCCGTGCCACCTACAGCCGACGAGAGTGTGGATGACAGCGGGGACATGCGCGCCGCGCACACCGGATGTCACGAGCGCGAGCACTAGGAATGGCAGCCCTTGCGTGACTGCCGGCGTGGCCATGAGCACGAGGACGATGAAGTTGGCAGCCAATCGCGAGGCGGCAGCAGTGAAAAATGGGAGACGACGAAATCCGAACCGGTGAGGGTATAGATTAAGAGATTAAATATCTCATAAATTTACCATCGGATGAAATCTGTAGAAATCAACAGCAAGATGGCATGCCGATGAGCTGCCTTCCATCGGCAATGCCGATAGGTAGAGTTTCCCTTATAATAATTGCTTGATTCATCAACATTGTTCCCACACAACAGTAGTTCAAAAAGATTAAGAAAAAAAGGCAACCTTGGCGAGGTTGGTGTGGCCGGCCGGATCCGGGGCGAAGTCGACGGGAGGTGGCCGGATCCGGGGCGAGGTCCCCAGATCCAGGACAAACACTAGACCGGCGGCAAGATGGGTGGTGATGCCCGTGGGCTGTTGAGGCGGAGGAGGAGAAGGGCAGGGAGAGGGGAGCGCTAGTGGCGACTAGTTCATCGGCGGCGGGCGACCTCTGGACCGGCTGGAGGTTGAGGGTCACGAGGGAGGAGGAGGGTAGGGGGAGCGCCGGATGCAGGGCAGTGAAGGGGCGAGGGAGAGAGCAACCGGGCCGGGGAGCTCATGGAGGGGCCGGGCAGGGGACGTTGGGGATTTCGGGAGGAGCGGGCTAGGGATGCCATGGACCTTGGGGAGGAGGAGGGTGGATCGGGGACGCCAAGGATCTCAGCGAGGAGCAGGCGGGGGACGTCGTGGACCTTGGGGCGGAGGAGGACGGGCCAGGGAGGACGAGGGGTTTGGCATCGATGGGGGAGAAGAACAGCGAGCATAGCGGTGGGGAGAGAGGAGATGCGGGGGCGGGCCCTATGGCGGCGTGGAGAGAGGACAGGGCGGGGAGCGCTGTGGCGGCGGGAGCGGGAGAGAGGAGATACAGGTGCGGGAGATAGGACGGGGGGGGGGTTTGGGGGTGAGACAGTGGCACTGCGGTGTAATTCCTTCCCTAAGTTTAAGGATATTTTCAGAAGGGTCTGGACTATAAGCTCGGGAAGCTGGTTCGGGGAGCTTCTTGCTACTAACAGGAATTTGAAAGAGCTTAATCCCACCTCTGACGATGGGTAGTGCGACTACCGGTGGGCCGAAGTCTACGGGCCAGTAGATGATCTGCAGCCCATGAGGAGAAGTTCGTGGCCCAAACGACTTGGCATGGAAAGAAGTAACGCGCAAGGAAATCGGAGGCAACCCTGCCTTACACGAAGAGCGGAGTCCTATTCGGATCGGAGGAGGGCTCGTAATCAGGAAGGAGACCCCCTCATCCTCACCTATATAAAGGGGACCAGACCTCCTTGGAAGGATCAAGCTGGGAAGAGTAGCCTCGTCGCCAGAAGCCTAGAGTTTCCAAGAAGCCATAGATTTATAGATCCGATCTCGCCGAGTTCCCTACTCGCCGGGTTCCACCATTGTAATCTCGTCGAGTTTCTGTACTCGCCGGGCTCTCCCTTGTACCCAGCCTGTGTACTTCACCCATATCAATACCATCAAAGCAGGACGTAGGGCTGTTACCCGCATTGGGGGCCTGAACCTGGGTAAATCCTTGTCGTGGCGCCGAGTTGACCTGAGGCGACACCCCGTCTTTTCTCATCTCAGTGCTGTTCGAGCACCCCCCCCGTATTCCATACATCGACAGCTGGCGCCCACCGTGGGGCCCTCACGTCAACTCGGTTCTTCATCGACAATACTACCCGACAAGATGGGGTACTCCGGCTCCAACGACGACGATTTCTACGACGCCTTTACCCGGACGCATGACGATATCTTCGTCCCGTCCGAGTACCCTACCGGCTCACGAACTCGTCATCAACGACCTGGGCCGCGTCATCACGCCCTGCCCGCCGCGCTTCGGGTATCAGCCACGGCTAGGGGACGCTCGACATTCAACCCGTTCTCTTCGAATCCTCGTGATCTTAGGCATGCCATAACTCGGCGTCGCCTCGACCGCCACCCCGCGACCAGTTGCCGCACATTTTGCCTGAAAACACCAGATCATCAAATGACTCCACACCAGTTTGCTCCACATATTCATGGACGTCAAGACAGGAGGAATTCGCGCGTTCCAACGGAACATGATCACCAAAGCAGGAGGCTTTGCCACTGTCCACGTCAACCAACTACTCCCGAGTTGCATCCAACTGACCTGCGCCGCTACCTGGATATCAAGAAGTCCAGACGTAATCCTCGCTGTGGGCATGGAAGCTTGCGACGGGCATCTCCATGCAGCAGCCAGGGGTCCAATGAGCCAGATGGAAATCCCCTCGAAATATCAACCCCCCGGGGGTTTAATTTCGACTTCCCACACGTGTACGTTATTGAAGAAGGCACTCCTCCGAGAGTCAACGATACCAATGCTTCCTCTTCAAAAGCCCCGACTTCAGAAGCCGCGAAGAAAGCAGCTCGTTCCCGAGTTTTAGCCGCACAGGTCAAGCAAGCGCTCTCCGAGCATTTTAACGATGCAACTCGCCAGCTCTTCGAGGAACACGAGCAGGCCCTGGCCGACGTCCAGTGCGAAGCGGAAGCCGCCTGCCAGGACAACAGGGTACTCGATAACCCTGATCAGAACCAACGTCATAGAGACCCTTCCCGCGAGAAACGTGAATACTCGCGATCGCCTCGTCGCGACCGCGCTCGGAGAAGCTGGTCGGGACCTTCGGATCAAGACAACCCGAAGGGGGACCACCGACGCCATCGACATCACGATCGCCATCTTCAGCGCTCCCGAGAACGAGGAGATCGGCAACGACACTCTCAGAGCAGTTCTTCATCCGAAGACGACGACTTCGCCCCAGGCGTAATAACGGGGTGTCCCGCTTTATCATCTCGACTGCGCCGCATCCGCATCCCGAGACACGTACGTTCTGGCAAAAATCTCGAGTACAATGGTAAAAGTGATCCCAGAGAGTTCCTCATCAGATTTACTCAAGATATCCTGACATCTGGAGGCGACACAACATGCATGGCAAATCTCTTGCCAATTTGCCTAGTCGATGACGCGGCGACTTGGATTCAAAATCTCCCAGAAGGCTCCATCCGCAGCTGGGCACAATTCCAGGACATCTTCATAAAGAGTTTTTCTACAACCCGAGACGCGTATACTCTTAGATCAGAGTTCAAACGCATACGACAGGGTCGAGATGAAGGCCTCCGCGATTTCGTTACCAGGTTCAAAGTAAAGTCAATATCGTGCCGGGCCTCTCCTTCACCGAAATCCTGGAGACTTTCCAGGCTGCGGTCCGTGATGAACGGTGCCTAGATCACGTGTACACCGCTCAACCCCGTAACACGGCGGAACTCATGGAAATCCTCCGAGTTCGGGCGAATTATGAAGACCAACGCTTACATAACATCGAGCTGGACCGGGGACTTCATCGATCCAGTGACAGGGACAGGCACAGACGTTCTCCGAGGAGAGATACCAGGCACTCTCCTAGGACAAGTCGGCAACCAGGAAGAAGTCGCCCACCCACCGACGGTGTCCTTGCCGGGTTCCAAGATAAAAATCCGCCAGAGTACCGCGGCGACCGTAAGCAATGGAAGCCGAAGCCGAAAAGGAACTCGGTGGGTGAACTCTTAGATGAAAATTGGATACCCGAAGAACAGCGTACCCGCCAAAATTGGTGCAAATACCACCGCAGCGGATCTCATGGCCAAGCCAGATGTCGTGAACTTTTGAAGATACTAAACGAAGAATCCGCGGTCGAGTCGGCCGCTAAGCACAACCCCCGAGTCCAGGAAGAACCACCCAGAGCTCCCAACGATAACGCGAGGGACGTATACCCGGGAGAGGAAGATGTCCACGTCAATCACATGTGGGGAGGATCAGCAACATACGACTCTAAACGGCACGCCAAGCAGATATCCAGGGACGTCCTGGCGGTTCATCCACGCCCGGCGCCGTCCAAGATGAGATGGGCCAAGATCCCGATCATGTTCGATGAGAATGACTGCCCCAATAATTGTCCGTACCCGAGGGAGATACCCATTGATCGTTTCTCCCCGAGTTCGGAACATTGTGCTGCACAAGGTCTTAATCGACGGCGGGAGTTCTTTTAGCCTCATACCTCTTTCCACGCTCGACAAGATGCAGGTCCCCCGTTCAAGCATTAAGCCGATAGTCAAGCGATTCTACGGCATAGTACCCGGGTTGAAGCATGATCCGGTGGGCCAGATCACACTGCCACTGACATTTGGAACTCGCGATAATTTCAGAACAGAAGAATGCATTTTTGAAGTCATCGACTTCGACATGGTTTACAACGCCATCTTAGGCCGGCCGCAACTCGTGCAGTTCATGGCGGTCCCACACTATGCCTACCCTATCACGAAAATCCCTGCACCAAATGGCGTTATCACCGTCAAAGGATCCTTACCCACTGCGGTGGAGTGCGACATGCAGAGTTATGGCCTCACTGCTCGACAGGATAACACCAGCAACAACGCGGAACTCCCACCACCCCCCATACCTGACTGGGAATCGGCCAAGTCAAAGCCCAAGTTATCGGTTCAGCCTCACAGTGAGATCAAGCGCATCCCTCTCCGAGAAGATGAACCCGACCGCACGCTCAAGATCGGGTCCTCCCTGGACCCCAAATAGGAACTCGCGCTCACCACTTTCCTTCGGGCGAACTCGGAGGTCTTCGCATGGAAGGCATCCGATATGCCCGGAATCCCAAGGGAAGTGGCTGAGCACAAATTGGGCCTCGATCCGACGGTCAGGCCGGTTAAACAAAAGCTGCGACGATTCAGTCCCGAGCAACGCAAAGTCATTGAGGCAGAGGTCAAAAAATTAACGGAGGCCAACTTCATCACGCCAATCCAATATCCAACATGGTTAGCCAACCCGGTTCTTGCAAGAAAGGAGAATGGACAGATGAGGATGTGTATCGACTACACCGACCTCAACAAAGCATGCCCAAAAGATAACTTCCCCCTTCCACGGATAGATCAAATCGTGGACTCGACTTCAGGCTGCGCTTCCTTGTGTCTACTCGACGCGTATTCCGGATACCATCAGATCCGCATGCATGAATCTGACGTCCCTCACACGGGCTTTATTACTCCTTACGGGACCTTTTGTTACAAAACAATGCCATTCGGGTTAAAGAACGCAGGTTGCACCTATCAGCGCACGATGCAGACAGCTTTCGCATCTCAGATCGGACGCAACATGGAAGTCTACATAGACGATCTGGTTATCAAATCGAGGACCGAGTCCGACCTCCTCACCGACTTGTCCGAGACCTTCAACAACCTTCGGTCGAACAAAATCATGCTGAACCCAGAAAAATGTGTCTTCGGCGTCGAGTCAGGCAAAATCTTAGGCTTCATGGTTTCGCAGCGGGGCATCGAAGCCAACCCAAAAAAGATTGACGCTATTCTCAAAATGAAGTCTCCGACCACTACCAACCAGGTGCAAAGGTTGGCAGGATCCATGGTAGCTCTCAGCAGATTTATCTCCCGGCTAGGGGACAAAGGGCTTCCCTTCTTCAAACTGCTTAGGCAGCACAAAGGCTTTACCTGGTCCGCTGAAGCCGAGCAGGCCTTCCAGGCACTCAAGACATATTTGACGAGCCCTCCGGTACTCGTCCCTCCAGAACCCGAAGAAACTCTACTACTGTATGTCGCATGCAGCCCTAGAGCGGTCAGCGCAGTACTCGTGGTCGAACGAGATGAACTCGGTCGATCCGAAAAAATCCAACGACCAGTCTACTACATCAGCGAAGTCTTACATGGACCTAAAGAGCGCTACCCGGATATCCAGAAATTACTCTACGCGGTTCTTCTGAGTTCCCGCAAATTGAAGCACTACTTCCAGGCCCACAGGATACTTGTCCCCTCCATCTACCCGCTTGGCCCAATTACCAAAAACAGGGAGATCTCAGGACGCGTGGCTCAGTGGGTCTCCGAGTTGGGCGCGTACGATCTTGAGTTTACTCCCCGTACATCCATTAAGTCACAGGCTCTGGCCGACTTTGTCGTCGAGTGGACGAACCCCGACTTCAGCCCGGAGATTACCGACTACAATGATAAAGTATGGACGTTACACTTCGACGGCTCCCTCACACTAACCGGCTCCGGGTCCGGCATCGTGATCACTGCTCCTTCCGGCGAAACCCTTCAATACGCTATTCAGTTACACTTTCGAGCTACCAACAATGAAGCCGAGTACGAAGGACTTCTCGCAGGGTTACGTATTGCGGCAGCATTGGGCATCCGATATTTAAGTGTCAAAGGGGACTCTCAGCTCGTTGTTCGACAAGCAAGCAAAGACTACCAGGCCACCAACCCGATTATGGCGGCATACTTGGCAGAGGTTCGAACATGGGAGAAAAAATTTCATGGGCTGGAGTTTCATTACCTACCTCGCCGCGATAACCATGTCGCCGACGCCTTGGCCCGATGTGCTTCAAGTCGATCACCACCTCCGGCCGGCACTTTCGTGGAGCAACTCTCTAAACCCTCCGTTCAGACCCCAAATAGTGAGACCGCGACTCCTCCGAATCAGGAGAGTTATGACCGAGCGCCCGGTTCCCAACTCGACGCTCCCAGAGGGGTAGCGGGCGAAGTCGTCGCACAACTCGATCCCGTCACGGATTGGAGAACTCCTATACGGCAATATCTACTCGACAAAGTTCCACCCGAGGAGGAAGAACAAGCCGAAAAAATATCTCGCAAAGCCATGAAATATACACTCATCGAAGGCGAACTTTACCGTCGGGGCGCCCTCGGCGTCCTCATGAAATGCATCCCCATTCAAGACGGCAAGCATCTGCTGGCGGAGATACACAGTGGCCTCTGCGGAGCACATTCAGCACACCGTACACTAGTCGGTAAGGCTTTCCGCCAAGGGTTCTACTGGCCAACGGCCCTGCGCGATGCCGCCGACTTGGTTCAGAAATGCGAGGCTTGCCAGTTCCATCAGCGCCGGGTACATCAACCCGCCTACTCCCTCCAGGCAATACCATTATCTTGGCCTTTCTCGACTTGGGGGCTAGACCTTCTCGGACCTTTTCCACCCGGCCGCGGAGGCCACAAGTACTTGATCGTCGCCATCGACACATTTACCAAATGGATGGAAGCCGAGCCTCTCTCCGGAATCACAACAGCCGCCGCTCAAAAGTTCATGCAGCGTAATATCTTCACCAGATTTGGCGTACCCAGCCGAATTATCACTGACAACGGCCCGCAATTCGCCTCCTCCGACTTCATCACATTCTGCGAGTCCTACGGCACTACCATTAGCTACGCCTCGGTGGCACACCCTAAGACTAACGGACAAGTCGAACGCGCCAACGGCCTCATCCTCACCGGCATGAAGAAACGAGTCTACGACTCACTCCAGCGCCACGCCAAGTCATGGGTAACCGAGTTACCGAACGTCCTCTGGGCACTTCGGACTACAGCCAGCCGAGCAACAGGAGACACTCCTTTCTTCCTGGTCTATGGCGCCGAAGCCGTACTACCATGCGAGTTGAAGTACAAGTCACCCCTGAGTGGCCCACCATGCCGAGGATCAAACGGCCGATCACCGCGCCGACGACCTCAACTTCCTAGAAGAACAACGTGATTGCGCACATCTCCGGGCGGCCAGGTATCAGCAAGACTTACGCCGATACCACGAACGGCAAGTCAAGCCGCGCAACTTGAAAGTTGGTGACCTAGTCCTACGACGAGTCCAGACGACTCAACATCAGAACAAGTTATCCCCGAAATGGGAAGGACCCTACACTATTGTGGCTAACCCACGACCAGGCGCCTTCAAACTGGCCGAGAATGGCTCCACCCTGCGTAACACATGGAACATCGACCAGCTATGCAAGTATTTTGTGTAAGCACACCGCAGGGAATATATCCCCGATCGTCCGGCATGTAAACAGCAGCATATTTTCAATAACACCTTTTCAATATTTTTATGTTCCACCCCGCCAAGCAATATGTGCTCACAAGAGAAGCGTCGACGACGAGTTTGCGCCTCGTTCCGCTTACTCGAGCACGGTACCGTGATGGTCGCCCCGTATGCACCCGGGGGAGGTACGTACACGGACTCGCAACCCGTTTCGCCTCCCCGGGTTCGGTCAACCGTCCATCGGCCTTGCTGCATAGTGTCCTCGACACAGGCACACAGGCCATAACGCCCCGAATACCACCCGACGGAGGAAGTTGCCACCCGTTTCTCAACGGAGCATTCCAACGGGTCCGGCGAGGCATGTCTAGCTTGGGAAAGAAGATGGGTATGGACTCGATGTTTTCACCCCTTCCCACCGGCTACGACGGACAAGCACCATGCATCTGCGCGGGACAGGCACGGCGGGTTCCACAACCCGTTTCGTCTTCCCGACATCCGGTACAATCTCACAGCCGGGGGCTAGGACTTCACGATTTTCTTCTAAGTCTGCCCGCCCGAGTTCCTCACAAACTCGATCAGATAGCCGGGGGCTAGGACTTCGCGATTTTCTTCTAAGTCTGCCCGCCCGAGTTCCTCACAAACTCGATCAGACAGCCGGGGGCTGGGACTTCGCGATTTTCTTCTAAGTCTGCCCGCCCGAGTTCCTCACAACTCGATCAGACAGCCGGGGGCTGGGACTTCCCGATTTTCTTCTAAGACTGCCCGCTCGAGTTCCTTACAACTCGATCAGACAGCCGGGGGCTGGGACTTCACGATTTTCTTCTAAGTCTGCCCGCCCGAGTTCCTTACAACTCGATCAGACAGCCGGGGGCTAGGACTTCGCGATTTTCTTCTAAGACTGCCCGCCCGAGTTCCTTACAACTCGATCAGACATCCGGGGGCTAGGACTTCGCGATTTTCTTCTAAATCTGCCCGCCCGAGTTCCTCACAACTCGATCAGACAGCCGGGGGCTGGGACTTCACGATTTTCTTCTAAGACTGCCCGCCCGAGTTCCTTACAACTCGATCAGACAGCCGGGGGCTAGGACTTCGCGATTTTCTTCTAAGTCTGCCCGCCCGAGTTCCTTACAACTCGATCAGACAGCCGGGGGCTGGGACTTCACGATTTTCTTCTAAGTCTGCCCGCCCGAGTTCCTTACAACTCGATCAGACAGCCGGGGGCTGGGATTTCACGATTTTCTTCTAAGTCTGCCCGCCCGGGTTTTTATCAAAACTCACCCGAGCAGCCGGGGGCTGGGACGCACATATCACACAAGGAGAAACACAGCACATTCAGGGCAAACAGATAACTAAACATGTCGGACACAACAGACAGTCAAAGCTAAAGTTTTTTACATAACATCAGACAACTTGGCCTATTCAGCGTTTTCTTCCGAGTCACTTCTCTCGGCTTCGGGCTCAGCAGCGGGTTCTTCAATGGCGTCAAACCCGGCATCAACAACGAACTTCTCCGCAGCCTCGGACCAAACATCCACCCGGGTGTCTTCGGCCCCAGGCTCCTCAGGCGAGAACGCGCTCAACTCCCGCTGAAGGAGATCGGCGGGGAGACTCGGCGCAGCTTCCTTAGCTAGGGCCATGGCATAGGCTATGGCCGCCGAGGCCATCCCACGAGCGCGCAGAATAGCATCCTCCTTCAGATAAGTCAGGAAGGTGGCAACCCGAGTCTTGTACTCCCCCACCGCAGTGGGAGCCTCCTCCGTCGAGTACTTGGACAAGTCGGGGCGATCGCGGAAGTCCGTGCTCACCATGACTTGATCAAGTAAACCACAGGCTTCGAAGGCAGCCTCGGCTTGAACTCGCGCGCGCTCTTGGAACAGCGCGACTTCTTCCTTCTGGCTCTCGAGCTGCTCGAAGTTCGACTTAGCGACGGCGGCGGCCTCTTCGGCCTGGCGGGCAGCTTGGGCGAGCTTCCCCTTCAACTCGGCGTTCTCGTTCTTCAGAACCTCGCGCCCACTGTTTGAGGCGGCCAAGGCCTTCTTCACGGCCTCGAGTTCACCGGCTTGCCCGGATCTGGCCTCGGCGTCGCGCGCCCGCTGAGTCATGTCCGTCAGCTTCGACTTAAGGCTAAGGCAGGCCACGCGAAGTTGACGGTTCTCGTCCTCCGCATCGCGAACCCGTTGCAGAATCACTTTTTCTCGAACATCCGAAGCACGAAGGACTCGCTGTCATTACACACACGTCAGGAGAATCAACTCGACATAAGAAGCACGGCGGCCGGTATAAAACACTTACCATCATCCAGTGGCCGATGTAGTCCATGTAGGTGCGAATCTCAGTGCGGGGTGATTGGTTCAGCCCTTCATTCTCGGTGGCACGCGGGACCGCCTCGACCCCAGTCAGATGAGGGTCGCGCACCCCCGCGGCCGCGGCTTCGAGGTCCCGAGGAACCCCAACAAAAGGCCCCGCAGGAAGGGGAATGGCCCGACGCGTGGAAGCCTCCGCCGAAGGTTCGGCTCGAGAGGTCCCTCCCTCTTCAACGACTTCGACCTCCAAGTCGATCGGTTCGTCCGTCATCCGCGGAGCGCCCGAACTCGGCGATCGAAGAGGGGACAAGGGTTGGCCCGAAGCCGAACTGCAACCGATTTGTGGCTATTGAGGAAAGAACTCGAAGAAAACGGAGATCGACTGAGAAGCATGGAGGCTTACCCGGAACTCGGTGGCACCGACTTCTTGGCCGGCCCCTGCGAGATTGTTGAACTCGAGGGGCGCTTGTATACATACTTTCTCTTGACGGGAGCAGGAGCAGGCTTCTTGCCTTTGTCGGCCGGATCCTTTCGGGGACGAACAGACCCCGCGGTGGACGATTTCTCCACATATATTCCGGCACCTTCCCAGGGCCCGACTCCCAGAAAAGGACGCTGGAGACCGAAAGCGAAACAAATCGGTAACCTTCCTACCCCGTTTCAACAAGTCACCAGAGGAAGATAAAGTCGGAAATGGCGTACCTTGAGAATAGCGGAGCGAGTCTCCTCGCTCGCGTAAGCCAATGACTCGAGTTCGGGATGAACTCGGGAGCCCCAGGGTGAAAGCCGGGTCCCATCATCGGAGCGATCGGCCTTGAACAAGTCGTCGACACGACTCTGAACCAACCCTGCAAGACAACACGATTTCGTCATTTTCAAATCAAAAAACCAGCAAAGGTGTCTGCATCAAGGGGAGAAGTACCCTTACTTTCTTCAGTCAGCTTTAGCCCGGGTTCATCTTCCCACCCGTGGAGTTGGCGGTCCTGGAGCGGAGCGATTCCACGGGCGATGAAGTCGCCGACCACATGGACGGCAGTAAGACCGGCCCGGCGCAACTCGTAGATGCGATCCTTGACAGCTCGAATTCGCTGCGTCAGGCGGGGCTGCTCCTTCCACAAGTCTCGAACGTCCGGGACGTCGCACCGAGTTGCCGGGTCATGCGCCGACTTGGAGCAGAAGACCCAGTAGGCGGCCCATTTCCCCCACGAGTCCCTTGGCGAAAAGGGAGGGTACACCACCTTCGCGTCTTCTCGGAGCGAGAATCGGCAAGCGCTGTAGGTTTGGCCTCTCAAAGAAGCCTTGAGGATGTAGAAGTATCGGAAGGTCTCGACATCCGGCTTGGTCCCGACAAACGCTTCGCATAGATGGGCGAACACGGCGAGGAATAAAATCGAGTTGGGAGGAAGGTTTACCAACTCGATCTCGTAGAACGAAAGGACGTCGCGGAGGAACTCAGACATGGGAAGCCCGAACCCGCACTTGAAGAAGTCGACGAAGACCGCTATGTCTTCGTCCAGAAGAAAGGGCGCGCCTGTATCGCCCGGCAGCTTATAGCCGATGGAGCTGGGGATTTCGCCCTCCTGGATCATCCGGACCAGCCCCTCGGCGGTGAGCTGCGTCACCAGAAGACGGGCAAGCCCGGGGCAAGCGCTCATTCCGGCGCTCCTGGATGCCGCGGCCGCCGCTTCCGGAGTCGCCGCCGTGGCCATCGCCGTCGCAGAGGTTCCACCGGCAGTAAGCGAGGAAGGGGCCGAGGAGGTGTCATCGGAGGGAGTCACTGTAGGAGCCGCGGAGGTTACCGCGGTCGTCGCCGCCTGGGGCGCGGCCACTTCCGGGGGAGCGGACGGATCCGTCATTGGAGCAGAGAGAAGGATGACCGCCGGAAGAAAAAAAAAGGCAAAGGCTGGCGGCGGAAAGCGGAGGAGACGAAGCGCCGCGGTCGCTGGAAGAGCAAGAGGCAGAGGAGAGAGTGACTGCGGTGGAAGGTGAAATGACCGGCATTAAATGTTCTGACGAGGTAACGCCGAAAGGGCGCTTTTTTTCGGGCGGCGTGCCCCACGTCTCGCGCGATTCGAGGGACCGTAACGGCATCATGACATCACCATCCGGAGAATCCGCCGGGCGGCTTGATCACTCACGGTGCGACCTCAGGGAAGTCCGAGGCGAAGTCGAGGGCTGGACGCATCGACTTCCTGAACAAGTCGAGCCATTGTGAGACTTCCCCTAACTCGAGTTGATCAAACCTCTCAGCGACTTCTTCGCAAATGCTGATGGGGGGCTTGACGATGGGTAGTGCGACTACCGGTGGGCCGAAGTCTACGGGCCAGTAGATGATCTGCAGCCCATGAGGAGAAGTTCGTGGCCCAAACGACTTGGCATGGAAAGAAGTAACGCGCAAGGAAATCGGAGGCAACCCTGCCTTACACGAAGAGCGGAGTCCTATTCGGATCGGAGGAGGGCTCGTAATCAGGAAGGAGACCCCCTCATCCTCACCTATATAAAGGGGACCAGACCTCCTTGGAAGGATCAAGCTGGGAAGAGTAGCCTCGTCGTCAGAAGCCTAGAGTTTCCAAGAAGCCATAGATTTATAGATCCGATCTCGCCGAGTTCCCTACTCGCCGGGTTCCACCATTGTAATCTCGTCGAGTTTCTGTACTCGCCGGGCTCTCCCTTGTACCCAGCCTGTGTACTTCACCCATATCAATACCATCAAAGCAGGACGTAGGGCTGTTACCCGCATTGGGGGCCTGAACCTGGGTAAATCCTTGTCGTGGCGCCGAGTTGACCTGAGGCGACACCCCGTCTTTTCTCATCTCAGTGCTGTTTGAGCACGTATTCCATACATCGACAACCTCTATCCCTTCTTTTTGGCTTCTAGCTTCTTGAGGCCATAAGCTAGCCTAGAAGCCAAAAAAAAAGGAGCATAAATTTACTAGATCTTATGTTTCAAATATGGATGTAATCAGTTCTCTATAGAAGTTATCATGTTCATCACTTCGCATACTGCCGCGAGCCTTCGGATATGACAGCGTAAGAGAATTTTATTGGCGACTCTAAAAAGAAGAAGATAATTTTGTTGGCTAGTAGCAAGACATGGGGACTTGCTACTTGTTGTAAGGGAGAATTCTAGTTCCAAAGAAAAACCTTTTATAGCTGTTGAGAAGAGCAATGCAAGCGTCGGTAGAAGAGCTTCATGATTCATCGCGGCCACACATACGCGTAAGAAGCCCAAGAAGAAATCAATCAAAGCTCATAGTCCATTGTAGACCATGGACTAAGCCATTTCTCTCATGCTCCTAGTCTATAGACCAACAAAGTCATTTTTACTTCTACCTCTCCCATTCCACCAAAGACATAGGGGATCTTTTGTCCCCTCCCTTGGTCTATAAAAGGTACTCAATGGCTCATTTGTAATCCATTTCACTTGAGAAATAAGAGCTTTCACCTCTCCTAGGTGTGGCGACCTTTCCTCAAGGGGGTCTCTCTCGAGTCCGACGGCGCGTCCCTCGACTCAGTAGAATCTAAAGCAAAATCTTATCCGTCACTGACAACGTTGTCGGAGCCACGGATTCGAGGGATCGAAGCCACGGATTCGAGGGATCGAAGCCACGCCTCTTAACGGGATTGCGCATCTCAATTCAGTTAAAAACATTGACGTGTCCCTTGTGTTAGTTTTCGACGTCTAGCCTCGTGGCTGTCGAGCATGCCATTTTACTTACTCGACGCTCTCGATACTTTTATGTGTACGAAATGCACCCCCTCTCTCCAAGTTCTTTACAACAACGACAACAGTGGTGCCGTCCGTGGAACCCGCTAATAAGACACAAGTTGTGTCCCTTCCATCAAGAGCTCAGCAAGTCACGATTTTCCAAGCTTTCTGTGATGCCATGTCTCTAGCCGAGAAAGAAGTCATCGACGACAGCACAAGGAAGTCCTGTACAACCTGTGCCACTGTCAAGCCCTAATTTTCTAAACCCGCATTAAATCATGACATCTTGCATGTTAGGGATATTCTGCATCTCATGCATTCATTATCTCTAAGTTTCCCCCCTCCCGTAACCTTCCGAGCAAAACCCTAACCCAGAAATCCACCCCGTCTCCCTGCTCGATCGATATCCGGTGATGCCCTCGCGGCACCTCTTCGCCAATTGTTCCCAAGCACCGTCCCGAAACTCCGAAGACATTTCCATCCACTTCCCTCCTTGCCGCACTCCGAAACCCTGGTTTCGACCCCGATTTCCCCTTTCTCTTTATTTAATTCTTTCGTTCCTAAAACCCTAATCGCAAAATCTATCCCTTCCCGGTCTGCCCAAAAATCCCAAATAAATTTCCGAAGAACCCTAGCAATACCCTTAACCTAAATATAACATAAAATATAAATGGCCAGTGTAAAAATCTTGAATAACAAAAATACTAAAACCTAGGTCAATTTCGGGTGTTGTACTGCAACCCCAGTAAATACTCCTCAGAAAATTCTGATAAATTCCCACATCACTCCCCACATTTCCAGGAGTCCAAATATCTAAAAATATGGGCAAGTCATATACAGAAATCAGATAAGGCAAACACCGAACACTTTAGCCCGAATGACCTAACGCATGAAATCACAATAAATTTCCCCTGCCAAAGCTGCTGTCCTTCTTTGGAAAGCTACCACACGCTGCCCTCACTCCTCTAATCACCAATTAACTCCCCTGGCAGCTCACCTCCTTTCACCTATAGTGTAAAGCAATGGCACGTCCCGCTCGACATTAATAGCCCCATTGCTCAGAGCATCGTCTAGTCCTCAAAATTTGCAGAGTCAATGAACACGTGCCCCTGACCCTAATTGACATGGTCTGGCGTCTCGAAACCAACCCAGAGCCCCCATGGCATGCTCATGCCACTCTGGACGCGCTCTGGACGCGTCCAGTCGTGCCATAGCGGCCACTCCCCTTTCTTCCTCACTGCACCGCCGCCGTTGGGCCTTGTCCGAGCAACAGCAGCGTCCCTGAGCCGTCTCTCTACCTCCTGTGACTTGTCCTCGTCCCTGCGCTAGCTCGGCAGTGACATTAACCTCCCCTCATGCCGTCGCATCGCAGGAGCACCGCGCCGCCAAATCCAACTCAGCGCCTCGCCAACAGCGGCCCTGCCAACCCTTTCCCGCCTCCGGCTATAAAAGGGAGCAGCCTGAGCACCATTCCCTCTCCATGCCTCTCCCCAACTCCCCTCAGCCTGAGCTCCTCCCCAAATCGCCACCACCGAGCTTCCGCACCCGAGCTCTGCCGCTGCAGTGGGCTTAGACATTCCGAGCTCCTCAAGCCCCGTCTAACCGAGCGGCTCACCTCCAGCGCCTACCCTCTTGCCACCGGAACCAGCTGCCCCGACCACCCCTAACCGCCAACGCCTCAAGCTCGCTAACCGTTCCCAACTGCCGCCACCGCGCGCCCGCTCCCCTGTCCGAAGCAGCCGCCACCCGGTCGGGTCACGCGCACGGGTAAGAAAATCACACTGAGTGAGCACGTGTGAGGGCCAAGCGGGCCGAGCAGCCCATTTAGCCGGGTTAACCGATGTCCAGTGCGCCACTGTTTTGTTTTTCTTTTTATTCAGCACAATAAATTCGCTGTAGTTCTTTTAGCAATAGCCACTAATCCAGCTGGTTAGAGTCTAATAGCCGAATTCTTTGCACTGCAGTTCTAATTCTGGAATCTCCAGAGAAAGTCCTAAGCATTAGCTCTAATTCTTCATCAAAGTACAAAATGTTTAATAGAATTGTTGGGTAGTAGAATTAGGGTTAGTTTATTAAGCAGTCAATTCCACATGTGCAGCATGTATGCATGCGTAAACTCTTGAACAACCCTAGGTTGAAAATCTGCATCCCCATCTTGTAAAATTAAAACATCAGTAACCCCTAAACTCGTTTGAACCAAATCTGTTAGTTTAAAACTTAACAGGATCGATTTCCTCATCTAAAGGCATCGTCATTTTATGTGAAGATTTTGCATATACCTGTCGCCAAAATTATCCTTTGACCCCATAAACCTAAGCCATGAAATCTTAGGTTCGAATCTTGAGCTTAACTCTGGGTATATGCATCCTTTTCTCAATCGTGGTCCGAAACCCTAAATCATAACTCGATTGTTTCTAGGGCAAACAACCTCCTCGGTTCATCGTGTTATCCACCAGTTTCCCCTGTCATGCATATTGTTTGATTTCCTTGAAGTATTTGGATTGCTCTTTATTCGATGTTTTCTTCCGACGCGTAGTCCACGGAGTGAAGTACGTGCGTCAGGACGAACCGGGAACACCCACACCTCAGGAACAGGAGCAGGAACTGCTAGGCAAGCAATCTCCCGCCTTGACCATTTTGAATCCTATATTTGCGAAGTATATTTATTTTGACTTCGAAACATGCATGCTATGTTATAAACAGTACTTTATGTAGAAGTAATTATTTCCGATAGATGCATATGGACTAGGGTCGAACATCTGATTTCTTGTAACCCTAGTGATCCGTCGGTTGGTTTCCAACCGACTACATACCAAGGTTATATGCAGTAGCCAATGCTTAGCCCTGCTATAGTTAAAACTAAAATTTTGTTTAAACCCAGGGATGGGAAAATCAAAACCCGCGGATAGCATATGTTATCCGCGGTGAGTTTAAATAAAATGTTGCCAAAACCCAAAATGGAGTTGGAGATGGTTTGGATTCGGGTAGGAAGTAAGGTGGTTGAAGGGAGACGAAGTAGCTAAAGGCTATTCGGTGATCGATGATAAACTGGAGTCCTACTCGAATCAGTTAAGGACCGAGCCACGGTGCCGCTAAACCAGTTCCCCCACCATACGTCCACATGTCCTTTATGGGAAGGACTTGACTCGGTAACCCGCCTAATACTAAGGTTCGAACCCGTGGGAAGTAAGAAGTATGTGCTAGGTAGGACGTTGGGCCCCTAGAGAATTCCCACGGCGCTATTTGGGTCAAGATTCTTAGATAGTGAGCCCCAAAGCGTGGGTGAGGATTCGACACAAAGATGAGCGTTTCTCCGAATTGTGATGTCAGGGTTTCTGGACACAATCAGAGTTAGGGTAAGTCTCATTTAGCGGGTCTGACTCTAGTGTGAAAGCAGGCGAAGGGTCTCGTTGTAATAGCCCTGTCAGTATACATCGCGAAGTATACCCAGGGCGACTTACATCTTGTGGGTAAAGCCGTACCACCTCTGCAGAGGGTTAAAAATCTATTCGAATAGCCGCGTCCTCGGTTATGGACATGAACTGGCACAGCCACACCCCAGCTAGACTAAGCTTTGTTTACCAAAGTTGGGCAAAGGGATTAAGGACGTGGGCATGATGTGTCCACAGTTGGGCAATTTAGGCCATGTGTCGGTGGTAAGAAAATTGCCGAAGTAAGCCACCGTATTGCCGGGAGTGACCGGAGTATGGTTTAGTGTTGGAAAACCTAGTTATCTGATAGGTAGAAGCCACCGTTCGATGGGTGGAGCCATAGACGGTGAGTGGAAGCTATCAGGTAATAGGTCATGAGATGTTTAGCGGTGTTTACCGCGCAAGATGAAAAAGGAAGGGATGTGATGGGATGCTGTTGATTTGCTACCAGCTTTTCCAAACTGCTTTTACAATCTACTATGCAGTATTTTTAAATTCAGAACTTACATTTCCGCACAACTGCCAACATAGGTTAGAGCTGTCCCTTGAAATATTCCTGCATGAATTATAGCCGTATAATCCCCCAATGGGGATTGCTTGCGAGTACATTCAATGTACTCACCTGGCTTGTTGAATTGGCCAGAGGAGGAAGAAGACTTCAATTTCGAGGAGGGCGACAGCGAAGCCGAGGGTTAGGACGTTTTCCCCCAGTCAGCTGCCTGTTGGTTCGGCAAGCCGATGGGCTATCCACTTCGTTATGATTTTCGCTGCTGTTTTATTCGGCCAATAGGCCATGTATCGAATCTCGACCGTAAAGGTCTAACCGTGTAATAAGAATTCGGTATTGTATGTGAATGCTATCAAGTATTTGTGCGTACTGGCTACTGATCCAGGGACCAGTACGGTAATCACAAATGACGTGTCCGGTCTTAAAATCGGGCACGCCACAGCCACCAGGAAGAAAAGTACTCAAGGTTATGTCGAAAAATAGAGCCTTGCGACGGCAATCGTCACAACTCATAAAGATACAAATGAGGCGAACCCAATCAATACGGTACCTGCCACCCAGGAAGACGCCGGAAGGATGATGGGAGAAATCCTGCAAGTGTCCACAGAACTCGTCGCTAACTTAAGAGCTATGGTTAATGCAGAAGCTCTTGACATCAATGCCTCCGCACTTCGCTTGGGACCACACAAGGGCAAGATGTTCGACATCTCCTACTATGCCACCTCCATAGATGAGAGGCGGAGCATCGGCCCCTTTACAACCGTCGCCTCTAGCAGTCCAAATTGAAACTAATTATCGAGCCTCTCAAGAAGTAGAGGTCACTCAAGGAGTTCCACCAGGGTTTGATCCACTTATTTCTCACACCTTTATTTTTTTTGCCTATGTGACCGTTATGAACAAGGGGTCATGGTTCTACTCCTTTGGACCCTTAGGGTATGTTTGGTTCATGCCATAGCATGCCCTACCAATATTTGTTAACCATTGGCTAGCCAAAAAATTGGCTAGAGATTTCTTGGCCCTTGGTTTGTCAAAATTTTAGTAATTATTGTGAAGAGAATGTGAGAGGGATGGACAAGTTCTTATAGGCAGCAAAAATTTTAGCAACCAACCAAACAAGAGCAAAAAAATCATAGGCTACCAATTTTTTGGTAGGACAAATTTGGGCACAAACTAAACACACCCTAAGCTTTCGGCTCTATTTTGTGTGAGAGCGTAACCTACCTAGTCCCCTAGCATCGCAGATACAAATGTTTGGGTATCAAACGAATAGTCAATCGATAGGGCTTAAAGGTAGCACGTGGCAGGCACCAGACCTATTGGTCCATATGGATTGGGCAGTACGTTAAGAAAGGCCGACATGCATGGCTCATCCGAAACAGTCGGCATAAGCGCTCTGGTCGGCTCGACGCAATCCGCAGGGTGGTCAACCTGGCTAGCCTGCCAATTAGAAGACGTGAAGACCTAGTCGTGTAGACAAATTGGTCGATCTTCTTGAAGGAGGCGGCAGACAAGATGAACGTGGAGTACTGGGTGGCCCAAGATATTAAGAAGAAGACGGCGCGCCTCTTCATGACAAGGAGACAAAGAAGACGATCCTTTTGCTTCTGAACTTCTGTTGTACAATTGATGCTAGGTAGACTTGCACCGTGAAGCACCTGACGAAGGTTGCTATCTCACGAAGGTGAGACCCTGTGAGTACGGGATGATCACGAGAACTTTATATGTATTTCGTTTTATGTTCTTGACGGCAAATTACAGTTGTTATGGTGTCAAGATTTGTTAGCAGATATCTCTGTATAATATTGGTTTTTGTTTACTTCTAATATAAACCGAGCGTAAAGTATTTCGTCTAAAAATAAATAAATAAAATATTTAGAGAACATTATATGACGAGACGTGCGCAAAATGACCTCTCTTCGGTGAAAGGAGAGACGCGCGTAAAGTGAACGCCCAATATCGCAAATGCGGAAATGCCAATTGAGTTAACCGATCCATGTATGTGTCACAAAAGCTAAACGGATCATGCAAGTGTCGCAATCAGCACTGTGACAATCATCTCAGTATCTTGCCCCAGCTGCTCGCTAGTGACAGTAGGTGCTGTTGCTATGAGTTTTGCGGCAACAGGTGAAAGTCATGCCGACACTAAAAGGAACGACTTGACTCTGCTCCACACGTAGGGCATTTGCAGGATTTATCTTAGGCTGAATATCACTATGCAGGCCATAGATAGCGTGTAGGGCATTCAAGCCATTTCTTTCGCTTCGAGTGCTAGAGATTCTTATAAAGTTATGAAAAAACACGATAAAAATCTATTATATATTAAAAACACAATACAACCAGAAAGAATATTTTGGTGGACCCGTCTTTAATTAATGAACCACAACCAATAGATCTCATAACTCTACCTAAATAGATCATAGCCGGTAAATCATCACAACTGTACCTAACAAATTACGACCGATAGATCTTTATAACTGTATATAGAAAAGAGCCGACCGATTATCATAATTACGCCTAAATATATCACACCGATAGATCTTTATAGTTATGCCTAAACATCATCTGGCTATTGACCTAGTGACCGAAATATCTCTATAACAATATTTAAACCTTATTCGGTATCAATCTTGTGTACCTTAATGATTATTGGCCCACGATCAATAGATATTCATAATTTTACACCTAACAAAAAAGCTACATGAGCTTCAAGTCTGCATACTGATCTAATATCAACGACTGACGATCTAAACCTTAACTCCACACATTGATCTAATAGTACGTATAAATGATTGGCTAATCGTGATTAAACTTTGATTCTAGTGATCTATTATCATGTACAAACAACTTATCCGCTCAGCGTAACGATTGATGGCCTGCTCCCGATCTGAACTTTATTCCACGTATTGATATACTATCATGTACAAACCAACGATCGGCTTGATGATCCGAACTTTAACTCTACATAGTAATCCAATATCGCATACAAATGATCGACCAGTTCGTGATCGGAACTTTAGTTTCACATACTGATATCACATACAAATGACCTGCCAACTCACGGACAAACTATTGGGCGATTGGCTCACAATCGAACTTCAATAATGCAAACTAATCAAATATCACGTACAATCGATAAACCCGATCATAATTTTGGTGTTTTTACAAATAGCATAATAGTACCACTCTATGTGAGTCTAGAAAAAATAAAGCTGATTAAAGATGTTTCTCACAATATTGTGTGGGACCGTGCTAGTTCAGAAAGAAGACATAAACTGTCTATTTGGTAAAAAGAGATCTAGATCACTTATTTTAATGATTAATATTATGAAGATATTATAGGTTTTACATTTATGTAATAAACACACCTATATTCATTAAGGATCGAATATAGATATTGTTGTGATAGATACAACTATATTCACTAAAGTAAATAGGACATCACAGACGATTTTTATCAAAATAAATATCACGCATAATCTTAAAAAATCATTTGCAATAAACAGGATATCACAGACTGTATTTTGCAAAAAACATGAAAAACTCAGCCCATATTGGCCCAGTCCAGAGCCAGTATAATACCATCGCCCTAAACCTAGACCCCTCGACCGCGAAGCACCTCCTTTACCCCCTCGATCCCATTCTCATTCTCCACCTCCCTCGATCCCGCAACGCACTTACATTCTCAATCCCCTTCATCCCTCTCATCTCCACCTCCCTTGCTCCCCCCTCACCGGTGTGATGACCTCCTCCGGGGGCCCCTCCTTCCTGCCGCCGCCAACAACCTCAACCACCACCGCTTACCCTCTCATCCCTGTCCGTCAGATGCACATCTGTGAGATGTAGAGAGAGTTCCTTCCATCAAGCTGACGTCTAGAAGCGGTGAAGAAGCTAGTGACAGCGGTGTCCGTTAGATCACGTCAACGTCGTTGGTTAGATCTCGGCAACATCCGTCAGATCCACTTCGACAATGTCCTCGGAAGGCAAGAAAGACGGCTCTTCTTCGTCGATAGCACTGGGGCATGCGTCGCGCCGTGTGCACGACCACCTCACTATCGTCGGATGGACGCTGGTGCACATCGATCTGCATTGACAGCGACTTTCTCAACCTTCATCGGAGCTAGAGAAGCTGAATTACGAGAAGAAGCGCCTTGTCTAGTCCCCCAACTCCTTTTCGTAGTAGGATAATCCTTCTTCATCTGCATGTTTCCTCTACATGTATTTCTTTCTTTGCAGTTCTATCCATTGTGATTCTTCCATTCTTTGAGTCGGTCCTAACCTAGTTTTGATTTGATATGTTTACTGTATTGCAGGATATATATCAAGTGCTAGGGATGCTTCAACATGTAATATTTGTTGACCCTTCATCCTCATTTTTGTCTCTTTGTAACTGAGATGATGATCCATATTTACAATCTTGTTCATTTCATCTCTGTGTAATCCAAACTTCCGTGTAATTCAAACTCTTGTTCATTTGCACCAGAAAAGCAATTACAGACGGTTCTATGACAGGACATCTCTAATTCTTGCATGTCACAGATGGTTCAAAAACCGTCTATGATTAAGGCCTCACATCATCACTTCTTGTTCACAGATGGTTTAGAAAATAATTTGTGTAATGGTTTCAAAACCGCCCGTGACATATGTTTGTGTGGTACAGTGGTAGTGATTTTCATTAGCATCAGAGCTGTATAACAAAACAATGTATTCTAATTTCTTGCGCTACGCAATTGCGAGAAAAAAATCTGCTAGTTTATAGAAACGAGCGTAGAGAAAATTAACCAAAGATAACAACCAACCGTTGTACGTAGCTTTGGTACATCGATCTCACTAAAGCAGGCGTTGTTGCGTTAATTATGACAAGTCGAACGGTAGATACCCTCATTTGGGAAAGGGAGGTTCTGGAGGCGTCGGGAGTCGGGACCAACAGCATGCAAATCCCTATTAGCCTTTTAGGGCAGCTAGCGTTTTCCTCCGAATCCAGATTGAGCGACACAGGCAGAAAAGGAAAGGGGGATTTATAGGCCGCGCTCCGTTTGCCGCCACCACAAACCCAGCTTAGGGGACGCGTACACTGTTCCATTGGATCGCGAAAGGATAGCGAAAAGAATTGAAGCATGCGCGCATCGATCGCCAGCCCGGTGGGGTGACGGTGGGCTTTACCTTGCGCTGCACCATCTGCATGTATCTCCAGGCCGGAAGAAGCTTCGGAGAGCTATCGCGCGCGGTGCCGACCTCGAAAAGGCATATCCTTCACTTTCTTCTCCTGCCGTGTGGATCATTTCGCTTGAAGCTTCAGAATGACAGCCGGAATAGGCCGGCCACCACGTGCGCGTTAGTGCAATCACGTCGCGGTTGACGATGTAAACATAGGGCAAGCAATCGCGTCATTGCTTTAGTTAATTTTAACTCTAATAGCTAATGCTAGCGAGTTGTAGTGTCCGAAAAAAGCTAGTGTGATAATCAATATAGTAAGCTACCATTAGAAGGCTAAGAGGAAAACAGGTATTTGCGATGAACACGGAGCGCAATGTAGGACCTTTTTGGAGGTGAGGGACAATGCGACATGGTATGCTGCTGGCAGACGAGATCGACGATGCTTCCAGCTCCTTCTAGCTCCGTGTTTATTTATATAACGAGAATAATGGCCGGGAGCAGTGTTGTAGCAGAGGAACCCTGGCCAGCAGCTGATCAAACGAGTAGAATATGCGTGGCCTGCACCTGCGCGTGATCCCATCATCCCATGCGTGTGAAATCGTTGAACTCTCGCGCGCTCTCCGGCCCTCTGTTTTTAAAAAGGAGGAAACCATTGGATTCTTGTGCCAAATCTCAGATCGGCTAAAGAACAGTGGTATAGGTTAAAATACTTGTGAGTATTAAACTAGGGAAAAGGCGCTGTTAGAAAGTTTGTCTGGTCTAGTCTAGTGGAGGTGGGAACAAACAAACTGCCGCCCTTGACAATTCCTTTATCCTTCAACGTTGATGGATGGAGCATGTTCCTTAATGTAACTTGTTAGGCCAGCAGCGGCGGACCGTGCAAGTACTTTACGAGTTTACATAATTTCATTAAAAGAAAGCGTTCGACTCATTGCCGGTATATATATTTTCTCCCTTTCTCGTAATACTTGTGATCAAAATTATCAAGTATTACAAAACATAAAAACTACTAGTGGCGTGTGTACATATGTGTATGGATATAGGTGGTATCGACAATTGTCTCTTCTTTCTACAAGAAAAATCGTTTCATGCGGCATCACCGGTTTTCATCGCCACTAGCTTACATCAAAATGCAATACTCCATCGATTAATTTGGAAACTTAAGCTTTTATTATCTTGTTTGAAAATGTAAAGCGTGCATATGAATTAGCTTTGCTGCTTTGGCTGGCCAATAATGTATAAAAGCGTGCGGTGAGCAAAAATATCTCGGGCTATCTGATATGATTTAGTGGCACTGATCGGTTCTGGGATGCTAGCTCCATGTTTTTTAAATTCTCTCACGTGGTGTTGTGCCTTTCTGACGTGGAGTGGCCAGAACCAACTCAACCAGCAGATGCCAACTACCAAATCTAGCTCCGAACTGCAGACCAACCCATATTGCCCCACCCAGCCGAAGGAACAGCATGAAGCAAGACGGCATGGCCTCAGGGATAGCAGGATAGATTAATCAATGTTTTTCACGGATCACAGAAAATGCTTTTAGATTCGTTGGTTTTTGCACAAATTATATTTCTCATTATGGATTTGCCGGGTGGCTACCGCACCCCCAATAGTCTTAGGGGGTAATGTATTCTTCACCATCTCGCTGCTCCTCTTTCTCTCCATCTGGTCAATGCTCCGCCTCCTATTAGTCCCCCCACCCCCACCCGCTCCATCATCACTGCTCCAACTTCAACTCGTCCTCCACTTCACTGTCTCCACCGTTGATATAGCCATGACCATCATAGATCTACCACCATCGAACCACCTCGCCATCCTATCCATCGATCTAACACCAGCGCTGGTTCGGCACTCTCTAGCAGCCATCTCTCTAAGCTTAAAGAGCACCGGTGAACCCATTTAACGATGGGTTGAAACTCAAGGCCCCGACATCACTGAAGAAAATGATGCACTTCCACTTTGATCTCGGCCATACCTATGATGATCAGACGTGTAAGAGGCGTTGGCATATGAGACCAAAGGGGGAAGGTTCTCCCTATATATTATCCGTTCTTATTTTGTTGTGCTATATATACCGTCAAAATACTTTTTCAAAGTAGGAAGTACGACTGCACGGGCCAGTACACACGTGGTATCTAATAGTAGTAACTATCAGCGGACGTACGGATTATTATTTATCGTCATACGAGCAGCACAGTGCGATTGGCAGAGAGGCGACGCGCGGCACGCGCGCGTAGGACTTCCGACAGACCACGCGTACAGGGACGTGCTGCCAAGGTCGGGGCGGGCTCGCGGAATTAACTATGCTATACATCCTTCCGGAAAATCTCACTGCTCCATACGGCCATACGTACGCGCACGCACTGTATACGTGTAGTTAAAACAACAGATTAGACAACATTTAAGCCGTCCCCATCGCCATGCACGGCCAGTGACAACCGCGGCCACGCTCGCTCGTCGCTGCTGGCCCAGTCAAAACGCGGACCACCGCCCGCGTCGCCGCCCCTACCGCCTCCAAGTGTCGGCCTTCGCCGCTCTGTAGCAGCCCGAGCCTTTACTTCAAAGTCTTAAACCCCTGCTGGCGGCGCTCCCTCGTGTCATGTACACCCGTTGTGGCAAAACCAGTCACCAATCTTCGTCGATCGACAGACATCGGTCGTCCCACATCGGTTAAATCTATAAGTAATTAAGAAAAAAATCGATACTGATATTTGTCAATAAAGTTTAGTCAAAATCTACATTCGAGACCATTATCAAACGTACCTACCCTTTCTTACTGGATCATTCCCATCGACATCCCGCTCTCCAAGGGACAGCCGATCTGACCGCCTTACAGGACTGGTAAGACCGTCCTCTGCGGAATAACTCCAACAGATCCAAATTGACTTATGATTATAATCAGCGTCGTTCCCTTTTACAAGAATCCTAGTTACATATGTTTCCATCTCAAACTCTACTAATCCTATTAGCTAGTTTGACTCTACTTTTCGTTACGTAACCTATCAGTACGTATATTCGATATTTTTTAACACCCATACAGATCAAGCTCGCTCACTCGCTCACCCGCCACGATTGGGTATAGCTCCGCGCGCCTACGTACATGCCGGTCACTTCCCCGGCCCTAACCCGCAGGCCAGACCACGTTATATTGCCTCTGCTCGCACGCTGTCTATATAAAGTTGGAAAGCCTGCTCGCATCCAAGAACAGGCAGAGAGGCACAGTTAACTCTCGATCAGCGCTTGCGCGTGCACGACTGGCTATTTACAGCTCCGGCCGGCCTAGGTAGCTAACTTGAAGTGAACAGCTAGCTTTGGAGTTGGAGCTAGCTAGCTAGCTAGCTAGCCAGCCATGCCGGCCTTCGCGGAGAGAGCGGCCGAGCCGCCGCTGGCGGAGAGCTACTACGCGCTGCTCCGCCGCAGCGGTGACGAATACGGCCGGAGCAGAGACGCGTGCACGACGGTGCTGCCACCGTCGCCAGCCGGTCAGGTTCTGCCCGTGTTGGAGTGCGAACTCCCGATGATCGACGTCGGGTGCCTGACGTCGACCGGGGGCGGCCGGGGCGCGGAGGCGGAGAGGGCGGGCTGCGCGGCGGCCATCGCGCGGGCGGCGGAGGAGTGGGGGTTCTTCCAGGTAGTCAACCACGGCGTCGGGCAGGAGCTCCTGGAGGCGATGCGGCGGGAGCAGGCGCGCCTCTTCCGCCTGCCGTTCGAGGCCAAGGCCACGGCCGGCCTGCTCAACGACTCCTACCGCTGGGGCACACCGACCGCCACGTCGCCACGGCAGCTGTCCTGGTCCGAGGCCTTCCACGTCCCGCTCGCCGGCATCTCCTGCAGCCGCTGCAACTACGGCGAGCTCACCACCCTCAGGTACGTACGTGCGCGTGCGCAGTGTGCATTACATACGTACCTCGTGTACGATATGACCAGTGTCATGTAGCTAGCTAGTCACATAGAGTACTGTTTAGGGTGCTTGTTCGACATGTGTGCCTCCTGAATCCGATTCAGATTTCTTATCTTCAGTGCGTGCCGGTTTTTCGCAAGTACCGGGAATAATATCGGAACACTTTCCCATCCCAGAGAAACTGTTAACTAAATACGTACTCCTATATTCCATCGCGGTTATATGATCGCGACATTAGTGATTAGTGCGGCCGAATAAGCACCTCGTAAAAAGAAGGGGTGGATTAATTACGGCGATTAAGCTCAGCTAGCAGCATCAATCATCTCTGGAATGTTATGGCATGGTCAACAAGTAGACCCAAATCTGTGGGCTCGTCTGATGTGGAAAATGCAATAACTCTATAGCTAGTAGCTAGCTTGTTACTTGTTAGTAAGGTGGAGACGCTATTCGTCCATGTACGATGTCTCTCTCGATCAACTACGTATTAGCTACTAGATCATGAGTATGTCCTGTAGTGATGACAAAAAATACTTACACGATCGTGATGCGCACACTCACTCTATTAATTGAACGTTCTAGTCTATACTTTTTAATTTGGCTTTGATCAGGCAAAGAGGACAGTAACTAATCTGGTCAGTCATTGCTTAGGAAATAGTACTACTTTAGAAAGCCTTCAGGTCGGCAAAATAAAACAACAGACACGTGCGTGGACGCTGCAGGGATGTGACGCAGGAGGTGGCGAACGCGATGTCAAAACTGGCCAACACGCTGGCGCGCGTCCTGGGCGAGAGCCTTGGGCACGCCGGCGAGCACTTCCCGGATGGGTGCGACGAGAGGACGTGCTTCCTCCGGCTGAACAGGTACCCGCCGTGCCCGTTCTCGCCGGACGCCTTCGGCCTCGTGCCGCACACGGACAGCGACTTCCTCACCGTGCTCTGCCAGGACCAGGTCGGCGGCCTGCAGCTCATGAAGGGCTCCCGGTGGGTGGCCGTCAAGCCCATCCCCAACGCCCTCATCGTCAACATTGGAGACCTCTTCCAGGTACGCACGTACGCACGCGTTAATTATATGGTTGATTACTTGTCTAGCTACATGCATTCTGCCGTAGCTACGATCTATTTTCGCACGAGAAAGAAATTATTAAGAACTTAAGATCCATCATTTCACAAGGTACAGGCATGTGTGCCCGGCCGGTCTCCGCTCTCCACTGTAGCCTTGATGAGTCAAAACCTGCTTGTGTACGCTCCAGTAGCATGCTGGCTGCGTACAAGTACGTGCAGCACCTGTGAACATATTCCGGGTGTAATCCAACGCTCTAAAAGCGGGAGCTAGCTGCCGTGTCATACATATCTCCGCAATTTGCCTACTTGTATGCGCTGTGCCTCTGGGGGACAGGAAAACATTGCATGTGCACAAGCGAGGCATGTATCCATGATGTTTCACATGGTACGTCGCAACTTTTGCTAGCGAACCGAGGCACAACCACAACATATAGTACTGCAACCTTTTCCCGATGGAGTATTATACTACCGTAAATTTGTCATCGTTGAAGATGCAACACGATCTAGATAATTTAAACAATTAAACTACTTATCAGGGAAATGTATATGTGTTAGAAAGTCGGTTCTTAATTTTTCTCTCTGTTTTTCATTATTTTGAAGGCATGGAGCAACAACAGATACAAGAGCGTGGAGCACAAAGTGATAACGAACGCGACGACGGAGAGGTACTCCGTAGCCTACTTCCTTTGCCCGTCCTACGACTCGCCCATCGGCACGTGCGAGGAGCCTTCCCCTTACAGGACGTTCACCTTCGGAGATTACAGGAAAAGGGTGCAAGAAGACGTCAAGAAGATGGGGAAGAAGATTGGGCTCCCTAATTTTCTCCTGTAGATTTCTGTTGCATATTAGTTTCTGTCCATGTCAATATATGCATGCTTTTTCCTGTATACACCGCGTCCGTGTACTATTAGAGTAGTGCGTCATTTTTATTTTTTTTGGAAACTAATTAAGAGTGCAAGCATCATTGTTTGTTAGTTTGTATCTGTAGATTAGTTTGATATACAGTGTAGAAGAATGTACTAGTAGGAGAGCGTGCACCTAGGAATAGGATACGGGTTGATACAGTTTATGTAGGGGCTCTTTTGTGTTTGCCCTTTGATTCTTTTGCTCATTCTTTGTTTGCTTATTTCCTTTGTTAAAGCGTGTTGTACGTGTACGTATGTTGATGAACAAGTAGTATTTGTGGATGTATAAGAAACTAAACACTCGCATGTGTATCGAAGTTTCTTTCCAATGGTAAGCTCGTTCTTTTGTAGGGTTCTGATGCATTTGCTTTTTATATTTCTTTGTTTCTTACTCTGAATGTTTTATCATTTGAATATCCATGTAAAGCATTTTCTTTCGCCGCCCTATGATCATAGTTCAAGTTGAGGTGTTTGAGGCCGGCCGAGTCGAAGTTGTAAACCGGCAGTCCTGGAATTGTGGGATGGCACGAGATACCAGTTGTAGCCGCGTCGTCGTTGTCCTATATAATGAAAGAAACCCCACGAAAAGCTGCACGTCGTTGTGCACCACCAAATTTATGTTTTTCGACTTTTTCAATCTTTTATCGTGTGTGTCGAGTTCCACTAGTTCGCGTGCATTTTGCAGGGGCCGAACCAAAGGCGATTCAATGAACATTCGCTAGTTAACAGATTATCTCCCGCCCTAACTCAATCCGCTGCTTTTCGAATTCATTAACATTTGATCTATGCTACAAATTTTTTTACTACAGAGTGACACTTAGGATACTATCAAATGGTTTTGGACTCAGAACGGCACCTATTCGACTAGCTCGGTATACCGTGCTTAATTTCACGGCTCCACCATGGGCCTCAAGTCAAAGAAGATTTGGAAAGCTGCTGCCGAGACAAAATGCTGGTTATTTGCATGGTTGGTTCTCCACGGTAGAACACGCATAGCGAAGGCCTTGCTAAACAGGGATGGCCTCATGACCCGATCTACGGCTAATCATCTTTGCATGGAATGTCCGTTCTGATAGGTTTCTCGACTATGGATGAATGGTGGGAAGAACTCCTCAAACGGGCCACCAAGGATGCAAAGCACCGACGAAGTGGTATTCTCCTGTATGTTTGGTGGAACGTATTGAAAGATAGAAACAGACGTATCTTCAACAATGAGTCAATAAACAATGAGGAAGTCACTTTTTTTATACAACAAGACATCATATAACACACCACGATCTTCTCCACATGGTCAGCCAGTAGCGAACCTCTCAGAGAGTAGTCTATTTATTTATTCGCCACAAATGAGACCTTAGTCAAGTCATCTTGGTTTGTTTTTGGTTCTAATGTACATATATCTTTTTTAACTTTTTAATGGATTGTCGGTGTTTAAAAAAAACTAGTTAACAAATTTTTTTACTGTAACTGTCAACTCTATGAAAGTTTGAACGCTTGACTCGAACTTTAAACTCACAAAGTTGAACTTTCAACTCAATAGTTCAAATTAACAAACAATTTCTAACTAGTGAAATTTTAACTCGAAATTCAAACTTTCAATGTGAAAATTCTGAATTTTCAACTTGAGTTTTGAAGCATTCAACTAGAACAACCAGAACTTTTAACTCCGAGTTCGAATTTCCAAGTCAAATTTCAATTGTAAAATCAATAGTACTAGAAAAGGAAAGTGTCCGAAACTAGTTAGTTGACTAGTGAACGTTCAGAAGATAGCATTCTGACACTTTTTTTTTGAATTCCCACAAAATGCCTATGTTTAAGTGAGGACTGAAGTTTACGATACACTGAGTAATATTGTTTTGTGTTTGTTTATTTCAATCCGTGCTTCTACGTGCAGCGAAAATTGACTTTGTGCGCAGCAATGACCCTGTCGTAGCAACGAGGCTAGACAGTAAACTTGTGGCACCCCCGCACGGTTACGCGGACCTACGAGGGTTGCCCGGGAAACTACGTCGCGGAGACACCGCAGTCACGCACGCGGATCGCACGGTGCGAGGACACTCGAACCCGCTGCGATGTTGCGAACCGGGGGAGAGGAGGGGCAAGCAAACGTGTATATTAAAATTTCTGGATCCCTCCAAATGGAAGGGGTGCCCCTCTATTTATAGGGAGAATGGAGGGGTAGGGGAGATTACAGGAATGCCCTCAGGCATTTTACAATCATGCCCCTAGATGTACTGATGCCCCTGCGGACGTGTAGGTCTTTCCTCCGGGAATATTTCGGGAATATCCCGTGGGTCCCGCCCGTCATGCGCGGGCTTGTCGCCGTCATGGACTCGGCGTTGCACGGTCTTGGCGTGGTTACAGACTTGATGTGGCAGCGGAGTCGGCATCACGCGGTCTTGGCGTCGCGGCGAGGTTGGTGTCGTCGCGGAGTCGGCATCGCGCGGTCTTGGCGTCGCGACGAGGTTGGTGTCGTTGCGGAGTCGGCATCGCGCGGTCTTGGCGTCGCGACGAGGTTGGTGTTGCGCTGATCTCCTCTAAGTATGGAAAAGCGTCGAAACCGGGTAGCGCAGGGACCCCTTCCCCAACAGTAGTCCCTCGTCGATTCGAGCGATCGGCTAGCGAGCGCCCGAGGCGGCGCACCGATTCTTGAGGGGTCGATGCGCGGCCCGAACCGACCACTAGGGCCCTGTCTTCTGCGATTTGGTTGTTGACGCGCGATTCGAGCTCCAGGCAAGCCATCGGGGGGTTCGAAGGTGCACAGTTACCCCCGGGGGGTGCGGGGGGCGGAGCCCCCTGCTAAACGGAGTCCCACACGGGGGGTGCGGGGGGCGGAGGCCCCCGCGGGCTAGATTTTTTTCTTTTTTTTGTTTCTTTTTCTTTCCTTCTCTCTCTTTTTCTTTTTTTTCCTTCTTTTTTTTCTCTTTTTTTTCTTCTTTTCTTCTCCTTTTTTTTTCTTTTCCCTACAGCCTTGCGTGCATCGGCCGGCCGAAATGGGCCCCGGCCCACCCTGATTAGGGCACCCGGAGTGGGGGGGGCGCTATAAAAATCCCCCACGCCGCCACCCTCACCCTCTCTCTCCTTTTTTCTTACTCCAGGCGCACCACTCTCTCTCTCCTTTCCTTGCGCAGCTGCCCGCTTCCCCTGCTGCCGGCCGCCGCTTGGGCCACCCGCGCCGCCGCCGAGCCCCTGGGAGCCGCCGCCGTCGCCGCCCTGCGTCTTGCGCCACCCGGGCCCCCGTCGCCGGCCGCCGTGCGCCTTGCGCCACCCGGGCCGCCGCCGAGCCTCCGGGAGCCGCCGCCGTTGCCGCCTTTCCGGGAGCCGCCCGGCCGGCTGCCTTGCTCCGCCGCTGGGCTGTCGCGTGGCGCCGCGCAGCCGCTCGGGCCACCCGCGCCGCCGCCGAGCCTCCGGGAGCCGCCGCCGTTGCCGCCTTCCCGGGAGCCGCCCGGCCGGCTGCCTTGCTCCGCCGCTGGGCCGTCGGGTGGCGCCGCGCCGCCGCTCGGGAGCAGCCCGGCCGTGGGCCGGGGCCCCTGTCGCCCGCCGCCTCGGCCTGCGCCCCCGGTCGCCGCCGTCCTGGCTCGTGCCGCCGGCCGCCTTGGCCGCCGCCACCTCCTGGCCGCCTTGCTGCCCCGGGTCGCCAGCCGCCGTCGCTCTTCCTCTCGGCCGGGGAGGCGCCGCCGCGTCATTTGCCGTGGAGCTGCCGGCGCCGGGTCTCGCGCGCTGCCGCTACTGCCCGGGCTGCTGCCTCTCTCCCTTTGCAGGTCACTCTTTTGCAGGCCAAGGGCGACGCCGCCGCTCCGTTTGAAGAACAAGGGGGCGCCGTCACCTTCGCAGCCCCGGGAGCCTCACACCCTGATTCCCACGCTCCAAGGGTGACAATCCCGCGCATATTTCTGTCTTCGTTGTGGTGCGCGTGACGTAGGGTTGTGGTAGTCGTAGCAGCGTTGCGGCGCGAGGGGAAGCCCTCTCGCCGCGTGTCTGATGTATGAGATGGACTGGATGTATAGTGAATTGCCACCGCGTTTCTCTCGTATGCGTCATGCGCGGGTAGTGTGCAGATGTCGAGTTGTCACAGCGTGTACTTATTTTGTACAATGGACTGTTGCTGTACTTTTTTCCTTATCGTGTATGAGGTGTGTCCGGTGTACGTGCCGTCATCGGATGCTTAGGCGCTTCTCTCTTTTTCCCGCTCTTTGACATGTTTGCATAGGTTGAGCTGAGCGATGTGGGCTCATTCGTCGTTGATACGTCTGTGCATGGCCACGCTCCCCTCTTTTAGCATGATTGACGAGGTTGTGCTCGGGTATGCCATGATGTTGTGTTTGTATGCGCCCTCGTCGCTGGGTACGACGTGTTCCCTAAGGTGACTTCTCTGGTTTCTATGCTTGTTTGGTCTTTCTTGCAGGAGGATCGAGTGACCTCTGCGTCTGCCCAGTTCACGGCCGTTGGGACCAATCGGCGAGGAGATAGCGACGGCGTGGAGGGCGCGCAGGCGAGGAGATAGTGACGGGACCCGTCGCAGCGACCGCGTCGCATCGACCGTGGTCCTGTTCACTCAGACCCCCGTGGCACCCTGGGGCGACGTGGAGGGCGCGCAGGCGAGGAGATAGTGACGGGACCCGTCGTAGCGACCGCGTCGCATCTACCGTGGTCCCGTTCACTCAAGACCCCCGTGACACTCCGGGGCGACGCGGAGGGCACGCTGGCGAGACCTCCTGCTTGGGCCGTGAGGGGAAAGGCGACGCGATGGAGCACCGCGGTCGATATCGTGACGGAGCGCCACGCTAGTCGCTGCGTTGGACGCAACGATGGAGACGCCACGACGGAGCGCCGAGGTCGACGCCGCGACGGAGATGACACGACGGAGTGCCGAGCTCGACGCCGCGACAGAGCGCCGAGGTCGACGCCGTGACGGAGATGACACGACGGAGTGCCGAGCTCGACGCTGCGACGGGGCGCCGAGGTCAACGCCGCGACGGGGCGCCGGGGTCGACGCAACGACGAAGATGCCGCGACGGAGCGCCGAAGTCGACGCCGCGACGGAGCGCTGGGGTCGACGCCTCGACGGAGGTGCCACGACGGAGACGCCGCGACGGAGATGCCGCGACAGAGTACCGAGGTCGATGCCACGATGGAGATGCCACGACGGAGCGCCGGGGGTCAATGCCGTGATGGAGATGCCACGACAGAGTGCCGGGGTCGATGCCGCGACGGAGGTGCCACGACGGAGACGCCGCGATGGAGATGCCGCGACGGAGCGCCGGGGTCAACAGCACGATGGGGACGCCACGACGGAGATGCCGCGACGGAGCGCCGGGGCCAATGCCGCGATGGGGATGCCACGACGGAGACGCCGCGATGGAGATGCCGCGATGGAGCGCCGAGGTCGACGCTGCGATGGAGCTCCAAGCTTGACGGAGACGCCGTGACGGAGCACCATAATGGAGCGCCGAGCTCGACGCTGCGACAGAGCACCGAGGTCGACGCCGCGACGGGGCGCCGGGGTCGACGCCACGACGAAGATGCCACGACGGAGCGCCGGGGTCAACGTCGCGACGGAGACGCCGCTGCGTTGGACGCAACGATGGAGACGCCACGACGGAGCGCCAAGACGGAGCGCCGAGTTCGACGGAGCGCCGTGTTGGAGCGCCGAGGTTGACGCCGCGACGGAGCGTCGGGGTCGACGCCGCGACGGAGATGACACGACGGAGTGCCGAGCTCGACGCCGCGACAGAGCGCCGAGGTCGACGCCGTGACGGAGATGACACGACGGAGTGCCGAGCTCGACGCTGCGACAGGGCGCCGAGGTCGACGCCGCGACGGGGCGCCGGGGTCGACGCAACGACGAAGATGCCGCGACGGAGCGCCGAAGTCGACGCCGCGACGGAGCGCTGGGGTTGACGCCTCGACGGAGGTGCCACGATGGAGACGCCGCGACGGAGATGCCGCGACAGAGTACCGAGGTCGATGCCACGATGGAGATGCCACGACGGAGCGCCGGGGTCAATGCCGTGATGGAGATGCCACGACGGAGTGCCGGGGTCGATGCCGTGACGGAGGTGCCACGACGGAGACGCCGCGATGGAGATGCCGCGACGGAGCGCCGGGGTCAACGCCACGATGGGGACGCCACGACGGAGATGCCGCGACGGAGCGCCGGGGGTCAATGCCGTGATGGGGATGCCACGACGGAGACGCCGCGATGGAGATGCCGCGATGGAGCGCCGAGGTCGACGCTGCGATGGAGCTCCAAGCTTGACGGAGACGCCGTGACGGAGCGCCATAATGGAGCGCCGAGCTCGACGCTGCGACAGAGCGCCGAGGTCGACGCCGCGACGGGGCGCCGGGGTCGACGCCACGACGAAGATGCCACGACGAAGCGCCGGGGTCAACGTCGCGACAGAGACGCCGCTGCGTTGGACGCAACGATGGAGACGCCACGACGGAGCGCCAAGACGGAGCGCCGAGTTCGACGGAGCGCTGTGTTGGAGCGCCGAGGTTGATGCCGCGACGGAGCTCCAAGCTTGACGGAGACGCCGTGACGGAGCGCCATAATGGAGCGCCGAGCTCGATGCTGCGACAAAGCGCCGAGGTCGACGCCGCGACGGGGCGCCGGGGTCGACTCCACGACGAAGATGCCACGACGGAGCGCCGGGGTCAACGTCGCGACGGAGACGCCGCTGCGTTGGACGCAACGATGGAGACGCCACGACGGAGCGCCAAGACGGAACGCCGAGTTCGACGGAGCGCCGTGTTGGAGCGCCGAGGTTGACGCCGCGACGGAGCGTCGGGGTCGACGCCGCGACGGAGATGACACGACGGAGTGCCGAGCTCGACGCCGCGACAGAGCGCCGAGGTCGACGCCGTGACGGAGATGACACGACGGAGTGCCGAGCTCAACGCTGCGACGGGGCGCCGAGGTCGACGCCGCGACGGGGGCGCCGGGGTCGACGCAACGACGAAGATGCCGCGACGGAGCGCCGAAGTCGACGCCGCGACGGAGCGCTGGGGTCGACGCCTCGACGGAGGTGCCACGACGGAGACGCCGCGACGGAGATGCCGCGACAGAGTACCGAGGTCGATGCCACGATGGAGATGCCACGACGGAGCGCCGGGGTCAATGCCGTGATGGAGATGCCACGACGGAGTGCCGGGGTCGATGCCGCGACGGAGGTGCCACGACGGAGACGCCGCGATGGAGATGCCGCGACGGAGCGCCGGGGTCAACGCCACGATGGGGGCGCCACGACGGAGATGCCGCGACGGAGCGCCGGGGTCAATGCCGCGATGGGGATGCCACGACGGAGACGCCGCGATGGAGATGCTGCGATGGAGCGCCGAGGTCGACGCTGCGATGGAGCTCCAAGCTTGACGGAGACGCCGTGACGGAGCGCCATAATGGAGCGCCGAGCTCGACGCTGCGACAGAGCGCCGAGGTCGACGCCGCGACGGGGCGCCGGGGTCGACGCCACGACGAAGATGCCACGACGGAGCGTCGGGGGTCAACGTCGCGACGGAGACGCCGCTGCGTTGGACGCAACGATGGAGACGCCACGACGGAGCGCCAAGACGGAGCGCCGAGTTCGACGGAGCGCTGTGTTGGAGCGCCGAGGTTGACGCCGCGACGGAGCTCCAAGCTTGACGGAGACGCCGTGACGGAGCGCCATAATGGAGCGCCGAGCTCGACGCTGCGACAGAGCGCCGAGGTCGACGCCGCGACGGGGCGCCGGGGTCGACTCCACGATGAAGATGCCACGACGGAGCGCCGGGGTCAACGTCGCGACGGAGACGCCGCTGCGTTGGACGCAACGATGGAGACGCCACGACGGAGCGCCAAGACGGAGCGCCGAGTTCGACGGAGCGCCGTGTTGGAGCGCCGAGGTTGACGCCGCGACGGAGCATCGGGTCGACGCCGCGACGGAGATGACACGACGGAGTGCCGAGCTCGACGCCGCGACAGAGCGCCGAGGTCGACGCCGTGACGGAGATGACACGACGGAGTGCCGAGCTCGACGCTGCGACGGGGCGCCGAGGTCGACGCCGCGACGGGGCGCCGGGGTCGACGCAACGACGAAGATGCCGCGACGGAGCGCCGAAGTCGACGCCGCGACGGAGCGCTGGGGTCGACGCCTCGACGGAGGTGCCACGACGGAGACGCCGCGACGGAGATGCCGCGACAGAGTACCGAGGTCGATGCCACGATGGAGATGCCACGACGGAGCGCCGGGGTCAATGCCGTGATGGAGATGCCACGACGGAGTGCCGGGGTCGATGCCGCGACGGAGGTGCCACGACGGAGACGCCGCGATGGAGATGCCGCGACGGAGCGCCGGGGTCAACGCCACGATGGGGACGCCACGACGGAGATGCCGCGACGGAGCTCCGGGGTCAATGCCGCGATGGGGATGCCACGACGGAGACGCCGCGATGGAGATGCCGCGATGGAGCGCCGAGGTCAACGCTGCGATGGAGCTCCAAGCTTGACGGAGACGCCGTGACGGAGCGCCATAATGGAGCGCCGAGCTCGACGCTGCGACAGAGCGCCGAGGTCGACGCCGCGACGGGGCGCCGGGGTCGACGCCACGACGAAGATGCCACGACGGAGCGCCGGGGTCAACGTCGCGACGGAGACGCCGCTGCGTTGGACGCAACAATGGAGACGCCACGACGGAGCGCCAAGACGGAGCGCCGAGTTCGACGGAGCGCCGTGTTGGAGCGCCGAGGTTGACGCCGCGATGGAGCTCCAAGCTTGACGGAGACGCCATGACGGAGCGCCATAATGGAGCGCCGAGCTCGACGCTGCGACAGAGCGCCGAGGTCGACGCCGCGACGGGGCGCCGGGGTCGACGCCACGACGAAGATGCCACGACGGAGCGCCGGGGTCAACGTCGCGACGGAGACGCCGCTGCGTTGGACGCAACGATGGAGACGCCACGACGGAGCGCCAAGACGGAGCGCCGAGTTCGACGGAGCGCCGTGTTGGAGCGCCGAGGTTGACGCCGCGACGGAGCGTCGGGGTCGACGCCGCGACGGAGATGACACGACGGAGTGCCGAGCTCGACGCCGTGACAGAGCGCCGAGGTCGACGCCGCGACGGAGGATGCCACGACGGAGACGCCGCGATGGAGATGCCGCGATGGAGCGCCGAGGTCGACGCTGCGATGGAGCTCCAAGCTTGACGGAGACACCGCGACGAAGCATCGGGGAGTCGATACCGCGGCATCGCGGCTTGCCCGTGGGTACCCCGGTGGTGTAGTCCCTTGCGATGTCGTGCGTGGTACTTGGTACCTTGCATGGTGGCGTAGTCCCTTGCGATGTCGTGCGTGGTACTTGGTACCTTGCATGGTGGCATAGTCCCTTGCGATGTCGTGCGTGGTACTTGGTACCTTGCATGGTGGCATAGTCCCCTTGCGATGTTGAGAATGGTACCGCATACCTTGCCTCCTAATCGAAAAAAACTTCGCGTCCCTCGGCGTGGCGGATAGCGCGAGTAGTCGTCTTCTAGCCTTAAGCTTTTCTTCCTGTATCAAATAGTTAGGTACTTATTGCAAGAAGGGATTGACACGCGGCAACGTGCGTACCGGGTCCTTGCCCGAAAAAGAAGCGAAACACTTAGAGATAGGCGCACGGCGACGTGTGCATCGGGCCTTTCTTGGCTTGCAAGACGGCTCATGCGGGGGAGCGACAATACTCGACTCACATGGGGGAGATGTTTCTTCCCAGCCAATGCGAGGAGGCCTTTTACTCGACTCGCGTGGGGGACGGGCTGCATCCTGGCGCACACGAGGAGGCTTGGGTGCTCGGCTCACGTGGGGGAGTTGCTCCCAGCCAACGCGAGGAGGCTTTGCGCTCGACTCGTGCGGGGGAGACGGGGCCTCCCAGCGCACACGAGGAGATTCAAGTGCTCGACTCACGCGGGGGAAATGGTTCTTCCCAGCCAACGTGAGGAGGCTTTTGACTCGACTCGTGCGGGGGAGATTGGGCTTCCCAGCGCACACGAGGAGGTTTAGGTGCTCGACTCGCGCGGGGGAGGTGGACCCTCCCGGCCAACGTGAGGAGGCTTTTGACTCAACTCGTGCGGGGGAGATGGGGCTTCCCAGCGCACACGAGGAGTTTTAGGTGCTCGACTCGCGCGGGGGAGGTGGTTCCCCCCGGCCAACGCAAGGAGGCTTTTGACTCGACTCGTGCGGGGGAGATGAGGCTTCCCAGCGCACATGAGGAGGTTTTGGGTGACGATGCTGAAGATGAGCCCCTTGCATGTTGTCCCCAAGCTTGGGCGCCGAAGGAACACGCCAGCAGGTGGGCGGCCACGTGTCGAGCGGTGTCGATGGCATGGCGGAGTGCCGAAGTCGACGCCGCAGCGGACCGTAGAGGTCGACACCGCAACGGAGACATGAGGTCGACTCCGTGATGGCGTGTCGTAGTCGACGCCGTGGCGGACTGTAGAGGTCGACACCGTGACGGAGGGGCGAGGTTGACTCCGTGACGGAGTGCTGAAATTGACACCGCGGTGGTCCGTAGAGGTCAACATCACGGCGGAGGGGCAAGGTCAACTCCGTGACAGAGCGCCGAAGTTGAGGCCGCGGTGGACCGTAGAGGTCGACACCGCGATGGAGTGTCGAAGTCAACGCCGCGGTGGACCGTAGAGGTCGACACTGCGATGGAGTGCCGAAGTCGACGTCGCGGTGGACCGTAGAGGTCGACACTTCGATGGAGGGGCGAGGTCAACTCCGTGACGGAGACTCCGTGAAGGAGTGCCAAAGTCGATGCCGCAGCGGACCGTAGAGGCCGACACCGCGACGGAGGGGCGAGGTTGACTCCGTGACGGAGACACCGCAACGGAGATCCCGAGGTCGACGCTGTGACGGGGAGCCGAGCTGGACACTGCAACACCGGCGCGTGCCATCCTTCAGGTCGTCGCTCTCATGCCCGTTGCGGTGGTGGCCGTGGCCTTCCACTTCGTTCTTCCTCACTTCTTAGGTGGAATAGCTCGATCGTCCTGCGGGCTGACGGTGGCGTCTTCACACTCCCGGTGGCGACTGCGGTCTTCGTCACACGGCTTCTTGCTAGCTTCCCACAGACGGCGCCAACTGTCGTAGCAACGAGGCTAGACAGTAAACTTGTGGCACCCCCGCACGGTTACGCGGACCTACGAGGGTTGCCCGGGAAACTACGTCGCGGAGACACCGCAGTCACGCACGCGGATCGCACGGTGCGAGGACACTCGAACCCGCTGCGATGTTGCGAACCGGGGGAGAGGAGGGGCAAGCAAACGTGTATATTAAAATTTCTGGATCCCTCCAAATGGAAGGGGTGCCCCTCTATTTATAGGGAGAATGGAGGGGTAGGGGAGATTACAGGAATGCCCTCAGGCATTTTACAATCATGCCCCTAGATGTACTGATGCCCCTGCGGACGTGTAGGTCTTTTCCTCCGGGAATATTTCGGGAATATCCCGTGGGTCCCGCCCGTCATGCGCGGGCTTGTCGCCGTCATGGACTCGGCGTTGCACGGTCTTGGCGTGGTTACAGACTTGATGTGGCAGCGGAGTCGGCATCACGCGGTCTTGGCGTCGCGGCGAGGTTGGTGTCGTCGCGGAGTCGGCATCGCGCGGTCTTGGCGTCGCGACGAGGTTGGTGTCGTTGCGGAGTCGGCATCGCGCGGTCTTGGCGTCGCGACGAGGTTGGTGTTGCGCTGATCTCCTCTAAGTATGGAAAAGCGTCGAAACCGGGTAGCGCAGGGACCCCTTCCCCAACAGACCCCAACTAGATGATCGATACCCTGCGCATTATTGCAGGCTGTTTTAGGCGATGCATATACATTGTAATAGCTGCCATGTGCAATACTTTCGAGCGATCGATCATATAATACGACCAATTACAACTGATCGTGGCTGCACCAGATATGAGATATAGAACTAATTTCATGTAGCGGGGTTACTTGTCTACATATATAGGACATATAGCATCCGCAATGTTCAGTGTTCGTCCAAAGGATTGAAACAGTAGAGGTGATGTCGCTGCGCCAAAGAAGAGAAAATTAGTACCGTCGATCACTTATTCAATTAACGGACAAGACTAGGGAGCAACGTCCTAGCTGGTCATCTGATACAATGCTTACATGGCAACCACTTTCTGCCACTTTAATTAAAAATTATGAGAATTCAAAATACTTTACCTCACAAACTGTATATCGGATCGATGATCGTTTTCATTGTTAGCTTCGTCGTGAGGAGATCTTCAATGTTTTGATGACTTTTTTTTAACATCAGTAATTACCAGGTTTAATGAACGAGTTACCTACGTTGTTACTGCTGAGCTACCAGGTTATATTTATGTAGTTGTCGGTTAGTGAACATCATTACTATACCACTCAAACTTGTATTTCAGTGCTCCGGTGATCCGATATCATCAAGTATTATCTAATAGTACTTTAGTATTCTCTCTATGTACTTGCATAACAGAGCACAATGGCTAATGTCAAATCAATTACTACTTAGAGCTGTTCGCTAATAATCTGGTAAGTGTTTAGTTTTTACTTGGTAGTCAGTACTGTTCTGACAGGTGGTGACGACGGAATTTTTTTGTTGAAGCATATCAACATAAGATCTAATTTTGAAGCCCTCGTCGAGATGAGCTCAACGGTGAAAACGGATCACAAACCAGATTAACGGTTTGGGAGATAAATTATTTTTAATTTCGCTTTTAGCATTAGATGTGCTGATGTGATTAAATCTAGACCCATGCCGTCCGAATCGGTCTTAACACAACAGATAGTAGCCGGCATCGTTGCCTTAATCTAACGGACAATAGTCTGCGTCATCACTTGATTCAACATGATAATGGGTAGTACTACTACCATATATTCGTGATAAGGCCCATGAGTTCTCCAATAGGCCTCCAGAGAGAAGCCGTGGCCCGAAGGCCCGATTAGGAGGAGGCGTGGGCCCCAAGTCGGTGTGTCCTGATCAGAATCGGAGAGCAATTCTCGACATACCCTCGGGGAGGAGTCCGACTCGTGTACTACGAAGACTCGAGACGAGGCTATCGCCTTACTCCGCCTTTATAAAGAGCACAAGACCCCTCCAGGAGGGGGGAGGAGTTACGTCAGATCATATAGCCATAGTCGACTAGCCGCCTTCGAGAGCCTTCAGCCTCGAAACCAATCTCGCCAGGTTCCTTACCCGTCGAGTTCCCCTTGTAATCTCTTGTACTCAATACCGCATATTAATCCAATCATAGCAGGACGTAGGGCTATTACCCGTCCCGGGGGCCTGAACCTGGGTAAATCGGTGTCGCAAGATCAAGCTGACCTGAGTTATCGCCCCACGACCATATAAATACGTGATGTACAAGTACGCTTATCGGTACCCCCATATACCATACGTTGACACAACGGATAATAGACTGCGCCATCACTTGATCCAACGGACAATAACCGACTATATCGTCTTGATTGAACGGACAATAATCCGGTGTCATTGCTTAATTGAATGGACGCACGCGTCGCTGCGGAAGACAAACCGAATTACGTGTCCGGATAGAATTTACTTTAATTAATTACATGGGATATATTTGGAGGCTTGCTGCCAATGGGAACCAACCGTATATGTTATGCAACGGATTAATTAAGGGTGAACTTGTGGCAGCTTATGGAAGCGTGCCAGACAATTCACAAACGAATCAGAGATAGTCTATAAGAGCTGGCACGCAGCCCATCAAAAACATCGACACAGCCCATGCAGGTTTTCATGCTGCAGAAAGACGATCGATCGAAGGTGTAGGTGAAGTGGCTGGTGAGGCCATTATGACCCATGAAAGCCATAACATGTGCTGCGGGAGTGGCCTACCCACTCGCCACGCAGCCGAGGTGGAGCGGCGAACGCGGCAATGCCCTGGTCTTATCCTTTTCGCCTTATGACGAAACGGCGTAGCATGCCTCCGGCGAAGCGACTAGGCGAGTAGGATGCTAATCACCCGAAACACGCTATGACCCAACTTCTCTTCTGGGCTAGAATTTGTCTAGGCCACGTGACCCTAGTTACTTATAGCGGTTTCAACCTTTTGCGTTGTCTCCCATGGCGAACGCAAAATGTAGCCGAGCACAGCGACAAAGGGGCCTCTGATTTGCGAGCCGAGCAAGGCAAAATGGTCGAAACGTTCTCGCACCTCCCTCGTCTTCCTCTTCTACCTCTCTTCTTAGCTCATCCTCCCTAGATCTAATAGGTATTGACCGTGCTGCCTTTCTACATTTTTTTTTCGTGTCGTCCTATGTGCCTACACCCTAACAACTTCAGTCACCACCTTTGCTCCTGTCCTCCTCTTTCTCTAACGGCTACCATTGTTGGATCTGCCACCACACTGCTTCCTAATTAACCAATGCGTCTCTTCGTTCTCTTTTTCCTCCAATAACGACCTCCCTCTAGCACTAAGCAGTCCTCGCTAGCGGTAACCACGTCGTCTTACCCTAACACATCCGCTTCTTCCGTCCTCGGCCATCCCTCTAAGGCCGATAGGTAGAGGTGAGGTCTTAGACAGTTTCAATACCTCATCTCGAGTCTTAACCTCTCGGCGAGTCACCCAGTGAGGCTTTGTCTCCGTCTCTTCTCTTCTTTTCTAGGGACCCAATTAGGATAGATAGTGTTGAGGAAGGGGTCCCCGCGCTACCCGGTTTCGACACTCTCTATGCTTAAGGGAGATCAGCACAGTACCAACCTCGTCGCGATGCCAAGATCGCTCAAAGACGACCCCGCGACAACGCCAACCTCGTCGCGGCTTCAAGACCGCGCGACGCCAAGACCGCAACGACACCAACCTCGTCGCGACACCAACACCGCTCAAAGACGAAACCGTGACGGCGACAAGTCCGAGCATGACGGGCGGGACCCCCAGAATATTCCCGGAATATTCTCGAAGGAAAAGACCTACGCGCCCCTAGGGGCATTAGTACATCTAGGGGCATAATTGTAAAACGCCTGAGGGCATCCCTGTAATCTCCCGTACCCCTCCTTTTTCCCTATAAATAGAGGGACACCCCTCTCATTTGGGGGATCCAGAACTTCTGAAATTACTAGTTGGCTTGCTCCTCCACTTCTTCGGTTTGCAACCTCGCTGCGAGTTCGACCGTCTTGGCGTCGGGTAACCCGCGTGTGCGGCAGCGGTGTCTTCACGCGACGTAGTTTCCCGTGTAACCCCGCGTCGGTCCGTGGAGCCGTACGGGGGTGCCACAAGTTCACTGTCTAGTCCTCGTTGCTACGACAGTTGGCGCCGTCTGTGGGAAGCTAACAAGAAGCCGTGTGACGAAGACCGCAGCCACCACCGGGATCGCGAAGACGCCACCGTCAACCCGCAGGACGATCAAACCATGCCGCCCAAGAAGCGAGGAGGAACGAAGCGGAAGGCCGTTGCCACCGCCACGGCGAGCGCGAGAGCAACGACCCGAAGGACGGCGCGTACCGAGGCGCGCGCAGCGAACGCTGCACCCAACCCCTCCACCGACGCACAGGTAGTCGGCTCAGAAGCCTCCGCCCAGGCTGCCAACAGCGAGGCGGAAATCGAGGCCCTAAGGCAGCAAGCTGCGGAAGCAAACCGGAAGGCGAAGGAGCTGTAGGCTGGGCTGGAAGCACTCAAAGCCGATGGCCTGCGCATGGAGGGGCTCTTACGCGAGGCCACCGAAGCACGCGCACGACAGGCAGCGGCGGTGGACGCGGCGAGCCCGGCCCTCGACGCTGCGACGGCTCAGGCTGACGCCCTTCGCAACCAGCAAGCGCTAGGACGCGCGGCGGCAATGGAGCAAGTCCAAACAAACCCACAGGTCGCCGAAGAACAGTGACGCCGACTACAGGAGACAGTTGCACGCGCGAGACCTGCGACCCCGCCGGGAACCTCGGAAGCGGAAGCGCTGCGAGCAGAAATTCGGCGGAGACGCGAAGCGGCCCTCGCCACCCTGCGCGAGACGGACGCCATCCTGGACAGCGCCGAAGAGCCCGCGAGTACGTCGCCGCACCAACTACCCACGCTGCGAGGCACGAAGTCATCAACATCGCCAACGACCGAAGTCCCCTCAGCCCCGGGCTCGAAGCAAAGCCGTGGCCACACAAGTTCCGTCTCGCGGATCTCCCGAGCTATGCAGGTGACGCCGACCCGGCCGAATTCACCCGCGTGTACGAGGCCGCCGTATCTGCGGCAGGAGGGAATGAAGCCACTATGGCGAAGAGCCTCCTCCTTAAGCTCTCTGGGATAGCGCGGTCGTGGTACCTCACGCTCTCCGCCGGCTCGGTATACTCCTAGGAGCAACTCCGCCAGCTGCTGCATTCGCGCTTCCAGGGAAACAAGACCAAGGCCGTGACAGCTGCGGATCTCTATGCGCTGGTCCAAGGACCGCGGGAAACCATCCAAGCGTTTCACAAGCGCTTCGCCAACGTGCAATGTCAGATACGCAGCATCACCGATGAAAGCGTGTGCTCCGCCGCGCGAAGGTCCATCTGGAACCCGGCCCTGTGCGCCAAGCTGGACCGGAGCCCACCAACCACCATCCAAAAATTGTACGACACCATGGAGAGATACGCTCTTCAAGAAGAAGGAGAACTCCAGCTGCGAAACAAGGCGCTGGCGGCCGCCAGGCAGCCCAAGGCGACTCATGATGATCCTCAGCCATGCCATCGTGGCGTGCACCAAGTGGACGGATACGATGAGCGGTCCCCCACCCATCCCAGGCGGGGCGACGACCGTGACCAAGCGCGGAGCCATGAGCGCCCCGAGGACCGTGACCCCGTGCGTCGGGGTCTCCACGGCGGCGAGCGAAACCACGATCATGGTGGAGGACGTGGCAACCGTGGCCGACTGAGCCATCAACATGCTACCGGGAACGGCAACCACGCGAGGAAGTTCTGCGAGCTACACCGGTCATACAACCACTCCACCGCCGAGTGCGATGTGATCCGCAGGACGCGCGGCAGCTTCGCCCAAGACCGATGGACGATGCTCGACCCCTAGCACGGGCTCCCGCCCCAAGGGAACCACGCCTTCAGTTGCCACCGCCACCGCCCCTTCCCCAGGGCGCGGCGCCGGTACAAGTGATCAACCCGCACCGTGTTATCCACGCCATCATAGGAGGCAACGCGCATACCTTCCCGTCCAAGCGCCAAAGGCGCGCGTATGCCCGACAGATAAGCCACATCGCCTCCTTTCCGCCTACTGAGCTCCCTGCTTGGGCATCCACACCCATGACCTTCGGGTCTGAAGATGCCGTGGGGGTCACCCTCCCTCATCATGACGCGCTCGTCATAACGGCGATGATCTCGGATGTGGAGGTGCATCGCGTCTTCGTCGACGGGGGGAGTTCCGCGGACATCATGTTCTCGTCAACCTTCAAAGAAATGGGCATCACGCCATCACTCCTCCGAGCCCCAGGCATCCCCTTGCTGGGCTTTGGAGGCGAGCCAATCGCCGCCATGGGACGCATCGAGCTCCCCGTCACGTTCAGCTCGGGTAATTGCTCCCGCACCGAGAACATCACATTCGACGTCGTCGACCTACCGTACCAGTACAACATCATCATGGGGCGGGTGTCACTCAACAAGTTTGGCGCTATACCGCACCACGCATACCTGTGCATGAAGGTCCCAGCACCGCAAGGCGTCATCACGGTGCGCGGGGATCAAAACTTGTCCCGAAGGATCGATGAACGAGCGCAAGCTGTCCACTGCTACGTCCACAACGTACAGTTAGAAGAAGGCCCGACGGGGCCAGGGACTCACCCCTTGCCAGGCGCGGGGCGATGGACCCCGAAGCCGAAGCCGGACGGGGAGACGCGTGCCGTTCCCCTACGCGACGATGCTCCGGGTAAGACCGCGCTCCTTGGGGCGGATCTTGCTCCGGAGGTGTCTGAAGAGGTCCTCAAGGTTCTCCGGGACAACGCCGACATCTTTGCTTGGGAACACGAGGATCTCCCAGGTGTCCCACGGGAGATCATCGAGCACAAGCTGTACGTCCGCCCGGACGCCCGCCCCGTGAAGCAAAGGATGAGGAAGATGTGCGCCGAGCGCCAGCAGGCGGCCCGCGAACAGGTCAATGAGCTTCTGAAAGCCGGAGTCATTCGAGAAGTCTTGCACCCTGAGTGGCTCGCCAACCCTGTGCTTGTGAAGAAAGCCAACGGCAAGTGGCGCATGTGCGTCGACTGCACCAGCCTCAACAAGGCATGTCCGAAGGACGAGTTCCCGCTCCCGCGCATCGACCAACTCGTCGACGCCACGTCCGGCTGTGAGCTCATGAGCTTCTTGGACGCATTCTCAGGGTACCACCAAGTCTGGATGGCCAAGGATGATGAGGAAAAAACGAGCTTCATCACACCATCGGGAACTTTCTGCTACGTACGCATGGCGTTCGGCTTAAAAAACGCTGGAGCATCCTTCGCCCGCTTAGTGCAGAAGGCGCTCCACGCCCAAGTGGGGCGTAACGTCGAGGCCTACGTGGATGACGTGGTCGTCAAGAGCACCATCGCACGCTCTCACGCGCGGGACTTGGAAGAAACGTTCAGCAATCTCCGCGCGGCTGGGATGAAGCTCAATCCCGAGAAGTGTGTGTTCGGGGTGCAGGCGGGTAAACTGCTGGGTTTCCTCGTGTCCAAAAGAGGGATTGAGACCAACCCAGCCAAGATCAAGGCCGTGCTGGACATGCCTCCCCCCCAAAATATTAAAGAGGTGCAGAAGCTCACTGGGCGCCTTGCCGCGCTAGGAAGATTTGTGTCCAGGTCCGCCGAAAAGGGACTTCCGTTCTTCAGGGCCCTTAGGGGCTCGTCCAGTTTCGAGTGGGGTTCTGACAGCCAGCAAGCATTTGATGAGCTCAAGGCATACCTGACTTCAACTCCTCTGCTACAAAGCCCAACCCCGGGAGAAACCCTGCTCCTGTACTTGGCCGCAACACCGGGAGCCGTGAGCGCGGTACTAGTTAAGGAAAGAGACCGTATCCAGCACCCAGTCTATTATGTATCTGAGTCGCTTCAAGGCGCAAGGGTTCGCTACACCGAGCTGGAGAAGCTTGCTTACGCTCTCCTCATGGCGTCAAGGAAGTTTCGGCATTACTTCCAGGCACACCCCATCCAAGTACCATCCTCGTACCCTATTGGCGAGATGCTCCGCAACAAGGAGGCCTCAGGACGCATCGGGAAGTGGGCGACGGAGCTCGCGCAATTCACCATCGAGTTCCTCCCTCGCACGGTAATCAAGTCACAGGCCCTCGCGGACTTCGTGGCAGAATGGGTCGCTTCCGAGCACCCAACTCCCCCGGGACACGCCGAGCCAGTATGGACTGTCTGCGTGGATGGCTCATGGTGCGCCGAAGGCACCGGCGCAGGGGTAGTCCTCGAGTCGCCGGATGGAGCACGCACTTCGTTCGCCGCCCGACTGGAGTTCAAGGCCACCAACAACATCGCCGAGTACGAAGCCCTACTACTCGGCTTACGCAAAGCGCGGGCCGCGGGAGCCCGACGGGTGTTAGTCAAGAGCGACTCCCAGCTCATCGCGGGACACGTTGACAAGAGCTATCAAGCAAAAGAGCCAGAAATGATCAAGTACTTGGCCGTGGCGCGGGCGATGGAGAAGCACTTCTCGGGCTTCACTGTTCGTCCCATCCCCCGGGGCGAGAACACGGAGGCAGACATGCTGGCCCGAGCGGCAAGTACTTCCGTGGGCATGCCGCCTGGTGCCTTCTACGAAGTCCTCACAACCCCTATGACAAAAGGGCTACCGGAGGTGAACATCATAACCCCGCAGGACTGGCGAACGCCCATGATACAGTACCTCGTCAGTGAGACCGAGCCCGAAGATCACGTCGAGGCCCGCCGGCTCAAGGCGCGGGCAAGGGGCTTCGTCATCCACCGAGGCTCCCTGTACAAGCACGGCGTGTGCGTGCCGTACCTCAAATGCATCTCTAAGGAGGAAGGAGCCGAGCTGGTTCGGGACATACACGAGGGGCTGTGCGGATCCCACCTCGCTCCGCGCGCTCTAGTCTCCAAGGCTTTCCGTCAAGGCTTCTATTGGCCAACGGCACTACACAACGCGCAAGACTTGGTGAAACTATGCCCAGCGTGCTAATGGATGGGACGAGGCACGAACCTTCCGGCGCACGACCTGCAGCCCATCCCACCTTCATGGCCGCTTGCACACTGGGGGGTCGACCTGGTTGGCCCGTTCAGGACCGCGAGCCATGGCGCTAAGTTTGTAATTGTGGCGGTCGATTATTTCTCCAAGTGGGTAGAGGCAGAACCGCTCATCAAGATCACCTCCGCCTCTGTGCAGAAGTTTATATGGAAGAATCTGATATGCCGCTTCGGCGTCCCGCGCGAAATCACAGTCGACAATGGCACCCAATTCGACGCCGAGCCATTCCGCAAATTCTGCATTTCACTTGGCATCAACCTCTGCTTCGCCTCCGTGGCCAACCCTCGGGCGAACGGTGCTGTCGAGCGCGCTAACGGCGTCCTCCTCCATGGCTTGCGCACGCGTCTCTTCGACCTCCCCAAAGGACGCTGGGCGGACGAGCTCCCCAACGTGCTGTGGTCAACTCGCACGGCTGCCAGCAGAGCCACGGGCTTCACCCCGTTCAAGCTGCTCTTCGGCGACGAGGCTGTCACTCCCGAAGAAATCAAACTAGGTTCCTCTCGCACCGAAACGCCGCCTAAAGACGAAACCCGCAAGGCCTCCCTCGACGGCCTTGATGCGCTGAGACAAGACGCCACACTCAACATCGAACGCTATCAAGCATCCATGGCAAAGGCGTACAATAAATCCGTTCGTCCGCGTCCCCTCCAGGTGGGTGACCTCGTCTTGAAGAAAAAGGCGAACCCCGAAGCCAACGGGAAGTTGAGCTCCAAGTGGGAAGGGCCATACGAGATCGTCAGCCAGTCGCGCCCAACGTCGTTTCGATTGAAGACACTCGAGGGTGAAGAGCTGAAGCACAGTTGGAACACAATCAACTTGAAGAAATATTACGTATGAAGCCGCCAGGGACTCGGGAAGACCTCACTCATTTTGTAGGCCAACCGTGGCCGAGACCGCTGCGTCGGTCCAAGCATTTACTTACGCTCTTTAAATTCTTCCAAAGTGCCGCTGCGTCGGCCATCGCTAGATTTCCCGAGGAGTGTCATCTTGTCACGACCTCCTCGTATCCTTGTAACAAATACTAAAGTCATCTCATGACCAATATATATATACGTATGAAACCGCCACAACAGGTGTGAATGCCGAAGTCTACTCGCCTACATCGCGTGCCTGTCCAAACAAAAGCCTCCTCGCGTTGGCCGGGAGGAACCACCTCCCCCACGCGGGCCGAGCACCTAAAAACTCCTCGTGTGCGCTGGGAAGCCCTATCTCCCCCGCATGAGTCGAGTCCAAAAGCCTCCTCGCGTTGGCCGGGAGAAAACACCTCCCCCACGCGGGCCGAGCACCTAACTCTCCTCGTGTGCGCTGGGAAGCCCTATCTCCCCCGCATGAGTCGAGTCCAAAAGCCTCCTCGCGTTGGCCGGGAGAAAACACCTCCCCCACGCGGGCCGAGCACCTAACTCTCCTCGTGTGCGCTGGGAAGCCCTATCTCCCCCGCATGAGTCGAGTCAAAAGCCTCCTCGCGTTGGCTGGGAGGAATCACCTTCCCCGCGTGGGCCGAGCGCCTGAACATCCTCGTGTGTGCTGGGAGGCCCCGCCTCCCCAGCACGAGTCAAGTCAAGCCTCAGGATGGCTAGAAGAAACGTCCCCCGCGTAAATCGAATGTTGTCATTCTCCGGCACGGACTCACCACCGCATGAGCAAACAAGATGCACATTAGTATACCGACCCAGCGCGCACGCTGTCGCAGGCAGAGCACCGAGTACTCCCCACATTTATTAGGGCAAGGGCCCAGATTCAACACCTAATTATTTAATGCAAGAAGAGAACACGAGGTCGCAAGGCAACTGCTTGCGTCCCCGCCAAGCCGAGGGACGCAAAGTTTTTTTATTGGGAGGCAAGGTACCAAGTACCGTGCACAATACCGCGAGGGGCTATGGAATGCTACACCCATCAAAGCACTCATTGACGCAAGGGGCCAAATATCGTACACGACACCGCGTGGGGCTACATCCACCAAGGCGCACTCACGCGCTAGCCAACTCAAGCACCTCCACCAGCAACTAGCAGCAATGCCGCATGAAGCCTGAAACGAACGCCATTAAGTCGGCGGCACCCCTCAACGTGCGCATATCAACAAGGGGCTCGCGTTGCGGAGCCACCTCACTCCCCACCAGGCGCAAACCCTGCAAGTACCACAGCTAAGAAACCTTGAACTCACAAGTCAAAGCGAAGAAGACATCGATTTCCCAAAAGCCTTTATAAATCTATCACCAGGGCTACATACAAATCAGGTACCAAAAGCACGACCACGTCGGCACAACCAAAAAGAGGAGCTTCATCACACTAAGCGAAGTCACAAAGTCGGCATAGAAGTAAACGGACGAAAGAAACCCGACGCTCCCGGCCAAAAGCTACAAAAAAAGGGAGAAGCTAAAGAGACCTCACACCTCGGAGAGAGGACCGGAACCGACGCCCGCGCTCTCAGGAACCGAGGCCACCGCCCCCGCCTCGGCAACACGACGAGCTTCCGCCACGGCGCTGAGGTACGCCTTGCCGTGCGCTGCCCACACGGTGAGGAAGGCACCCGAATCCGCCTTGACCTCCCTGAGGAAGCCCCGAAGGTCGCGATACCGAGGAGCCTTGCCCTGAAGCGGCACAAGCATGCCCGGCGAACCAACCCCAACATGCCGAACGCACGAGAGCACGAGATCGGCGGTAGCCAACGCGCAGTCCTCGTTGCACCGGCTCTCGCCACGTCGCACAGCGTCGCAAGCTGACGTCGCCCACTGCAGCAGGCCGGCCGTCTCCCCCTCTCCCTCACCTGAGAAGGGGTCGACCCCAGCCTTGGAGGCCTCGCACAGGTCACGCAGTGCCACGCACATGGTCGACGCCTGAGCAGAAACCTCACAGCGGTAGGCCCGCTCCGCCTCCAACGAAGTCTGGAGGGAGTCCGCACGCCTCACGGTAGCGGCCAAGCACGTGTTGAGCTCTGTGTTCTCCCGACGCAACCCGTCCAGAAGTGCCTCCGCCTCAGCCTTCGCCTTCTCGGCGTCATGCAGCGCGGTCACAACCCGCCCCTGAGTAGCCCACGCACGCGACATGTGCTCCACCGCGAACAAACCCTACATCACAAAGAACGACCCGAGTCAAATAAATAAACCCACGCAAGCGAGTGACCGAAGAACCAAAACTTATCTTACCTTCAAAAGGGAGGATCGCACCGTGTCGCACGCCTGACCTACGGTCAATCCCTGGAACGCGGTCTCCAGATCGGCAACAGCAATCCGCTCGGCGGCCTCCTGGTAGAACTCCGCCTCCACGGCGGTGTCGGTGAAGTGCGAGGGAGTGAGGCGCCCTGCCAAGCGGAGCGTGCTCGCCACCCTTGGTAGAGCGCTATCTCCAGTAGCTGCCAGGAGTGTCACAGGAGACTGCACCGGGCGCGAGGCGGAGTTGGTGGCTGGCGACGCCCCCGCTGGCGCCGGCTCCTCGTCATTCCCCGGCGCCTCGGCTGGGACAGCCACGACGTCGATGACCCGGGGCGAGAGGACGATCACGTCGTTGTTAGAGTCAAGGTGGAGCACCCCCGAGGGAGGCGTCGGGATGCGCACGTCGCGGCCCCTCAGCGCCGCCTCAAGCTCGCTAGCAAAGACGCCCGCCCCTACGTCGGGCGCGGTCTGCGTCTCCTCCGTGTCACCCGCGTCACCATCATCGTCGTCGTCTAGCGCGGACTCGCCGTCCCACCCGGTGCCATCAGGGGGGATGACACCAAAGAGGCCCTTCCCGATCCCGGGCCCCAAGCGAGGAGGAACAAGGATGGCGGCGTCCTCGGGAGTAGCATCACCTCGCACGATGTCGCCAGGAGCCGCGCCGCCTCGAACTCGCACAGTCGGTGAAGTGGTGGACGAGCCGGACTTGTCCACGCGGGAGCCGGACGCTTGCTTCGAGGAAGGGGCCTCCCCCGCGTCGCTGGGCTGGGGACGCTTGGAGCTCCCCACACGCATCTCCTCGCTAGTCAGGGGCTTAGGACGCGCAGGCACCTCCAGCTTGTAGTACGCGCACCCCCTGTTCTCCCGACCTTCAGGAAGTGATTGGAGCAGCGTCCACTCCCTCACAATGAGTCGCCCCAGGAGCTCCGATGCCGCGTCCTCGGCGTGACGAAGCCCGACACCTGTCGCAAGGCGAACGAGGATGAGTAGCCAACGATAACAAAGTATATGGAAGGGTAGGGGAGTTGAGTATCAGAAATGAGGCAAGGAAGACATACCCTCTCGGAGAGGACAACGCTGAAAGGCACATCCGCTCGCCCCCACCCTCGGAGGACAAGGAACGAGCTCCAAATCTCAATCCGTTGAGAGTGGATCGATCCCCAGTAGGTAGAACTCCTCGACAAGGTCGCGCATCCCAAACCGACGCGACATACGCCCGAGCGCCTTGATCCGGGTCGTCTCCGTGCTGGACAAGTCAACAGGCACTGCACCGCTCACCTGAAAGGAGTCTGAGACAGGGGCGAACCTCTTCTCGTCGTCGCGGAAGAAGAACCACGCCTTCTCCCAATCGCCCCATTGGCCCTTGGACGCCTGGGCCGGGTAGTCAACGGAAATGCCCTTCTGCGGCGCGCGCTTCCTGAAGCTCACCGCGCCGATGCGAGAGAGAAAGTCACCGCTCTTCATCTCAAGGAGAGTGGTGGAAACCACAGGCTCGTAGAACCAAGCGAAGAGTCGCGGGGTGGCCTTCATCTGCATGGTCCTCAGCGCCCACTCGAAGACCGCTAGCTTCACGAACACCGACGGGTGGAGGTCGGAGACCCTGACTTGGTAGTGCTCCAAGAAGTCGTGGAAGAACTCGCATGCCGGCAGGCAGAGCCCAGCATCAAACTGCGCGGCGAAGACGACGACGCCGCTACCCTCATCGCTGACGCGCCTCACGTTCGCTGGGGGGACCACACCGGGGCACTTCTTCTCCTGAGTAGCGGCGGGAAGTTTGCCCGCTCGCACCAGAACGTCGATCAGCTCTTGATCAGCAGTGGAACGTCCAACCCACGAAGTGTACTTCATCCCCTCGACGGACTTGTCCTTAGCCATCGCTCCCTACACGCACGAGTAAAAATGAGAAGACAGCGCTACCGCGCCGATAGCAACTCACGAAGACACGGTGCCAAGTGCGTAGTGAAGCAGAAGACGAAGGTGCATGCATGACAAAATCATCGACCAACGAGTACCTCGTCACGCCGCGGTGGGAGCCCGGCGTCTGCCGCAGTGACCGGGTGTCTGGAGCTGCGTGGTACGCTGGGCACGGGAGTCTGGTGTCGAGCCCTCGAGAGTGCCCGTCCAACCACCTCCCGGTCTTGTCGCCGCCCCGCGTCACGGTGGACCTGAACGCGCCTGACCGCTCCACGTCCTCGACGGGGAAAGCCGCCCCCGTCACGTCCGCTCCTCTGCTGCTCCCTCGGTGGGGACCTCGAAGTCTGCCCACGTAGAGCGGGACTACGGCCGACTCTGCGAGCACCGTTGCCGTCCTCGCGCCGTGTCGCGCCACTCCTTGCGCCCCGAGCAGGAAGCCTCGCCAGCGCGCCCTCCACGTCGCCCCGGAATGTCACGGGGGTCTTGAGTGAACGGGACCACGGTCGATGCGACGCGGTCGCTGCGACGGGTCCCGTCACTATCTCCTCGCCAAGCGCGCGCTCCGCGTCACCCCGGAATGTCACGGGGGTCTTGAGCAAACGAGACCACGATCGATGCGACGCGGTCGCTGCGATGGGTCCCGCCGCTATCTCCTCACCGGGCGAGCTCAACGGTCGTGAACTGGGCAGGCGTAGAAGCTGCCCAACCTGCGATGTCCCTGTGTGAGAAATAAAACAAGCGCAGCAGTATAAGTCATCCAGCGGAACGCCTCGCGCCCGGCGACCAAGGCGTGTGTGAGCATGGCATTGACGACTCTCGATCATTTGAATCAACTCTTACGAACATGGCAGAAAATAGACAAAAGCAACAAGCGATTACGCGTGCAATGACGACGCAGTGTCCCAATTCATCTAATGCATTGCAATGAAAAATAAACAGTAGCAATCCATTGTTTGAGATAAATACACAAGCTAATAGCCATCACCTACGCGGCAGCAGTTCATCGTACAACCGGAAATCCATCTCATACATAAGTATGCGAAAAAAAACCACTACAGACCGCGCGCGCAGCTACAATTCACAACACCGGCGCCCGAGCATCTCATACAACGACAAAGCGGTCGCGTCTGGATTCACCCGAGCGTGCACCGACGTCCAACCCGCATTCGACGAACACATGATCGCGTCCCACGGCTTACCAGAGGAGGACGAGGCGCATACAAAAAAAGAAGACCCGATCGTCACCCTTGAAGCGAAGTTCGTCGGCGGCGGCACAGCAAGCACGACGGCGGCAACCTGAGGCGAGCGGCGGCAACCCGAGGCGGCGCGGCGGGTCCGGCTGGCGAGGGGCCCGACGGAGGCGGCCGGCGGCGCGGCCGGTCCGGCTGCCGAGGGGCCCGAGGGAGGCGGCCGACGTGCGGCCTGGCCGAGAGGCGGCAGGCGGCGGCGTCCGGGGCGGCCGGCTGCGCGGGACCCGGCGACGGCGGCACCCAAGGCGGCGCGGCCGGTCCGGCTGCCGAGGGGCCTGAGGGAGGTGGCCGACGCGCGGCCCGGCCGAGAGGCGGCAAGCGGCGGCGGCTCCCGGGAGTCCGGCGGCAGCGCAAGGCGCGAGGCGGCGGCGGCGTCGGCTCCCGGGTGCTCGGCTGCGGCGCGGGTGGCCCGAGCGGCTGGGGGCAGCCGGCGACGGGGGCCCGGGCGGCGCCAGGAGCTCGGAGGCGGCCGGCGGCGTGGATGAGCAAGGGAGGGGCGGCGGCGCACCATGGACGAGCAAGGGGGGCGGCGGCGCACGGTGGGTGAGCAAGGGGATGGAGGAGCAAGGGGGCGGCGGCGCACGGTGGGTGAGAAAGGGGATGGAGGAGCAAGGGGGCGGCGGCGCAGGGGGCTTATATAGCCCCTGCCCCCCCCCAACCGAAGCACAGGCGCGGCCCAGCCGGCCCATTAGGTCAGGCGGCCGGCCAAGGCACTGAGGAAAAAAAAGAGAAAAAAAAGAAAGAAGAGAAGGAAAAAGGAAAAAGAGAAAAAGAAAGAAAGGGAGAGAGAAAAAAAAGAAGGGGAAAAAATGGACTTACCACAGTTCGAACCCGGAGGATTTTCTCTAAATCTCTGAATTTACCGCGAGATTCCTGACATTCGTGTTCCGCATATCTGGGAACGTCGCGACAACCCTGAGCTCGTCAGTCCGGCCAGCGCGCCGACCCTGCTAGGATCGGTGCGCCGGTCCGGACGGGCACCGAATGACCGCCCGCACCGGCGAGGGACTACTGTTGAGGAAGGGGTCCCCGCGCTACCCGGTTTCGACACTCTCTATGCTTAAGGGAGATCAGCACAGTACCAACCTCGTCGCGATGCCAAGATCGCTCAAAGACGACCCCGCGACAACGCCAACCTCGTCGCGGCTTCAAGACCGCGTGACGCCAAGACCGCAACGACACCAACCTCGTCGCGACACCAACACCGCTCAAAGACGAAACCGTGACGGCGACAAGTCCGAGCATGACGGGCGGGACCCCCAGAATATTCCCGGAATATTCTCGAAGGAAAAGACCTATGCGCCCCTAGGGGCATTAGTACATCTAGGGGCATAATTGTAAAACACCTGAGGGCATCCCTGTAATCTCCCGTACCCCTCCTTTTTCCCTATAAATAGAGGGACACCCCTCTCATTTGGGGGATCCAGAACTTCTGAAATTACTAGTTGGCTTGCTCCTCCACTTCTTCGGTTTGCAACCTCGCTGCGAGTTCGAGCGTCTTCGCGTCGGGTAACCCGCGTGTGCGGCAGCGGTGTCTTCACGCGACGTAGTTTTCCGTGTAACCCCGCGTCGGTCCGTGGAGCCGTACGGGGGTGCCACAAGTTCACTGTCTAGTCCTCGTTGCTACGACAGATAGTCTACAAATTATGATTTTCACAACAGTAATATATGCATTTCTCTTCAAAAATGGCAATACGACGTGAGTGGCCTAAAAGGCGACACCCTGCCAAGGACGCCCTCCTTTTCCTTTTTTTTTCTTTTTTATCTATGCACATCTTCTCGATACATAGGTACTTATATAAGAAGAAATGAAGTCTTCACATACAATTGATAACTTTATACGTGCAGTGAAGTACACAATGATTTGTAGAAAAAAGATGCATGCACACGATGCAGTGCGGATCTTACCAAAGTATTTCACGTGTGAAAAAAGGGTCATAACTTATTCAATCATAACGTACAATGGCAATTTTCTGCATCCTTTTGCAACCAAAGGTCAAAGTAACCAAGGATACAATGGGAACAGATTGGATGGTCAAAGTAACCAACTGGCAGAGGTACAATGGAGATAGATCAGATAGTGTTTTTTCTATTATCATATAGAAAGCAGTCGAGAATGCTGGTCTCCCATGAGGCCATGTCATTTTTGATGACATGGTCAATTAGGAGCCGTTGGATTTAGCGTGGATAATTGAGATCTAGTGGTAACTAGCGGGTTTAATCAATGTTCACTTGTCGGATCCACAATGAATAGCAACCCAGTCCGGTATTGTTCATATTGAGTTTGATACTATTCACCCAATCCGTGTAAAAATCTTTAACAAGTTTGGAACTATTCACAACCCAGCTCGCAGCGAATAGTACCCTGTTACTATTCATCTAAAACCCTAGAAACACTATATATACCCATTTTGACTATTTCGACATCCGGAAATCTATTTCTCCACTCCGTTTAACGTAAATCATACTCCTTAATATCTTAAACCCACAAAACTCATTTCTTTCCCTTTTGCAACCCTACATCCAGATTTAATTTTTTTTTCTCCTAGCTCACATCTGTTGAGCCTGGACTTATCTGTATTTGGTTCTTTTATTAAATATGACACGATAGTAACAAGCTGACGAGTGAAGTAGGACTAGAAAGGAAGGATACCCCGAGAACAAAGACCTAACGTATACGGGATAGTAGGCAAGTCACATTCTATTGCTCATGTTGATCCTACATGTCATACACCTATTAATTATTTATTAGTTTAGTTATTTACTTCTTGCATGTTATTTAAGTTATACTTTTGAAATTATTGTGTGCACTGCGGCTCACAACAAGAGGTGCTTTCGCGCGTTGCTTCAGCTGTTTTTGTTTCTATTTCTTCAAAGCAAATACATATACAAATACATATGTTATCAAATATTAATAGGGATCAGATGTTACTCGAATACGAATATAAATCAAACATTTGCTTAATTCCGTACAAATACAAGTATCCTACAACTTTAATGAGAGACTACAGTAAAACAAATAACTACATAACTACATAGTGTATGACAATAAACTAATAACATATAATGAATCAGCGATAGACCGATAGACGATAGTAATATGTTCCACATAGATAAGTACTTATATAGTATATATACAAAAGAACACTTCTTTTAGACAAAGGAAGCTTTCGTTATTCTCGGCCTCTGCATCAACTCGGGATGCACATAACCATAACTATTACAGAGATTGCAAGATGCAACTAAAAGGCCGAGAAACTCGATAGAAAAAGAAAGAAGACATGCAAAGACAAAATACCGAACATACCATCCTGCTTGGGCAATGCCAATGCAACATCTATGCTAGGGCCACTAGGAGATCGTCCACACAAGAACAATAGCTGGGCAGCAACGAGAAGCAAGAGGGCACGGTCTTCAAAATGACACCTCCAATGAGGGATACGACTCACATTGTCATCGCTAGGTTCAACCAGTGAAGGTCAAATCCAGCGCTTTACCCGAGGATCAAGTATTGGTTCTCCACAACGACGCCTTCAAGAAAGAAACGTCTTAGAACGTCATCATCGTCGGGCCCAACCAGTGAAAGCTAGACCTGGAGCTTTCACCTCGAATAGTAGGTATGGAAGCTCCCGAGCAAGCCTCAACACGACATCGTCGTCGGACCTAGCCAAAGAGGCTAGATCGCCACTCCATGCCACCATCCACTACATCCCCCGGCATGGTTGCCGTCAGCACAGCCACGAAATCCCAGCCTACATGTCACCTCCATTGATCCATCTCACCATGAACATCGACAGATCGACTTGACTACCACCATGAAAGATGGCTTTGCCAAAGAAGGGACGTGCCTATATGGCTACTGCCATGAACGTCTTTTTTCCAGAGAATGGTTGCGCCCAGGGGGTAAGCTGACGTCTGCTAAAGAACGTGTGTTTAGCCAGACAACCATCTCTCAACGAGAATGAGCAAACAATCATGCAAAGCACTTGATACGACACAGCCTGAACAACCATCGCCGCCACCACTTGCCACAGTTGACAAACTGTTGCAATCTCTGTCATCACAACACCGATCTATGTGAACGCATCGCCCAGTTCGATGTTGAAACCACTGAACAAGCGCGTAGCTGGTCCAACTGACTACCGCGACTAGTAGTCGAAGGCTACCTCCTGCGTAGCCACCTTTGAACTGTCGCCATCCATCGCTACTGGCGAGGAGTAGACTCAGACCAACCGATTGGACACCAGTCGCCCTTGATCGATCTAATCGGTCCAGTTGAGCCAGTGAAGTGCAGCCGCCGTAGGCTCCAGGTACCAACACCAGATCAGCGCTGCAAGGTCCGCACGCCAGCCACCGAGGTCGATCATCGCATTCTTATGGCCTCGAATATGCAGACCCATCACGAAAAAGGGAGGGCCACTCCTGAGACCACGACATTTATGGATGAGCGGAGAGGAGCGCCGTCACCGCCACGGTCCTAATGGCGGCAGCAGCGGTGGTGACGAGAGTTTGGGCCCCTGATGCGCCCCGCGGGAGGCACATGATCATGTGAGGCCTGTAAGCCTGTAACACCTCACTTTCCCAGGTGTACTGAAGAGCACTTAACTAGATAGATTATCTCCCACAGTTTCAAACAAAAAACGACTGATTTGTCCCACACAATTGCGTATTTTATCTTGCAACAGCGACAAAGAAGGATACCCCGGAGGGAGTAAAAAATTTGGAGCTTCAGAGTCACATATTTGTCTCCTGCTTCTTTTTGTTTCCAAAACCGCAAATCTCCAGCAAGTGCATGGTTCTTACAAATCAAACAGGCCAGGACTGTAAGGATAAAAATCGGGCCAAATGTAACGGAAGAAGCCAGAGGGAGACGCCGTGTCCTCCCAGGCTACCGAAATCTCTTGGTCCTCCACGTTGTAGGCCATGATCTTGCCGGGTATCCCGAAGAGCAGCACGCCATGCTGATGCTGCCCGCTCTCCCCTGTCCTTCGACTAACAAGCAATGGCCAGAGATCCAGGTAAACGTACACCCTTCCGCCACGCCTCGCCCCACTCAAGCGCTCCCGCGCTTTCTTTCGGATATCCGGATACAACTCCTTCACCCGCGTGAGATCGACACGGTACAACACCGACCACTCGGAGCAGTCTCCCCGCATCTCCAGCACGTCGAGGCATGCGGTGAGCCTCTCCTCCTCCGTGTAACCGACCATCTGGAGGTGGCCACCGGACTCCCCGATGTACCCACAAATCCAGCCCGTCTCTTGTCTCGGCGGCATCGGTGGCTTGCTCAGCTCTTCCTCGTCGATGGCGAAGCGGATCAGAGAACGTGAGAGCATCCACACCAACGAGCCGTTCCAAAAGACGCCCCGGTAATGTTTGAGCCCGACGAACAGGTGACTAGACTGCTCGCACTGGAGCACCGTCCGCCAAGAGCGTGTCCGGGAGCAGTACACATGGATGCTGTTGAGCCCCAGCGCGATGATCTTGTAATGTCGCGACTTCGACGGGTCGTAGGCCAGGTTCATGTAGTACTGGGTGACGTCGGCCGGCACGTCTATCTCGACGAACTTCTTGGTCACGGGGTTGCAGACGTAGCAGCGTGCTCTGTACACGTACCTGTTATCGATCGGTCGACGGCAGATGAGCAGCCCGTTGCACGAGCAAGTAACGTAGATTTTGCCTGGGACGGTGTCGGGGGTGCTTGGGATGAACGAGAGGTCAGGAACGAGATGGTTGGTGGTCGTGGTGTGTAGAGGATTGTAGCTGAACTTTCTGTGGAGTTCGTTGTTGAGGAAGAAGCCAGCGATGGAGTGACCGGCTCCGTTCCGCAAGAAGTTCGTTTGCATGAAGTGGTGTTCTGATGACAGAGCATGCCATTGCTTGCATACGAGACGCATCCGACCGATATCCTTTGGAGGAAGCCTGACGAGGATGTGGGCGATGATATCATCGGAGAATGTCGCGTCTCCGCCCTGCCAGGTGACAGAGCCGCGAGAGCACATGAGTGGCAACAGAGAGGAAGTATGCAGTTGCTTCGAGGGAAACGGGTTTTATATAGGTGAGGTAATACTAACCGGTGAGGCCAGCAATAGGAAGTCTTTGAGAGAGCCCTCAGCCAGCGTGCACCTAACACGAAGAAAATAGATGCCTAGGTATATATGCTCCCATTGGACCATCTTTGGAGGAGTCGTTGCGAAAAATACATAAATGTTTCTATTAGAGGTTGTTATTTTCATCCGGCCGGCCAGAAATTTTCTTGGCTGCTACGATGTCACGGAGTAATTAATAAGGAATTCCAAGAGAGCAATACGCCAAGGCACCATCGTCGAGAAGCTTCCTGTTGTCTATTAGATCATTTACGTTGTTCTCATGGTGAAGTGTCGTGAAATCTAAAGCGATAGGAATAGAATGTGATTTGTTCTAAAAACAAAGGTTGTGATCTTGTAAACATCGACCTCGTAGGATACTTTCTCCTCGTATCACTATATGTATCTCTGATCTTGGAAAACTCTATTTCAATATACGTCTATAGATGGAAACCATGATGTTTTGATGTCATTTTTCCCCTTTTGCCCCTAATAATAATGTTGATTTTCATGTTCTCAAAATGCGTGCATGCATACATTGATGTTGGTAGAGGAAGTATGTATGGGAGTAGTATGTGGATTAATTAATATCTCTTGATTTAATTAGAGGTAGTCAGTTAATGATTTTATTTATCCGTACGTATTATGTATTAGGGACATTAAAGCGCGGCAGCACAGAACGAGTACTATGAAGTATGAACCTGCCCGCCTTTATCCGTGGAGAGCCGTAAGGCTGTAAAAGAGATAAGACGCGGTGTGAGGAAGCGCGCAGGGATCGGTGGGCTGCCAAATTGCGCCGCGAAGCAATGGGCCGCGGTCGGTGGGCTAGCTGTCTGTGACAAGCTTGGAAGCAGTGGAACACACCTTTACCAGTGGTTGGGCCGTATTACCAGCACCTGCTCGTTACCATTAGCAATTTAGCATGGTTGTGACGCCTAGTAACCGAAGCCCATCAACCATCATGTACTACTCTACTCCATCCATACATAAAACTACACAGAAGAACTCACTCTGCTTCTGTGAAACGAACAATGGTACGAAAGAAGCAAGGAAAAGAATAGTCCAGCTAATTTGGGGCAGCTATGAACTATCCTGGGTTCATAGAGGCCGCTTGGTTTGCAGCCAAATTTTAGCAATGCCAGAACTCGACAAAAGTTCTCCGCAAATGGACCTCATTGCCTCACCGTTGAGCGGCGAGTCGGCGACTAAGTACTAGTAGTTCAATAGGAGCATTTCTCTTTGAAAAGTGCTGATTTAACACGAAACGATCACGCACTGGTACATTGCATATATCCATGTTGAAATAACGACCTTACAGGACAGGAGCATCTTGCACAAACACGACGACAAACGAAATTACGTAAACACCCATTGTCACTGAAACTACCTATCCCCGGATGCAGATGAACAATACTGAGAGGTTCTGCACGCGCAAAACCTCTTGCAGAAAGTTTGACAAAGCATCCGTGCACCACCACCGAGTCTACTTTATTCTACGAGGAGGACACAACTAGCAGAACAGAAGCACGCAAAACACTAACAGCGGACGAACAATTTAACGGCATGGAGCACCAGTGGAGGTCGCCACGGATGGGAGAGCTAGCGGCGCTGGCTGGCTAGCAGACCTTCTTGCAGAAGCACTTGCGCTCGAGGCCCTGCGACTTGCACTAGCCGTCGGGGAAGTTCTCCGTCCTGCACACGTTGCCGCAGTTGTTGCTGCTCAGGCACGCGCCCTTGAACCTGTATTTGGCTCTGCGACAGGCAGTGCCTCGCCTCCGTCACCTTCGTCGTCCCCATCTCTGCACGCACAAATAAGCATCACCATTTACAATGCATTGTAATTAACATTACACTACATATTAACAATTACAGGTTCACAATGCGTTGAAACATATATCGCACTGCCGATTTAACAAAACAAGCGTACGTGCGCGAAATAACAATTGGCTATAATGATATTTCTTCGTTCATCCAGAAAATAACGTTTCTTAGCAACGCTCGACACGAGAAGCAGGTACCTGTGGCGACGAGGAGGACAAGGAAGAGGAGGACGGATGCGGCCATGCGACGAGAGGGTGCCATCTACTAAACCCGAAACTGAATCACGCTAAACCGATCGACCTCACTGCTGAATCACTGGCTCCCTTGGCTTGCTACGTTGATGGACGCAGGAGTGAATGATGGACCGTGTGGGGCTTATATAGGAAGGCAAGGCAAGATTAGTCGACGTGTTCAAGTTCTGGGCTAACAAACCTAGTACTGCATTTAATTGCTGCTAAGCTATGTGGATTTAGCGGATCGTTGACGGCAGGAAAGGCACGCGCGACATGCTGCTGCTGTTCTGGCCGGGGACCTACGGCCAGATTCCAAACTGGTGGCTAGGGAGCGGCCGCCAAGGTCGGCTGCCCCGATCGAGCCACGGCCATGCTTCGCAACGTGTTCTTGCTCGGTTTCTGCCAAGCTTTTCACTCTTTGTGAATCGTACGTGATGGGAGCCACGACCAGGTCGATCGACGACAATACGACAGGCAGATACGGCGGGAGGTTGAGCAACTCGTGAGTGCCCGTTGGGTTGGGCCCAGCTGCGGCAGATCGCACTATGTTATTGTGATTGAGTGTGTTCATCATCCTCCATCCATGCTGTCCCGGATGCATGTGCCGTGCAAGGTGCAAGGTGCACACTGGAGGAGCATCCAAGGAGCATCTGTTTATAACACAGTGAACGTTGGAGTGTTGGAAGGCCTATGTAAAACGACAAGAAATAAAGAGTTCATCGGAAAATAAGAAAGGAAAGCGTGGCTTAAATAGTTAAAACACAAGCCTTGCTTTCATGGCCCATCTTCTCTCACGCAGACACAGCTCTCTCTCTCTTCATGCTCAGCTCCTACTATACCTAGTGCAACTGTGCAAGGCCCATATTCTCACAAGCCCATTTGCGTTCTACCAGGCCTAGGTGCTACTGCTGCCCAGGTGTCCCAGTTCACGAGCGAGGTTATCTTGAAGTTATCTTACTGACACAACCTCTTGAAGTTATCTTGTTTCTTACAGCAAATTTGTTTGCAGAAATTGTAACAGGAGAGCACATATTATGTTAGATTATTTTTCGAACTGTTGCAGAGCACATACAGTCTCACACCTACGAGATATTGCGGGTTTGCGATTATCTATGCTGCCTATCAAGCTACAGTTCTTTTGCGGTCTGCGTCACTGGGCACTTTTAAAGCTCAAACTGTGCTCCATGAGTGGACAGTTTTGCGTTTATGTACCGACAAATTGTCGAACCACAGGTGAGCGAGCAGCATGAGTTAGTACTGTTCTTATTAGAAAGTTCCTTTCTGCAAATGCATGCAGAGGATGTAAAGCGCTATTTGATTATTTACTACTACAAAATTAATCATTCCATATCTTTTATCATAGACGGATTACTACAATTCATCTATGGTTAATCTTATCACAAATGATTTTAAGCAAAAACCGTCTGAAATAATCTTTCTATCACATATAGTTTAAAAAAACTCTATAATTATATGACAGACAGTTTTTTAAAGAAAATCGACTTATTCTAGACGACGTTTATACAAAATCGTCTGCGTTACACACCCCAGTTTTCTAAAAAGGCACATGCTCGCTGTTCTCCTCTTACCCCGCTGCCACACCTTAACCCTATTCCCCTCTTCTTCCCTCTGGTTCCCTCCGCCTTCACATCTCCCTCCACGTACGATCAAGCTCCGCGTTGTCGACATTGTCATCAGTGCCACCGTCATCCATACCTCTTCTTTCTCCTCGGCCCCGGCCTTCCTCATTAGTCATTCTTCTCCTCCTCCCATGCGCCGTCCTCTGATACAAATCCGCGCATCCTCCTCCTCCTCACGCTTCCCTTCTCCTCCCGCCTGCCATCTTCGAGGGCGACGACGGCCACACTGTCCCCGACGAATCCTTATTCTAGGGTGACGATGGTGGCAACAGAGGAGTCTTCGGCTCCTTCGACAGTGGCCGATCTCAAGGTAGGGTCTTCGACGGCCACGGATCTAGCGACAGAGGCTTCCACACCCATGGATCTGGCGGCTACGTGGTGGCTATGCTGCATGGCGGATCCGACAGTGGAGGCCTCGGAGGCACCGCAACCGAGGACGTATGACGGGCCCACGCCGCGGCGCCTCCTCTCCTCCTTCCGTGTGCCTCCTCCCTGGCGGCCTCCTCCTCGACCGCGAGCCGGACGTCGCTGTCTCCTCCTCTTTCTCGACGACAGCATTGCATCAAGCCTTTTTTTTTACAACTCAAAAACACATCTCAGACGGTTGTAAACTGAACTGTCCAAACCATCTGCGATGAAACAACCTCATCACAGACTTTTACTTATAGACGGTTAAGAAAATTGTCATTAATAATAATTCTAAACCATCTGTAATAGGATTTTCAGTAGTAGCGAATGAAAACCGACCAACCGATCGAGCTAGCCAGTAGTTTCTAATACTGGCAGACATCTAACCGTGTCCACTAGACCATTATGAGTTATGACTGAATTGTTGAACGGCTTTTCACTCACTCCACCCGTTCTTTACATCCCCTTCAGGACTTGTGAGCTACATCACCAAAGTCCTAGTGTTGCCAGCCTCTTCTACCACGACTGACGAAATGACGTACCGCTAGTATGATTCAAGAGAGAATGCCTTTCTTTCTAGCTACGATACGTGTCCGCAAGTTGCCATGGTTTGATCTGCACTTTGAAGTAGGTGTCCATCTATTTCCTCTTTTGCTTGAGACTATCTAGAAGGCTAGTTAGTAGTACTTGACAGTTAGGCTAGTTTACTATGTAAATGCTCACCGCCTTTACTAAGCGTACAACAGCGGGTCATTGATAATTGACTCACTTCCATGCTAGTCACTAGAAGTACTACTAAACTACTAGCAATACAATCTACACGGTGCCATACTCTATATCCACACAACTTATAACCAAAGCGAAACTAAAGTGGCGGTGCACACATGCGAAAAAGCTAACCGAAAGAAATCAACAACCCTGGCCCTGCTAAAGTGCTAGTGTCGTATCAAAGCATGAATTGAAGTCCACAGCTGAAAGGAGTAGTGACGCAACGGCAAATCAGCATGGCCACAGCTCTCACCAAGCAATCGACCTGCCGGACCAGCCAAGGCGCCAAGCCGTTCTACGCTGCTGCTTTGACGACGTGCGCCCCTTGGGTTGGTTAGGTTAGGTCATGACAGGGAAATAAAGCAGCGGTACATGTCGAGGTCGTTGGTGGCAGTGGTACATGTCGCGCTCTTGGTGCGTCGTAGAGCCCGGCTCTGCACGCCCCCATCACTCGCTCTCTAGCTCGGCCTTTTCTCAATTCGGTGGCGAGCGCGTCACGACCAGCCGACCAGTGTTGTCGCACCACGTGAAGCGCATCATCGGCTTAGTAGCTACGTGCTCTCCGGTGATCGATGTCAGGTGCCGGATCGCGAGCTCATTGGATTGAAGTAAGGGCCGGGAGCGAAAATTTTGGTGCCCACCACTAACAACTGGAAAAAATAGCAATATCTGGCTCGGAAGGAATCGATCGACCATAGGATGTTTGTTGTTTGCGAGCTAGTGGGTTCTCTAGGGAGATCAGGCGCACCATTTACCACGAGAATCCGATTCTGTGGCTTCGATTAATTAATCTCGGGCTAACCGTGCTATGATTGTTAATTAATCGTGCAGATATGTTCTTCGTTAAAGTCTTCGCAAAAGAGAAAGAAGAGATACGCACTAAAGCAAATTAATTGCAAAGCCAGCTTACGGTACCATATCCCCTTAATCAGTCATCTGATCACGAAAAAGGGGAAAGGCAAATGCCCAGATTGGTTAGTATAGTGACAGTCATAGCTTACAACATTACATTAGCGTCCATTAGTTCACGACGGTGGGATACAAGAGGTCACGAGGACATGGAAGTCAAAACATGGTGCATTTCTATCTTGTACAGTACTGAAACTACAGAAGTGACTTCAAAAGGTACATGTGGTTAAACGGTGGCACTAAAGTAAGGATGAAAAGGGCTTGTCTTCGTAGATGACGGCGACGACAAAGTGCGGTTGGTTGTCAGTTACCTTGCACGTACGCTATCATGCTCTCTCAGGCAAATCTAAAGCCCAAATATCGAGCATGCAAATTAAAACCGCTCCAAGACTTAATTCAATCTCATGAGCAAGTCCGGTAATTCATGAAAAGGAAAGCAAAGGAAAAGACGAAAGTTAACTTGGATAGTGGGCGGTGCAAGTGGCGTAGCATTTTCTTCGTTAGGTAACTGGCAACGCCAGTCCGAGTGGCCATAGTTGAAATGCGCACCGGTGGCAACTTGCACCGTACCTGGCTAGCTTGTTATTTTACCACGCTTGTATTCTTGTACGAAGTCTGCAAACTTCAGCCGTGTTACTCAGGCCCGTCGCTTAAGTAATTGTCAAGAAAGCGATGAGGTAGACCACGGTAAATCCGTAAGAGTTAATCTACCCACAAGTCACAACACCAGTTAAAGTTCCATAATGTTTAAAGGAACCACACGTGCCGTTGAATCCTCCAACCGACTCGCCGACACATCTATCAAGTCCAATTACGCCTCTTTTCTTTCCCAGAAACAATTGCACTGCACATGGAGTTGGCTGTATTTCTTTAGGCAAGACATTGAGCAGATCACGTTAAACCGACGATCCAATTCTCAACAACACCACACATAGTATATACCAATGGATCATCTTTAAAAATATATATACCGATGAATCATCTCATTTTGCAGTGCTGCAGCCGCCGGCTGCGTCACCCACAGGTTTTGTCCCCAAGCCGCTCGAGCCTAATAGACCAAAACGCAGAGTAGATGCAGTACCGGTAGTATTTGTCCCGTATAAGCGCCCAGGTTTGCGGCTGTGCCGTGCCCGTGCATGCTCAGTGGCGGGCGGGGCTGGGTGTTGGCCCGGCCTGGCCGAAAGCAGCGGCTGCACAAATTGGAGATGGACGAGCCAGAGAAAGAGAGAAATCAGAGTAGCGAAAATAAACTCGTAGCAAGAAACAAGAAATAAGCGCGTAAGAAACAGAGCACACACACGATCCACGACACAAGAGAGTTTTACGTGGAAACCCTAGAAAGGGTGAAAACCACGGGCGCACAAAGACGTCAACTTCACTATAATGAATGAAGTCCTTACCCGTTAGGGATTTACAATGCTTGGCTTATCCCATAACGTCTACAAGGTAGGGGATATATAGTTATAGGTGGGTGAAGAGGTATCTGTGTTACTGCTTGTGACACAGCTGACTGACACAGGCAGAACACTTAACATGCTAACACCTGACTCAGGTGAGCTAACCCTACCTGTGTTAGCTACCTGTGTCACAGGTGGCATATCACCTGTGACACAACTGGCTGACACAGCTGACTGACACAACTAGGTGACACTGCTGGCTGACACCGATAACGCAGAACGTTTTCTGCAAACAGGTGACAGGAATTTGGAGCAAACTCCAACAAATTTCACCTTGAGACAAATTCCTTCCTTCCTTGTAACGCCAGGGATAACAAAATTCAACTGATTGAATAGTTCATCACGCGCCATATGCCAATAGTCACTAGGAACTATCTTTTATCACTGGCCAAGCTTGAGCAAAGCTCAAACTTAGCTGTAGGAACTGGTTTTGTCATCATATCAGCAGCATTGTCATGTATGCTGATCTTGGTCACTTTGACATCAGCCTTGGCAACAAATCTCTGATAAAATGAAATCTGACATCAATGTGCTTAGTTCTCTCATGGAACATGGAATCCTTTGTAAGGCAAATTGTGTTGGGGAACGTGCTACGCAAAACAAAATTTTTACCGTACACGAACCAAACCAAGATCCACTATCGAGGTGCAAGCAACGATATCATACCTTCGCCGATCACGTCAATGCAGCGGAGAAGTTGACGATGTCGATGAAGTCCGCAGACTCCCGCAGCTAGGTTATACCTCCTAGCCGTGAGAGTGATCTCCTCGCGAATAGTTCGCCCGATCGAACGCCGAAGTATACGACGTCTCCAAGGTATCCACGCGTACCGGATCAGCGACACCGCGGTAATGTGTAGACCAGCACACAAGAACAGCGGGGATCTACGAGAAGGAGAAGCAACAGCGCGCCGGCAGCTGAACTAGATCCAATCTAGAAGAGAGAGGAAGAGGAGGCTGCGGCCAATCTAGAGGTGGCGGCTGCCTAGGGTTTTGGCCAAGGGGCTAGGGCTGCCTTTGGGGCTGCTTCCGATACTTTCCGGAACACTTCCGGACATCACCGGAACCATCCGGGACCTCCCGGAACACTTTCTAGATCATCCGAAACACTTTCGGAACCCTTCTCTCTCGTTCTCCATAAATCGTAGCATTCCTAAATGTCGCTAAAACGTTAAGCGTGTGACCCTATAGGTTCGAGTATATGTGGACATGTCCGGAACACCTTCCGGTCAATAATCGTCAGCGGGATCTGGACACCCATAACGACTCCCACATATCATCGAAGATCTTTATCGAGCGAATCTCGTATTACCGCATATCATCATTTTGCCTCACGATACATTACACAACCCGAGGCGAGACTTTTATGGTATCCCTGTGATCAACTCCTTGATCACTATACCTAGTTATCCTCGTTACCGGTTTGTACTCTTTTCTTGTTTCCGTATTCCGGTGTCCCCGTGACTAACCCTTTAGTCACAATACCTAGCCAGGCGATGCTAGACACCGTAATACCGAGTGGGCCCAGAGTGTATCTCTCCATCGCCGGATGGGCAAATCCCAGTCTTGACATATCTTGAACCACGATATACTTTCTGGTGTACCTGAAAGTCACCTTTATAATTACCCAGTTACGGATTAACGTTTGATGACCCCAAAGCAACCATCCGGTATCCGGGTCTACGATATTCTCATGGTCTAAGGACGCAAGTAACGTTAACACATAATGAGAAGATACTGACAACATATTGACGAAGTGATCTCGCAGATCTCATAAGGGGGTCTATCCAACACCATTGTTACCCTAACAATGTGTTCCCATTATTGCCGGCATCCTTGGTACATTAACAATGCACATGATCAGGAAAACAAGACTATCAACAATACATGAGCTAGTCCAGAGGCCTGACTAGGGATCTGAATGGTGTTTATTATTCCACACATGCAATTAGGTTTTCCTCTGAATCTCATATCCAAGAACCAATGCAATTCTAGCATAGAACATAAACTTAATCATGAACATGAAAATATAATAATAACAACTTTATTATTGCCTCTAGGGCATATTTCCAACAGATTGCACTTTGACTGTCACAGTAGATGGTTGTGCAGGATGAATCTCCACAAAGCTTAAAATATAATCCTCTTAACCATGTAGCCTCCTTGCATGCCTCAGCAAGGCCATGTATTCGGCCTCAGTAGTAAACAATGCAACAGTTGACTGCAAGGTTGCCTTCCAACTCACAACACAGCCACCAATGGTGAACACATAGCATGTGAGTGATCTTCTCTTGTCCAAATCGCCAGCAAAGTCGAAATCAACATATCCAACAATTCCATCTCTAGATTTCCCAAAATGCAAACAAGCATTAGATGTACCCCGAAGGTACCTGAATATCCATTGGACTGCTTTCCAATGCTCCTTTCCAGGATTAACCATGAATCTGCTCACAACGCTCAAGGCATGAGCTAGATCAGGACGGGAGCAGACCATGGCATACATGAGAGAGCCAACAGCACTCGAATAGGGAACTCTAGACATGTACTCATCATCTTCTTCTGACTTTGGACAACAGCTAGTTGATAATCTGAAGTGTGCAGCTAATGGTGTAGAAACCGGTTTGGCATCTTGAAAATTGAATCGGTGAAGCACCTTATCAATGTAACCCCTCTGACTGAGGTACAATTTTCCAGCAGATCTGTCTCTGGAAATCTCCATGCCAAGAATCTTCTTTGCAGCACCCAGATCCTTCATATCAAATTCAGAACTCAATTGTTTTTTCAATTTGTCAACATCTGTTTTATCCTTAGCAGCAATCAGCATGTCATCGACATACAATAGCAAATAAATGGCAGAGCCATTAGCAGATCTCAAGTAGACAAAGCTATCATAGTCAGATCTTTGAAAACCTTGAGAAATCATGAACGTGTCAAACCTCTTGTACCACTGCCTAGGAGATTGGTTCAATCTATACAGTGACTTCTTCAATTTGCAAACAAGCTTCTCTTTACCAGGAACAGTAAAGCCTTCAGGTTGATTCATATAGATGTCTTCATCCAACTACCCATGAAAAAATACAGTTTTGACATCTAATTGCTGAAGCTCATAATCATGCATTGCAACAATGCTAAGAAGTGTACGAATAGAGCTGTGCTTCACAACAGGGGAGAACACTTCATTGAAGTCAATACCTGGAATCTGGCTGTAGCCTTTAGCAACTAACATTGCCTTGTATCTTGTCCCATCATTTGTAGTAGAACCCTCCTTGCACTTGAAGACCCATTTACAGCTTATTGGTCTCTTGTCACTGGACAGTGCAACTAAATCCCATGTGCCATTCTTGTCAAGGGACTCAATTTCATCATGCATTGCAGTCATCCATTTGCTTGCATCAGCAAAGATAATTGCTTCTGAGTATGAAGAAGGTTCGGCAGATCCTTCAATTTCCTCTGCGACACTGAAAGCATAAGCAACCATATTTGCTTCTTCAATTAGCCTCTTGATAGGTTTAGGATTCCTTCTGGGCCTATCAACTGCAATGGAATGATGTGGAGTGTTCACAGCAGCAGGCATATAACCACCTACATCACCTGCCTGTGGCACAGCTGGCAGGTCATGAGTTACTTGTGGCACAGCTGGCTGACCTAAGCCTGGCTGTGGCACAGCACTCACCTGTGGCACAGGTACATGAGAATCACTGAGCTTAACTGAATGCTCCACCTCAGAGTTAGACTTCTGTCATCTGTCTTCAGAACCTCTGGGCTGATCAACTGGAACATCATTGCTTTGCAGCATAGCAGCCTCATTGAAGACAACACTTCGACTGACTATCATCTTCTTGGTCTCAGGATTCTAAAGCTTAAAGCCTTTTACACTAGACTTATAGCCAACAAATATGCATTTTACTTCCCTGGGTTGAACCTTTCCATTGTCAACATGAGCATAAGCAGGGCACCCAAACACTCTCAGATTTGAATAATCTGCAGGAAAACCAGACCAAACCTCAATGGGTATTTGCTTATCAATGGCTGTGGAATATGACCTATTGATAAAGTGACATGCAGTGGAGACAGCTTCAGCCCAAAAATGTCTGTTCAGACCTGCATTGGACAACATGCAACGGGCCTTGGAGATAATGGTCCTATTCATACGCTCAGCTACACCATTCTGTTGAGGAGTGCCAGGGACAGTGTAGTGTCTCATAATACCATGAGACTTGCAGTATGAGTTGAACTGTTTGGAGCAAAATTCCATACCATTATCAGTTCGAAGCTTCTTGATTTTCTTTTCAGTTTGGTTTTCAACCATTGTATTCCACTCTTTGAAGGCAGAAAATGCTTCTGACTTGTGCTTGAGGAAGTAGGGCCAGACCTTTCTCGAATAATCATCAATAATGGTCATCATGTAACGAGAACCACCAAATGATGGCTTTCTGGATGGCTCCTACAAATCAGAATGCACATAATCAAGTATTTCTAGTTGTATGAGTTGAGGTGATGAACTTCACCCTTTTGTGCTTGCCGAAAATACAATGCTCACAGAACTTCAGGCTTCCACTATATCCTTCAAGTAATCCACGCTTGCTCAGCTCTTCCAAACCAGACTTGCTCATATGCCCAAAACGCATATGTCAAAGGTTTGATGCATCAAAACTAGAAGCATCTTGAGGAATTACAGGGGCGGCATTGTCTGAGATTGTACTGCCACGGAGATAATATAGTCCACTGGACTTCCTCAGGTCTGCCTTCATCACCACAAGCGAACCCTTGATGATCTTCAAGCAACTATCTCCACCTGAATAATGGTACCCCTTACCATCGAAGTAGCTCAATGAAATGAGATTTCTCTTCATCTTTGGAATGTATCTGACATCTGTCAGTGTTCTGATCATGCCATCAAACATCTTGATCTGAACTGAGCCAATGCCCTCTATCTTGCAAGATGAATCATCATAACCAAAAACTGATCCACCATTGCTCAACGGCTCAAAGGAACTGAACCCATCTCTGTGAGGGCACATGTGATATGTGCAAGCAGTGTCAAGAATCCACTCATTTGTGGTAGCTCTCTATCCAATTGAACTGGTAACAGCATTCAAAAAACCAACACCTGTGTTAGCAGCTGTGTCATAGGTGGGACAAAGATCTGTGTCACAGGTGGGATGATCACCAGTGTCACGGCTTGAGCTGGTACAGCTGAGCTGATCAGCTGTGTCACGGCTGCTGGCAGAGGTTCCAGCAATGACCACCAAAGACTCGACATCTGAGTTAGCGGAACAGTTAGCAGCAGCATCAGCCTTATCTTTCGGCTTTGTGCCTTTCCTGTTCTCCTTGTTCTTCAGCTTGTAGCACTCAGAAATGTCATGTCCATCACGTTTGCAGTATCTGCAAAACTTGCCCTTTCCTCTGGACTTTGACCTGCCTCTCTGACCTGTGGCACAGGCAGACCTTCTTCCATGACCATGATTAGGGTTTTTCTTCTCAGATCTGCCTCGAACAGACAAGCCCTCAGCATGTGAGCCACTTGAATCATCAGACACTATCTGTCTTATCTTCTCCTTGGAATGCAGAGCCTCATAAACCTCATGAAGAGTGAGTGTATCTCTGCTATACAGTATGGTATCTCTAAAACCAGAATATGAGCTAGGCAGTGAACATAAGAGAATCAAACCCAAATCTTTTTCATCATAACTAACATCCAATGATGCTAGATCAGCAACAATCTCCTTTAAATTAGATATGTGTTCAAGCAAGTTACCTCCTTCTTGCATCTTGTGCAAGAACAACTTTTGCTTGAGGTGCATCTTGCTGGTCGGATTCTTGGTCATGCAGATTGCTTCAAGCTTCAGCCATAGTGAAGCAGCATGTGTCTCTTGGAGAACCTCCTGCAGAATGTTGTTGTGCAGATAGAGTTGAATTTAGGAAACGGCCTTACGGTCCTTCTTCTTCTCATTATCGGACCAAGAAGCAACAACCTTCCCACTAAAGGAGTCCAAAGCATCCTCATAATCGGCCTGAGCCAATAAAGCACGCATCTTGACTTGCCACAGAGAGAATCAAGTATCTCGATCAAGAAGAGGAAGATCAAACTTCATGGACGCCATCTCAAAAACGAGCAACCAAAACTCTGATACTACTTGTTGGAGATGGACGAACCAGAGGAAGAGAGAAATCAGAGTAGCGGAAACAAACTCGTAGCAAGAAACAAGAAACAAGCGCGCAGGAAACAGAGCGCACACACGATCCAAGACACAAGAGAGTTTTACGTGGAAACCCTAGAAAGGGTGAAAACCACGGACGCACAAAGACGTCAACTTCACTATGATGAATGAAGTCCTAACCCGTTAGAGATTTACAATGCTTAGCTTATCCCATAACGTCTACAAGGTAGGGTATATATAGTTACAGGTGGGTGAAGAGGTATCTGTGTTACTGCTTGTGACACAGCTGACTGACACAGGCAGAACACTTAACATGCTAACACCTGACTTAGGTGAGCTAACCCTACCCGTGTCAGCTACCTATGCACATATCACCTGTGACACAGCTGGCTGACACAGCTGGGTGACATCGGTAACGCAGAACGTCTTCTGCAAAGAGGTGACAGGAATTTGGAGCAAACTCCAACAGCACACGTCTATCTTGCCACTGGCGGTTGACTCTCCTGCCAACCTGCCACAACCCGCCATCCTTCCCCTAATTTCCAGCAGAATGTAAATGTTCAGTTTTTGGATATAATAGAAGTCCCCTGTTTTTGGATATAATAGAAGTCCCCTGCAAGTGTAGCAACTGCTAGCCTGCTAGCTATCTCCTGATGAAATCATATAAAAAACAGTCCTCCACGATTGCAATTTTGGCATTATATCTCCGTGACCTATGTTTGACAAAAGGGACCAATGGCTCCAAACCCTCTCCTGAACCCCGTGCCCACTGCCCAGGCGCTCCACCATTCTAGTGATCGAGCCCACCTTTTCTTCATCCAGCCCTACCGTGCCCCGCCTCTCGCCTTTGCTGCCTATCCCTCCACCTTTCCAGCTCACCCGCTTCACCACAGCAACAGTTACCCTGCCTGTCTCAGATCTAGATCTGGCTGCCTCAGATCCATCCTACACTGCCGTCGTGAAGCTCTAGCTGGCCCGCATCTTGGTGCCGCCTTTTGGCTCCTCATGGGTTCCTTCCGCGCTATGCTTCAGGACCTTAGCCTCAAGGAGGTCCATCTCAATGACCGGAAGTACACTTAGATCAAAGAGTGGGAGATCAACTTTTCCGGCTGTTCCTCCACTCTCTTCCCGTGTTGATCCTAGATCATTCCCCTCTCCTGCTCAAATGCTAGCATGACGCTCCACCAAATCGAAACTTTAGATTTGAAAATTACTGGACCAAGCTCCCAGACTTCATGAAGTTGATCTAGGAAACATGGGCTAAACCAATTAGAGCCATAAACTTGATCTGTTGCTTCCAATCAAGCTGTCGCGGATTGCTAAGGCCCTTAAGCGTTGGAGCCGCTCCTCCGTCAAAAATGTACGCTCCCTGTCGGCGGTGGCAAAAGAGATCATCGTTTGTCTAGACATGACCCAAGAATCTCGTTCCGTACTCCTCGGTCGAGCTGCAGCTACGTAAGGACCTTCGCTTTCGCTACCTCAGTCTCACACCGGTCCAAAAAATCAAGTTCAAGCAGCGCTCGCACCTATCCTAGTTTAAATTGGGGGACACTAAAACAAAATTCTTCCAAACCCGCGTGAGCTCCTATAGACGGAAAAACTTCGTCCAGACCCTACAGACAGCTAACGGGTTGGTAATCACCAGGGAGGCCGTCCTTCACCATTTCTCCAACCTCCTGGGAAGCAACAAGCCGCAATGCCATCGTCTCAACCTGGAGATGCTCTGGGGACCGAGCCTCCCTCAGGATCTTTCCCACCTTGAGGCCCCTTTCGGCATCGACGAGATTCATGACACTATTTTGTCATGTTGTCTGACCGCGTCCCTGGTCCGGATGGCTTCAAGGAAGTCTTCTACAAGCTATGTTGGGACATCATCAAGAAGGATCTAGCTGATGTGTTCAACAACCTTCATGGAATTCGCAGCGAGGGTTTCGCCTTATCCAACTCCGCGCACATTGTGCTCATCCCAAAAGGCAAAACAACTAGGTAGGTGTGAGTGATTTTAGACCTATAAGCCTCATGCACAGCGTCATGAAAATCTTCTCCAAATTGCTAGCAAATAATTTGGCCTCATGCCTCAACTCCTTGGTCTCGCCTTGCCAAAGTGCTTTCATCAAATCCCGCTACATCCAAGACAACTTTCTGTACACTTAGAACCTGATTCGAGCCTTGCACCATGCCAAAATCCCATCTATTTTCCTCAAACTCAACATCGCCAAAGTAGTTGACTCACTAAACTGGGAGTATCTCTTTGATGTCCTTCAGCCTTGGTTTCGGCGACCGATGGCACGATTGGATTGTGCTCCTCTTGGCTCAGCTTCCTCTAGGACCCTTCTAAACGACACCCTGACAACCAGCTTCTGCCATAAGAGGGGTGTCCACTAGTGTGATCCGCTCTCCCCGATGCTCTTTATCCTGGCCATCGACCCCTATCCTCTACTATGAAGATGCGCACCTCGCTCTATGCCGACAGCACAGCCATATTCTTCAACCCGATCGTGACCGAGTTCCTCACTATCAAGCGGATTCTCACGATGTTTGGACAGGCCACGAGGCTTGTCACAAATTTTTCCAAGACTACCATTCACCCGATCTGCTATGAGAACCTAAACATCCACGAGCTGCTACTTCACCTCCCAGGCTCCATGGGGTCCTTCCCATGCCGTTACCTAGGCCTCCCTTTGCACATTCACAAGCTCAAGAGATTGCATGAGCTCCAGACTAACCAATTGAAAAGGAAAACGCTCTCCCTTGTCAGCTGCCTCACCCTAGTCAAGACGGTCCTCTCCTCCATGCCAACCTATCACCTGACTATTTTCCCACTCGCCAAGTGGGCTATGAAAAGGATGGACAAGATTCGCCACTCCTTTCTTTGGAAGGGCAAAGAGGACGCAAATGGTGGACATTGTCTTGTTAATTGGCCTCGGGTTTGCCACCCCACGAAGCTCGAGGCCTAGGCATCCTCGACCTTGAGAAATTTGAGTGTGCCCTTTGTATTCATGGGCTTTGGCAGAATTGGACTTGCCCGGACAAGTCATGGATCAGCACTGCCCTCCACCCCTTATGATGAGACTGATTGTTAGCTCCTCAGGGCCTGCACTGCCTCCTTATCGAGGACGGCACTCATGCACTCTTCTAGCATGACAACTGGCTCAATGGCCACACCCCCAAGCACCTGGCACCAAACTTGTTCCTCTTGGCCAAATGGAAAAATCGATTGATCGTCATCGAGCTTGCAAATGGTAACTGGATTAGGGCCCTTCGGGGGAGGATCTCCTATTCCCAGCTCCTCCACAGCTTCATCGACCTCTAGGGAAAAACTCAGCTTATTACTCTCACCACCAGGTCTCCCAACACTATCTATTGGCGTCTTTCCCCCAACGGATTGTACTCGGCCAAGTCGGCCTACCTCGAGCAGTTCCAAGGATCTGTACCCCTTTTCAATGCCTCCATCATTTGGAAAGCTACTGCCGAGAACAAGGTGAAGTGCTTCAGGTGGATTCTCATTCAAAGCCACATCCTCACCACGGATAATATTGCGATCCCGGGATGGCCGCACCAATCCTCATGCCACCTCTGCAACACCGCCCTTGAGACAAGGGTGCACCTTTGCCTACACTGTGCTTTTGCTTCCACTATCTGGCACTCCGTGCTCTCTTGGTACAACTTCCCAACCGCGATCTCCAAATCTATCACATTAACGTGCACCACCATGTGGTGTCTATGGAAGGAGCGCAACAGCCAAATCTTCCAGGGAGAGGCCTTCTTCGCTCTATAGGTCGTACTGCTCTCAAAGGAGGCGATTGACCTTAGGCTTTTAGCCTTCGAGCCGCCGTGAGTGGCCTCTTGCTTTGTTCTTGTTCCTGTGGTTTTGCCCGCAGACTTTCCTTTTCTTTTTGCCTCTCTTCGGGGGGCCACCCTTATACATATACTTTGTGCTCCTGCCTCTTTCCTCAATATATATATATATGTGTGTGTGTATGTATGTATGTATATGTATGTATATATATGTATATATGTATGTATATATATATATACTGTTTGTCTCTTCATGTTTATTCTCTAGAATGGTCCTTTGAACATTTGTTGCGACGTATCTTCAACAGTAACCACTCACACTTTATTTCTGGGAAATAGTTTATCTGGTTGTGCATAATATCTATTAATATCCTTTTGGTATGCAGGTTCTATCTTACATCTGTCTGCTTTCATGCTAGTTAGAATAATCATTTCCATCAAAACAGCCAAAGGGAAGGAAAGGGAGGAATAAAACGACGGTTAGGCCAAAATTGAACAGAAGTCAAAAGATTTCCGACCATGGATTTTTCTAGCAAGTTGACAGAGGCGATCAATTTCCCGAAGAAAATTTTGGTCTCTCACGGCTGAGTGCCTACAGAATCACAAGTCAAAACCGAAGCACGCACCTCCCTACTACGCTGTCCTATCGTCTCCCACCTCACCTCTCTCCTACTCTCTTCACTGCCACCATTGTTGCTTGGGGTGCAAGCGCTCAGGAGGCCAGCTTTACGCACCAAATGGCTTAGATATCATATAGATCCTGAAAAGACCAAGCAAGAACCTCGCTTCCCTGCTCAACACCATCACTATAGCTCTTCTTGCTTCTATGGAGCATTTCTTGACGCAACGCGCCACCACATGGCCATGCTGTTTCCTCCTATGCTTGTCTGTACAGCTGCTTTTCTTGTCTCCGGCCAACTCTCTCAACCAAAGCTCCTGCAACCTGGGTGATTTTAATGCCCTGAAGGGCTTCTTGAAAGGTCTGGGTGGAGGCATCAGCAGCTGGACACGCCCAAACGAGACCTCCGAAGCGGCTAACTGTTGTGCATGGCTGGGTGTCACGTGCAACCAAGGTGGCCGGGTCATCGGGCTGGACCTCCAGGGCAAGAAGCTGAGGGGCGAGCTGGCACCTTCGCTCGCACAGCTGGACCAGCTCCAGTGGCTCAACCTCTCCGAAAACAACCTCCGTGGTGTCATCCCGGCACCCCTCGCCCAGCTCCATAGGCTGAAGCGGCTGGACATCAGCTACAACGAGCTTTCAGGCGCATTCCCAACCAATGTGTCGCTCCCGGTGATTGAGGTCTTCAACATATCCTTCAACTCGTTCAACGGCTCCCATCCCACACTCCATGGTTCACCGCAGCTCACGATGTTCGACGCTGGGTATAATATGTTTGGCGGGCGAATTGATCCAAGCATCTGTGAGTCATCTGGAGTGATCCGTGTGATCCGATTCACATCGAATCTCTTTGTTGGTGATTTCCCAGCAGGCCTCGGGAACTGCACGAAGCTCGAGGAGCTATATGTCGAGCTCAACAGCATCTCCGGGAGCTTGCCAGATGACCTATTCAGGCTGCAATCTCTGAAGAACCTGTCTCTGCAGGAGAATCAGCTCATTGATAGGATGAGCCCAAGGTTTGGCAATCTGTCCAGCCTTGCTCAGCTGGACATTTCTTTCAATTCGTTCTCTGGTTACCTTCCAAATGTCTTTGGTAGCCTTGGCAAGTTGGAGTACTTCTCCGCACAGTCCAACTTCTTCAGGGGCCCATTGCCTTCCTCACTGGCTTATTCATCATCGCTGAAGATGCTGTACTTGAGGAACAATTCGCTGCATGGAAAGATCAATCTCAATTGCTTGGCGATGACACAACTGAGCTCACTTGACCTTGGCACAAATAAGTTCATTGGCACAATTGATAGTTTGTCAGATTGCCATCATCTCAGAAGCCTGAATCTTGGCACAAACAACCTCAGTGGAGAAATCCCAGCTGGTTTCAGGAAGCTTCAGTTTCTGACCTACATCTCGCTTTCAAACAATAGCTTCACAAATGTTCCCTCGGCATTATCTGTCCTTCAAGATTGTCCAAGCCTCATGAGCATTGTGCTGACAAAGAACTTCCATGATGGGAAGGCCTTGCCAATGACTGGAATAGATGGCTTTCGTAACATCCAAGTGTTTGTCATTGCTAATAGCCATCTTTCAGGAGCAATACCACCATGGCTAGCTAATTTCACACAATTGAAGGTGCTGGATTTATCATGGAATCAATTGGTTGGTAACATTCCTGCATGGATTGGTGATCTTGAGTTTCTGTTCTATCTGGATCTTTCTAACAATTCACTTACTGGAGGAATTCCAAACAGTTTTGCAAGCATGAAGGCCCTTCTTACATGCAACAGCTCACAGCAATCCACGGAGACTGATTATTTTCCTTTCTTCATTAAAAAGAACAAGACAGGCAAAGGGTTGCAGTACAATCAGGTCAGCAGCTTCCCGCCCTCTCTAATTCTCAGCCATAACAAGCTCATTGGTCTCATATTGCCGGGCTTTGGAAGCCTGAAGAACCTGTATGTCTTGGACCTCAGTAACAACCATATTTCTGGTATCGTTCCTGATGAGATATCAGGCATGTCGAGCTTGGAATCAATGGATTTGTCACATAACAATCTTACTGGAAGCATTCCCTATTCCTTAACAAAGCTGAATTTTCTATCAAGTTTCAGTGTGGCATACAATAATCTGATGGGTACAATTCCATCAGGAGGGCAATTCTCAACATTCACAAGATCTGATTATGAGGGGAACCCAAAACTCTGTGGCATCCGCTTTGGCTTAGCCCAATGTCATTCGCCTCATGCTTCCATCATGTCTGCAACGCAAAACAGGAAGAACAAGGGTCTCATATTAGGAATAGTTATTGGTATTGCACTTGGAGCAGCATTTGTTTTGTCTGTTGCTGTTGTACTTGTCTTGAAGAGAAGCTTCAGAAGGCAGGATCATACAGTAAAGGCTGTTGCAGATACAAATGGAGCCCTGGAGTTGGCACCAGCCTCACTGGTTCTTCTGTTTCAGAACAAGGAAGATGACAAGGCATTGACTATCAGTGACATCTTGAAATCTACAAACAATTTTGATCAAGCTAACATCATTGGTTGTGGTGGCTTTGGACTAGTGTACAAGGCAACACTACCGGATGGAACAAAGGTTGCCATCAAAAGACTATCGGGTGATTTTGGCCAGATGGAGCGGGAGTTCAAAGCAGAGGTGGAGACGTTATCAAAAGCTCTGCATACTAATCTTGTGCTTCTACAAGGTTACTGCAGGATTGGCAGTGACAGACTCCTGATCTACTCTTACATGGAGAATGGCAGCCTAGACTATTGGCTTCATGAAAAGCCTGATGGTCCATCTAGATTAAGCTGGCAAAGAAGGCTTCAGATAGCTAAAGGAGCAGCACGAGGTTTGGCATACCTGCACTTGTCATGCCAACCCCATATACTCCACCGTGACATCAAGTCAAGCAACATACTTCTGGATGAGAATTTTGAAGCTCAGTTGGCTGATTTTGGGCTTGCTCGGCTTATTTGTCCCTATGATACACATGTCACAACTGACCTAGTTGGCACACTAGGTTACATCCCCCCTGAGTATGGCCAGTCTTCAGTAGCCACTTTCAAAGGTGATGTGTATAGTTTTGGCATTGTTCTTCTGGAGCTATTAACAGGAAAGAGGCCTGTAGATATGTGCAATCCGAAGGGAGCTAGGGAATTGGTCTCGTGGGTTATTCATATGAAAGGAGAAAACTGCGAAGTCGACGTATTGGACCGCGCAATGTATGATAAGAAATTTGAGATGCAAATGACGAAGATGATTGATATTGCTTGTTTGTGCATCAGTGAGTCACCAAAACTGAGACCATCAACCCATGAACTAGTGCTCTGGCTTGATAACATTAGTGCTAGCAGTGAAGTAATACTGTGAAACCAAGTTTAATAGCAGCAGCCATTGTGGAAATACTTGTACTCCATGTTCCCTCTATAGGATGATTTTTATCATAGTGAAGGATGTGAGATAATGAGTTATGATTGCATATAAAATAAGACGTGCTTCATGGGAGCTAACTTGCTAATTCAATAACAGCAAAACCTTCGTTATGTCGTATGCAGTAAATGATATTTTCTGATAGCTCATCCAAATGGCTGCTTCTTTTTATGCTCTGGTCCAAGTCTCTCGTATGTAAGTTATGGGAGATGTTCTAAGGAAGGACATCACTAAATGTTTTTCTTTGAATAGGTTTGCACGCAGTTTACAGTTCACTGTGTTTCCCTGCATTTACCTTTGCCAACCTCTTTGATTACCTTAGCCAACTTAAAGTTCGTTGTTATGTTCTTTTGGAACTTAATCTGAATTTTACAAATTAGCTAAGTACAATAAAACCAAGATGGCTAATTAAAATGAAAGGAACAAAAATAAATAATAGATTATGTACGACACTGTACCTTCATCATCTCCGCTGCAATCTTCAGTTTCTTTCACTTGCGTTTCAGAAAAATGATCAGAGATAAAAACCAGTTGTCGTGGGCTCCTTGCGTTAGTTCTGGGGCTTGTTAGTCTCAAATTGTCTGGAGGCAAAAAAAAGAAAGGAGAAAATCAGTTCAATGTTCACCAAGAAATATGCCTATCTTGGTAGTATTAGTTAGCGATACTATATAGCTGCTGACTAAACGTTGCAAACAGGAATTCCCGCCACCTATTAGTCGTTATGTTTAACTCAGGTACATGGTAGTACAAAATTACGAGGTTGAGACGCAGAAAAACGGGAAGCAACTCTCTGTGCGATACACACCTGGTAGTGCTCAATGGCTCTGGCATTCGGTCGAACAGGTGGCGTGCATGGGTGGTGGCTCCGTCTGAGGCTGAGCCACCACCGGTTCGCCCCCCAAACCCGGCCGGTGCACGTCCCGGTCCCCCTGCACCGCCACAGCGGTGGACTGCGCCATCAGCTGGCGTCGTCGCTTTCCACGGCGCTTGGACGTCGAAGTCGTACCACGCACGCGTCCGGGGTTGCGGTCTCCGGGACTGGAGAGCGACGCGCAGGGCATGCGGGCTCGATGGAACTTGGTGTGGGCATCCGCGGAGGACGACGGCCGCGGGCGGCAACCACGAACGGGAAGCCAGTACGCCGCCGGCTTCGTCTCCTTCCCAACGGCGCCGTCGCAAAGCAATGGGCCAGCGAACTCCGTAATTATGGTGTCCGTTAGTGGCCAGATGCAAGCCCGAGCCGGCACCACAGGGGAAAGCATCAGAGAGCCCGTGGCAGGATCTCAAAATTGGGCCCGAACCAGCCCACTAAATATTGTATTATCACTGCCCTAATTTTTCTTATTGGGCCTAACGTGGCCCAATTCCTTCTGACACTCTCTTCCTCTTCTGTTTTCTAGGAATTCCCCCTCCATTTCCCTTCTCCTCAAAACATATCCACAAAAAATTATAATTGTGAGCTGACGTGGATAGAAAAACATAGAGGTCGACAGATCATAGTGTACTGGACCTGATACACGGTAGTTATTCATTTTTCACAGTAATCAATCCACTAGAAATTTTATATATCTTTTTTGTGAGGATACAGTATCACTCCTTAGTTACTGTGTGCAAGGTACGACTGCATGTGGTTGCATTTTCCTTCTACAACCTCCATCATCGTTCACGGGAGTTCCGAGTTTCGCACAGTCGCGGGCACAGACTGAGGAGAGAAGGGGACCGATCACATAGTGACAGTGTCGAGATCACAACTCTGTAAACTTGCAGGTAGTACTTTATAAATCGCACATGACAGTGATTCTTTAATTCATAAATTCTCCGCATGCATACATACAGCAAGTAAAAATAAAGCACAGTTGGAAGAAACAGCAGCAAGCAAACATTGCCGGACTCCGGAACACATCGGCATACGAACGGACGGTCACGGAAACCGTATGCAGTAGAATCGACAGAGCCGAAGAATGGTAGCAGCTGACGATGCAAAGACTGAACTGAACTGAACATGCGATGGGATCGAGCAGCTATAGCGCATATGCTGGAGGCGGCCTTCTTTGTTCGTATATCTACACTTCAGTGCACCCCTCGTGCGCCCGGCCGGAGCGGCGGACTTAGTTGTTGCTCCGGTACGACCCGTGCTTGGCGGCACTGGCCCTCAGCACGTACTGGTGGTAGGCGGCGGCGACGGCGGCGCCGATCAGTGGCCCCACCCAGAAGATCCACTGCACAAAGTACTCAACAATCAGTGGCAGAGTTTATTAAACGCCATGCACCTTCTGTTCATGCACTTGGCAGTTAGCACGCAGCAGTAGCAGCGCGTCTCACTATAAACGTTTGCACAATGTAAGATATCCTTGGCAACTTTTATTACCTATCCTGGTTTGATTAGTTATGGTTAGAAGAACTGAAGAAGCATAGTCAAATCATTAATTTGGTCCTGCCATGGTGTGCACAGAGAGGTTGTTATGTTACACGGGGCATCTTTCAGGTGGAGGCAAGGTAGGAGAGAGTGGGAAGGGATTCGGTTATGTATTGCGTTGAGTGGATACATGTGTAATCCATAAGCTAAATAAATACTTTAAACAAGTACGAGTCCGAATGATGATAGATTAATTTGGGGTGACAGTGACAGCTAGCTGTTTAATTTGGCCAACCTTATCCAGCCGTTCGTTTTACATTAGACTATATTCATGCATTTGTCAATTGTCAGCCTTATCCTAATTAAGCATGATAAGTTAATCAAGCATAGCCCGTGTGTTGTCAATTCAGCATGTAGTTATCAAGTACGTACTGATCGATTGCAAGCTGTGACCAAAGTGAAGGAGTAGTTGACAAATATATTATGCTACGTACTTCTTGTACCAGCTAGTAGATAGCATGTACTAGCATGTATTGATCAGGTAATATGTGTACGTACTTGGTCATCCCAGGCCTTGTCATTGTTGTAGATGACCGCGGCTCCCAAGCTTCTCGCCGGGTTGATGCCGGTGCCGGTGATGGGGATGGTGGCCAGGTGGACCATGAACACCGCGAACCCAATTGGGAGAGGAGCCAGCACCTGAATAGATGGATCATTTCAAAACATTAAGATAAAATCATCAAATTAACACATGCAGCTATATTTTAGCACGCTAAGCCGTTACATCAAAGTAATTATCTAACCTAAGAAACAAAACCCAATATGATAGAGCTAAGGACAGAACAAATTACCAGCTTTAATCTGTTCCAAGAATAAATATTTCAACCCAAAAGAAGGCCAACGCATAATTCTTTCAAAATAGTGGTCCCCGAAAGAGATGGTTCACCAAATCTGAAGGACAAAATACGTCCAGGCAGCCATCGTTTCAAAAGAAATTTCTCTTGGATTTTTGCAAGTTTTTCTTAACCATGCAATATATATCGTCATGGGTAGCAATCATTTGCTATTTGCCACCTCACATTTGCTGTAGACGAGATAGCAAGATAGGGACTACTGTCTCAGTGAGAGAATCTTCATATCTGCTTGTTGGCATGGAGTGCTTCTCAGACAAGAAGATACATTTGCACATGCATGTGTCTGATGTTGAGTGGTTTGTACAATTAGGACCATGAGTATTCCATGATTACTTGTGTACTTTAGCCTTTACGTGACATTAAAATGCAAAATTTGTCAGGATTCACGAATTTTGTTGGCCTAACTCTTGTATTATCCATTCTGTGTGAACAGGTAATGATGCCATGGCTGCCTCCCTAAAGTATTTTGCTAGTATAGCACAGGGTAGCAGAAATTCAGAGTTTCAGATTCTCGTCAGATGTTCAGAAATTTGAGTTTAACTTACTAGAACCGATGTCATTTTTCGTTAGACGTTTGCAACTATCACTAAGATAGAAATTAATGTTACTTATCATTTACTTGGGTACCTTCGCTTACTGGTTGCCACGCTTGCCATCCAAATAATTATTAAAGACAGAGGGAGTAAAAGGGTGAGTGCCTTAGGTAACACTAGTCGTGTCGATGGCATGTTGGTCCGGGCACAAATGTCACTGGCACATTCTGGAACTACAAAATCTCAAATGGCATATAAAGAACTTATCCTAAAATCTAAATTACTTCAAATTGTTCATGTCCTTCTTATTTTACTTTATTATTTGAACAAAATCCTGTGTAAGCATTTAGGGCCCATTTGGAATGTAGGATAGGAAAAACATAGGAATAGAAAATCACATAAGTTAGATGCATGTCTCTTAGATTACTACAGGAAGTGAAAATATATGAATTGTACAATATAGATGTTTGGATGCTCCACAAAAAATTTACAGAATTTTTTTCTTAATTAGAGAGAGAAGAGGAGAGATAAGAAGATATGTTACATTGGACTTCTCAAAGAAAATGAAAATATGAGGTTTGAATGGATGTTTAGAATCCTCCCAAAAGTGAAGAAAAGGAAGGATTCATCTAGGAATTTTCAAAGTCAATCCTACAATCAAAAGGACTTCATAGAAAGATTTCCTATAGAATTGCATTCTTATAAAATTCCTACAAAAATTATTTGTCTTAAAAGAAAAACTATGTGCATTTTGAACTGTAGGTAAACCTCTACATCAGAAGGTGCATCTGTAATTAAAGTGCTATGGTGCTATGAAAAGGTTTAAAAAATGTTGTGTGTCAGGACCTTGTACAGTTCCCTTTTTTAAGGTTCCTTGTACAGTTGTTCGAATGCTTTCTCGATACTAAGGTAAGTTGTTCCAATGCTAAGTCAAAAGGGGAGTAAGGTCAACGACTTCCTCAACACTTTCTGCATCAGGCCAGTTCTATCATTGGCCATAACCGTAAGCATAAACTCTGGAGTACATTCTAGACTCTACAGTATACTCGGTAGTATGGTACTCAGTACCCTTATCTATAGCCATGGACATATCAGTACTGCAGCTACTCACCGGGATATGGGAGTCACGGGCGTTGCGCTTTGGGTCGGTGGCGGAGAAGACGGTGTACACGAGCACGAAGGTGCCAATGATCTCGGCGGCGAGCCCGGTGCCCTTGGAGTAGCCGGTGCTGAGCTCGTTGGCGCCGCCGCCGTACCGCACGTAGTAGGCGCTCTGGAATCCCTTGACGAGCCCCACGCCGCAGATGGCACCGAGGCACTGCGCGATGATGTAAAGTAGCGCCCGGATGAGCGACACCTTCCTCGCCAGGAACAGCCCGAACGTCACCGCCGGGTTGATGTGTCCACCTGCATGCATAACACGGAACGTACAGTTAGTACCACGCATCCATGCATGAGTGCATGTACGATTTTGCATGCGCGTGACTATATTAGTGGTCGAGTTGATGGACGGACCTGAGACGCCGGCGGTGCAGTAGACGAGGATGAAGATCATGCCGCCGAAGGACCACGCTATGCCGAGGATGCCGACGCCGCCGCAGGCCGCGTCGGTCCCGTTAGCGGTGGGGTCTGACTGGTGCTTGTATCCGATGACGGTGGCCACCGTGATGTACAGGAAGAGGAGCGTGGCGACGAACTCGGCGATCACCGCACGGTACAGGGACCACTTGGTCAGCTCCTCGAAGTCGATGATCGGCGCCGGGGGCGGGTCCGAGTAGTCCTTGGCCGAGAACTCGGCCCCGTCGGGCGCCGACGCCTCAATGTCCTTCGCCATGCTAGCGCGCTTTGCTAACTCGATCACTGCTCCGTAGACTTGATTGTGGTTGCTGCGGTTGTGTGGTGTGAGGAGATAGGACAGGTCAGGTATATATGGGGCGCGAGAGGATGGCTCGTGCCACAGGGAGAGGACGAGCTCATGATCAGCTCAACTTGGCTAGTTTAGCGCGAGGCTGATTAATTATTAGTCAGGGATAAGGGTTTCTGGTTTATTATGAGTTATTTGGAGTTATAATATGCCGCCCACAACCGTCTAAACCATCATCATTAGGTCATTTCGGAGCCTAACACTGGTGGCTAGTGATTAATATGTTGAGGGGCTATTCTAAGTGATGTGCTTGCGTACTATTGTACTGTTGTGAAGAAAAGAATAAGCAGATAGGTCAGAAAGCACATCACTGCTCTGCTCGCTGCTTCTAATTAGCGGTCCAGTTTCAGTGATGTTGCAGTGATGGGCTGATGGCATATGCCGCCCTTTAGCTAGGGGCTTGACGAGTTAGCAGCTTAGCATGGAGGTTAGGTAAGGGTTAACGCTTAAGATTGACTTGGAGCGATGAGTCCGTTCCACATGCATGAATGCAGCTAATAGCAGCACATCGATAATATGTACTCCACTACTAAGCATAGTGCTAAATGGTCCGAGTACACAGGAAGTGCCATATGTCCCCTTCCTTAATGCAAAAGGCAAAAGTTAGACATAAGAGATAGTCTACTAAAAAAGTTACATATACATGTACGAGCAAACTAATCTTTAATCTTCTCAGTTTACTAATAAAAAAATTGCTAATCCACATATATAAAGTAATTAACTTATTTCAGTCCTCTGTTCACCGATGAATGGCGTGCAAGGAAAGTTCAGCAGCTCAATTTGGTGTCGATTCCTCTAAACGACTCGGTAGTCTTATCTTTCTGAAAACAATTCACGAATCCGTCAACCGTCGTCCTAGACACTTCACACGGTCATAAAGATCATCTATAATTTGCCTCATTATGGATAGACTTTTAACTAACACTAGTACAGAAAACGATATCCGAGGCGGTTAAAATAGCACATCCGAGGCGGTTATAGCACCCGTCTCGACGGAGTGGTTGCGGATATGGGGGCATACATCGGAGGCGGTTATGCAAACGCCTCGGATAAGAGCTCATCCGAGGCGGTTAAAACTCATTAACCGCCTCGGATAAGGGCATATCGGAGGCGGTTACATTTTCGTAAGCGCCTCGGATAATGTATTATTAGAGGCGCTCAGAATAATACAATCGCCTCCGATATACACTTATCCGAGGCGGTTAGGTAAAGATAACCGCCTCCTATATCCGAGATCAGGGCCCAAAAAAATGGCCGGCGCGCCCTGTTGCCCGGAAGCTCTACACGCCGGCAGGGTACATCTATCGTGTGGGGTACATCTATTGAGCATATCCACGGGGGACCCATGGGTCGGTATCAAATGAGGAAGGCCCACGGGGGACCCACGCAAAGGCCCACGGCGTACTACTATGCAGAAGATCTCAACCCGCAACGCGTAGCCGGGTATATAAACCACTCAACCGCGCGGTCACTGGGCGAGGTGGGACTAAACCAAACGCCAAGGGGGCTGGCGTTTGCCCCCCTAAACCAAACGCCAAGGGGTCTGGCGTTTGCCCCGCTAAACCAAACGCCAAGGGGTCTGGCGTCCCGGAACAGGCGCCGAACGCCACGTCCGCCAGCGTTTTGCGCGGCTACCCAAACGCCAAGGGGTTTGGCGTTTGCCTCCCTTTTGCTGTTCGCCACGATATCGACTAAATCGAGGCGGTTATATATCGGCAACCGCCTCCGATAACGTCGATATACGAGGCGGTCATAAATAGTTAACCGCCTCGGATAATATTGGAGGCGGTTGCTTATTTATAACCGCCTCCGATGTGGTCGTTATCCGTGGTGGTTGCTCCCGGAATCGTTATCTGAGGCGGTTTTCTCGTGCTAACCGCTTCCGACATAGGTTATTCGTGGCACTTTTTCTAAACCGCCTCGGATATGGCGCCACGGATAGACCATTCTGTAGTAGTGTAAATAGACATCATAAAAGGTTTTTAGGAAAACTCTGACAGAAAAAAGGTTTTTATGGATAGATTTCTGTGATGATATACTTATGACAGAAAACCGTTTGTGATATAAAATACCACATCATAGACGGTTTAAAAAAATCATCTATGATAACAGACTCATCATATATGAGTCTTTTTAACTAACTGTCTATTCTGGCCCAGCTGAACCCTGGCCTGTTCAACTGGCTCATCTTGTGATCTAAACCCTGGCCTCACAGTGTTCTCTTCCTCTAGATCCTATCCCCGCCGCCTTCTCTTTCCACCTCCCCTGCCGAGACCTCCAAACCCTAGGCCCACGTCAACCCCGCCATCATCTCCTCACCATCTCTCCTCTTCAATCACCTGTTGCCACAGGCGTCAGATTGGTCTTGAGGCCCCGCCGCTTGTGGTCCCCAGCCAGGCTCCAAATCTGGCGTTGGGAGGAGTTCCTCCACAGACAGTCGCCAGTGCTAGATCTTGAGGCCTCGCCGCTCTAGATCCCATCCACAGGGATGACGGCAACAGCTGTGGGAAACAACCACAGGGGCAACGACAGCCGATGCAGGCGACAGCGGCCAGATCCTGCACGACCCCCTCCCCCTTTACATCCCCATCTTGCATGAGCCCCCGCCACTCGCTCGTCTTCCACCCGACCAGGTAATCTCCAACGCATTGACCGCCTCGCCGACCACAACTGCAACGATGACTGCATTATGCTCCACCACATCGGCCTATTTCACGGGGTGAGCAGGCCCAACGACGCCACAGTTCCCTATCCACGCACCTAGGTTGTGGGGGTTGCGGTGTGACGACAATGGGGGACGTGGTCCACCCTCTCTCCGTGTTGAGCTAGCATGTCCTTCCTGGCTCTGGTGATCCAGCACGACGCCGACTTGACCTCGACTGCAGTGTGCTTCCCCGGCACCAATGGCACTAGAGGCAGGAAGGCCGAGCTCGGGGTTTGTTGTGCTTTTTTCTTTTGTAATTAGATATCATACACGGTTTTCTAAAATCATCTATGATGTATTTTGTCGTTACAGACACCTTTAGATAGACAGGTGAAAAACCCGTTTGACATGACTTCTTCACCCATCACCACCCTGTGTAGTGGTGTTAGTATAGTTGGCCTTATCTTTCGGAAAACAAATTGGGTATATACATACATATCCACCAATGGAGATGCTCAGGAACTTGATTGCTCATAATAACAAGGACAGCGAATCATTGCTAAGAGGGACAGCGGGTTCGAGCTACTTACAAACTGAGAAGTTGCAACGTACAAGCTGTATGAGGTGACAGCATTAGCTGTCTTCTTTGTAAGGGAACTCCAAAAATTTCTATACCTCAATTTGTTAGGTTTCTGTCCAAAAAGTAGGCACCTAACCTAATACACTTCTGAACCACTAACCCACTACTCGTGACCATTAACTCCTAATTCTAACGCATCAGCAGAGTTTATATATGACCGATCAATGGAAAATAAAAGCGTTTTCCACGACCACAGTTTGCATTATTAGTTGTCTTTATGAGTTATGATTTTGGGACTGCTATATTCATTGCTCAGAGGAAAATGAGTTGTGATTTTGTTCTCTTCTATTTGCTCGTTCCCTTCCAGTCACCGTGGTCTTCTGTTGTGCTTAGCATGGGGCCTCTCCCTTTCTGCGCATGAGAGAAATCATCCAAAGTCGCTTTCTCTGATGAAGACAAGTATAACAACGAAACAGATAGGTGCAGAACGTTTGCCCGTCAGCGAATATTTCTATAAGATTTCGCCGTTTTCCTCCATTTCTTTTCGTTTCTCTTCCAACTTTTCCCGTAACCACCTCCTCGAGATGCACAGCATACGTATTCTCAATTCTCATACATCCATAACACACGAGACACGTGGGTGAACGTTGGCCTTCAGATTACAATATCCGAAAACGCCGTACGCAACCGGCCAATCCGGCGCTGCCACCTACCCTTCTGTGGCTGGAAAGAACCGGGCGGCTCGGGTCCCATTCACGGCCCCAATCATCCAGATCTCCAGATGCCTTCCCCCTACAACTGTGCTGCCACCGCGAGACAATAGTTTGTACTCAGAAGCAGAAGATAGAACAGCAGACACATATGTAAAATATACTCTATTCTATCCACTGAATTCCTCTGCGTTGTGCTGTTCTACCGCCCAATAGCGATCAGTCCTGTGTAAGCATGCGAAGATTTGAGACCGGGTTGGAAAAAGACGGTAAGCCAATCGCATGCCATAGGCGAACTCCGTGGAGGTCACGTTAGACAACACCGTTTGTGATAGGAAAAGAATTGTAGTTCTCCTGAGAGGACAAACACACCCACTGCCATTCTTTCTGAGTAAAGCCGCAGGTTTTATATGTGGCATCTTGTACGTGTAGTCCTTATACAGGCTTGTGAACGAGAACAAACATGATCTGGTGGGTGTATTAAGTTTATTCTGTCCAGGGGCATGATAAGCTTGTATAATGGCTGAGTCCCACAATGGCACCAGTCGGCCGAGGCCCACAGGTGGCAATTCAAGATGTCATGGCTGTCAAAATTGGATGATCTTAGATGGACCATGGCCTAGCACCACGATACCAGTATGGCAGCATCACACTGCACACTAAACGGGCTGGTTGGGCTTGGCCAGGCACGCTAAACAACCCACTCACCAAGGCGTCGCACGCTGGGCTGGCCCGTGCATTTTCTTCGGCACCACATGCATTCGCCAACCAAATGAAAGTGGGTCGCCTCCACCCAGCTATTTGCTGACCGAACGGCCGGCATGGCGCTCTTTATCATACTTGAAGCCTATCGTGATAGACCCAAATGGCCAAATCTGAGACAGGGACCATTACCACGTCAGTCTTCCTTTCGTTTTCCCGCCTCGGATTTTTCGAGCAGCTGATGAACGGATAAGAAGCAAACAGTCCTGGACTGAACTACGCTACGGCTGTGTTTATTGTTGCCTTATGGACGGCGGTCTAACCGGGTGTGATGGGGTCAACAAGAACAAAATAGCTAGTGTATATCATACAACATCTCTCTCTTTCTTATTTGTTCTTCTCCTTAATTTAAGCCATCAATCCACCAAAAAGGGCATGCAGGTCAAAGATAATGTAAGCAAAGATTCTCATAATTTTAAATTTTCAGAATGTTTTAGCCCTCAAATCGTTTGTCAACTTCACAATCGGTTTTCACCATTGCGTTCGTTGTCGCAAGGTTTTAAAACTATATCCCACTTAAATATGTTTTAACGATTTTTTTAGTGTTAGTGGTTATCAAGTTGTACTATGTTGGTTACCAGATTATTAGTAAATGATTATCAGGTAATACATAGATGTGTTATCAGACCATTGTAAAACCAACGTGATTTAACTATCTAGCTCGTCGCTAACAATGTGATAACTCGTCTATTACTGTATGGTAACTATAGAGAAGAAAATATTGTCGAAATATATTAATATGAGATATAGTTTTGAAGCTCTCTTTACAACAAATACAATGATGAAAACGGACCGTTAAACGAATTAAGGTTTCGAAGATAAATTATTTTAAATTTCAGACCCAGCGCTTAATGATGCTGATGTCAGCGATGAAAAATAGATTGTAATCTACATTTATTAGTCTCACGTGTATCTCACAAGTTGACTCACCATTTAAAAAGAGTAAAATATGCCACACCATAAGACAACTTTTGGGCACGCGTGTAAATTAGATTTTCCGGACCGTCTTCGCCCGGCTCACACCAGATCAATAATTCTACGTCCTGCGCTGCCGTGCACATGAGTTCTGAGCGAGAGTTCATTCGAACCACCCCCGATGCCCATGGAACCTCGCACGCAGCAGCAACTCTCGTCTTTAGCCTGCCTCGCCTGTACTCTGTCTGCCAATACTAGCCACTAACGACTGAAGCACCAGTATCATACACTTTGCAAATGAGAGGCTCTGTATCTTCTACGTCTCTTTACACTCTGGCAAATGCATTGCATGGCTCCAAACCCATGCATGGAGGGAGACCCACTCCGGACACGACACGTACGCCCACGTCCACGTGGCGACTGGGTCTACGGCGTCGTCGCATGCGCGCGTGTGCTCCTCGAAAGCGATCAATTGCATGCATGCATGCATGCAGGGCCAAGTGAGCGGTAAACAGATAACGATCCGGCACGCACGTCGTGCCATTGAGTGATACACGTGGGCCGGGCTTGGACCCCATGGCCTGACCTTGGAGACATTAACTTTTGTCGCGTAGAAAGCTAGTGCAAAACCCGACACCACCAATCAACCGCATTTGTTGTTGGTCGTGTGATGATCTGGACACATGTACAACTATGTACATCTCGCATCGGTCAGAAGCCATATTCTTGTGGTACGTTAGCACTAACAAAGATGTTAATCAGGATAACCCTTCCGTGCATGACTATGATATCTTCCATACGTGGTGAGGCAACGGCGTTTTGCTCGAGTAAGAAAACACTTTCTATTAGTAGCTTCATGAGGATGACATTAGAGAACAAATTGCCAATACACTCTTGTAGTATTTTCCAGGCGCGGTACGGATAAGCCTTTCTTTCCGTCGTACTCCGTAGGTTGAATTGCTGATTTTTCTTATCCAAAACAAATGACATTAGGTCGACTACATTAGCAACTGCCAGTAGCAACGTGGCAGCACCACCCAAAACCACACAGACACCTAGGATACGTGACGGGCTGACACTGCACAAAGTCATGAAGGGCCCAGCGAACAGTGGCACAAGTGGCACGACCAAGGGTAAAACGCCCATTCCATAAACGGCCTTATCCGCTTCTTCCGCTTTCTGCTCTCGTCCTTCCAGCTCATATAAATCCCAACTGCAAACCACCAGCGCTCGCCTTCTAGTACTCCTACTCTCGCGTTTTCGCAGGGTCTCAAACTTTCTCCTTGTGCGATCTGCGTCACGTTTCATCTCACCGCTCGACGCGCAATGGCGAGGAGCACGCGGTCGGCGGCGACAGAGCGCGCGTACCACCAGTTCGCCCCGTCGTCGCGCGGCTTCACGGGGCCCGGCACGGCCGACGAGTTCGACGAGTCGGACATCTGGGGATCGTTCGACCCGGCGGTGGCCGAGCTACCCCGGGCTCGTCCGGTCCCACCCGCCCGGCCGGCGAGGCAGACGAAGCCGGTGGACAGGGCCGGCGCCGGCGCGGCGCACGGGTCCCTGCCGGTGAACATACCGGACTGGTCCAAGATCCTGGGGGACGAGTATAGGGGGCACCAACCCGGCGACTGGGAGCTCGACGACGTGGACGACGAGGACATCGAGGGCGCCCCGGTGGTGCCGCCGCACGAGCTGGCGTGGCGGCGCCGGTCCGCGTCGCTGTCGGTGCACGAAGGGGCGGGGATCGGCAGGACGCTCAAGGTCCGCGACGCGGTCTGGAAGAAGACCGGGTTCCAGGCCTGACGTACGTACTCGGGCGTCCCTACTGCTACCCGTCGTTTTATTCTGACAGATCGGGGTTAAAACTCTTGCGTAGTGGCAGCTACGAGCTAGTGGTAGTTGGAGTTTTTGACAGAGCTTAATTACCTGGCCCTTTGGCCTGGGGAGAAGGGATCGAGAAGAGTGCTCATTGTTCGTCGATGCTGTGCAGTACAGTAGTATTTTCCAAGAGAATGCAGGACGTCTTATGATCTGTATGACTTTTTGTTTTGTGTGTGTGTAGCATGCACGCAAACGACCAATTAGCTGCTACTCTATTAATTTTGCTTACGTCAGTAAGAGTGATCTTGTCGCGAAGATGAGCAACGGACGACTTTTTCTTCGAGTGTGTTGTCCTTATCTCCAGCAGCACGGACATCATTGGTGATTGCCCTTTTGCACCAGCTACACAAGGGAATATGTCAAAGCTGTGTGCTGCGCCGCTGCGCCACTGCCAACTGATTTGACAAAACTACTGGCGGTTGTTCTAGCAGCAATATGCTGGCAAAAAAAGTCACACCAATAATAGCGTAGGAGATAAACTTGTGCAGTTCTGCTGGGCTTATACTGGACGTTGGCGCGCAGAACAGCACAAGCAACGATTTGTCATTCCGCAGTCACCAGGGTATATTTTCATCGTTAGCCCAACACAGCATGGTTTTGAGACCATTTTTAGCTATGCCACCCCAGGGCCTAGGATTAATGGGGCATATGTACTGGCCTAGCTAGCGTGATGGACTTCGACTATTTCAAACCCGAATGCACTTGAATTTGAACAGAACACAGCCAAACCTAACCAAGCCAGTCACCATGTCGACATCTTTCTGTGTGGCGAGTTTCCGTGTCACAGTGGCCAATAATTGATCGATTATGCACTAGCTGACTGTGGATCTATGGATAAGATCATCATCCAGGCAGGCCCCGCATACATCGTGCATATGTTAGCACGTATGCATCTTGCATCTGTGGCCGAGTCGTGCCTCCAAAATGTGTTGATGCTGATCGATGGGCCATCTTAGGACACTGAAAATGCAACGATTTAGAGTTCGGCAGCGCCTATTTGTAGGTGTGGCGTAAGCATTGGATTTGAGAAGCAGATAGTATCACAACCACGTATACATGGCTCCCAGCAAGCTTGCTTGTTCAGCTGCTAGAGGCCATGAACCCCGACCCCAAACTCGGCAGATTGAAACATCTTGCTTCAAACTTCAAAGATATATGAAATAAAGATAAAAAACGATTCATTAGTAGGGAGGAGCAATTTGTCTTCTTATCTATCTATCTATATATATATATATAAAGTAAGGATTCTACTTCTGTGATTGGTCCACGTCATTGTAATTATCGCAGCCGTCCGTTCAGCTCTTGAGCGGCATCGACGTTCTCTAGCTTCAATATATCGCCACATGGTAGCTTAGGCAACCGGCCCGGCATCTTCTCTTCATCACACGAAGCCACCGTCGCCGTGTATGCCCGATGTCCATGGGTCACGTGCTATCACAAGGTATATACCTGCCACATTTCTGTTGACGACTCCCCTCGCCAATTCCTGTCACCATATATAGGGCCAGTTCTTTTGGCAGATTCTCCGAGAATCTGTCCCCTCCCTAGCTTCTCCTAGAATCTGTCCCCCCAAAATTTTTCACAATCTGAACTAATAAGATCCTGGGGAGTTCAGATAGTGAAAAATTTTGGAAGGGCAGATTCTGAGAGAAACTGGGGAGGAGGCAGATTCTGGGAGAATCTGCCAAAAGAACTGGCCCATAATTCCTCTTTATTAGCCCAGATTTCTCTAAATTGTTACCTCCCCTTGCACCTGCACACTGCCACAAACCGGACGACATGCTTCGTGCCCATACATACCACCCTACCGGTGCGCTTCCCCCCTCCGACCCACACCCATCCATCGTTGCCGTCGCCGTCGCCAGCCTTGCTCCCACCTCCTTCAACCAAACCATCTCCGCGTGTGCCCTCCTGTGGATATATCAATTCTCATCCGCAAGCTGTTTGATGAATTTTTATAACAACATTTTGGCCAAATGATCAATTAAAACTTAATAGTGACCTTGAGCAATGCATGAGAATTAGCATGTATTAATGCAAAAAAAAAGGCTACCTGGCGTCCTGGCATGCAGTGATGAAGACATTTCAGTTTTGAGCAAATATGAACTGAGCCTTACATCGCGATCCACTCATGCAACCAATGGGAAAAAGCCAAATCTAGCCCCCCCGCGAGTTCTAATGCCAGATGTAGCCCCCGGTCGCACCGAAAGCCAAAAATGGCACCGCGACGCTCGGGGCAACCGACACGTGGCTAAATCGCGCCGGCGACCTGCGAGCCACGTCCACCGCGCGTCCCACCCGCGAGCAGCACCCGTCGCGGGCCCAGCCCAACGGGCCGCGCCTCCCACCCGCGATCACCCCGGGGCCGCGCCTCCCGGCCGCGACCAGCCCCCGGGCCGCGCCTCCAACCCGCGATCACCCCCCGGCCGCGCCTCCCGCCCGCGAAGCCCCGGGCCGCGCCTCCCCTCCGCGAAGCAGGCCGCGTCGCGCGGAAAAAAAAATGCCGCGGCCGCCCGGCTCGCCATTTTTAATTTGTCCGGCCATCTTATTTTTAATTTGTCCGGCGTTAGATGGCGTTTGACTCCCGCGCGCTAACGCCAAGGCCAGTGGCGTTTGCTCCTTTACCCAAACGCCATGTCCCGTGACGTTTTCGTTGCAAAGCCAAACGCCGGCTATTTCCGCATAACAGAAGCCTGCGAAAATACGGTACTGTTTTGGCAAATATGGGGGCGTTTGGACGAGGACAGAAAACGGTAGAGTAGCCAGCGTTTGGACAGAGACCTAAGCGCCAATTCCCAAGGCGTTTGCACTGCGTGAACATCAGACCACCTCTGCTGGACACGATAGGACAGCAGTGTCAAATTGATTCTCTCCGTTCGAGGAGAAAAAATGACGGGAAATCCAGGCTGTAGGTCGAATCATTTTTTCTGACCAACTAAATTAAGACTGAATCCAAATGGATCATCTTTCCAATATCTCCCGGGAGTATTAAAAAAGTATCCCAGATAAGGCAGGCAAAAACGAATTTTTTGCATGCCATACATTTCCCAGTGTGAACAAGTACAAACAACAGAGCAAAACGGAGGGAGCAAGCACGCATGCATCTGGAATTCATAGAGTAGTGCGTACGGCAAAGTACAATAGCACAATTATTGAATAACATGTAAACAATATTTTTTTCTCAATACAACTGTAGGGAAAATAGTGCATATGTAATATTAGTTTGTCACATCTTCTCATTTTAGTTTCAAAATCCATTGGAAACCTCTATCTCGTACTACATCTATGTGCATATGGTTGTACCTATCAGCCTGGCTTGTTAAATATCACTACTTGGTCATCAGCTATTTAGTTTGGTCATTAACTATTTAGTGATGCTGTTTACACCTGAGTACTTCTTATTCAAAATTGATAAGAACAGACGCTTACTTCGAATTGATATTAGAAACTGTTAAAAACGGATCCTTTTTCTTGGTCTTAACCTCTTCCTGTTAACTACATGCATATATCTACATATGTCTATTTGTTAGATTGAGGAACAGATGCTAATACTTGGCTTATTTCTAGGGTTCTTCACTTGCTAGTTTAATTATACCCAATTTGTGATAAGAACAGATGCTGGACTTAAACTTTGCTAGCTACTAACGATGACCATTTGAAGTATTTTCTGATTTGTAATTGATAAGAATAAGCATTATACTTGATTCTTTAGTTTACTTTGGGTGGTGGGAATATCTGTATGCATGATTGTTGTTTCAACTGTTAAGAACAGGTACTGCATGATCTACAGCTTAATGATCACAAAATTTCATGGAACGTGGATTTACCTTTTCTCGAAGAATACCACCAGATGTACACGTTGTTGAACTTCTCGAAACAACTGCCGTGTCTGCATGTGGGAAATAACAGTAAACTTAACTATAACTAAACTCTTAACATTGTCATTTATCTAATCGCGGCCTAACTAAAAAATATAACAACATCTTGCATGTAAAAAAAAATTACCTTTGAGTCTAGGTCTTGACTTGATTTTTAATTTCTTCAACTACAAAGATGGCTAATTTTACTGTTTTGAGCTTCAAAATCCGTTGCAAAACTCCATCTCGTGCTACATTAAATACAAAATTAAAATTTACAAATAGTCGAGAGGATTGCATTTTATGCATGGATGAAATAACAGTCAACTCAATTATAACCAAAATCTTAACATTATCATTTATCTAATTTTAGCCTAACTAGAACATATGATAACATTTTGTATATAGAAGAAATTTACCTTCGTGGCTAGATCTTGACTTCAACTTCAGTTTTTTCTACTACTCGAATAGCTGATTTTGGTATTTTTAGCTTCGAAATCAGTGCTTCATACTCCAGTGGAAGAGGAGCATTGCAGAGAACCAGAGCGTAAGCTGTGAAGTAAATGAAGGGGACGAGAGCGTTGCAGAGATAAGCAGCGTAATATGAAGGGAGAAGAGAACTCGCTCGGATGAGAACAGAAAAAAGAAAACAGACAACAGACAACGAATGGACAGCACGTCAAATAAAAGTGAAAAAGCATCACTGTTTGGGCACTGTTTGAGCATGCATGCGCGTGACCCGGGAATCCAATCGGGGGCGGGGCCAGGCGCTGTCACCGACGAAATCAAGCAGGGCGGCAAACGCCAGTTGCGTTGGCGTTAGGGCGCGGGAAAAGGCCGGGCGCGAGAGGCCGTCTTCGCGGGCCAGAGGCGCGGCGCGCCGGCTTCGCGGGCCAGAGGCGCGGCCCACCGTCTTCGCGGGCCAGAGGCGCGGCCCGGCTATCTTCGCGGACCACCGGCGCGGCCTCGGGCTGGGCCCGCGACGGGTGATGCTCGCGGGTCGGACGCGCGGTGGACGTGGGCTCGCGGGTCGCCGGCGCGATTTAGCCACGTGTCGGTTGCCCCGAGCGTCGCGGTGCCATTTTTGGCTTTCGGTGCGACCGGGGGCTACATCTGGCATTAGAACTCGCGGGGGGCTAGATTTGGCTTTTTCCCTGCAACCAATAGGGAAATATTTGACGGGGCCCGTTGATCAGCTCATGCATGGAGATAATTCCAATTAATTAGAAGAAAGATGCTCATGCATACATTCATCGATCAAAACCTGCAGCTATCTCTAAACTTAGCCCATCTACCAGCATGCGTGCGTGGGCTCATTTCTTTCCAAACGGACGTGTGCGTGGCTGTCGCCTGGCCTGCTGAAGCAATTGAAAGTTTGAAACCTAGCCGGATGAGTATCCCGTAACCAATGCATGCCTAATAACCAGCAGGATGAGTATCCCGTAACCAATGCATGCCTAATAACCAGCAACGAAACGGGGATGACGCAAGGGTACGTTGTTGTCTCGCACAACGGCAGCGGCGGCGCACCCTGTTACAGCTCTGCCCTATGTACCAAATATAAAGGACTGCTCTTGATGGTCTCGCGAGGGGAGAGGAAGGGACACCACCACCACCGGTCCAGCACTCACCTCCATAAACTCCACCGCCCGGACCATCTGAGATACACCAGCACCACCACGTCACCGGCCTGTACCAATATGCACCAGTCTTCATCTCTGGATAGGGTCCTTGTACGAGAAGGATGCTCCCCCTACAGGATGCCTATGCGTCTTGCAGCTCAATTTACAGGGCAATCTACAGTTCTTTGTGCCGTTCCAGCCGCAGCGGCGCTTGTGCCCTACAGGTGTTCTACAACTCCCGTACCGTTCCGGTGGCAAAGCTTGCACCCTACAGGTGATTTACAGGAAAGAGCCATCTAAATGGCGGAAAAAGTTACGGGTGATCTAGAGAAAAGGGCCATTTCGACTGTGGCACAGCTTATAGGTGTTCTACAGGAAAGAACAGTTTCGACAGCGGCACAGTTTGGCACAGGTTACAAATGATCTACAGGAAAGAATCATCTAGATGACGTCACAGGTTATAGGTGATTTACAAGAAAGAGCTATTTCGACAGTAGCATGAGTTAAAGGTGATATATAGGAAAGGGCCATTTCGACGATGACACTGCTTATAGGTATTCTACAGGAAAGAGCGGTTTCGACAGCGGCATAAGTTGATATAGGTTACAATTGATCTATAGGAAAGAGTCATTTCAATCAATGGTAATGCGGGTTATAGGTGATCTAGAAGAAGAGCCATTCCGGTGGCGGCATAGATCGTAGATGATCTGCAAGATTAGTACCGTGATCTACATGGGAAAAGTCGTCCTTGGTGGCATGCACAAGTACAACGTGAATAAGTAAATGTGTTCTTGCAGGTAGTCCTAAGGGAAAAAAGCCGTCCACATCGGCTGCACAGGTTATAGGTCATTACAACGAAAATCTGTCCCTAACGGCACACACAGGTGGCAAGTGATCCGTGGGGAGAGTCCATTCTGATGGCGACATGCTCACGTGCCTCGCGCCTCTCGGGTGATAAGTAGTTCCGCTCAGTGCACATGAGCATACATGCTAATAGCAGGATACATGCACTTTTGGCTATACGGAGACTATAAGTAGAATGGTATTCTATTGACAGAGCACTGTGACTGATAAGTGGTGAACCAATGAGGATGGGCAAACTCGATTGACGAGAGTGAATATTAGTAGCAAGATACTCTATCCATCTATCTAAGACGTGTTTTGTTTTTCTATTTCATCAACCTTGTAAGGCGTAGCTAAAGTCCTAAGACATATTTGCGTTGTTTCTTTCACTTCTACCCTCACTAACCTCCAGCCTATGATGCATGCGCGCGCGTCATAAGACGCTTCACATTAGCAGCCCCGAGCCTCGGACGCATTAGTACTCCATCTCTTTAGCACTCCACCTAAAGCTACTTCATGCTGGTTCATTTCCCATTGGTTGTCACGTATGCACGGGTCGGTTTAGTGCTACGGAGAGCGAGCTGTTGTGGCACCTTAATTAGCGGCAAGAGTTTCTGTTTAGCGTTGTGTTGCTCTTTGCATCGAATGCAGATGCGCCTTAGATAGATGGACCAGGGAGTACTATGAATATTATGATTGATAGGATATGGTTCTAATATATATTGTTTATAGCTACAAGGGATAGAAGAGTTATTTTGATATTCCTTACATTCAAAGGTCTTCTCCATAGTTGATTTGGCCTCCTTGCCCCATGGTTTTTTCTCCGATTTGGGTTTTCCACGTTAGATGTTTGTCTCCTCTATAGTTGGTTTTGTTGTTTATTTGGTCATGTATTTTTAAAATAATTAATAAGGTTGATAAGGACAATGATCTGAGGTTTCACGATGGCCGTATGATTTAGTCTAATCAGAGGTCTTCTGTGGTTTAGATTCGTTGATATAGTTATTTGGAATCCTCTCAAGGCTCCAAGAATTAGGAATTTATTTTGAGTCGTCTACGTCACACATATATATTTAGATGCAGTACAAGAGATATGTACAAAATAAAAAATCATAAATTATCAACAACCGATAAACATACAAGTTTTTCCATCCTAAATATTGCTTGTATTTTAATTTGTATTAAATGATATACTGACACACATGCACTTAAAATATCCACGCAGATATATTAAAATATTATCATACCAAAACACTAGCCTACTTGGGTAGCACCCCGTAGGCGACAGGATCGCGTGACTTCCCTGTTCCGTTGAATCGTGACCGCTGTTGCAAGCTCTCCCTGCACCACAATCGCTCCATTTATGCCATGAAGAGCATAACCATTTATGCCATCACGAACAAAGAAGGGGCGAATGCTCGGAGTTGGTGGGCTAGAGAGAGGTAGAACTAAGATAGGGTAGCCCATGTGAGCAAAAGAAAAGAAAATTATGGGAGGGGTGGAAATGATGCTTCGCCTGGCCAGCTAAGGATGCAACCTATGGCAGGTTTTATCGGCGGTATTCATTTCTTTCCTTATTTTTAGTTTTCATATTAAAATTTGACTTTGAACTTTCGGTGCTTGCAATAATTATTGAAACTTCGAAAGCAAGTCATAATATTTGGTCAAAACTTTCGAGGTCACGCAGTTAGTTTCCATGGTTTTCTTCTGCTAATTTATCTGTGCGAATTTTTTTCCCAAACTCGGAAATTAGCATCTGATTCTGGAAGATCCTTTACTTTACTGTATAGGGATTAGTTTACAGCATTTGAGGCACAACAGATAGCTGCTCTAGTGACTTCCGAAATCAGATAAACGAATTTGTACATATAGAACGAAAAATTGCTTCTTCCTACATATGCCCTGTGCTCTCAGTTAACTGTACGATGCTCTATTCACCCATTAACAAAACCATTTCATAACGTTGAGATCTCAGCTAGTTATGAAATCGATATAAAAGGCTTTTAATTTCACGTCGATAGCAATAGCTGCGATACTGCAGGGGGTCTTTTCTGCGTGAATATGTATATTTAGTAATTCTTTGTGAATACAGAAAAGTACAGGGGTTTAATAAAGATTTGTAATATAGAGAAAATATTTTATTAATATTAAAATATATGAGGGGTTATTTGCAAAAGACTCGGTCCAACAGGACCGTGTTGAACTTGCGTGCATGGTCCGGGTAGCGCAGTCCGAGCGGAGCAAGGTCTGCCTTGTGCGTGGCCCACTCGCCCGCAGCGTACCCGTACAGCCCACTCCGGCAGCCTGTCTCGGCGCGTCCAGCCTCAATGCGCTGCCTGCGGTTGCGTGGCGCGCCGTGGCCCGCCCTGTGGCCTGCGCGGTCCGTGCGAGGCAGCCTTCTCGTATCGGCGCAAGGCCGTCGCCCGCTGGTGCGTGGCCGTGGCCTGCTGGCAGCCTGCCAGCCGCTGCTGCGTGCGGCGCGGCGGTGCCATCGGCGTGCGTAGGCGGTGGCCGCTCCGTGCAGTCACATGATTAGGTCGATGGCTGGGACGGCGGGGTTGGCGCCCCGTGCAACGGTGTGGTGGCAGCTACATCGTGTTGTCGCAGCCACGGCCGCCGCTCCGTGCGGCAAGCGTGACAAGGCAGAGCTCGTCGTCCTCGTGGCCGTCCCATGCGTGGTGTGGCGACGGATCCAACGCTCCCGGTGCGCCACGGCTAACACGGTGCGGACGACGGTGGAGGTCCTTGTAGATAACAAAACAATGATCCTCGTATTTTGTACTCCATTACTACAATTGTATATTGTTGGTCTAATGGTCTTCGTTTTTATCAGTTTTTTAGCAGGCTGAGTCTCCCAGCCGGAGAGAAGCCGGCGAAGTCCAAAACACGGTTTGACACGGTGCCCCACCGACTCCAAGTCCAAAACCGAACCGACCTACCCAGCCCTTGATAAATTAAACTCCTCTTTCCTCGCACGGCACGCCGAAACGCAGAAATCTCCTCTGCGCCGATCGTCCTCGCGAGTTCCGTCTAACGAGCTGCTGCCGCCTCTGGAGGTTGGAAGCCGTCGGCGTGCGGAGATGATCGAGGTGGTGCTGAACGACCGTCTGGGGAAGAAGGTGCGCGTCAAGTGCAACGAGGACGACACGATCGGCGACCTGAAGAAGCTGGTGGCAGCGCAGACGGGGACGCGCGCCGACAAGATCCGCATCCAGAAGTGGTACAACGTCTACAAGGACCACATCACCCTCGCCGACTACGAGATCCACGACGGCATGGGCCTCGAGCTCTACTACAACTAGCCAGCGAACTCCTCGATCGAGTCCGATCTGAATAGCTGCTGTTCTACTCTGCGTGTTTAGGGATCAGGATTTCTCAGTCGCTAGATCAGTAGATCAGAAATAACGTCAGTTATCAACCTATTATATGATTGGGTGGTGTATATGTAATTGAAGTTTGATATCTCGAATATAATTGCGATCCGAAAGTTAATTTAGAGTGGATTATCTTGTTCTTTTGAATATAATTTACATTTCCTTGCATGTGTGCTTATTCTCTAGAGCTTCTTTGCAAGAGAAGGAAACTAATAATTTGTCTCGGTATACCTTTTTTTTTCTTTCTCTAAAGCTAAATTGCAGTTTGCACCATCTAAATTGGCTCAAGATGCACAAAATAACAGGGTTTTCACAGCTTGTTTGGTTGGAGGGAATTAAATGAAGGGAATGGGAGTTTAGGAGGTAATGATTGGTAAATTACTTGTTTGGTTGGTGGACATGGAAATTTAGGTGGGATGAGGATTGGGAGTTTAAGGCTTCAACTCCCACAATTTAAAACCCAGAGTGGGGATGGGTAATTGAGAGGGAATTGATCTCATAAAATCTAAGCCCTTCATCATGACTGAAGTTAAGATAATCATAAAATCTAAGCACTTCATCATGATTTAAGTTAAGATGACTCATTAGTTACACATGAATTCCCATCTCTTTTACCAAACAAGGGACTTAGACTAAAAATCAAATTCCCATGCCTCATCCCACGATGAACTCCTTATATGAACTCTCATTCTCCTTCCCCAGTTGTTACCAAACATGCTGTCAGGGAAAACTAGCAACCGTAAACTTGCAATGCATATTTTTTATAATATATATATTTTTCTAGAATATGTACTTGTGAGAAAAACCACATTTAAAATATAAGTTTATCTAAACTTTGAGAGTATATAATTTTGCCAATAACCATTGGATTGAGATATGTAAATTAAATTAAATTAATAATTTATGGACGGTTCAAATCGAAAGTATCTCATCCTAACCTGTACTTTTATACGTAGTATAGATATAGATAAAAACATCCATGTCATGTACACATAACACCAGAAGTTGCTATCCTATTGCACTATGCAGTTGCACCAGCCCAATCCAAAATTTCGTCAATTCATTCGTTCTTAAACGGTCTCATAAAAATTGAGTTAACTACTTGTCCAAGGTATACCTTTTGCGGCCCATTTGAAAAACATTTCATGCCCATACGTCCTCTAACTTCTGCATAGAATGGGTTTCAGGGGAGGATTTCGTATCCTGTATCCAGCCCACATAAACAACAGGGGAGGATTTCGTATCCTGTATCCAGCCCACATAAACAACAGGGGAGGATTTCGTATCCTGTATCCAGCCCACATAAACAATCGGCAGCCCCCAAAGACCCAAATGCGAGGAGAATAGCTACGGTCAACATGTCCCATTCCCATGCCAACCCTCTCTGAAAAATGACCCATGCAAAGTATGTAGTCTTCGCGTGATCCCCCAGGTAGTGAAAGTTTTCTCCTTCCTTTTCCTGTCGGACTGCAGTACACCTCCTGATTCTGGCTTCGAATGATGTCATTCTGGCAAGAAACTAGCTACTATAGGCTCAAATTCCTCTGCTCATCAGTGCATTATGCATGTACAGCGAAGTCCACATGATCAAGTAGAAAAAATACTGTAACGTACTCCGAGTGGTACATGCGCCTTCACTTGTACTGATCGGTAATGACATCTATCGCTGATTAAGTGACTATGTACTGGAGTTATTTACCACTTGTGATCACATTACTAAATCATGTACGAGCGTATACTGCCAAATAGAGCTGTCGGGAGGAACACTATCGATCATGTGATTTAATCCTACTGACGGGTCTTATCTCTCGGTAACCATCGATAATGCTATCGTTGTTCCGTGCGGCCCACCAGTCAGCCCCACCAAACACATCGCCAGCAAATCTGGGATTCCACTTGACTACTTCCCCCTACTATACTACTTCCCATGATAGCAGAGTACCAATGCCCAAGGACGTTCGTGCACAGGAATAGTTTTCCGTTCCAACTCTGTCATACGTGTGTCGCTATCCAACCGAGGCAACTTTGACCACAAGGAAACACAAAATTGAAACAAAGAAGACACTCATAAGCTTCTCCGGGAACACAAAAAGCCTCAAGGCCGGCACCGGAGAAAGTGCCGGCGGCTTTCCCTGGCCGGAGCTTAGCTAGCCGGTCAAATAAACATGACAAAACTGGGAGTATGGGTAGGAGCGAATACTAGCTAGTGGAGTGTAAACAAGCCCAAACCATGCCTAACAACCCGGGGCACAGGTGACAGACCAGCGTTGGGATCACCGGAGCTTGCTTTTTTGCGGTGTGGATCGGTGCCTGTTTATGGCTGTTTGTTTGCGCCTGGCGCTGAAAGCAAGGAGCCCATCGCCTGCTTTTTTGTTATTGGCCGGCGTGTGATTGTGTATAGCTGAAAATTGGCGTATGCGCCACACTATTCGTCTGTGATGTTAGCTTGTGTCGCTTAAGTTGGTGCTGTACTAGGGCCAAACTCTTTTTTTTACCGTGCACGCTATATGCCGTAGTTCCTTAAACCAATGGTTTGCTTCCAACGCATAAAGTATCTAATCACTGTGCTCTGTATTTGTTCGTATTCTGCATCTTTTGACCCATTTCTGGATATAGTATTTTTTAAAATATGTCACATCTATACTGTCATGTCTCATCACTAGTCACTGCTCATCACTAGTCACTGCTACTGCTAGTAGTACTAACACTACTTCTCGAACAAAGACAAGGAAGCTGCATGCTACAGTTGTTCTGCTATTCCAAGCCTTCTTTACGCCCCTATTGCACAGGGAGTAAAGACTTGCGTATCCTACCTGAAAAGACATGATATTCTGCGTTTATGTTAATATGCCTATGCTGCGTGCGATGCATGGAGGCCAAGTTCCGCGCGCTGGCTTGAGGCCGGACATACGTGCAGGGCAGCTAGCTGCATGTGTACAATGGTACCGAAGAGGAAGTGTGCAATGTTATAATTAATCTAGTTGCTAATTTTCTGGCAAGTTACTCAGATTCCAAAGCTGCACCCCTCATTGCTCCTACTTTTCCAAATCCTCTCCAGAGGCTTCATTTCATGACTTTTTTTTCTTAATCCCAAGAGCATAGTAATTTTCCTCTAATAATCTCTTGGTTTCATGACTTTTTTTAACTCACGTGATTTTGAGTATTTTGAGTACAAATTAATGTTTAAGGAAAAGAGTCTGATTTTATTTCAGTTTATTTAGCAACTCTTAGTTTAATTTGCCTACTGAATTTTAGTTAGCAAGTCCTAGTTCAATTTGCCTACTGAATTTTAGATAACAACTCTTAGTTTAATTTGCGTATTGAAATTTTGTCATCCAAAGTATGTTCCATTTATTTGTTTTCTTAGTATAATGGCTCTGGTACTGGCTCTGATACATTCTTTGGAAAGGAAAAGAAAAGAAAGAAGTTCAGTGCCAAACTCTTTTCTGTTTATATGGGGATTTGGAAGTAAAAAAAAGTGAAAACTGATGTGAAATATGTTTGAATCACGTGTGAAAATTATAAGAATTATAAGAAATATCACTGAAACATGATGAACTCCGATAAAACTGATGTGAAATATGTCTGAATCACGTATAGAAATTATAGGAATTATAAGAAACATATTGAAACATGACGAAACTAGAGTGAACCAAAATGAAACTCATATGAAACACGATGAAACCAAAGTGAACCAGAGTGAAACTCATATGAAACACGATGAAACATGATGAAACCAAAATGAACCAGAGTGAAACTCATATGAAACACGATGAAACTCATATGAAACATGATGAAACTCTATGAAACAGTACAAAGTACAGTGAAAATCACCAAAAATTCCATAAAAATTCACGAAATATTTGTGAAACATAACAAAGTAAAATACAGTGAAAATCACCAAGTTTCGTATCGGTTTCATACCGGTTTCATCAAGTTTCAAACTAAAAAATTATTTTTTAGATAATATATCCAATATTGATCTCATCTTGAAGATCTTCTCATAAAAAACACAACTGTTCAAACGGATCGTTAACCCGACGTTTTGCTCAATATATATGAGCGTTTTAAATTTTAGAATCAAAATAAAATCCACAAGTTGTGATGGGGTGAGAGAATGGGTGGTGGACAGTGCACAAAATTCCATGGATATCTAACACAACAGACATAAAGGTGCTATCTGGTCACAAGCGTCGGGACCACATCAATTCTTTACAAACTTTGTACTGAGATAAGTTGTATAAGTAGCCTGTATACTACATAGGGGAGAAATACTGATTTTCTCTCCATTAATGAGCACAGATCCCCAAGTCACATTCAACGGTGGATTCTACTGCGACATATAGCGTGCACGGTAAAAAATCCTTCCTCGCTGTACTAGTTCATTTCCTTGGTCCTGAATTGTACACACGTGAGAACAACTACATTTCTCGGGGAAGTTTTGTCCATTCAGCCCAAAGGAATTTCAAGGATATCCCAAATGAAAAGTCAGGCTCGCACCCGCGAGAGTCGTGCTTATTCTGGCATGGAACCATGTAAAGGAAGCCTTTTCACTGCCGGAAAGTTGTTAACTTGACATGTCATGGCGGCGAACGAGTCGTGCAGGGGGAGGCTTGCAATTGCACAATGCGGTGGGAAATTCGCCCTCGAGCTGCTGCCACCGCCGCCCCGCACGAGCAGCACCCTCCCTTCACCTCTGTAATCCTTCTTCTCTCGGTCGCTCCCGTATTCAACATAAGCTACGTCTGGTCGAAGGGAGCAGAGACTGACGATAATGACACAGCCAGGGCAGGCATGTTGCACTGTGCCACGCCGTCCCCATCGCAAAATTTTCTTGACCTCTTGACCCCCGTTGACTTTACCTTCTGCAACTACTGGATCATGGAGCATCCACTTGATTCCGCTATTACTACCAGTACCAAGCTGTTTGTTAGCTTGGCTATTCGTACGCACTACTGCACCGCACGAGCCCCAGAAATGGCGGGACGGGCGCTCCGGGTTCATTTGCGCCACCTCCGCACCGACCCGACGCCGCGCGCGACGCCGATTGCTCTCTCCTCCTCATCGCCTTTTCCTCTGTTTTCCTTGTGTATTTACGGTGTTGGCGACGTTTCGTGCATGGGCGGGCCCTAGCGGGAACCAAGATGCCAAACAACACACGTGGTGCCACTTCCAGCTGCCAGTGCTAATGCTATCCTGTGATCAGAAAAAATAGAGAACTCCGAGCCGATGGTACAGAAGCCACAGATGTTGTGGTCTCTGGCTTTGCAGTGCTCAATTATGGCTACTAGAAAGGACCCCACGCGAGACCGTGCCTTTTTAGATCCTGAATCTCCAAGAATATAGAAAGGAATTAAGCATAGTTTGTAATGGGTCTATTTTTCTTCGAGCATTACACCCCAATCACGAGTAATTATTGTAGCTTCCTGACACAAAAGCAAAGCCAAGCTGCGAGAGCCTTACTATATACATGCATTTAAGCATTTGTTCAACCATAGACTAGCAAACAGTACGTGCAATGCACGCAGGTATTGTAGATGTTACTGTTCACAGAGTACTGTAGATAGTACTGTTCACGGGTACTGTTCACACGAATCCCTTCAATCTCAGCCGTCGGATTTATGGGATCAATGGCTCAGATTGCTTGCCAGGTCTAGTTCAAATTTAGTACACTATATAATAGTATAGAAATATATAGTTCACCTGTATAACCAAGTGTTTCAGCTTTAGAAGTTAAGACAAATCTTGCTAGCAATAATAACTTACTTAGCATCAAGTATTCTTGTCCTTGGGACGTGCCCATGCTTATCAAACCAACAACCTAACCACGGTATCCGCAATAAAGTAGTTCAGTACACAATGAAATAAGAGAATCAATGTGAATGAGGACAGCGAGGCTATATGTTGGCAATCCATCTGATCCGCTCCAAATTGGTTGTTTATCTTGTTATGATGAGTAAAGCAAGTGGCTTTTGCTGGTAAGTAGAAGAATAAATCCTTCTTTAGCTGCACGTAACAACAACAATAATTCCTTTTAAGGTGTTTAGCTATACACGTCGACTGCAAGCGAAGAGTACATAAAACTAAACACAATGTCATAATCTCAATGCCAAAGTTAAATCAAGTTGAAGTCCCAACTTGAAGTGACCTTCTGATGGTTTTCCTTTGAACTCCTCATGACTTGTGAATCAACAATCAGCTTTCTACGAGGCTGTGGCTCGAGAGGCTAATCTGGACAATCAAATTTGGCAGAAGAATTAGATAAAGCACGTGATCATTCTGATGTTTACCAAGATGGAACACGCTGCAAACTGCAAACATGGCAATTAATGCAAACAAGAACAAACATCTCTTGTAACTTGCAAGCTACGACATATCCAAGTACTATGTGTATTTTGAGGCGGGAAACGAAGAACTGCGATCTCCCTATAGCACATGGCAGTCACCTCCTGTGCACTCGCTGCCACAATTAACAGCATCCTGGAAGAAAACATAGCTCCCAATAACAGAAACTATGGTAAAGGGGAAAATGCGAACCTATAAGCAATTTGATCTGTGGGTACAAAAGGCAAAGCTTTATGAGATAGTTTTAGGTACTAGCAAATACCAAAATAAAGAAAGGTATAGCCTCTTAGGTGATAACTAATTAGCAGCAAGTCAGCAACATGGGAACTTAGGAACATAACTTAATGAACAGCCGAACTGATTAACTTTAAGAAAGGGTTTGGAAACCTTAAGCTGATTCAGAGAGGCCAGTGATGCAGACTTGAGACCCACAAAATTTTGCTCTAGCTGTCCCAGTACACAAACTTCACACAGAAAACCAAAAAAAAATCTCCCCAAAAAAGTCTCGGATATATATATTTGAAAAATCAAAACAGCAATAGGATCATGGAACAAAATTTCGATTCATAAATTTCTTTTGCTCCTCTTCAAAATTCGTGTTTTTCTCGAAATATAAAAAAATTCGGACAATTTCGGCCAAATACAAATTCTCATATTTGAAAATTTGGGCTAAGAAAATCAAAATTTTGTTATGCAGGTAGTGGGATTCAAACCTGAGACCTAACAAAGGAAGCTGAGTCTCCACCACTGCTTTACAAACGCACTTGTGGCAAGAAGGCAGCCTCAATAGTTTAGATTGTATCTGTTCCCTGCTTTTTAAAATTAGAACGAAGTTTTTGACCAGGATAGAGTTTTTTCGCCCTCACCGAGAATTGCTAATTTCGCGAATTTCGGTCCAAATTTCGTCAAAATTATTTTCCAGGTTATTGAATGTCCCCTCAGCGAAGAGGTAATTCGATATCAGATAGATAGATGAAACTAATATACTTCCAAGCTGTGAATGTAGGCGTGGACTGTATCTCCTCTCTCTCTCTCTCTCTTTCTCTTATCTTCAATCAAATCATTGTTGATAGCCAAAAGAACACTTTGTATAATCAAAAATCATGATAACTGGCCTTAGCTATAATTAAGAAGTATTCCGATGCTGTATAACATTTTAATCAACTGACTGCCATATTCATCAGCAATATGTGCATGCTATCTAGAAAATAGAATCTATTTCTAATATGATGCTTGGTACATAACTGGAGAAAAGTTGAAGTGCTTAATCTGACTAAACACGCAATTTCTTACTTGAACACTCTCAGAAATCAGTAAATCTCTGTGAGGCACAGCTTATTCATGACCATCACTTGCTGGTGCAATCCTAAATATTTTATGAAGGGAATTCGTTCAGCCAATAATACATGCAGTACAAATGTACTACACAGAGACCTAAAAGCTTCAGTAAGATGACAGATAAGCTATGATGCTGACAGATAAGCTATGATGCATGGTGCTGATTAGACCATATATATCCTGTGCATAACTATTGGCAACTACAAACAATAGGAGGTAATGAAGCACCTAGCATGTTGAAGCTATCTATATATCAAAGAAATAAAACCATCTCTAGCTTTTGCAGCCTCTTTGGCTCCTTAATTCCCCCCTGGTGAGTGTCACTAGCCTTGCCAGTTGGAACACAAACAACGCACTCTAGAATTTAGACTCATGACGCTAATTATAACATGAATAAAAAAATACCACTCTTGAGAATTTCCATGAGGGTTGTTTAGTTTCCATTTGATGCTAAAATTTGTATGCAATTATGCATCTGCACAACGCAAGGTTCACATGAAGAAAAGCATCCTATTTCTTCATCTGGCAAGTGCAAAAAGGCTATAGAAGCTTTTACCTGGTCTTGTCCTGTGTTTATGTAAACATTCAACCTTCCTCAATTACTATGTAACATGCATGCATCTTGACGTTCCATGATTTAAAGAAAAGAAAACATCGGCATAGAGAGTGAGAGTGGCGGTGGCACATAATAGAGCGCCATAGTGGCAAGACAGGTCCTGTAACTAAAGTGTTGGATAATCAATTAGTCTCTACAAACGCAGACCTATTGACCACGTAACAGATTAAGAACAAACACGCCCTGAAGAACGACAATAAGTAATCACCTAAAAGAAGTACCTGAGTCTAAAAGGCTAAGCCAAATTAGCCTCTACAAATGTTTTTACAGCATAAAAAAATGGTTCAAAACATCATCATGACAATGATCCATATATCTTTACTCTTATAAAGATGTCAATTGGTAGCGGTGGTCCGTCCACATTCAGATAGACCACCGTTTGAACCCAACAGAAATAGTTAAGATAAGAGCGGGTGTAAATGATATAATGTAGCATAAACGACAGTATAATTTTTTAAACACATATTATATTTTCTTTAAGTCATAGCAATGCACGGATATTATACTAGTATTTTGTAAATACTAAAAAATAGCATAGGCTAAAAAACTAAGAATAAGCCTCCACAAATTATAGCATACAAATTATTGATGTAACACATCCAAAGGAGCAGACGACAACACAGGAATGAATAAATAATGAACATGACCTATAAGAGAAAAGGAACTGGGTCATCTAAAAAGATAACGGAGCCTAAAAGCTAAGGTTACGTTAGGCTGACTGCAAGAACCGTCAGCAACACATACAAACTCAACTTTTTGTCTAACACACAGCAGTCATGACATTAAGGAATGAAGTGCGATTTATTAGAACAACACATAGCTCGGGTAACATGCATACAGCCACAGACCCAGATTGCAAAATATGTACGATGAAGGTAACAACAACAGAAAACAAAAAAGGCTCATACTTCTGCAATAGCATTAGAAGCAAAAAGGCCAAGCAGCATACCCCTCCAGAGGCACGAACCAGCGTATCAGCCTGGGCGTTCGGTTTAAACCGAAAGTTCGGTTTCGATTATTCGGTTTCTGAGAAATTCGGTTTTCCAAAAATGACAACCGAAATATGGTTTGGAATTATGGAAACCGAAATTTCGGTTAACCGGAAATTCGGTTTCGGTTTCGGTTTAAACCGAATTTTTGAACCAACACCAGATCTGGCCGGCTTCACCTTCCTCGCCCCTTCGTCTTCGAGTTCGTCGCTCCACCAGCCGGCGCTGGCTTCATCTACGGTCCTTGCCTCCTTGGTGCTCCGTCGACCGGCGCCGCTTCGCCAATGGATGGCCCACCCGTCGTCGCTTCCTTGCGGATTTGCGGCGCCACCCCTCGCCTCCTCGCGACCCCGCCTCTGTTGCACTCCCGCCAAGACCAGCTACGCGTGTGGCAGCAGCTACTTGGCCATGGGCGGCAGCCGATGCTGACTGGAGGAGGACGAGGACGTCGTGGCCCTGTGGGCTACGGGACTGGACGAGGTAGGCGGCGCGACGTGGGAGGGGAGAGGAGTGCGGCGGCGTGTCACGGGAGCAGGAAGGGGAGAGGACTAGAGGAGGGCGACGGCACGTCACGGGAGGGGAGAGGAGGACGGCGGCACGTCGCGGGCTCGCGGGTCGCGGCAGCCGAGAGGGGAGAGGAGGATGGCTGCGCGGGCGCGCGGCACATCGCGAGAGAGGAGGGACCGAGGGAGGGGAGGGCGGCGCGTCACGGGAGTCAGGGGAGAGCGACTAGGGGTCTAGGGTTGCACTTGCGATTGCGGGCTTGCAGCGTTGCCTTGGCCCATGGGCTTGCCTAATGGGCTAATGGGCACGGGAGTCTGATTTAATTCGGTTTAATCGGTTAACTGTGCACTAAAACCGATTAAACCGAATTAAATCGGTTTTCACAAAATGTTAACCGAAAATAAATCGGTTAACCAAAATTAGCTGAAATTCGGTTTTTTGGGTTTCGGTTTCGGTTTCGGTTTTACGGTTTTTATGCCCGGCCTGACCAGCGTAGAGAGGCAACACCTGATAAACTGTGGCGCACCCGGTTTTAAGGCTGGACACGTCCTTTGTGATTACTGTACTGGTCCCTGGATCAGTAGCCAGTACGCACAAACACTTGATAGCATACACATACAATACCGAATTCTTATTACACGGGTAGACCTTTATGGTCGAGGTTCAACACATGGCCTATTGGTCGAATAAACAGCAGCGGAAATCATAACATAGTGGATAGCCCGTCGACATGCCGAACCAACAGGCAGCTGACTGGGGAAAACGTCCTAACCCTCGAATTCGCTGTCGCCCTCTTCGAAATTGAAATCTTCTTCCTCCTCTGACCAAATCAACAAGCCAGGTGAGTACATTGAATGTACTCGCAAGCAATCCCCATAGGAGGGTTATACAGCTATATTTCATGCAGAAATACTTCAAGGGGCAGCTCTAACCTATGTTGATAGCTGTGCGGAAATGTAAGTTCTGAATTTGGAAATACTGCATAGTAGATTGTAAAGCAGTTTGGGAAAAACTGGTAGTAAATCAAACGGCATCCCGTCACATCCCATCTTGTCTCATCTTTTCTCATCTCGTGCGGTAAACACAGCTAAACATCTCATAACCTATTACCGATAGTTCCACTCAACGTCCATGGCTCCATCCATCGAACGGTAGCTTCCACCCATCCGATAACTAGGTTTTCCATCACTAAACCGTATTCCAGTCACCTCCGGCAACACGGCGAATTTCTCTACTTCGGCAATTTCCTTACTGTAACATCCTCAATTTTTACGGGCTTGAAATTTTTTTTTAAAAGAGAGAAGGATGTGCAACTATGTATTATATGTTAAAAATATTTTATTGGATTTTTATCTCAAATTAATTCAAGTTTTTGAATTAATTTGAGAGCAAAAAGTGTGTTTTTGATTTTTAATTTAATCATCATTTGAAAAATTGCTCCGAAAATATTTTTATTGGATTCCCCATGTCCAAATTGATTTACTGGAATTTTCTCATAATTTTTGGAACCCATTCAAATTAGTTTTGAATTACCTTGTTTTTCTCTATTAATTTAATCCGAAATTAAATAAAGAGGTGTGGGCCCCAGCATGCATGCATGCATGCAGCCTGGATTAGGCGCCGGTGTTTATTTTTTTTCTTTTTCTTTTAATCTTGGTGATTATCTTTTAATCCTAGTGATTATTTTTTAATCTTTATACTTATCTTCTTTTTCTTAAATTGCAAATTCCTGCATTATCTCCTCCTCTTCTCCCCTATATAAACCCCACTCCCCCTAGGATTTTCCTTGCCTTTCCCTCCCCAACATCTCTTCTCCACCACTTCATCTTCCCCAACTCCGGCGGAACTCCGGCGAGCAATTCAGGCCACACCGTCGCACCCCTACACCGGGGATTCGTGTTCGAGTTTCCCCACGCCGTCACGCATCTACTACCGCAAGAATTCGAGAGCTTCTTCCACTACACCGACCGTACCGCGAGCTTTTTCCTCAACTCCGGCGATCTCCTTCTCTCCTCCGTTTCTTCACCCTCGGTAATCCCCTCTCAAATTCCTCTCCGAGATAGACTCCCTACAACCCGAGCAACATTTCACCTCAACCAATTTTACCCATCTCCATTGATCCAACCCTAGATTGTGTTGTTCTCCCCAAACCCTAGATTTTGCTCTGTTACTGTAGCATGAACAGTACTCACGCGTACGGTTCATATGCTACCCTAGCCCTCTGTCCTGTCTAATTTTTGGCTCCATTCAAATCTTGTCCGATCTGTGATCTTAGGATTAAAATGGAATCGTTAGGACCCCACGAATCCAACGATGTAATCGGATTTTTAATCCGACCGTCGGATTTTGAAATATATTTAATTTAGTATGAAATCTGAGCAAATTTTGTGATATCTTTGTACTGGAAAGTTATTTTGAAGTGAATCTTTTTCTGTAGATCATTAGTATGATAGGGAGCGTTTCTGGAAATTTTCATGATTTTTGGATTAATGTAGAATTTCCTAGAATTAAAATAAGCTTTAAATCAATTATTAAAAATGGTAATGCTCTCTGTTATTTTTGTTCAATTTTAGTTTAGGATCAGAGAACCCTAAAGACAATTTACCATGTCAACCAAAGTATTTTCCCTGTAATGGTTAATGCTATGGAAATCAAGTTGTGTTCTAGATTCATTTTAAATTGTTATTTAAATGCTGTTTCTAGTACTAAGTCCATTATAAATCTGTTTTAACCTCTAAAAATGCATGTCCAGTACCCAATAATTCATATTATATTATTTTAATGTTGGAAAGTCATAAGAACCATTTTTGATAATTTATTAATGTTTTTCCATGCTTTTAATGTAATTTCCATGCTTAGAAAAATGATTTTAATTGCTTAAGTTATATTTCCAAAACGCATGTAAACATGAAATGTTTCTGGAATCAGTATAATAACATGTTGATTCAATGTCATGATTTATTGATGTTAATTAGTATTTTCTACTTATTTGTTACACTAGAAATGCTAGAAAATGCTTTAATTAATTAATGTCCAGATTAAAAATTATTATTAAATAATTTTTGGTACTGTTCCAGTACTGTTAACATGTTCCAAATTGTTTCATACTTGGTTAGTACATGTTAATAGTAGAGAATACAATTTAGCTTAATTTCTAGTCTTTAAAATATTAGAAAAGCATGAATAAATCTAGTTTTTATGATGTTAATTTGTTTTTACTGTTATTAACCATTATAAATATTTAGGATTCACCTAAATATTTATTTGTGGTTAATTATGAATTGTTTGTCCTTTTATTTTAATTACTAGCATGCTAAGGTGTATGTGTGTATATATAATTGAATATCTATTAAATATACCCAATAAGGGTTATATACTATATATATATGTCTATGGTTATGGCCAACCCTAGAAGACCATTTTTTCTTCGCGATGACGCTATCGCGTCATCGTTCCATTCCACCTCACCTTACCTTCATCGGGCTTTTCTCTCGTGTTGCTTTTCGGAATGCTTTCCTGGAGTTGGTTGTTTATTTATTTTGCTCGTTGCGTTGCGTCAATAGGGAGTGAAGAGACCGACCCGACGACCGAAGCAGCTGAAGAGGGAGAGTTCTACAACCAAGGCATGCCATCTTTTCTTGATCATGTTGATCCTATATTTTTAAAGTCATTATATTTTATTGTTCATAAACATGCATGCTGTTTTATTCTAGTAGCTAGCGTGTCGACTGACACACTTTTACCATGTTCGCTTGTCGCCCTTTTACCTTGATACTCTGAGTAGTATAGTAGGTTTTATTCTGAATAGAGTAGAGATATGCTTAGCCATGCTTAAATACATCTTTAGGTTATTTTGATTTGCCTCTACAGAGGAATGAATATCGGATCGATGATCCTTGTTGAAACTTGTTGAGCTCGCTGAGCTAGGGCCGGATGCCCGATGTTGTCCCTCTCTCCCTATTCTTCCTATTCTACTCTGGGTGAAAACTTACCATCTAATATGGTGCGGGCGACAGCTGGATCATGTGATGAAGGAGCATATGGTTGCCTACCCGCAGAAGGCCGGTTTAAAGGAACCATTGGTCGTCCGTACCGCATAAGGCCGAAATCATGTAATTGGAGAATTGTGACAACAGTACAACCACATGCTATATGGGCACTGGCTTGGTTAAGTAGGTTAGTTGAGTCTTGGTGTCGACATTGCCGTACCGCAAAAGGGTGGACGTAGCTACGAGGACCTCGGCACAAAAGGGGGCCACGTAGGGTAAGCAGGTGTACGCTCCTCCGTGTCGAAACCTAGTGGGCATGTCACATCGGGATGAAACTGGCTAAAAGATCTCGTCACGGTCACCCTGCCGACACACCGATGGGCGTGTGTACAAGCCTGCGCAGCTTGGCATAAGGGGATGATCGTGTCATGTGAGTAAAGTGTACACACTCTGCAGAGTTAAAACTAATCGGTTAGCCGTGTCCACGGTCATGGACAGCACATGCCTCATTTTTGATGAAAAGGACCTGTCCCTCTCCCCCTTGCTACTTCCCTCTACCCCTTTGCTGATGAACCTGTGGTCGAGCTAAGGCGGGAGTCCTTACTCGAGTGTGTTGGTCGTGGACCACACCTGATGAAAACACCCCTGATAATAAAATTGTTTTACATCAAAAGATGCCTTCGAATCTACCCTAATATTTCAACTAAAACCGCATTTACGCAAATAAACCCTACAGCCTTCCTTTGAAGCCTTGCATATAGAATGGTAGGACCATCTGCTGCCAGGTGGCTTGCTGAGTACGCGAAGTACTCATCATGCATGTGTTTATGGTGGTGTGCAGAGGAGTATGCTGAGGAAGGAGCTGATGAAGACTTCTTCTACGATGAGCCCGAAGAGTAGGTCGCGTGGCTGCCGTCAATTGCCTGTGGCGTGGATGGAATCACTTCGCTTTTATTTCCGCTGTTTTGCCTCTGATGTAATAAATGTCGTTAAGACATAGTACTTTGTAAGCCATGTGGCATATTGTACTCAAATTATGTTTTATCTTGAATGCATGTGATGTTATTCATTTCGCTTGTGTACCGTCAGCATGATCCTGGGACTGACGAGAATGTATACAAGGGGGATCTGGTAGTTGAAACCAGGTTCCCACACTTACCACCGACACATGGCCTAAAATTGCCCAACTGTGGACACGTCATGCCCACGTCCTTAGTCCCTTTGCCCAACCTTTGCAAACGAAACTTAGTCTAGTCGGGGTGTGGCTGTGCCAGTTCATGTCCATAACCGAGGACGCGGCTATTCGAATAGATTTTAACACTCTGCAGAGGTTGTACGGCTTTACCCACAAGATGTATTAATCCCTTTAATGCCGAGTACTACTAATACACCTGATGAGGTATATTGGCAGGGTTAATACAACAAGACCCTTCGCCTGCGTTAATATTAGGGCCGGACCCGCTAAATGAGACTTACCCTAACTCCGATTGTGTCCAGGTAGCTTGACACCACAATCCGGAGAAACGCTCATCTTTGTGTCGAATCTTTTCCCACGTCTAGATGGAGCTCACTAAGAATCTCGACCCATATAGCGCCGTGGGAATTCTCTAGGGGCCCAACGTCCTACCTAGCACTTTCTTCTTACTTTCTAGGGGTCCGAACCCTAGTATTAGGCGGGTTACCGAGTCAAGTCCTTCCCATAAAGGACATGTAGACGTACGGTGGGGGAACTGGTTTAGCGGCACTGTGGCTCGGTCCTTAACTGATTCGAGTAGGACTCCAGCTTATCATCAATCACCGAATAGCCTTCCGCTACTTCGTCTCCCTTCAAACCACCTTACCTTCCTACCCGAATCCAAACCATCTCCAACTTCATTTTGGGTTTTGGCAACATTTCTTTTAAAGAAAACTCACCGCGGATAACATATGCTACCCGTGGGTTTTGATTTCCCATCCCCGGGGTTTTGAACAAAATTTTAGTTTTAACTATAGCAGGGCTAATCAATGGCTACTGCCTATAACCTTGGTATGTCGTCAGTTGGAAACCGACCGACGGATCACTAGGGTTCCAAGAAATCGGATGTTCGACCCTAGTCCGAATGCATCTATCGGAATTAACTAATTCTACATAAAATATTGTTTATAACATAGCATGCATGTTTCGAAGTCGAAATAAATATACTTCACAAATATAGGATTCAAAATGGTCAAGGCGGGAAATTGCTTGCCTGGCAGTTCCTGCTCCTGTTCCTGATGTGGGGGTGATACCGGTTCGTCCTAACGTACGTATTTCACTCCGCGAAACTACGCGTCGAAGGAAACAAAGAATAAGAAGCAATCCAAATACTTCAAGAAAACCAAACAATATGCATGACCAAAATAAATCGCGGACGGTCAGGTGATCTCAGGGAGGTGCTTGCCTAGAAACAATCGAGTTTGGATTTAGGGTTTCGGACAGCGATTAAGAATAGGATGCATATACCTGGAGTTAGGTTAAGGATCGGAACTCAAGATTTCATGTCTTAGGTTTATGGGGGCAGAGAATAACTTTGGCAACAAGTATATGCAAAATTGTCACATAAAATGACGACGCATTAGATCGGAAAAAACACTTTTGCTAAGCTTTTAAACTCAAAAACTTTATAACCAAACGAGTTATGGAAGATCAGAGATACTCTAAAGCTAATGGATGGTAGGGAATTTATTTTTGGCTGCTCATGGATGCATATAAATATATACATTGCATATGTGATTTTTTTAAAACTTAAGGAAATAATCCCTAGGTTAAATCCCTACTGATCCCTATTCAAAAGATTTTAAATTTTGAAAATGTGTTAAAGTCAAAAGGTTGGAATTTTCCAAGATTTCAGAACTAACAACAGAGTGAGGACAGTCGGCCATTAGGGCTTTGACCGGCTGGATTAGTGCTAGTAGTTAAGAATTAACTCAGTGCATTAACTGTGCTACCCGGTCGACCAGGCCGTTGTGCCTTTCGGCTGTCGGCAACGGACAGGACGGTTGTGCCTTAATGGGCCGGACGTGGGGTTGCTACTTGCAGAGTAAAGGAGTTAATCCAACAGAGGAAACGGCAGTTTTGCTAAGACGAGTGCCTCACCCTCCCTTCGGCTTGCTCTGATGCCGCGGAATGGAAAGGACGACGGCGCACTGGTTCGGTCCGGTAGGAACGACAGCCGGCTGCAGAAAAGGAGTGGCCAAGGCAAGTAAAGATTCTCAGCTTAGCTCCCCCTTTGCTCGGGTAACCTGGTTGAGCTTGGCGACTTGGACTGGAACGGTCCGGCTCTTCTAAAGGTGCGAGGCTGCTCGGTTCTTTGCTGATGGCCAGAGGCGAGTTCAGTTGCGGTAGCTAAAGCTGGGGCTTAGGGGCGGGTTGACTACTGCAGGTGGCGGCGGAGCTCAGTTCAGCGGCAGCTGCTACCTCGGTTGGCTAACGAAGCTCAGCGATTTGGATCTGGGCGTGGAACAGAGGGGCGGCGGGGTGGAGTTGAAACTCGGGCGGCCTGACCTGGAGAAGAAAGGAGTGGGGGTTCGGGTCCTAAGGCAGCTCGGTGTGGATGGAGGGTGAAGCTTGGGCGCTCGGGCTCCTTTATAGCCGGAGCCGGAGCTCGGTATAGTGCCACCACTGGTGCTTGCTTGAACGCGAGATGGGATGGCTCAGGGGAGAATTAATGGTGGCCAGGGCTGATGCATGGCGAGGACAACTGAAGGGGAGTGAATGGGGTAGCCCGAGACGTGCCTACTGCTCGGATGGACCTCGACGACGGCCGGTACAGCGAGAGGAGCAGCGGCGCGCTCTGCTGCTTGTCTGGACGCGTCCAGAGCGCGTCCAGAGCGGCATGAGCATGCCGATGGAGCGCTGCCACGTTTTTGAGTGGTCAAAAGGTATCAAACTGGTTCAGGCACACGTGCTCAACATCTCTGCCAACTTTGGAGACTTGACAATGCTCTGAGCAGAGAGAGCTGTTAATATCAAGCGGGACGTATCCTAGCTTTGCACTATGGTTGAGAAGATGTGAGCTGCCAGGGAAGAGTTAATGGAATGGGAAATGTGAGGCAGGGTGTGGTGACTCCTCAGTAAAAGTTAGCAGCTTTGACCGAGAAAAATTATTGTGATTTCATGCAGGTCATTCGGGGCTAAGGTGCTCGGTGCTTGCCTTGCTAGATTTTTACATAGGACCTGCCCACGATTTTAGATATTGGGACTCCTGGAGATGTGGGGAGTTTTGTGAGAATTTACTGAAATTTTTCGAGAAATAAATATAAGGGTTGCAGTGCAACGCCCAAAATTGACCTAGGTTTTAATATTTTTGTAACTCAAGATTTTTACATTGGTCGTCTATATTTTATGTTATATTTAGGTCAAGGATATTGTTAAGGCTCTTCAGGAATTTATTTGGAATTTTTGGGCAGATCGGGAAAGATAGAGTTCGCGATTAGAGTTTTAGGAAGAAAAGGTTAAATAAGGGAAAGGGGAGTTCGGGGGTCGAAACCAGGGTTTCGGAGCGTGGCAAGGAAGGGAGTGGATTGAAAGGTCTCCGGAGTCTCGAGACGATGCTTGGGAACAAACGGTGGAGAGGTGCCGCGAGGGCATCACCGGATATCGATCGAACGAAGAGATGGGGTGGACTCCCGGATTAGGGTTTTGCTCGGAAGGTTACGAGAGGGGTGAGATTAGAGATAATGGATGCATGAGATGTGCAAAATATTCCTAACATGCAGGGTGTCATGATATAATGCAGGTTTAGAAAATCAGGGCGTGACATAAACAAACCCCACCGAGTATCACAGTGGGCCACAAAAGCACACTATGGGTCGCCAAATGAGTCACAGCAAGCTGAAGGGGTACCAATCGGCAATCGCACAACCAACAGAAGCAGGCAAAAAAGGAAGGGGGAAAAGCTTCCTCCACCACAGCAAAACAATAAACATGCACCTTTTACTTGTATGACGATCTAGTCTGGCACTTGGCTGCATTCACGGGGAACATCACCCGTAGCTTTAGCACCTGTAGGCTGGTGAACCAAAGAGAAAAGAATAAATAACGAATAAAACTATAAAAGTTTGATATGAAGATGGTAAATTCAATCTCGGTACTCACTGATGCAGAGCGATTGCCTGAGTTGATGATGCCTAATAGTTATGCAGCTTTTCATGTAGCACTCTGCATATTATTTGCTGTAAGATATAACTTCCAAATTGTAATAACTGACAAGGAAAAAAAAATATGATCCTCATAATACAAAACAATAGCATATCTACATGTGAGTCTCATTCAAGGCCATCCCAAGCAAAACAAAAACACATATGAGAAATTATCTAAATCAATTTCATGATGTAGTAAAGGAAAATTTGGGTCTATAACATCAGAACAACTTTTTTTTGTTGCAAAATACCATTAAAGGACGTCCATTCAGCTATGTACCACCAAAAGAACGCTCCGTTACTGGAATTACCATTCCGTTAGTCTACGGTTATTTAGCTCTCGTTTTTATTTCCTTCACCAGATAGACTGCGGTGCCTATTTCGCATCCTGCCCCTGCAAAAATTAATAGAAATTGCCTTCACCCATACTCTCCCGAACGACACAGACTGAGCGACTCGTCCTCTCTCCTCCCGAAGGCCCATCACTGGAGCAAAGCAGCGGCGCCCCGCCGGGCACCTGTGACCCGAGCTGCGGCTGCCACCGGCGCTCCCACCGCCATTTCTCCCCAGCCACCTCCCCCTCTCCCAGTTCCATCCAGGTTAGCCTTTCTCCCTGTTCTCCCAATTCCTTGCGGGAAACCCTAGTATTTTCTTCTAAACCCTAGCTTTCCTTTTTGAGGCAATGGAGGGATGTGAACGGGAGTAGAAGAAAGATGGATCCTGCTTGGATTCCGGAAGGGGACGTGTGTTGGTTGTAGTGGACAAACAGATATGATCATGTGGTCTGAAGCATGGATTTATGATTACTGCATTTGTGCATTTATGTTCACGTTGTGTCTCGGCTGGGAAGAACAGAAACAGAAGGAATGGCAGGCTATGTCTTGCTGGGAGAAGGAACAGAAGGGCAGGCTTGGCAATAACTGGAGAAATGGCAGGCTCGCTGCACATGCTCAGATTAGGCTTGGTTTGGGCTGTTTAATCAAGGGTAAAATGTTCAGAGTTAACCATGGAGATGGAGAACTTAAAGGACGTAGTATTTTCAGTAACTGTGTTCTTTTGATGGTACAGAGCTAAAGAGAGATCTTTTTTATGGTACTTTGCAGAAGAGAGGTTCTTTTAATGGTATGCACCCAAATTTTCCTGTAATAAATATACCCAACGGTCATGCAGCTTCAACATTTTGGTGAACAGTTAAAGAATTAGGCATGCCTATAGGCTATATGAACACTGCTGCAAACTGAAAACTGAACCAAAAACTATAAAATTATAAACGATGCCATTAATTTGATGTTGTGTTGGCCCTTACTCACCTGAACTGGTTTGCTGATAAACTCACTATGTGCTTGCCCCCTAGCTGAAACTCCTGCTAAGGAAAGAAAAAAAAAGAAGCACAAATGAAATCTGAGAGATAGAGTGGGGGGAGATGAGTTATGGATGGGGTGTGCAAGGTGTTGATTAGATGAAAACAAATCAAATTCAGAGATTATTACCATTCGGAACACATCCACTGAAACTCCCATCCTATATATCATTCATCCGCCCAAACTTCTCAAAACTGATATTTGCATTAGTGTACTGAGTTATGGATGGGGTGACGGCAGCGAAGGCCATGGAGGGCGGCGAGCCCCGTCTCCATGCGGCCGCTCGCCCTTGCGGCCCCAACGCCAGCGGCGTCGCCGCATCGCTTAGGCTGCCCCTACGACGCACACCGCCGCCTCGCCCCAGCCACTGCAACGCCCGCTGTGGGTGGCCTCGGCCACCGCCGAGCAGTGTGGACCCCGCCCGCAGACCCCAGCTCGCCTCGACCGCCGCAAACCTAGCGCACTCGCGGCGAAGGAGAAGATGAGGAGGAGGCGAGCGGAGGAAAAAGCCACTCAAGGAATCACCGACCCGAGCACCGAAGTCATCGCTGTACTGGAATCACCATGCCGTCGGCCCGTCACCGCACTGTCGCCACGCTGCCGCATTGTAGCGACGTCGTCTCGAACCCGCGGGAGGACGACGTGGGCAGCCGTCTGATGCGTGCGGGTGGATTGGACGGTCAATTTTTTACCGTGACGTGGCCCACGCGCTTACTCTCCCCGTATACTCAGCAATTCTGTACCAAATTTGAACTAGCATTGCCAAGCAATCTGAGCCATTGATCCCATGAATTTGACGGCTGAAAATGGAGGGATTCATATGAACAATACCAGTGAACAATGACTATAAACAGTGTCATCTACAGTGACCATAAACAGTTCACCTTCAGTGACTATGAACAGTACCTGCGTGAACAGTACATGCGTGCACTGCACGTACTATTTGCTAGTACTTGTAGTACGCTTTAGCTGCTACTGCACCCCCATGTCACAGTAGTAGATGACTTTTTAGAGTTGAACATACAAATTAAAGATGTAATTAAAATATTACTTATATCCTTCATTTTCACGATTAGTGTTACTACTCCCAATATATCTGCACGAATTGCTTATCTAGAGAAGGGAAATTAATGAAGGATAAAATAGGACAAGAGTAAGCAAAATTGCTTTCGGATTGTAGAATGACATCCATTTTGAGAAAATTTGAGAAGACAAAGACAACACCTATTATGATATAGAGGGAGTACTTTGCAGCACCACGCATGATGTCTAGCAATTCTAAATCTTTTTTGTTCGTTTTATGCTCACTACACGCACATATAAAATGTGCCTATAAGAGCATCTACAGTGGTAGCAGTTTTTAGCCCCTAAGAAGAGAGAGAAGGCCTTAGAAACCACCTCTAATTATTGTATGAGAGTGGCAACGGTCTCTAAGGTTAGAGACTGCCTCTGGGCTTGGAGGCAATCTTTAAAGTTGCTAGATCCACCTACAAGTGAGTAGAGTTAGAGACTACGAATGAGAGATGAATTGTTTTTGTCCCACCTTAGATACCAAAATAACCTCTAAACGCTGTAGAAAATTATGCTAAATTTAAAAGATCATTGTGAATCCCACCTTAGAGACTAACATAGCCTTTAAGCACTGTGAATTGTCCATGGCTGTACGTAGACCTGTACTGAAGTTACTAGTCTTCTTCTTTGGACTCAGCCCATGTATTTAACGAAATAAATCTGAAGATCGAATGGAGTCAGGCGTCTGTCGGGTATGATGTTTCTTTTGAAAGGGAGGAGGACGATTAATTTCGGATGTGATTCATCGGATGCTCGCCTCCGATCCTTTTCCAAAAAGGCAAAAAAAGGGATGCAACAGCTAATGGCTACGGCATTGGCACCGACAAGCAAACATCATCATAAGTATCTGAAACTAAACGAAAAAAGGATAGCAAAAGTGACACGGATCGGTTCAAGCTCATCCTCTGATCGCCACCTACACGCTCGTATATTGTAGTAAAACCACTACTACCATAGAAACCTACACATGGACAAATATAGTTCGTAGCGCAATGGAATCATTAGTTCATCAGCTATTGCATAGTGGACATAATTTAAGCAAACTTGACTTAGCAAGACTTCGCTCCAGATCGAAGCTACGCTTGCTCAGGCATCAGGATCAGATGATTCAGATCTACTAGTACCCAGAACGTCCCTTAAAGAAACCAGTTAAACTAATCGTCCCCGTACGCTTCGACAGGCAAGTTTAGCCAATCCCAACATGCAAAGAACATTCAATACGGCATTTAGAGATGCCCAGCGCTTGCGCCACCAAGCATGGCGACTTGCAGCCCAAACGGAGTCATAAATTAGCAAAACTCAGTCTGTCCTTTGACCAACACTATTTTCTGCACCACACTTAACCCTTCCCAGAGCTAAAAGGGCATCTCATTAAAAACTAAACCATGGTTTTGTTTAGGTACACAGCTCCATCTAACACTAGTCGAAGCCCGTCGGCGTCGTACGTGACGAGTGAAAAAATTGCAAAAGCCAGCAACTTTCCGGGAAAAGCGTGCGATAACATACCCCTGTCATTTGCGGGTGTAACATTCGGTTCAGCACGACAGGGAAGGAAGGACGGGACAAACGCCCCGTGAGATGGCAAAACTCGTGGCCTGCGCCCTGCTGTAGTTTGGCGACTAGACAAAACACTGCACATTTGCATCCACGGGCTCCATCCAGACCAGGGACAGGGCACAAGAGATGCCATGTTCTCCAACCAGACAAGCAAACCGCAACCAAACAAAGCTATCCACTGTTGCAATCGCCTTTCTATCCGGTGAATGACTAGTCTCGAGCGTGTGGTGCGACGCCACTCTGGGCTGTCATCGACGAGCTTTGCTTGAATCTTAATTTTTTTCAGCTGCATGGTAGGAGAGAGGAACAGGTAGATAGCCGAGCAAGCGTCCAAAAGTCGCCAAAATATCAGCACAAAGCAACAAACCCAACCTCAGGTGGGCACACGCACCGGCCTCACGCGTGGACCAACGGCGATTTGCGTGTTGGACTGGCATGCCGCATGCAGCGAAAGAGGCAGTCGCTAATCCGGGGGGCACTGTGCCTCCTTGCTTGTTAGATGATGAAGTGTCGACCTCTAGCAGCGATGCTTTTTCCAGCTAAGAAAAGCCAGAAGACATTGCACTAATTTCTCACCCTGAGCAAAAGGACAGGAGCCTGGAGCATTTATTGCCTGAAAGGCAGTGGGATACGCAACACTGCAACACGATAACAATCTTATGGGTGAGCTCATCAGTCAAGCAAGCAGGCGGGCAAGAGAACCAAGAGAGACAACGCCTGGAGGCGAGGCCACGCTGGTCAGAGATGGCGCAGCGCAGTTGTAATGATGATCTCCCAGCAGCACACACATACACTGAAGCCTGCGTCTGCATGCATGCTGCCGCTGCGCTTGTCCCTTGGCCACGGGCAGTACACCGGTCAGGTCAGATGGCCCGAGAACGAGGGGCATTCAAGCCTCTGGACGGTCACAGAGGTTTGCACCGTACACGGCAATCAAGAAGTACATGCATATGAAGGATACAAAAGAACAAGATACGATTCATCACCCCATGTCTTACAGTGATTACCATAGACCGGCAGTACGGGGACTACCTAATTAGATGACACTGCATAGCAGGCTTTCGTGATGAATCCTCTGCAGAGTTGGAACATAGTACTCCAGAACGGAAATTAATCGAAAACGATAGCTCATTCAGCTGTACATGGTAGGACGGTGCTCGCTCATGGTAGGCCTGTTGCTTCTAGCTCCCTAAGTTATCGCTCCCGGCATCTGTTAGTATGGTAAGCCTCCTCGCCGACTTGATGAACTCGCTGAAATGGCAGAGGAAAAGCATGGTGCGTCAGTTCAAGTCGAAGACTGATATCATCCTTTAGAAATTAGTACAAGTGTAACACGCATCGCATAGGGGTGTGCTATCACCTGAAAGACTCGTCGCCCGCGTGCTTCACTTCGCCGGTGGCGCCGCGGTAGAGCACACGGCTCCTCAGTTCCGCGCTCTCGATGCAGAAAATTTCGGACAAGCGGCCATAGAGCTCCTCGAACGAGCTCAGCGAGGAGAGGTCCAGGTTCCGGCCCACGGTTTCCGACTCGATGAACACCTTGCATTGCCCGGGCTCCAAGCTGAACTCGGAGATATGGCTGCTGTCTCTAAACCACCGCAGTCTCTCCGACGATGTGTTGTCAGTCGGGCTACTGTTCTGTATCTCACCAGAGCCCGAGTCCACCGAGACATTACCCGCTTTCTCGGTGGTCCAGGTGATCGAGCTGTTCCCGGCGGCCGCCGGGGAGGTCACGCCGGCCGAGTTACTGTGGCTCATCTGCTGCTCGGTTAGGATTGTGTGCCCGAAGAGCACTAGCCCGGCGCCTTGACGTCGTCGGGCTTCTTGGCGTCCATCGGCAGAGGGGACGAAACGCCGCCACGCGCCCGTGAGCTGCCGATGGTCAGATCAGTGCTGATTCCTGGTGGGATCGGGGTAGGACTGACATGGTCGTGGCGGCGGAGCCCCGGGTACATGAGGCTCGACTGCAGGTGGGTAAGGTGGAGATCTGATAAAGATGGACCAAATTGCGCATGCCTGGCTCCCTGTATGCCTGCAGGAGCACTACAGTTCGGGAAGGAGAAGAAGGACGGATGGTTGCTCTGGGTGTGATGGTAATGGTGGTGATGGTGGCCGTGTGCCAGTGGATTGGGGGGAAACGACGGGTTCAGGAGCTGCCCCTCGAAGGGGAACTCCGGGTAAGCCGGAACCCGGGGCTTCTTGCGCGGCGGCGAGAAGTTGGCGATGTGGATAGCCGGCATGCTCGACACGAGCTCGACCAGCCACGGGCTTACCCGCTTCACGTTCTGCAGGAGGTCCGGCTCGTCCCAGGTCACCTGCGTAGTTGCGCCCAATTCAGGAAGTGAGTGAAACCTGTAGGAGAAAGTACAAACAACTGTTTTGATTTGTTTGCGGTGGTGTAGTGTGGTACCTGAAGAAGCCTCCACGGCGATTGCGGCCAACGGATGGGGTCGGTGACCTGGACGCCGGCGATGGTGCCCATGAACCAGCTGATACGGGAGGAGTCCTCGGTCTCGAACGCCATCTTGAACCGCATTCCGGGGCACCACCGGACCCGCATCGCTGCGCGCACTGCTGCGGCGCGCACGCAGAACTCCGGCGTGCTGGCACGTGGGTAGTAGACGACCTCGAACGGCTGTCCGCCGCCCGCCAGCCTCGCCGCCTCGACGACGGCCTCCGCGCGCACCTTGCCCCGACCCTTGGCGGCCGCGCACGGGCTCACATTGCCTCGCATCAGACCCCCGTACTGGTCCCACCCGGGCAAGGAGCCCTCCTCGCCGCCGCAGAACCCACGCTTGGCGCGTCGGATGCCGACGTGGAGCTCCCCGCCGTCGCCACGGAGGAACACGATGGAGTCGCCGGCCACGAGCTTCTTCTGGTTCACGAACGCGCTCCACCCCGTGGTGAGCAGGTGCCGGCGCGGGGTGCCCCGGTAGATGTGTCGGAACTTCCACGCGGCCCCGTGCACGTCCCTGGCGATGACAGTCTGCACAGGCGGGTCGGCGGCGTAGTCCAGCCGCGGGAAGATGGTCTCGGCGCAGTACCTCGGCACCGAGAAGCCCCCGCCGTTGTTAGCATCGGACTGCGTAAGCGTCTTGGCGAACGACGCCGGCTTCTCCTGCCCGTCGCCAGCCGCCGCGCCGCCATCGTCCTGGATGTCGGCATCCGCGTCCGCCGCGCGGAGCGGGGCGAGGCGGATCCTGGCGAAGACCTCGTCGGTGTCCAGGTCGGCCATGTACCACACGGCGGCGACGCGGCAGGGCAAGAGCGCCGGGACGCGCGCAGCGGAAAGGTCGGGCCCCGCGGCGAGGCCGAGCGCGTGCTCGGCGTGGCCCTGCGGGAAGTAGTAGACGCTGGAGCTCACCGGCGGCACGGTGCACATGCCGCCCGCGCACGCTAGCCAGAGCTGCCGGTCGACGCACCGGTCGGCGCCGGGCGCCGGCTCCGTGAGGTCGGCGAACGTGATCATCGGGCTGCACACCAACCAACGCCCAGGCAGGCGCGAGTAACCTGCAGCAAGCTGGGTGGTTTTCTTGGAGTGGTGGTGGTGGTGGTGGGGTGTGATGGGAATCGTCGTCGTCGGAGGAGGAGGCGAGTCGAGGGTGGTGCCGTTCCCACGGTAACAAGTAGAAACCCCGCCCGTTCGGCGACTTATAAGTGGCCGTTTGGGAGCGAGTGGGAGACACAGGGGCTCGGATGGTGCGTGGCTGTTCGCGTAGGGAACAGGGGCGCGGGACCTGTGGCTGGAGGTACGCCAGGCCGTGGAGAAGTGTGAACTGTGAGCTGTGAGCTCAGCCGGTGAGCTTCACTATGCGTTACTCACAGCTACAGTAGTACAAAAGTTACTTGCTACAAATCTCAGTTCTACCTTTGTTGATGAGATAACGGCCATGGCGGTGAGCCGGCGACCTATGGTCCTTCTAGGTTCACCCTTCGCGTTACGCTTGGTTAGCGTTTGGCTATGGCGGTGGAGCCTGTAAATTCGTCGGAGCAAGAGCGAGGAAAGCCCACGACAGGAAGAAGGATAACAGATGATGTGGTGGTGACCAAACCGGTAGTTCAAAATAATACATCTGAATTGACCAGTTTGTAATTGTTTTCTAGGCTCCTCACTACCACTTCAAACTCCTAAGACGGAGTATGAGGTCCTATCACTCCGAAGAGTCTCCGGCCGCGCGCATGCATGGATAGGGACCACTGGGGAGCCGGGTTAGTACTCGAATCTTATATGTCAATGGTGAGATTAGCATTAGCCAGCTAAACCTCTAAGAGGTGAGTAGAAGATCTCTTCCTAATTAATGTATAAACACGTTACAAGTATTTGTCGAACATATAGTGGCTTGGAGGTCGAACTCTTTTAATATTCACCATTATTGGATATCCTTGCAGCTTATGCTGTCATGTGATTGGACACTGTATGGAACGAGCATGTTAGTTTACCGATCATAATCGTCGCATCAGGATTCTCAGGTAACCAGCGGCGGAGTTTGGAGAAGAAAATTAGAGAAGGCTAATATATGAATTAGATAATTTAGTAGTTAGTTTGAGACTTAATCACTTATAAAACAACACTATTAATCATTGGAATTGTACAAATTAATATTGGAGGGACCAAGGCCTACCTTGGCCCCAATAAAGCTCCAGCCTTGCTGGTAATCTAGCACTGTTAATGGCACACTCCATTTCGACCTAAAGATCTGTTTAAGTACATTACAACACGCTCCATGCTGACCTACACAGAGCAAGCTGTGTAAGATAAAATACGTTAGTTATGAGGTCGATCATCGCAAAAAAAGAAGTCACGAGATGGCATCATTTCCTTGTGACAAGTAGTACACAAATACATGGGAGCACCAGGTGGATTGGCAATGGATGCATTAATTAACAGTTAAACATAGCTTGGTGAGTAAATATGTCACACCATCTGAAATGCATGCATGCATGCGGACTTTCCCCTACAGAAAATGTATTTGTACGACGGTTGCGGGCTGGTCAGATAACTCCCGGCCAACACGAAAAATCGGGTTTCTGGTACTGCATATCAAAATTGTCCTGTGGAATCGATATGATATTTGAGTGGTCCAATCAATTTTAAAGAGCGTGCAAGTCAGTGAGGAATGATGCACTAGCTAGCTTCATCTGGCCAGTTGCAATAATACTACTTCAACCTTCACAAAACTCAAGAGTCAGCCCTTGAGAAACTGCAAGTACTTTATTTTAGCTTCTCTAACTTTGTGAGCTCCGTCTTCCAAGATGTGTATTCAACTCGTTTCGCCACAGCATTCGCTTGCCAAGAAAGAAACAACAAACAACACGAGAACACGCCGGACTCCGGAGAGCGTACAGATATATTTGTGGGTAGCCAACATACCCGTTTCATGTTCGGCTACCGGCGTTGCAGCTTCCGTGACGGCACCGTCGGCAATGAAGAAGGGGAGGGGCTAGCTTAGCTGTAGCAGCGTGGACCCTGGAGGGGCTCCACCGGGTGGCCCCACCATCCCCCGCTACGCCTGCTAGCGTGAGCCGTAACGGGACTCACGGGTGGAGGGTAGCGTGGGCTGCACGCGAGGGCCCACCCACCGGCCCGGGTCTCTGGACAGCAACCAGACAACCCGCCCGCTACTGTAGCGGTGCGTCGACGTCGCTGACGCGGGCGCGGCGCGAACAGGGCCGGGTCAAGGCAGGCGTGCACCCTCTTCGCCCTGTGCTCCGTCACGCGCGCTGGTGGGGCTTTTTGTCGCCGGCGATGCGTGCCCCCGGCATCGCCGTCACCTTATGCTGTCACCGGGCCCCTCCTCGCGCATGTCCCATGGGCCCCGAATTCGCTCGCAATGGTGGGGTACACCGCATGCACCTAGTAAGACCCTGCCTTGCGGAGCTTGGAGTACTGACGTTCACTGTTCACATCGAAACTTTTAGATCCCGTTTGAAAAGTAGGAGAGAAAAAAATACGAACAAGATAAAAGCAAGAGCAGGAAAGAAACCCATGGGGAAAACGAAACACAGGAACAGAAAAACACATTTATATTTAACAAACTTTCTTAAGCAACTTGATAACATCGTATTTGCTTGAACATCATACGAGTTTTGGGGTTGAATTGTATGTCTCGTTTGCTTAATTGGCACTTTACATAATGTTCACTTTACATTGGAATGGCACGTGGTATCACTAGACCGGAGGCCCCACCCATCAGGAATATCAAAAGAAACTTGTAATATAGCTATCCACTCCTGCATCCTTTTTCTTCTATCTTCTTTCTCCTTCTACCCCCCCCAAAATGCCTCTAGATCCCGATTGTACTCGTCCCTCGCGAATCCGGCGGGCGGTGGTTTTGCCATCTCCAGATCCGGACGGCGCCGTGTAGGCCTCGGCCACCAAGTCTTGGCGGTGGGCGCCATCTCTACTCCAATGGAGGCCGCGAAGCAACTGCGGCGGCGGCGGTCACAGCCTTTCAAGCTACCGTGGTGGTCTTCTTGGCCACCTTGGGCTGCCTCGGTTTGTTGGTCCGACGATGCGCGTTGCGGTTCGTAGCGTCGCAGCAATCCGTCGACGAGCAAGTACGGAGTGGCGCCATGTGATGGTTGATCGAGACCCGATGGCGGTATAGGTGTCTGTACGTATCTCTGATGGTGGTTGTAGAAGCAGGTTTGCCTCGATCGACGCAAAGGAAAAGAAAAATGAGGCTAGGGTGGATGTTTCTGTTCCTGTGGTTTTACTGTCAAAACATTTGCCTTTTCCTACGGTCGATTCCTGTGTTCCATAGGGTGCTAAAGGAATTTTTTTTTCATAGGAATTGTTTCCTAATTCCTCAAAAAATCCCGTGTTCCAAACAGGGCCTTCAAGTATTATAAAAGAACTTGCAATTTGCTCCAAGATTTGTATATATCCATGGCAACTGCCGCTACCTGTGGAATGACATGTATATGAAACCGGTAATCTTGTTGTTAGGTGGGGTAAGCCTTGCTAATGAACTCGCAATCACCTATGAAAACCCGTGTGGAAACGCATCTCATTGTATGTGTTTTATAGAAGATATTGTACGTCTGCATATCTCTCTACTTAATTAATACACGCCCGTCACCTGGTTAACAGTAGCTTAACAAAGAGACACAATGATCGGAGCGCTGAACAGTTCTTCATGTGAAAGGGACGTGACTTGAGCTCAACAAGATCACCACTCGCCCGTGTCTTAATTAACTCGTGGACTGCATTATTCCAACTGCCTCATGTGAGCATAGAGAAAAAAGGAACAAAACCACTGCCTGTTGTTAGTTGGCATTTCGCTCTCAAGGTCCAAGTCGTCTTCTCCTTTCTCTCTCTGGAACCATTCACACACATTATGCTGTTACCTCTTATACTGAACAGAAGGGCGCAACATGCCAACATCCCATAAGAGAGGTGCCTAAATCAGAAGACACAGAGAATCTGTCAGATTGGCACTTTGGCAATGCTGTGGATTTGGATGGGTGAGTTTGCAGGAATTTTGTTTTGCAGCTAGTGCAGGGGGGGTCAGACATACAGAGCACAGTTCAATTCGGTTTCCAATGCTCGGTTACGTTTCCCTCTGCTTGGCTGCCTGGCCCGCGCCCCTCCCAGTTGTAGCTTTTGTTTGAACTTGAGATTTGCAATGAACAAAATGACCAAGAACAAATGGATCAAGTATAGTTCTTTATTGATTAAATCAGTAGATACTCAAGTATAATCTGATAAAAATCAGTAGATACTTGTATACCTAATACCATATAGTGCTTAGAGAGTATAATCTGATAAAAATCAGTAGATATTCGAGTGTAATCTGATAAACCAGTAGATACCTAAGTATAGTCTGGTAAAATCAGTAGACACTTATATACCTAAGGCCAGATGTCAATGCTTGATTCGAAGAAAATCACTTTGAATTTTGCAAATTGATTCCTGCTCGTATTAAGTCAAAAAGATTTAATTAAGGTGAATCAATTTTTATTTGCAAGAAATTGAAAATCTCGATTGCAAATAATGGACGCAAGTAATCTCAACATGTAGGAAAACATGGAAATATATTGCATCCTATTATATTCTGGAATACAAAGTACTCGACAGAAATACAGTAGTTATGAGTAAATACTGCAATTAACAAGGTCTAAACAGAAGTAATATACTGCTAAAAGACTGTTAAAAGGGCTAAATTGCAAAAACCCAAAAACAGGGGGGTTTTCCGCAAGTTTTGGCTCGGGCTGCTGTGCTGGCCGGTTAGCCGCAATGGGCCTTAAGCAACCTGGGCCGAAGCCCAGGCGGCCTTTCGGCCTGGCAGTCAAGCGCAGGGGGTGGGGCGGCCGGTGGGCCGGCCTTTAAGGCCCACACCAGGGGGGGGGCATAAGGGGGTGGTGCGGTTAGGGTTAGGGATTGAATCCCTAACCGCACCCGGCGGCGGCGGCGCTAGGCGGGCACGGCGGCAGGCGCGGCGGCGGCGGCCACCTGGGGCTAGCGCTGCGAGGGCGGGGAGCCGGCGAGTGCGCGGGGAGTCGGCGTGGGCGGGAAGCCGGTGGGCTCGGAGGGGGCCGGCGGGCGCGGGGAAGCCGGCGGGCTCGGAGGGGGCCGGCGGGCGTGGGGAGCCGGCGGGCGGCGCGGGAAGCCGATGGGCTCGGAGGGGGCCGGCGGGCGGCGCGCAAGCGCCGGAGGCCGAAGCGGGCGGAGCCGCTCAGCGGCGCTGGAGGCTCGCGGCGGAGCCGGCGGCGGCCGCGCGGGCGGAGGCGACCATGCGGAGGTGCAGCGGCGACGACGGCAACGGCCACGGCGGAGGCGGCCGCGCGAAGGCAGCGGCGACGGCGGCAATGGCCACGGCGGAGGCGCCCGCGCGAGGCAGCGCCAGCGCCAAGGCGCCGTGGCGCTGCGCCAAGCGGGCGGCGATGGCCGGCCACTCGGAGAAAGCGAATGAACAGAGAGAAAAACGCCCAGGGATGGTGAATTTCTCACCTTTTCTGGTTCTTTTTTCTTCGGTTCTACTTCTTGCTCATGGTAGAACTAAAAGGCTGATAACATGTTTGAACTTGAGATTTGCAATGAACAAAATGGCCAAGAACAAATGGATCAAGTGCAGTTCTTTATTGATGAATAGGGTTCTTATACCATTACAAGGAGCACGTTTGTTGGAGCAACCGTTGGCAGTTGCAAGATTAGCAACTGCCTGACGGTTCCCATAAGCAGGGATTTATGCAATCATAACAGCTTTGAGCCTACATACAACAGTATGCACTATGTCAGTGCCTCACCGCTCAGAACCTAACATAAACAGTGAAGCCCTATTTAAATCGTATGAATGAAAATTATAAAAATAGAAAAATAAAGGAATTTAATAGAAATACAAGTGCAAGATAGAGGATTGTAAAACCATAGAAACAATTGTTTGGATAGAACACGAGAAACGTGCCACCATCCTCTGTGAATGAGTGTAAAAGAGAGGTTGGAATGGATATTGGAATTCCTAAAGAATTAAGGGCACAGGAAAGCAATCTATATAAATTTTATAGCACAATTCCTTTTGATCCAAAGGACATTTATAGGAAAAAAATTATGAGGATTAAAATCCTATAAATTTTTTATAAAATTCCTAGGACCCAAGTCCATACTCTATTGCTAATAAAGAAGGGGAATGAAATGAGGTACCTAGTTGCGGACATCCATATGCACCAGCTGTGGATAAGCTGTAGTACGTGCTTTCTAAAATCATAAAATGGGGAGTAGTAGTAATGTCGTACATGTTTATGCACTGACACTTTTGCGTGAAGAAAGAACGAAAGCGATTGGAGTTTATGCCGGGTGAGACTGAGAGTAAGCAAGAGCAGAGATGTTACTTTAGATGTGGAGTACTGTGGGTTAATGAAATACTGTAACTTCTACGAAGAGAGTGGAGAGGAAGGAAGGAGAGTAGGAACATGGGTCACCGTTAATATATGCGCATGAACCATGGAGCGAAGACCGCTGCATCGGGATCAACCGCGCACAAAAAGAGAGAAGACTCGCCCTCACTCAACGATCAGGTTCGGTCACCAAGTTTGACTTGCAGATACCAAGAAGGGCGAGCGGCGAGCTTGCGCCGAGAGAACAAAAACAGTGTGATCCAACGAGGGAATCAACATGACGACACGAACCCGATTTTTATATCGGCCATGGACAAGGGGACTACAGAGTACAGAGAGGGGGGCATATAGACGCATGCACTCGATCGGCATCAACAATTCCTTGGGGTTACGATAATGGTAGGGGTTGAGGTGGATCGTGTCTGCTCCGGAACAAAGATTCCGGGGGGACAGAGCATAGAGACGTATATGCGGCCTGTCCCACGTGACCGGCACCGGCACGAGGAAGCCCCGGCGCCGGCTCGCCGGTCGCGCCCACATGCCCGTGCCGCACCTCCGCGCTGTGCGCGGCGCTAGCTGCGGGATCCGAGCACCCGACGATCCATATGGAGAGGAAAACCACGCGACGCGATGCGAGGGAGAGGGATCCCTGCTATTATTATTAGCTGCTTGACTTGCTGCTTTGTTAATTATCGCGTGGGATCGATCGAGTTCGTTAAGATGCGAGCAGGAGTGCTGCCTAGGCTAAAACTGTGCGAGGATTGATGCACATGTTGATGTTGGCGTGTGCTTCGGCACAAGTCAAAGCTGCAAATTAAGCAAGGGCGAGGGCAACGATGGTAGCATGAAAACGCCATGTGCTTTTTTATTGGGATCTTGATGTGTAGTGTAGTTGCATCTAACGCTAGCTGTCCGTGCACGTGTGCATACTACTAGTGCCCTCTGGCCCGGACGGCATGGAAGCTATCCTGCTGTCGGCAGCGTCACGGGTTGAATTTATTTGTGCAAAGTTAGGTTATGTTAGCCTAAGTGGAAGCTAAACCGTCGTGTGCCCGTAGGACAAAGAAAAAATTTGCAAACTTGTTTTTCCTAATTTAGTTAGAACTGAGACTAGCATTCCAACATGTCCTAGGTCTGAAGCCTTGACTCCAGCTGCGAGTAATCGACATCTCATGTCTGGTACTGGTTGTGCAGTATCAGGCTATCAGCGTATTCCTGAACCTGAAGTCCTGAGCACCCTATCTCCAGTCGGTCGAAACCAGCTAATAGAAAAGGCCTTGTCGCTCGGAGCAAAGCAATATTCACAATAGTGCGTGTCACTATTACTGACACTCTAAATAACAAAAGAGATAGGCCTAGGCCAGCCCAGGAGGGGATGGCCACGTTAACTCTGAGGGTTGGGCCAGAGCACAGTAAATTTCTCGGTTCTTTCCGGCAGAACCAGTAGCAAGCTGCTGTTGTGGCGACCCAGCCTGCCTGCACGCGGTTGTACAGGCCCAAAAAAGCCTGAGTGGCCGAATCCGCAGTGGCCCACGTACACTTCCCCGTGAGCCCTACGCGTAAAGAGCACCGCGTGCTGCCATGTCGCGCCGGTGCACGGCCGAATTGGCCACATGGCGGGGTTGTACCTGGGAAGGCGGCTGGGAGTGTGGGTTGGTCGCTGTCGTTTCTGCAACCGCCGTGTGAACCTGAGCGCGAGGCGAGCACCGGGACCCCTCATCAGCCCGTGGCTATCGTCGATCGGTCGGGGGGTTTCGGGCCTGGGAATTGGGATGTCGCGCGGCGCAGTGAGCAAGGGATCTGGATACATTCCCCAGCCTCAGGCAAGGTCTGTGCCGCTTCTCTTTCGTCAAATTAATTCTCCTATCAACAAAGAGATCAACCAAGTCCCGGTGGCAATTACCAGGAAGATGGGCAAGAAACAAATGAATGAAAGAGAAGGTCAAATGCCACGTCAAATCTAAGAAGCCCACGGTGAAGAAGAGGCCCACCAAGTCCATGAGTTCACCATATACTATGTACCAAATTTCCCTTTAAATACACTTCAAAGTTGTGAAGGCTGCCAAAGGATGGCCAAGTCAATCAACGCACCTGCATCAATGCTCAAGAAATCCAATCACATGGCCATTTTCCCCGATGGAGAATGGACCATTTTCATCGGTCAAAGGGGACTACAAGAACGTGGTCATTGCAATTGACAACATCACCAAGTGGGCTGAAGTTAAGTCATTAACATCTATCACTTCTCGAATAGTACAAAGGGCTTTACCTTTAAAATGACCTATTTTTGTTCCAAAAATCTTGTGAAAAGTCTCATGGCTTGCAAAAATATTCATTTGGTCATGACACTTTCAGATTCTTTCAGAAAAACATTATCCGTCGCTTCGGAGTCTAGCGTGGGCTCACCGTGGATAACAGAACCCAGGTTGATGCCTCGTCCTTCACGTCCTATTAAAAACCATGAAATCTTAGATACATTAAAAATGTTCCTTGATCATAGCTAACCAAGGTCTCGAATTGATGCGTCATCTTTTAAGAAATTATGTGACTCCATAGGAACCACCATTCACTTGGCATAGGTTGCACACCAAAAAGTAACATGGCATTGAAAGAGCCAATGGACTCATCCTCCAAGGACTCCCGTGTCGCATTGAGGCTAGTTCTCTCAAGCAAGGGACGTGGGCAGAAGAGCTCTTAACTGTAACTCTAGGGATTGCGCACCACAACAAGTCGCTCCACTGGCAGAACACCCTTCTCCCGCATCTATGGAGCCAAAACAGTACTGCCAGTAGAAGTGCACCACCTCTCCATGAGGGTGGAAATGCTTGGTGAAGCTACTCCATTTGATTTCGCAAGAAGTGAAGAACCTCATCAAATTGAAGTAGATTTGACTGAAGAATCTCATGATCAAGCTCTTCTCAAGCATGCTTCGTATGAACGTGCTGCAGGATTCTACAACTCCCGTGTTAAAGAATGTGCCTCTTCCAAAGGTGACCTGGTGCTTAAGAAGGTTGTGGATCCATAGTCCCAAGGCAAGCTCCGTCCCAAGTTGGAAGGACCAGACATAATCTTTGCCATGCTAAGCTCGGGGGCTTAACATCTTGCCAATATGGAAGATCAAGTCCTGAAGCACGTGTCGAATGGAGACAAACGGTGGAAGTTTTATGCATAGTCATCCTTTTTAAAAGCATCTTGTATGGTCCCAGGCCATGTACCCTATGCTATCCAATGAAATGAAGAAATGAGCACATGAACCCTCAAACTTCCATGTGTGTGTACTTTCAATATTCTATGCATAGGAAGGACGAGAGGATGTTTTGTCAAAAGCCCACAACGACATCCTAGGAACAATCTTCATAGTTTCATGCTAGAAGAGGATAGGTGTGGCCTGAAGACACGAGGGTTCGTGAACCTCAACCTTCAAAAATTCCTATGATTGTGAAAAACATCATTTGCTTCTGTCATAGGTACGTACTTAGACAGTGAGAGAAAAACACCCCCCTTCAGTTATGAGGGTCTACGGGGCGCGCAGGGGACACGAACCTCCCTGATGCGGATGTGCGACATGTGTTCGCGGATGAATGACCAGGAGACCCGCCATACCTCTTCGCGCGTGTCTCATGGATATGTCCTCTTGGTCCACCAACGTGTTTCAAGCCAAGAAACTGAAGAAAGGTAACATGCCGTCTTTTTTCTTCTCTAGAACCATCGGCCTTGACAGGCCTAGAATGATTAAAAAACAAACGGGCTCTCGGTTAGGCCGAGAATAACGCCTCCACGAGAAACCATCACGAACTCGGCCCGATAAGCAGAAGCTGAATCAGAATACAGTCTTAAACTCCAACTTACATCAAATAGTACACACGAGCAAAATCCTTTCACTCTTTTGCCCTGTAGTTGCTAGAATACAACCACAGGTGAAGGGGGCTATTGTTGTACGAGGAAATTTCCATGAAAAGGAGCAATAAATAAATGAATAAAAGAGAAGGTCAAATGTCAGGCAAAACTAATAAGCCCGCAAGGAAGAAGAAGCTCTTGAGCCCATGAGTTCACCATACACCATGGATCAAACTTTTCTCCTCTTGTAAACCAATTCCTCTTGTAAACCAAGTTCACAAACTAAGAAAGTCTAAACTGCCCTTCTCTCTCATCTCCCACCAAGAGCATGAGGGGTCTTTTGCCTCCCTTCTTTGGCTTATAAAAAGCATTTCATGGGTCATCTATAAGACATTTCTCATTGGAATATAGGCTCTCGATTCCACAGGACAATTTTGACATGGCGTACCTCGATTGAGAGCCTGCTAGAAGTGCCGAACAATCCTGGAGAGATAGGGATGAGATTTGATGGTGGCAAATTTGATGCGCAGAGCGCGCGATGGCTGACCCTCTTCTTCGTCGGCACGGCGTTGCGCTCTTCAGGACCCACACTATATCGGCAACAGGGAGCGAGCGCGACGGCAGGGGTTGAGCGCGATGGGAGGCGCAGCAGACGATATGGTCGGCACAACGTTGCGCTCCTGTGGTCGCCGCACGACTCCGAGGACGGCGAGCGAGCGCGACACTTGGGCTCGAGCGTGATGAGAGGCAAAGGGGATGGGAGATTGTGTTGAGCGGCACTGCGTTGGAGCACTCCAAAACTTGAAGCATGGCCATGGGCTTTGCTGGATTTGAATTTTGAACCCAGATTGATGAAGATTGGAGAGGGGAGGCGGCAGAAGGATGGGGATTGGGGAGGGGAGACGGCAGGACGAGGGGGATTGGGGAGGGGCAGTCATGAAATTCAAATAGAAGAATTGCTAACTTGACGTGATTAATTCTAACACCGATCCTACCAACTAAAACTACATCAGGAACATAGAAACTAGAACAACTCCCCGACCCTACCAACTAAAACTACATCAGGAACACAGAAACTAGAACAACTCCCCGACCCTACCAACTAAGACTTACAAAGGGCTTTACCTTTAAAATGACCTATTTTTGTTCCAAAAATCTTGTGAAAAGTCTCATGGCTTGCAAAAATGTTCATTTGGTCATGACACTTTCAGATTCTTTCAGAAAAACATTATCCGTCGCTTCGGAGTCTAGAGTGGGCTCACCGTGGATAACAGAACCCAGGTTGATGCCTCGTCCTTCACGTCCTATTAAAAACCATGAAATCTTAGATACATTAAAAATGTTCCTTGATCATAGCTAACCAAGGTCTCGAATTGATGCGTCATCTTTTAAGAAATTATGTGACTCCATAGGAACCACCATTCACTTGGCATAGGTTGCACACCAAAAAGTAACATGGCATTGAAAGAGCCAATGGACTCATCCTCCAAGGACTCCCGTGTCGCATTGAGGCTAGTTCTCTCAAGCAAGGGACGTGGGCAGAAGAGCTCTTAACTGTAACTCTAGGGATTACGCACCACAACAAGTCGCTCCACTGGCAGAACACCCTTCTCCCGCATCTATGGAGCCAAAACAGTACTGCCAGTAGAAGTGCACCACCTCTCCATGAGGGTGGAAATGCTTGGTGAAGCTACTCCATTTGATTTCGCAAGAAGTGAAGAACCTCATCAAATTGAAGTAGATTTGACTGAAGAATCTCATGATCAAGCTCTTCTCAAGCATGCTTCGTATGAACGTGCTGCAGGATTCTACAACTCCCGTGTTAAAGAATGTGCCTCTTCCAAAGGTGACCTGGTGCTTAAGAAGGTTGTGGATCCATAGTCCCAAGGCAAGCTCCGTCCCAAGTTGGAAGGACCAGACATAATCTTTGCCATGCTAAGCTCGGGGGCTTAACATCTTGCCAATATGGAAGATCAAGTCCTGAAGCACGTGTCGAATGGAGACAAACGGTGGAAGTTTTATGCATAGTCATCCTTTTTAAAAGCATCTTGTATGGTCCCAGGCCATGTACCCTATGCTATCCAATGAAATGAAGAAATGAGCACATGAACCCTCAAACTTCCATGTGTGTGTACTTTCAATATTCTATGCATAGGAAGGACGAGAGGATGTTTTGTCAAAAGCCCACAACGACATCCTAGGAACAATCTTCATAGTTTCATGCTAGAAGAGGATAGGTGTGGCCTGAAGACACGAGGGTTCGTGAACCTCAACCTTCAAAAATTCCTATGATTGTGAAAAACATCATTTGCTTCTGTCATAGGTACGTACTTAGACAGTGAGAGAAAAACACCCCCCTTCAGTTATGAGGGTCTACGGGGCGCGCAGGGGACACGAACCTCCCTGATGCGGATGTGCGACATGTGTTCGCGGATGAATGACCAGGAGACCCGCCATACCTCTTCGCGCGTGTCTCATGGATATGTCCTCTTGGTCCACCAACGTGTTTCAAGCCAAGAAACTGAAGAAAGGTAACATGCCGTCTTTTTTCTTCTCTAGAACCATCGGCCTTGACAGGCCTAGAATGATTAAAAAACAAACGGGCTCTCGGTTAGGCCGAGAATAACGCCTCCACGAGAAACCATCACGAACTCGGCCCGATAAGCAGAAGCTGAATCAGAATACAGTCTTAAACTCCAACTTACATCAAATAGTACACACGAGCAAAATCCTTTCACTCTTTTGCCCTGTAGTTGCTAGAATACAACCACAGGTGAAGGGGGCTATTGTTGTACGAGGAAATTTCCATGAAAAGGAGCAATAAATAAATGAATAAAAGAGAAGGTCAAATGTCAGGCAAAACTAATAAGCCCGCAAGGAAGAAGAGGCTCTTGAGCCCATGAGTTCACCATACACCATGGATCAAACTTTTCTCCTCTTGTAAACCAATTCCTCTTGTAAACCAAGTTCACAAACTAAGAAAGTCTAAACTGCCCTTCTCTCTCATCTCCCACCAAGAGCATGAGGGGTCTTTTGCCTCCCTTCTTTGGCTTATAAAAAGCATTTCATGGGTCATCTATAAGATATTTCTCATTGGAATATAGGCTCTCGTCTCTCCTAGATGTGGCTGACGTTCCTCAAGATGTCTCTCTTGTGTCCAAGGCCCGTCCGTAGGCCTGGAAGAAATCTGAAGTCTGAAGATGCTATTTTAGTCAAGGATCTAAGGAACTAAGGTCACGTCCCTCAACGGGACTACGTCTTCTCGAGGCCAAACCCGGTTAAAAGACATCGTCATATCCGTCGTTTTAGTGTTTGATGCTCAGCATCATAGTCATTGTTCTCACTATTTTACTTAATCGACGCTCTCCTTATTTTATTTATGCTCCACTCGTATCTCTTCTCTCTAAGGCCCCATTTGGTTCAGAGTTAAGGGGTGGGTTAGGCGGGGTTAAATTAATCCGGTCAAAACTATTTAACCCTTCTAACCCACCAAAAAGGTGAAATAACTTAACCCAGTATAACCAGCTCTCCTAAATTTGATTTTGGTATTGTTAACCCCCTAATTTAACCAAACAGTAATTTGGGTTAATCAGATTAGCTACCAAACATAAAATTAGGATTAAGCTAACCTATCCAGGTTAAGATTAGCTAACCTAGTTAACTTAACCCCGTACCAAACGGGCTAAGCCGTTTCTGACGACGACAGTGTTAGCAAATTCAAAGATTCTTTAAGCTGCTTCAATAGTTCCGGCCACGTTGCGCCGTGTGGCCTAGAGAGTCAAATGTAACTGCCGCGTCAAATTATACACCCGCTAAACAGATACCAGCGTATTTTTTCCTTCTCTGGCCTCTACAGAAGAAATCAATGATGGAAATGAATGGGTTTCCGGACCTTCTCAAACTCAAAAAGTAGGCGTACATACTGGACATACAGGTGCTAGACTGGGCTAGACTAAACAAGACAAAATATTTAGCAGTCATGGGATACGCCATTTGCCTTCTTGGTATCGCTATTGTCTTTGGTTTCCAAGAGTGGCTCGATCTCCTTCTCTGGCATCTGCAAGAACATCAAACGCATCAGGTGGATGCCGACAGAACTCAAACTCCGGTGCATGAAGCTACTGGTAATCCTTAAGAAGACTTATGTGATGGTTAATGAAATCAAACCTGTGACATCACTGGAAGGGTGTCATTTGCAGACTTTTTCTTGCTCTCCCGCACCGAGAAGCAGGAGTAGAGTGCCATCCCGAATATGGCCACGAGAATGCCCAGTATGTTCCTCATGGTGAAGGGGTCATGCAACAGAGTGTAGCCGAATGATAGAACCAGGCATGTCTTAAGGTGTCCAAGGACCTGGTATGTCACTGGCGATGTTGTGCCGATCACAAGGAATGTACTGAAGTTCACGGACACCGCAATCAAACAAGACAGAATGATGAAACCCTGCATAAGTTCATGAAACAACGTTATTACCCTGTGCGTTATCACCCATCCAGATTTTGTGCCATATTTGGAAGAATGTTTTCCCCTGCAAATGCTAGGCATGGCTTTACATATTAACCCTTGAGTGCATACCAGAACTGGAGTAGTGTATTTGTGGGCGAAGACGCTACGGCCGGTAAGGAGTTGATCCACGAAGGGTCCAGTTGCAAATAAAATTGCCGCTTGGTAAGGTGCAGATTGGTATAGAAGCTGCGTTGAAGTGACCTTCGACTTCCTCTGTATTGTATTTGTGAGCTTCATTCAAATTAACAGGTTAAAGATACATCATGGCAAGGAAAATTGGCATTAGTACAAAATGTTTGGAATTACCCATTTGTTTTTCAGAGATTCACGTTACATGAACTATGCATTTAGCTGTTATAGTAAGAAAACAAGAGGCAAGAATGGGCAACTATAGAGTCCAAAACATTGTAGAAGTAGCACAATTCTGATTAGGTATCCTTGCCTGATAGCAGCAACTTTAAATTGGTTTATGGTAGAAATCTACCATTTTAGTAGCATAATGAGAAGACACATTCTTTTTTTGTTTTCACTCAAAGATACATTCTTGAAGTACCACATCTTTTTTATTTTTCTTATTTCATTATTTCTTTCGCTTTTTTTAGAGATTGCCTAAGCATACTATTGATGTTTATGATGCACGTAAGGATGCAGCTTGTGAAACCTGGATGATGAACAAAAGTATTTCAAATGTAGGATACAATTTGGCCAACACAAGTAGTGGCAATGGCGAGGCCAGAAAGAATAGTCCCCAGAAGATTTAGCTTGAGGTCAGTCACAGAAGCAATGGCAACTCCAAGCAGCAAGACCAGCAGAGAAAACTTGATACTCTCACTGCACATTGCTAGTTAGATTGGTGTCAGCATAACGAGAAATTAAAGGAAATTGACTGGTTCCTGAAAAGAAAGAATACTTAATATGGTATTCAGGGCGAGGAAACTAACAACACTGAGCATAGCTTCAGTTTATCTAGTTTGGCTAGGACTTCTTTTCATCTCGTTTGATCTGATGACTAAATAAAACATTGGATACACATAAATTTTGGCTCTAGTCAAATTCGATATATACATAAAAATTATAGGTATCAATTTTTTTACAATTATTTTGGCCTAAATGAAATTTAGTTGGTACTTCTAGTCAAAAGACAATACCCCATGTGAATTCTGTTACCTGAATCTTTTCTTCAGGAAGATTGTCTCTAATAGTACAGTGAAAGGTATGATTGCCAGCTTTGTCATCTGCAGAGCATGCCGAATTTGAGCATCTGCTGCATTCCACCTCAAGGAGAAAAAACTGAATGACAAGAGCACCGACCTGGTAGAATCCGATGGAGTTAAATCCCAAACTAAGGTTGAGAAGGCCAATTGAGGTGCCATTGAGCAACCCGAACAGTACCACCGTCTGTCCATCGATCGCCTTGGGCTCAAAAAAGTGCATGCGCTGCGCGACATGGAGGGTGCAGAAGGTCACCATGAGATGCCAACTTGTTAATGTTGTAGCTGCATTAATCATTAACACATCCCAAGTGAGAACTGGTGGCTGGTAAGTACTGAATTGGAAATCTGTATGATGCAATGCTCATAACCCATGATGCCAATCAGGTTTTCTCATGCTTGTAAGACAATGCAGAGGTGAAGTACAAACCGAATGGGAAGCCAAGAGTGCTGATGAGGGCTTTGTTGCAGATGACAATGGCAACCGATGATGCCACGGAAAGGGTAAGAGACCCGATCACACCAAGCTGGAAACCAGCAGTCATTTTGGCCACCTAACGCCTCTTCTAGCCTGAAGCTGCAGACTAATCAAGAAACTCAGTGTAAGGTACGCATGCTACTCAGTATTCATTACTCGCTGAGTAACAGATACGGTGCATGTGTGAATTTTATTCTGTTTTACCACAATCAGGCTACGCTTCTAAACTGAACACTTTTTCTCCCCGGCGCATTTCAGTGCATTGAATCAGTGCCTTGAAACGAGACAAAATTAAGTGCTCCTTGTTTAAGCAGGAATGAGTGGACCGGCCTGAGAAGAATCAGTCAACGTGTCTCCTGCCAAGTGGCTAACACAACAAGCATAGCCAATACCCAAAAGATTCTGTTTGAACGCTGTCTTGGGATGCTTTCCAAAATCCTTTTGTCCTGCCATCAATACTTGGGGAGCTGAGCATGTATTCTTGCAGCCGCAGGCTTGCACTTACATCAGCATAGAAGGTTCATGTAGCGCACAAACATGGATTTGAGGTCGATGCCGATGGCTCTTTCTGGCAAGGTCAAGGAGGGAAAGACGTGGACGTTTACGGGTGCGAAGCTTTTGGCGTAAATTTTACCTTAGTTTTATGCATCCGGCTTTCGGACCGGTTTCTTTTTTTTTACCTTGCATCGGCCTAGGCCCTCCATGTTTTCTTCTTCGTTATCAACATCATTAGGCAGAGTTCCTGCCTTTTTCTTCAAAAAAAGAAAAAAGACTTGAGATTGAGGTCTGAAACCAGCATGGTGAGTCCAGAGTCCAGACGGAACCACGTATGGAGCAAAACTGCAAAAGTGCCGTCCAATTCAGACTCGGACTAGAACCTGGCTGGACGTCTTTGCCAGATTAGGTCCAGCGAGAACTGTACGAGTTTGGGCAAATGCAAGTCTATGTAATGCATGACTTGAAAAACCTGGTTGTATATCTAAGCGTAGTTATCTCTTGAAAAGCTATATATCACATGGTGGCATGGTGCTATTTATTGTATTCAGAAATATGCAGTGGGGAGCATCAACACTCCTGGATCGAACGAGGAAGCACCACTTTTCTCCATTGTACTTTAACATGGCTGCAATGATTTATGCGGCTAATGCCTGACCTGACTACGATGAGGTCCTAGTGGCTCGATGGTTGACCCCGGTCCCAAGGAGTACGATAATCAAAAAGGTGATTTTAGTTGCCATGAGATGATTATTATTATGTTTAACCAAGGCACGTACCATGAAATGATTTATCACTTTGCAAAGACGTTAAATTTAAAATCATAAAAATTCGGTTTTTTTGTTAAGTAGAAATTATATGCAAAATTATTACTGAAGTCATCAAAGCTGCTTTCTTTCTTTCAAACATGCATGTGTTCAGGTATGCAATAATTTAACTGAAAATCAACAGCTTAAATCATTCTAGCAATCTTGTTTTCATTTGCATGCTTGCATGATCCATGGGCGTCTTGCACCCAGCCAATTGAATCGAACCAACCAAACTCACAAAGCCAAGAAGAAAGCAACTACATTTCATTTATCTAACATCATTCCACAACACAAGAACCCGATTTGATGTAACAGCATTTAGTATCAACAAACTTGGCCTACCTACCTATCTTTAGAATTTTAGCCATGCAACATAGCAAACCATGAAGTATATATATGTTTGAAACTGAAGAACAAGAGCAAGAAAACCTGTGACAGAACGGTAATCTTCAAACCACAGGTTGATCGAGTAACACTCACTTCAAGTACTCCTTCCAGTGTACAAGGGGCGCCTCCTCCTCCTGTCCTCTGCTCTTAGCCTCCTCCTCCTCCTACATATGTATGTGTGCGCGAGAAGGAAGGAATGGTGGTGTGGTCCCTAACAGCTCTACCGATTATAGGTGGTGGCGCCCTGGAGGATGAAGAAGGGGAGGGAGAGGGAGACGCATTTTTATGTTCAGGTGTCTGTGGGCCGGGGGAGGGAGGTGCTGGTGGCGTGTGTGTTTGGGGCGGTTTGGTCCTCTCCTTTGACACCGGTGTTCCATGTTTTGCTTCATGCTGGTGCTACTACCAGAAAGGGAGAGAAAACATAGTGCACTCAGGTATGCAACAACTCACCCAAGGTATGCAACAACTTCCTAATTGGCTGGAGAGAGGCGAACCAAGTGGCGCATCTTTGCGCAAAAATCACCCAATGTTCCCCCAAGTCTAGGCCGCTGACTTGGAAGAGACACGAGAAATTGATAATGCTGGGTTGTTTTGGGACTTCAAATTTGGTTCTCGAGTGGCACGAATTATTGGTTAACTATTAACAGTGTTTTATTTTCATTGTGTCGAATATAAAGTTTTTGATAAAATATTTTAGTGGCGGATCCAAAGGGTGGTCAGGGTGGGGCTAGACCCACCATAAGAATTCATGTTGGCCCATATACCATAACAAAAAAAAAGAAATATTTTTATATTGCTGGACCCACCCTAAGAAGTTTTTTATATGTCAAATTGGTCCATTCTTACTTAAAATTCTGGATCCACCACTGAGATACCCTGTCTTAATTTGATCTTTGATAAAATACCTCGTCATGTATCACTGATGTGTAAGATCTGAAGGCACATGATCCATTTGTGATCTCCACTAGTTTGAAATTGCATGGAGATTGAATCTCAAGACTCTACGAAGCTACGAAGCCATATGGATTGAGTTCCACTTGGATCTAATCGGAGTAAAATACTGCCTTAGTTATAGATTCACTCATTCACTTAGAAATGCAACACCGGTTCATCATTACCCCGATTTGATTCGCCCGGTTCTAGCCAATTATGCACGACTTATCTCCTAAATGTCACATTTTCACGTACAAATACAAATTTTAGCGATACATATGCATATGAAAACCGACATTTATGTTCTAAATGTTTCCATATTAGATGTTCTTGGTGCCCAAAGTATCTGGTAAAAATTCTAGAAAATATTTTAGTACCTCAATAACAGATTGATTTTTAAATTTGGTAGAATCAACAAATCTACAATTTGATTTCATGGTTGGACTCGACAGGAAGAAAACCAATCCTACCCAGAATCTTGACTTTGACTACCTTGATTATAACTAGACATAACTAGGAAAATACCCGCATGTGCATTTATTGAAGTTTGTACACTTGCAACGGCGCCTAGAAGTTTCAGGGAGGTCTTTAAAAAAATTCATATATATACATTATAGTACGAAGTATGCAACTATAAATTTGGATTAAAAATATGATCAATTATATATGTGTAAAAAAAATATGTGTGCGTTACTTTTTCAAATGGTACTATTCATCGTTGCATTATAGTATGAAGTATGCAACTGTAAATTTAGGTTAAAAAGCATGACCATTTGCGATCTGTGCAAAAAAATATGTGTGCGTTGCTTTTTCAAACGGTACTATTCATCATTGCACAGTGTCATCTCTTGTGTTTCTTACACAGGTCGAGAATGGTAATATTTTTTATCCAAAAATTACAAGTGCATGCTTTTCCATAATGTACATACTTGAAAAATTTTAGATTTTTTTTAGAATTTTGATGTGTCTTTTGAATTTTTGAAGTGGTAGATGCGTATGCTCCGGCGTGCACAAAATCCGCACTCGACGTAACAAGGCGAAAAGGCAAGGCCAAACCGTTGTATAGGTCGGAGATCCTTATAGATCCATAAAACCAAAGTAGTTTAGAGTAGACCAATAATGCCAAAATATGGATGCCGGCTGAGTGTTCGGGTGGACCATTCTGCCACGGTCCAAACGAGTGCTGTATTTTGCTCCATTAGCAGCGACAGTCGTCTAAGTGGCATAGAGTAGGGGGTCATGGCTATTAGACACAAGATGTGCTTGTTTGATCGTCTAAATGAAGTGAACACAATTAGCTCTAAAGAATCTTATGATTAGACAGAACTGACTACACGCTGATTAATTGGAATTTGCTATTTCAAGTATTCGTTAAGTTGAAAATTGCTTCGCGGATCGCACGCATTTCATTGGCTACTCTCGCATTGCAAAAACCACTATTTTATGGGGTCGGGTCATCTCCAATTATCACCCTTAAATATTCTTGCTTTAATAAAGAATCGAGCGCGCACTGGTTTTTGAGTACTTCAGTAAGGGCCATGTGAAGAATATGTTTCATCTTCAATCTTGATTGACACGACAGGAACTCTATTGATCTTATTAAGTGCTAAGGCCTGGCGTATGTTTAATCATGTCATGTGGAGAACTGATGAAAAATTAATGGCTTGATTAGTTGACACGATAGGGATGGCATCATAAGCGGATCGAGTAGGTCTAAATTCCATGAATTTGAATATTCTTGTCTTCCCTTTTGTTAGTAGGTGAGATGATCATACTAATCTTCTTTTTTTCGTCCTTGTTGAACAGAAAATTGGAGCGATCATGTGGTCGGTACTGACCCGATAAATGCTAAAACTACTGAAACGCCTGCGGTAAATCACAACATCGCACTCATGGGGGTGCACACTTCTGTATCATCTTGATTTGATTGTATATTTTTTTTAAGAAAAAGAAGGGGTAACCCCTTGCAATTTCCATTATCAGAAACCAAAATAGTTCATACAAGTGTGTAAGTAGGGAAAAGAGCATTTCGTTTCCAGCGTACATTGGCTGAACCGAAGGAAACTAGACATTACCTGCTAACCTAGATAAACATAGACATCCAGCCAGGCGCACAAAAGATTGCAGAGGCTTGCAGACACGACTACAGAATGCAATATGTTGGAGGGGGGTTTCCGCGCTTCCCCGGATCGACACTGTTCAGGATCACTGCAACACCATTAGGGTTCTCATCCGCGCTCTCCGCGACAAAGCTGTCTCCGACGCGTCCACGCGCTCTTCGTCGTCAGGGCTGTCTCCGACGAGCCCGCTCTCCGTCGTCAAAGCTGTCCCCGACGAGCCCGGTCGCCGCGTTAGGGCTGTCTTCGACGAGCCCGCTCTTCGTGTCAGGACTCCGCGTCAGGGTTATCTCCAACGAGCCCGCGCTCCGCGTCAGGGCTGTCTCCGACGAGTCCGCGCTGTCTCCGACGAGCCCATACGCGAGGCCATCACGTTCTCCAAGAAGATTCTCTCGAAGATTTTCCCGAAGATGCTCGGGAATATTCTCCTAGGATTCTCTAGGGATGAAAAATGACCATAATATCCTTATGAGTTCCCTCTCATGTGAGGGCAAAACTGTAATCTCACACTTTTATCTCTTTCCCCTATAAATAGCCCCCTGGGGGTAGAGGGCGAGGGATCCATTTTTCATTTTCCTCACGTGTAAGCTCTCATTTCCGTGCCCTAATACAAACACCGACTTACGTTGTCGGCTGCCTCACGCGTTCGCGCTCTCGCTCGTTGTCCCTTCGCACGCCCGGAGGTCGTCGTAACCGACCGGGGGTGCCACAAATCTACTGTCTAGGCTTGTATCTACGACACAATACATCACGACTGCACACGGGGTATTGTTGGACGGCAGCCTCTTCGCGCATTGAAGATCTAACTTGATTTCATTGATGATCAGTGCAAATTCTAGCAGGAGTAGCATCACGCATTCCTCAAACCCTGCGTACAGATGCATCAACTAGACTAAAACTAGTTCAAATTTTGCGTCAAGAAAAAAACAACAGTTCAAATGCTCAATGCTGCATGTCAAAAGCTGATGCTTCGACCTAAGAAAGGTACACCCACTAATTAGATTAACTTAAGGAACATGCAAACTTTCAGTAATCCAATAATTGACATGAGGAAAGAAACATGTGTCACTTGGTGCACAAGGTTGGAAGGAGGCAGGTGGTTGTAGTAGTAAAGCATAGGCTTTCTGGGAATCCAAGCAAAGGTAATGGCCCAACAGCACAGCTAGCTGCAGAGCAACCAGCTCAATTATTTTGGCCGTTCGGTGAGACTTCACACTCGATCTTCTGTTGTACCTCTGACTTTTGACCCCACAGGAAAAAAGACAATACACTACTCAATTCTCAAGTACTCGAGTATGAACAAGCTCTAAATCATGAATTCAGCTTCAACCCAACGGATTATAGCTCCCGTGATCCTCCATTTGGATGGCATTAGATCACTACGGTGCGACATCTGTGGGTAATAAAGAAGTATTGCACCTGTTTAATTACGCCTGGTTGTCGGTGAGCGACACACGTGTTGTATAACTGAAATTCGATGCTACACACGTTTTGCTTACACCATCGAGATCGACACATGAACGGTTTTCAGAACGTGCCCTGTCGAGTCGTAGCTGATAGGGTGCGCGCTATGCCTTCTCCATTAACGTTTGGCGAGAAAGACCATCTCCGGCAGCGAGCCGGTGTCGAATGCGGAGTGCCACCGGCTCAGCAGGGACGGCGTGCACAGCCGTCGATCGACGTCCGCCGGTGTAGTGATACCGATCAGAACTGTCCTGCTCAGTGTTGAGCGTTGACGCCGTAGGCGTTTCGTGGTGTTCGTGAGGATGGAGGTGCTTTCCTCGCCGGTACGGCCGGCGGCCATGGCATGGCGTTCTTGCCGGGTTTAACGGAGCTCTGCGAACCGCTGGTGAGTCTCCAGTAACCGTTCGATCAAATTTCCACGGCATCGATTGAGGACGTAAACAGATCGCGACTCAGTATTGGGTTGAGCAGCCAATTTTTTTTCGAAACTTCAGGAATTTATTCCAACTTATAAGCAAGTCACAGAGAGTAATGTGCAGGATTGCACATTAAGATTAGCAATACACGCTATGACAGGACATGAATCCTTGTCATGTCTAACACCAACACAAGTAGAAATACAAGCTTCTACATTATGAAAGTTTAAACCATCCTGAGCTTGCCTATGTGCTATCTTGTTGTTTATCCTACTGATCTTGAAGACTCTAGCATCAGCTTCTTGAGTGTGGTTGATAAACGTATTAAGTGTATCTGTGTATGTCTGATTGTCTAGTGGCCTGGGTGTTCTTCAGGGGATCGCCTAGCTGCCGCCTCTGCCAAAACTTGGTTATCTGTTAAAAAATTTGGCTTGTAAAGGTTCAGAGCCTTGGCAACTTCAGAACCTAGCTCCAAAGCTTTAGCTTCAGCCTGTGTGACAGAAGAAGCCGTTGACGCCGCTACAATGAAAATAGCTTGATGTTGCCCTCCTGGAAATATGTGGATGAAGACTCCAATTCCTGCATGTTGCTGTAATCCTACAAAATTAGAATGACTTGAAGAAGTGTTCTTCCAAGCTGCATCAGTGAATATATTTGGCCCCTCTCGGAATCTGTTCATGTCAATCTGCATAGAAAAAACTCCAGGTTGCTGGTTTTGCTTTACTTGCTTCCCTTCTCCTTGAGTCCTGTACTCCAATTCTTGTTCCTTTAACATAGCCATCGCTGCATTGGTTACCTACATTACTTTCCATTCTTTATTGTTGAAAACATTATCATTTCTTGCCTTCCAAACGTTCCATAAAATAAGAAATATAATTGCTAGAGCGTTTGGATCTTGATAGTTCATAGCAATTGTATTAATGATTTGAGAAATAAAATTTTGAACTGTGAGAAGCAACTTGTCCATTCTAATAGCAAGGGGAGAAACAAATCAGACAGCTCTTACGAATTCACAGGTGAAGAACAAATGAGTATCGTCCTCGAGTTGTCCACATCTTTTGCAAAAAGGTTCAATGCGAGTTGATCTTGATGCTGCTCTGATTGCCGTAGGAAGAGCTTGACAAAGCAATCTCCAGGCGAAAGCTTGGACCCTAAGAGGCATAACCCTGTCCTTCCAAATGACCTGTAAAAGCTTCTTCGTTGTGGCTGTGTAACTAGTATGCTGGATTTGAATATTAGGAGACAAAATAGGCTTGAAATTATAGTAAGCACTTTTAGTAGTGCAGACTCCTGCAGAGGTGTGCTTCCATATGAGTCTATCTTTAGAGTCGCAAGCATACACAGGAATACGGGAAATTAACGCAGCATTATTAGGACCAAATAAGTTTTGTATAAGAGGAACATTCCAAGCTTTGGACTAAGGATACCAAAGATCACATACATTCTGAGGGTAAATAAAGCCTTGATTCTGAATTCTAAGATGTCTATGAATATTTTGCCAAAAAGGGCACCAAGGTTCATTCCAGATGATAGTATTGCCTTTACAAATTTGCAAGGTGCAAGAATCTAAAAGATTGTGTTTTATCTTAAGAACTGAGCTCCAGAAGGCAGATTTAGGCACATGCTTATGAGCTTTCCAAAGGGATGTACCTGGAAAATATTTGGCCTTGAGAACCTTGACTGTGGTATCATCTGGGTTTGTAACAATTCTCCAGACAGCAGATGTAAGTAGAGCCTTGTTAACTGCCTCAATGTCTTTTATTCCTAGTCCGCCTTCCGCTTTAGGCTTGCAGATTTCAGACCAAGCTTTGAGATAGAAAGGCTTAGTTTTGCTTTCTCCTTGTACCCCGGTCCACCAAAAATCTCTCATCACAGCTTTCATCTTGGCTAGCATTTTCTTAGAGAACAAAATATTGGATATATAATACACAGGCAATGAGGCGAAAACAGATTTTATAAGCACAAGCCTACCAGCATGAGATAATTTATTCGCTTTGTAGCAGTGAGCTTATATTTGAATTTTTAATAACAAAAGAGTAGGCTTGAGCTCTGTTTTTAGCAGGCATGATAAGAGGATGACCCAAATGAACTGAGGTAGGTTGCATGTCCTGAACAGAAAAAAGATTTTTTATTTGAGTTTTTTGGTTATCACTTACATGTTTGCTAAAGAGAATAGACGACTTCTGCCAGTTTGGAATTTGACCCGAAATCCTACAAAATTCGTCTAGTGTATTTTTAATAATATTTGCTTCCTGCATATTAGCTTGACCACAGACTATCAAATCATCAGCAAATAGTAACGAGTGGATAGCAGGACAGTTAGGACCAAGAGTAATACCATGAAGCTCCTTCGCATTGAGATGATCCTGAAGAGAAACAGCTAATTCATTGATAGCAATAATGAAAAGATAAGGGGATAGAGGGCAACCTTGTCGAACTCCCCTTTGACTTTTGAATTTGCCATGGACCTGGCCATTAATAATGATAGAGAAAGTAGCAGTAGAAATGCAGTTTTTAATAAGATGAACCAGGTGCTGACTAAAACCTTGTTTAAGAAGAGCGTGTACTATAAAGTTCAATTCCAAACGATCAAAAGCTTTAGCCAAGTTGATTTTTAACATGAAAGCTCTTTGATTCCAAGATTTCAGATTAAAAGAGTGAGTAATTTCTTGACCAAGGATAATATTGTTGGAGATCCTCCTGCCTTTAATAAAAGCCTGTTGAGTGTTTATAATTTTATTAGGGAGGTGAGGTTTAAGTCTATTAGCTAAAGACTTGGTGATAATTTTGTAAGTCACATTGCAAAGACTAATAGGTCTGAAGTCATGCAAGTTAATAGGAGCAGGTTTCTTAGGAACAAGAGCAATAGCGGTTTCATTCATAATTGCAGCCATATTACCTGATTGATAAAAATTCCTTACCATATTAGTAATGTCATCTCCTATCCAACCCCAGGCAGCTTTGTAAAAAGCCACGGTAAGACCGTCTGGCCCAGGTGAAGCATCACTCCTCATAACCTTTAAGATCTCCCAAATCTCCTTTTTGGTAGGAATAGAATTGGTGTACTCGTCTAGAATTGGATCTGCATTTGTGTGTTGAGGCAAGCTCGGAAGAGATTCAGCAGAAGATGTGAATAGATTCTTAAAATAAGAACTAAAATTATTAGCAATCTGTTCAGGATCAAAAGTAATATCACCATCCTGCTTTTTAATTGAAGCGATTCTATTCTTTGTTCTTCTTTTAAGCGCTGAAATATGGAAGAATCTAGTATTCCGGTCACCAAGTTTGATCCAGTGTTTTTTAGCCCTTTGCTTATAAAACTGAGTGAGTCTAGACATAGTTTCTTCGTAGTCTTTAACCAGTTTACTTTCCGCAAGGTGGTCTCTCTGACACAGAGGTTGAATCTGGATCTCTTCTATTTGCTTCTCAATATTGGCAACTTGATCTTGTAGAGGTTTTTTCTTTCTGCTCCAAACTCTGAGAGAACCTGTTAAATGTCTAGTTCTAATAGGAAAAGACTGATTTACAGAATTAGTCCAAGCTTGCTGAGCAGTTTCCTGGAAATCATCTTCTAAGAGCCACCAATTTTCAAACTTGAAAGTGTAAGAAGGCTTTTTATACTTGGAATGTAAAACAGTTAAAATCGGAGCATGATCACTTAACATAATAGACAAATTATAAACATTAGCATTGGGAAACAAATCACACCATTCAGCATTAGCTAGCACTCTATCAATTCTCTCATAAATAGGCATGGAAGCATATCTTTTGTTGGTCCAGGTGTACGCTGGACCATTAAAACCCAAATCCAGGAGACCACATTGCTTAACCATGGAGCAGAAGGATCTAAGTCTATTGTAATTAACATTGGCAGGAGTACTTTTATCATCGGGGTACATAATATCATTTAACTCTCCCATACAAAGCATAGGCCTATTAGAGCCATCATTAGCAAAAGAAGAGACATCCTGCCACATATCCCAAGTATTGTGATGGGTGGGATCTCCATACATACAAACTAAAGAAAAGGAAACACTAGTAGTCCTATTAACAAGGGTTCCTAAAATCAAGCTAGGAGTCGCTTTAGCTAGAGTGAAGTCGATGTCGTCATCTCATAAAAGCCAAAGCCCTCCAGATCTCCCATTAGAAGGCACTACAAGACTATGAGCAATAGGAAATCTATTAATCAGATCAACGTTTTTAAATTTAGAAGTTTTTGTTTTTGAAATGAAGGTTACCTTGGCCTGGGTAGAGAACATCAAGTTGGCAAGATACGTCATTTTGTTACTGTCGAGGTTCTTGCCCACTCCTCGACAGTTCCATGCAATAAGACTCATTGTGACTGTGGCGCCTTAAAGGCTGGCGCCGCTACCCGAGGAAGAACAGAACCTTGCTGCAGGTTATCTTCAACACCTTTCATGTCTCTTGACATATGGTTAACATCTTGCTTATTTTGGAGACTAGCAGCATTTGGAAAAAATTCCTGGTTTGGAACAATATGGCCATGACTATCCAGACCCAACTTGGCCTGGCTGGCCATGTGAGCAGGGGACATAGCCCAATGTTGAGATCTTTCTGAATACGGACCTACAGTTGCAGCTACCACATTCTGAAGCCATAGCTTGTGCTGCTCAGTGCCTTGAGTTTGAACTACTTGCAAAGGTACACTGACCGTAGTAGCATTGGGCTGCCGAGGCAAGGGCAGACTCTCTATATTAGTAGCACTGTTAACCCTGTCTCCAGGGCCCCCTTTATCCCAGCGGGTGCATCGATTTGTGCCATTTTTTCCTGTATTACCCCTTGACTGTTTAGTTTTAAATTTTATATATCTTTCTCTTTCTTTTGCCCTTTTATCCTGGAGAACAGAGTATTGAGGCGATGGTGGTGGAGCAGATTTGAATCTGACATTACGCACATCCCCATCATGGCTTACTCTTCCTCCATCTCGTTATTCTTCACTTGCTCTCTTGCTAGCAAGATTGGGCTTTGAATAAGCGTAATTGCTTTGCTCAACAATTGTTTCATTCTCTCTTGCTCTACCATAGCTTTCAGTTTGACCTGGCAGTTGAAGGGCCCCTGCTATAGACCTTGGATGTTGCTGATTGCCGCACTGCATTGGAGAGAGTTGAGCCATTCTAACTTGTTGCAGATTAATATTTTGGATAGGAGGTCGAAGAGTTGCATCATCAAAATCCTTAGGAGCAGCTGTAGGATATGTCTTTCCTAAAGCCATAGATGAGACAGCAGCATGTTTATAGCCCAACAAACCTTGTTCAGACATGTGGGCCTCATTGGGCTTTGAACTCGAGTCCAATAAAGGCAACCTTTGTTTTGAACATAACTCTTCATTTATTTCCCTCCCAAGGACCTTTGTATTTTCTGAATTGCGCCTTGTATAAGTAAAGTGAGAGAGAGTTGGTTGTGTTGAGGAGGATGAGCGATCAACTCTCATCTGCTTTCTGAAAGCATCTGATAAGCCACCAACATGATTTGCTTGATCAATGGCTTCATTAGGAATTTTAGAAGGCTGCGCCATCCATATACCAAGATAAGAGAAGGGAACAGTAGTTGTACTTGCTCCAATGCCCTGTAGGTGCAATATAAGTCTCCTTCGAGTTGCACAGTGCTCTACAGTGTGAAACATCACTCCACAAAACATACATATTCTCTTGACCTTCTCGAAATTGAGATAGAACATAATGTACTGATCTGGGGAAATATAGTGCTTCACTTTATCTTTGACTTGCTTTGTAATTTTAAATTTAGCGTAAGCAGAAATATACTCTCTTCTATAAGTCATTCTTTGCTCAGGAGGGGGATGTAAATCAGAAGGCATAGCAACCTTATCAATAACATAATTCATGAGGTGGTGACCTCTGTATCTTTCAGGCACACCATAGACCCTTATCTGAGCATAAATATACTTAAACTCATAAGCATCCCAAGGTTTGTCTGCATTTCTAGGATTTATCCACTCTACCAGCAGGTTGTCATTATCAACTAACCAAGGTTGCTTTTGTAGCACAAAGTCCATAGCTTCTTCATCTCTAAAATAAGCAATATACTAACCAAGGTTGCTTTTGTAGCACAAAGTCCATAGCTTCTTCATCTCTAAAATAAGCAATATACATTCCTGACTTTACCTGATCAATAATCCAATATTTGTCTCCCTAGGCTCTGGACATTGCTTCATTGAGAGGTTGCTGAGGAATATTTCTCAGGGTAACTCCAGAACATGCAACTTTGATTAGAAGTTTGAATGGTGTATTTTCTTCTGGCCTTGGAACCACTTCTTCTTCTGAATAAGCATACTCAATCTCTCTTGGGATCGCTAGCTGAAGATTCTTCATTATTAGAACCAAATCGACATCTTCTGTTCCATGTTCTTCCGCAGTCCTCTGCATCTGCTGAGTTTGATATGGCTGCCTTTCTTGTTGATTTCCGTCCGGGGACCATTTGGATGACGACGGATTAAGAAAATCTTTTTCTTTTACTAACATCTGCTTCTCCTGATTCACTTCTTCAATCATAGCTGCATCCTTGTTCTTGTACTGCTTGGTGAACTCTATCTCATTATTGTCTTGGATGGAAACTTGAGCTAGCAATTCATCAGCTTGATGGAGAATCCCATCTTGGATCTGATTCTGGGATGGATTAAAGGATACTGCTACTTTTTGGGGTGGATCTGGGTACATCGATTCCGAAGACGGGTGATTTTGATCAGGTGGATCTTGAGGGGGTGGACGAGAGTGGAGATCTGGGGTGGGGAGTGAAGCCATGGTGATGGAGCAGCGGTGGAAGAGGGAGAGTAACGCTCGAACACCAGATGGGAAGAGCAGATTCCAGTGAAATCTGCAGCACAGGGTAGTGGAGGTCTAGGAATCAACGAGACGGAGAGTTCTAGGAGGAGAGAGAAAGCAGCATACGCCGACCGAAAAATGCATTGCTATCGTCCGGTTGGTTGAGCAGCCAGTTGAGCCTGTAGATCGAGGCTCCAGGGGACGCGGATGAGATAGGCGACCCAACTCTGGGTTACGTTCAACCGTTTGATCAACTTTACACGGCCTAGATCCACGCCACGCATTTTTACAAAATGACTCCTGTATTATTCGTGTCACAACCTTTCCTCTGCCGTGGCCTCCGGGCTCTCGCGCGGCGGCGGCGGCGACAGGGCCCAATCTTCCTAGCCGTCCCGATCGATCGCGTCCCGTTAGGCAACTAGTTGCCGGTGACGATGTTCGTTACACTGCCATGAGTGGGCGAGGCCATCGGCCAGTAGTGGCCTCTACTCGCCTGCGCGACGTGCGGCGGAACGTTGGCCGGCCGGACGCAAGAACAAGAATGCCAGGTCAGGAAGAGAGTAGTTCGTGCGGAGTTTGACAGTGAGGAGGACGCCGACTTTGTGCAGTTCGAGGACGGTGAGGCCCAATCTGGTATCCTAAGTATTCCTAACTGAAACATCAATTGTTCACTGCTTCTTCAGACAGAACTAATTCAGTTGTTGGCTCTAAGACAGCGAGCCGTTTCCTACTATTTGGGGCTCTTTTATCTTGGCATTCCCTGATGCGATTATTTCGTGCGCACAGATAGCATATAGGACTAATTTTGGATCTGCAATAGTACATATATAGCATATAATAATTTGCTCTAATAATTTTACATGAACGATCGAGCAACAGGTAGTATCAACATAGGCCCCCTTCTACCAAACTTGAGGAACCTAAAGAAATATAAGAAAACAGTGAGACATACTGTCCGCATATCTACTGTAGAAGTTCTGGTTATGCCAATATGCAACCTATAATCACTAGTCTCATATTACAAATTGAACCGCTTCCCCTTTGTGCTACATCCACAGCCTGCTATCCAGTTGTGCTTCCATGATCACCTTCCCTTCCTTTGGCATGGGGATCTCACAGTTCTGAGAGTACCTCTGCTGTTCCATCTCCCATTTCATCTTCGACACTAGTTTCTCGTGTTGAGGCGAGTATTCCTGCAAACAAGGAAGATAGATCTTAGCTCCAGTCCTTTTTGCCGACATTGTAGCTTATGAATCTTTCAGTTAATAGGACACCTCAATATGCATTGATTAGTAATTGCTTTAGTGCTACATTGGAGCCTGTTATTCGTACTTTGGTTGCTCTGCAGTAATGAAGACCCAAGAACATATACATGATTGTGATATCGTACTTTGGAAGTTGTATTCAGTAGAACTTTGTCCTGATAGCTAATTTTGCGTTGTTTGTGCCGTGTTCCGGTGTTTTAACACCAAATCTGATCTGATTGATTGACCAGGCAAGCAGGCAACTCTCTGAGTAACATTTGCTTAGAAGCAAAGCTTATATACAATACAGGAGAAATAATGTTTGGATCTTTAATCCTGAAAGATTTGGTCACATTTGAAGTTTTTTCTACATGTGGATTTGTTTTCCAGTTTTGATACAAGTGAACGGAAGAAATGGTGGGTATAGCACATAATACCTCCAACTTTTGAATCAGTTCCTTTGGCGTTGGAGCCAAGACAATGATATGTTGGGCAGTAGGATTGATGAACCCTTCCTCCACAGCTTTGTCGATGAAAGACAGCAATGGGTTATAGTACCCATCCACATTTAGCAGTCCAACCTGTAACATTTCAACCACAAGTCTCCTTTTAGTTCTGAAAACATATTATAGTTCAGACTTGAGGACAATTGTTCATGAATTATTGGTGAGGAAATGAACGGCTTGGTACCGGTTTGTCGTGGATGCCAAGTTGAGCCCATGCAATCACTTCTAGTAGCTCTTCAAGTGTGCCATACCCCCCTGCAAACACATCACTCCATCAGTCCAAGTTCTTCTTTAGTACTTTGTGTATATTGGAAGATTTTATAAAATTTGCCGGACAAGTTTACATCATAAATTTTGAACTGAATTTATAATTTCAAGATTAGATAACTCTGAGTTCCGTATTCCAAGGATTACACTTGGGATTTTCTGCTCAAAATTTCCATGATCTAAATTCAGTGTCTCACATAGTCACAGTACAGAACAATATCTCACAGGCTCACAGCAGATAGCCTAGTCAGAGTCAAACCATGCAACCTGAACTTTAAACTTTCCACTCACACTTGCACTACCAGTGAATCATAACAGAAGCTAGAGAAAGTGACAACCAAAGATACCAGTTGCGAGTGCTTCTCTTCTCTGATTGATTGCTCTACTTACTCAGGTGACACACTCACCAGGCAATGCTATGAAGGCGTCGGACTGCCTGGCCATCTCAGCCTTCCTCTGGTGCATATCAGCCACTGCTTTCACCTCTCCCACTGTCTCACCTGATATCTGCACGCTTTGTACATAGACCATTACACGCGCAAGCAACACAAATCATATATTACCAGAGAAACCAGCAAAAAAACCTGATATCTGCATGCATTGTACATACACCATTACACGCGCAAGCAACACAAATCATATATTACCACAGCAACCAGCTTTTTGCTTAACCAAAAAGGACCAACTTTCTACAGATGGAGGAAGGAAAGGGGAGGATGTCTTGACTGTTGTACACACGGTATTTTTTTTTAATCAGCGGCAACAAGTCCAGGAGAGGCAATCATGGTGCTGGTGTGGGGGACAAGAGAAAATGTGATGGGCCTTTTCTTTGTTCAATCTAGCCAGCATCTGCTTGAGAGATGGCAGTCAAGATCAGCAAGATTTCATCTATCATGGGGGAACAAGATTTCAGTGGGCATTCCTCTTGATCTTTCATCATAAGTTCGCTTTCTTCTTTACCACTAGCAAGAAAGACAAACGAGCAAGATCTACAGACAGTATCATTTTTCTATCTTCACAATTCTTTAGTGCAATACTAATATAATATATCTGATGATAAACATGCTGAGTTGTCTGTGCACTTAAGCATTGCGGTAGATTCTCATAAACACTACTTTAGTTAATGGAACAGGCCATACGAAATAGTATTGCCCTACTAGTAATTTTGAATATTACTCCCTAAAAAGTTGACTAGTGAAGCTCAAATTTCAAATAATAATGTTACATTCAAGGAAACCATAGCATGGGAATAAACAATGTGAGGCCTAATGGAGGGTAGAAAGAACATGAGTACCTCTCTAGGCATGAGGGTCTTGGGAATTACCCTGCATAGGGGACAACAAAATGACAAAATAAACATTTTACCACATGAGGAAGATACCAATCCGTCACTTTTTGGCATCAGTCCATTTCATCAATTTCCAAGCTGTTCGTTTCATGTACTCTCAGCTAGCAGTACTAGTGTTGAGCTCTTGATAGTGGCAATGTGCTAAGTAATGATTATGACGTTACATACCCGATGACATGGCGTCCTCCATTGTACACTGCTTGAGAGACCAGGCCCATCAACCCTACACTCCCTCCTCCATACACTAGATCAATGTTTCTTGCCACCTAAGAGATAGTCCGCATTAATAGGTAAAGAAGTACTAACATAAACATAAGAAAACAAGAAATGAAGTCTGAAAGTATGGAGATTGTCATTTTACACGTCTAAAGCGGCAAAGTGTTAGATGCTGAAATAGTGAAATACAGATGAGCAACAGAAATTGGTTAACATTCCAACAATGCATGCATGCACTAACATAAGCTCGGATGCATGCCTGCATGCAGCCATGCACCCCATGCAGATAATATATGAAGTAAGCTGTGAAGCCTCTCAGTTAAATTAGATGCCTGAATATAACTCTCATGAATAGCTTCATCATGTTGCTTTTGGTGATCAAAACAAGAGCGCACTTCAACGAATAATGGAAGATATGACTAAGATGAGCCGACCGGACGTCTATCACTTAATCAAAACAAAGCTACAAGCATCAGAAAAGTCCTGAAAAGAGAAAGATAGGTCTACCAGCTCTTTTCCAAGATCAATGGCAGCATCCTGGTAGCTCTTCTTCTTGCCATGGCTGCTCCCACAGAACACACATATCCTCCTGAACCGTGATTGCACCACCACCTCCCCTGCCTCCTCGTCGACCTTGATCTCCATTGCTGCTAGTGCTCTTTTCTCTTCAGGTTCTATGTGTGTGTATGTGTGTTTTTTTAATCTCCCTGCTGATTGTATGTTTGCAATGTTGCTTGCTGTAGGGTGACACAGCATGGAGATATCCCACTACAACAAGACTTAGCCTGGCTGGCCGCACTCAAGTGGACACCACCACCTGCGAAGTTGCCATTATATATAAGTCTCTGATTTTATTTTAGGCACATTAGTTTAAAGAGCATTAAGCATGCTTCGAGCAAAGTAAACTAGATGCGGTCTCCTAGATGTCCATTTGAACAGTTGGGATTCCCGCATGACACTTTTTAGCAATTGGGTAGAACTTACATGCATAGATCTCATGTAATATTCAAATTTTCCTTCTATGAGTGTGTAACTCACTTCTTGGTGCTATCACCCCCTCCCCCTCCGATGCTCCCACACGCGCACACCACACCCCGTATTTTTTCTGAAGAACAGCCAGGAGTGCTGCCATTCACTTAATAGGAATGAGGTTGTTAATTACAGATCGAGCCCTCTGTTATAGATGAGGGGGGGCTCCTTTCTCTCGGCGATTACCAAAATGTACTACTCAGAGGCACTACTAGGAAGGGGGTGGTTCGTTGTCCACGAGTGACATGCGATCTCCTCGTGGGTGATCTGTGCAACATGCTCCTCATCTAGGGAGTCGTTTTTGAAAATTCGTCGGTTGCATTCCTTCTATACGTTCCACTAAACATAAAGAAGGAAGCCGCTCCATCGTCTTTGAAGCTCCTTTGGGTCGGATTTCAGGATTTCTTCCCACCACTCATCCGGAGATGCCCAGACCGTTGGTGGTGACATAGTCTGGACATGATTCCAAGAACAGATTTCGTCCCAAACTCGCTTGTTGAAGGGACAGTCAATACAAAGATGCCGTGCAGATTCCAGCTATAGCCCACAAAGCTTGCATAGAGGATCATGCAGCCATCTGCGCTTTGCAAGAGCATTAGCCGTTAGCGTACGGCCATGAAGGACTAACCAAGTAAAGAGCTTGCATTTGGGTTGCATGTCTCCTTTCCAATTTTTCACCGGTTTAAAAGGCGGGTATGAACCCTGGAATTGGGCGACATATGCAGACTTGGCTGAGTAAACTCTGCTTTCATTCCAAAGCTAGCGGATGGAGCCAGGAGAGTGTTGATCCATGACACAGTCTTGCCCATTCGCTTGTGTGTGGAAGAGTTTGGTGTTAGCGTCTCCCTCCTTTATCCAAGTTAATCTGGAGCGTTATTTCAGCTTAGATTTCTGGAGCTCGAGCAATCCAAGTAGGTGCTTTTTAAAGTCGCTCCGTAGTTGCTATTCGTCATGAGAGAGACCGCGGGTCTCCATTTGAATGTCCAGACAGCCGATGACCTCCCTAGCAATGGTGTTTTGCATCATGATGTTTCCCACGATCGCTCTTTGCTAGAACTTGAGCTTTTTGTCAGTTCTCAAAAGTTTGATGTGTAGCCTTTTGATTGCGTCAGAGCTGGCACAGGCTTGGACCGCACATCTTGGACTACCTCTCAGAATCCGGGTAAATGCAACCAATAGATCTCGAATCTAAAATTGCGATTTGGCCGGTTAATGGCCCCATGAGAAGTAATGCGCAGTGATCTGAGACTTGAGAGCGCTTGCATGTGAGCAAAAGGGAACATCGCCTTCCAATCGTCATAGAAAAAAGTTCTATCATCCGGGTACGGGTTGGGTTGGCTTGTTCGTTGGAGCATGTGAATTTTCTCCTATTGAGATGAAGTTCCTTAAGCCGAAGGAAATCGATTATGTGGCGCAATTTCCCCATAAGCCTTCTGTTGATCCTGTTATTATTCTTGTCTTCTGTCTTGTAAATGAGGTTGAAGTCTCCCACTACGGTCCATCAGTCAAGGGTAAGCAGTTATATCATCTTCAGCTCTTTCATGAAGTCCATTTTGTCCTGTTCGCCTTGAGGTCTGTAGACCACGGTTAATGTCCAAGAGAGGTGGAAGCAAGGTGGCCGTTGTTCATTATGACTTTTGCTGATAGGTTGGCGGTGGTGTAGTGTACGCTCTCTAGCAAGAAAAAGGCATCGGAGACTGCCATGATGATACCTCCCATTGTGTCAACAGCAGGGAGATAAGCGTGATTTGCTACAAACTGTGGCCCAAGGGTTTCCGCAATGGTGGTGTTGCTTACAGTTTCCAATTTGTTTTTCTGTAGGCAAGCCATCGTGCATCGGGGTGAGCTGATGATATGTCTAACTGCTACAGGGCGCACACCCGAGTTTAAGCCTCTAACGTTCGAGCAGACAAGGATTACATTTTGCTAAGCCATATGGGGAGATGAATACTTTCTGCCGAATCAGAGCAGCATGAGGACGCGTCCTTGGCGGCACGACTGAGGGAAGAAGTCAAGTTGTTTAGCGCAGCAACTGTGAAACTGTTCGATACGTTAGACTTTTGATTTCTGGACATAAACACCCACTTAAAACAATCACACACGAAGATACAGGGGACGTGTCCCTGGCGATGGCAAGGATCGCGGTGATGATCTCCCAAGAAAAGAAGCACACACATAACATGGCCACACACGAGGATACAAGGGACGCGTCCCTGGCGACGGCAGAATTTGCAAGGGCGATTTTGCATGGAAATAAAAATGACGCGCCATCAGCGACGGTGGCACCTGGCACAAACCAACATCTGACAGCAAAATACTACTGACTATTAACACGACGAGCGAACTCACATAGAGGCGAGTAGCCCGGCCATCTCCCCAGCTACGCTCTTCCTATTTCTACCCTTGTTCATCTTTGCCTGCTTGATGTTCTTCACGAGCCCGTCGATCGCCTTGATCATTAGCGAGGACAAGGTGGTCTTGAACGAGTTGACATATCCGTCGTGCGTGTTGTCATCGAAGGGAGCATCCGAGGCAATTATCCCAAGGGTGCGAGCAAGTAGCTCCACCGCAGCCCGCTCCAGGCTGCTCCCCTGCTTCAGCTTGGCGTGCTTCGTCGCCAACCGGGAACTGCGTCTGGTCTCCATCGTGGCCGCGGTGGTTCTGTTGTCTGGAGCCCCGGTAGCTGGTGTGCCAAGAACTGAGGGTGTGGCTGGCTTCATGATCTTGGCGAGAAAGTCGGCGAGGGTGCACGAGTTAGGGACGTGAGATCCCTCTGTTGTTGGTTCTTCGGATGGCAGGTTTTTCCACGGCACCTCCAGCTCCGGCGACAGCATGTCCGGTGTCGCCGTCACCCCGGGCGATGCAGTCAGCGGGAGTGCAGTTGGGTCCACGTAGGCAGTGGCGGAGGATGAAAAAAAATTGAGGTGGGACGAACTCGACTGACCGGTGAACTCTAAAGCAAAAAAAAAGATGATGCAAAATCAAAGTAGTCCTAAATAGAATCACCAAATACAATGTAAATGTAAATATTTTTAAATAAAAAACAACCTAGAAACATATCGATAATTAAGCTCTAATGATGTCTAGCAGTGGAGCACTGGAGCTGGAGGAGGCGCCGAGGCCAGGGCTTGCTGCGGCGGGAGAGATCGGCCGACGGCCGGCGCAGTGCCGGCGGGACCGCGGGAGGCAATGGCCGGGCCGCCGGGGGTTGTTGCTGCGGGCCTGCGGCGGAGGGATCCGCCGGCGCCCGGCGGGAGGAGGCGCCGAGGCCGAGGCTTGCTGCGGGCTGCGGCGGGAGAGATCGGGGCTGTGGCGGCCGGCGGAGGCTGGGCGGAGGGATCGACCGCCGCCCGGCGGGAGGAGGCGCCGAGGCCCGAGGCCGTGGCTGTCGCCTGTCGGTGAGAGGTGGCACGCCGGCACGGATGGAGAGGAGAGGACGGCTCCTCGGATGCTCACCGCCCGCCGCCCGCTGCTCGCCGCTCGGCCCGCTCCCCTTCACTCGGTGGCAGTTCGGGCACGGCCGCACGGGTGATAGCCTGCTGGGTGATGGGCCGGCCCAATATGCCTGCTGGAGAAATTTAAGGTCAGGCGGCCGCCCGCCCTTGCCCTACGGGGAGCTCCGCCAGTGCACGTAGGAGAGCTACCCCTCCATGGCTTGGCGACGTGTCTTCGTCGTAATCACAGCTAAGGACTGTGTGCCTGCAGTAGCTTGCTCCTCTAGTACAGTAATCCGGGGCGGCTCATTTTCTAGCGGGTTCGTTGACAGCAGCACGCACCCCTTCGCTGGACAGAGGGTTCGTTGCTGCCCTTGCTGTCGTGCCACCCTGCTGCAGCGACCAGTTTGCCCCCGCCGTGTCCGGAGGGCTGACCGTGGGGTGTGGCGCAAGCATCGGCGTTGGTGGGGGAGGTGGGGATCTCCTGCATGTCGCCAGGCGGGCTGAGGAATAGCCTGGGGTAGGCGGATGCATGTTGGCGCTTCCGCGGGCTCCACCTTCCCTCTGGTCATCCCGTACTTCTTTGTCACTGTATATCACTTTAACCAGTTAGCCTCATAATCTTTGACTAATGATATTTTCCTAATTATTTTGTTTGATATATTGAAATGCAACTGTTAGCTTTGTTGTGACAAATAGTTTTATAGCACTACACTTTCATAATATTTTACAATCATATTTCGTACTAGCCGAAACTTACTTAAGTTTAACTTTAGAGACCGTGCAAAATTAATATTTCTAAGTAAAATAAAAGGAGGTAGTAACATAATAAACTTTGTGGCGAGCTGCCTATCCACAAAAAAAGTTGAGAGCACATCATGTACTTTGGTTCTGAGAAAATGGAAGTGATAGCGTCCCTACGTTTGAGGAAGGTAGCAACAATAGCGTCCTAAAAACAATATCAAAGAACACGATCTATTTTCTCATGGATCGAATAGAATTATCCTCCAATTTCATTACTAAGCCATTAGATCTTTGAAGAATGACACAAGGAAACACACTAGTGACCTATTTTGATGAAAGGCATTAGACCACTTAAACCCAGCGCAATCCCTGAGTAATCTTGTTGTTTTCCTCTTTAGGTTTGCTGGTTGTCATTGCACCGGCCACGCCCTTGCCAACGTCGTTCATCAGAACCCGCTTCGTATTGGGCCTAGATGGCCTTTTGTTGTATGTGTTCAGTAACGGTGTTGTATTCGGCCTAGGAGACCTTTTGTTGTATGCGCTAGGACTTCCCATTCCTGCTCCCATATCTACAACCGTCGAAGTCTGCATATTCTCAGTATCATCCGAAAACTGTAACATTCTCTCCTGACTGTTAGAGGCTCAATTGGCCAGCAAAGCAAGATGTGCGTGAATTCTTCGTCACATCCAGAGCTTCCATCATTTGCCTTCAAGAAACCAAACTGGACACAATAGACCGAGCGACCGTCCTTCGTACCCTCTCATGGATTCCTTTTGCTACCTCCCAACTACCCAATCACGCTGGGGGATACTTCTAGCCTTTGTGACTCTTCGAGATCTCCAACATGGACCATCTTCGCCTCCATCCCTATTCGTGCAGATGGGTTCAAATGGTCAATCTCCGGGGTATACAAACCTCAAGATGATGTGGACAAGTAGGTCTTTCTCCAGGAAATTCGCTCGATCGCCTCGTCGATTCTCCCGGAGTGGCTCCATCTTGGCGACTTCAATTTGATCTACCAAGCGGCTGACAAAATAATGCCAACCTCAATCGCCATCTCATGGGCTTCTTCTGCGCCACTATTTAGGACCTCCATCTCAAAGAGGTTAACCTCAACGGCCGCAAATTTACTTGGAGCACCGAACGTGAGAATTCCACTCTTACTCGCATAGGTTGAATGTTTTGCACTGTGCCGTGGGAATCATACTTTTCATGCTATTTCCTCCACTCGCTCGCCATGGTGATTTCTGACCATACCCCTCTATTGCTTGAGGGCCACCAGGACGCACCCCCAAATTGGAACTTCAAATTCGAGCATTTTGGCTTCGCATGCTAGGATTCCTTGAGGTGGCCCAATAGACTAAGGACAAGCATGTTTCAGCCATAAACCCTAGTCGCCGCTTTCACATCAAGCTCTCTCGGGTTTCTAAAGCTCTCAAATGATGGCATCACTCCAACATTGGAAACATTACTTCGCAAACGGCGGTCGCAAAAGAAGCATTCTTCGCCTGGACGAGGCCCAAGAGCTCTGTGCCCTTCCCTCCGCTGAATGCCAGCCAAGAGAGGATCTCCGCTCGTGCTACCTTTGCCTCGCCACATTTCAAAAAACTAAGATCAAGCAACTCAAGGCTTTCGTGGGTCAAGTTTAGAGACGCCAACACCAAGTTCTTCCAACTCCGCGCAGCCTCAAGGAAGCAAAAGAAATCTAGAATCTTCACACCGCCTAGGGGGTGGTGGTCACTAGGGAGGCCAAGGAGTCCAAGATCTTATCCCATTTCTCAGGCCTCTGGCAGTGGGCAGCCCCAGTCCCGCCTATTGAACTAGGCCGAGCTTGGTTATGCTCTGACTAATCTCAACCACCTAGAATCCCCGTTCACCGAAGAGGAAATCAAGGAACTATCTCCTCCATGCCATCAGCTACAGCTCCAGGTTTTGATGGTTCCATTGGTGCCTTCTTCATATCGTGTTGGGATGTAATAAAACATGACATCAGCAATCTTTTCACCCAACTGTATACTCTGTGCCGTGTCGGCTTCACCCTCACCAACACAGCCCATGTCATGTTGATCTTGAAAAAAGACTCCTCATCTTGTGTGAGTGACTTTAGGCCTATTAGCCTCATGCAAAGTGTTGCCAAGATTTTCTCAAATTTGCCCGCCAACTGCCTCATCCTGATCCTCAATGACCTTGTCTTCCCTTGCTAGAGTGCTTTCATAAAAAAGAGATGCATCCAGGAGATTGTCCTGTATACCCAGAACCACTCCACTGCGCCAATATCCCCTCCATCTTCTTGAAGCTTGATATCGCCAAAGCTTTCAATTCTCTCAAGTAGGGATACTTCTTTGACGTCCTGCATGCTGTTGGCTTCAATGACTGTTGGTGTGATTGGATTTCTATTCTCTTCAGCTCGGCCTCTTCCAAGGTGCTCCTTAATGGAGCGCCGGGCCCCGACCTCCGTCATTTGCACGGAGTTAGGTAGGGGGACCCGCTCTCTCCATAGCTCTTCATCTTGTCCATCGATCCTTTGTAGCGCATCTTGGACTTAGCCACTCAATGCAGAGTCCTGTCTCCCATCCTTTAATTTCCAGCGCCACCAAGCTACGCACTTCTCTCTACACTAACGATGCGAATTTTTTCATCAACCCAGTGCCCCTGAGTTTTGTGCCATCCGCCAGATCCTCACTCTTTTCGCCTAGGCCTTGGGTCTCTTGACCAATTTCGACAAAACCACAGTTCACCCAATTAGATGCGATGGTATCTGTCGACGATCTGTAAACCGCCGATCTTACGGTATTTGTAGAATGTGTACGTATGAGGGGTAGGGACCGTTAGGGCACAAGGCCAGAGGTATAATGGCAAGGAAAACGCCCTTTTTATACAGGTTCGGGCCTCCCTCAGGATAACAATCCTACGTCCTGTTCGTATATATTCAATGGAGAAACGTCTTACAAGGGGATCTGGAAGTTAGTGGCTATCTTAGGCCTAATCGTAGACTAATTCGGCTAGTTCCGCTACTCTCGACTCCTTCGAGGTGATGGGGCTTCATGATCTAGATTGGCCTTCTGGATCTAACCTTACTTGTCGATCTAACTTGACCTGTCCTCCCCTATGGAACTGCTGACCCTTTTATAGGGGGTTCATCTAGTCGTACCGTATATGGACTTACGTCCGAGTAGGACTCTGGCTTCCTCAAACATCAGGATGAACTTCCTAGTTTAAGGATATCTTTCCTCCTTCTTAGAGGTTACCTTATCGTCCTAGGATCCTTACCGGATACGGGGTATACTTCGGTAATCCAGGGAATCGTATATCAGATACTTCCTAATATACGGGATACTGTACTATTCATCGTCAAGCCCCCCATCAGTACGTAAAGTGAGGTCATGACTATTCGATAAAAAATCTGCCCTTCTCGGGAAGCAGCTCTGAGTAGGTGAACCGAGTAATACTTATCGATGACTTTTTCGAGTAGGTACGATCCCTACTGAGTAGTCGCAATAGCCTGGAGACTTCTGCCCTCTTGTCCCCTTGCGGTGTCATTACTGTCCGAGGCAATCAAGACTTGTCCCGCAAAATCGACAACGACATCCAGGCGGCTATTCGCTATGTCCATACCATTCACGCTGAGACCGAGGGTGCAAAGATCGCCCCAGGGGCTGCCGACCCCCCAACATCCGGGTGGTGGGTTCCTAAGCCCAAGCCCGATGGCGAGACGCGCGCAGTACCACTGTCAGAGGAAGACCCAATCAAGACGGTGCTCATCGGGGCGAACCTCGACCCAAAGGTCGCAGAGGCTCTGCTCGACGCACTCCGGTCCGACCATGACCTCTTCACATGGGAGCACGAAGACCTCCCCGGCGTGCCCAGGGAGATTGTTGAGCATCGGCTGTACGTCAAGCCAGATGCACGCCCCGTGAAACAGAAGCTTCGGAGAATGTGCGTAGAACATCATGCCACGGCCCGTGAGCAAGTTGACAAGCTCTATAAGGCTGGAGTCATCCGCGAGGTCATGTACCTGGACTGGCTTGCCAATCCCGTCCTCATCAAGAAGGCCAATGGGAAGTGGCACATGTGTGTTGACTACACCAACCTCAACCGCACGTATCCAAAGGACAACTTCCCACTCCCACGGATCGACCAGCTGGTCGATGCCACCTCGGGATATGAGCTCTTGAGTTTCCTGGATGCGTACTTCGGGTACCACCAAGTATGGATGGCCAAAGAAGACGAGTAGAAAACAAGCTTCATCACGCCCTCCGGGACGTTCTGTTACGTTCAGATGGCCTTCGAGCTCAAGAATGCGGGAGCGACCTTCGCGCGGCTTGTATGCAAGGCCCTTGCGCCACAGATAGGGTGAAACATGGAGGTGTATGTTGATGGTATCGTTGTCAAGAGGGTCCTCGCCGACACCCACACCGCGGACCTGCGAAAGACATTCGACAACCTCAAGAAGGCGGGCATGAAGCTCAACCTAGAGAAGTGTGTATTCGGAGTCCAGGCTGGGAAGGTCCTTGGCTTCCTCGTGTCAGCAAGGGGTATTGAGGCCAAACCTGCAAAAATCCAGGCCGTGCTCGACATGCGGCCACCGGAGAATGTTAAAGAAGTGCAGAAGTTGACAGGGCGGCTCGCCGCGTTGGGAGGTTCGTCTCTCGCTCGGCCGAAAAAGGACTCCCATTCTTCAAGACACTGTGGGGATCCTCCGGCTTTGAGTGGACGAGTGAAAGCCAAGTTGCCTTGGAAGAATTAAAGATATACCTCACCTCGCTACCCCTGCTGCAAAGCCCTCATCCTGGGGAGGCGTTGTTGCTTTACCTGGCGGCCACTCTGATCGTGGTAAGCGTCGTGCTTGCCAAGGAGAAGGACAAGATCGAGCATCCCGTCTATTATGTGTCTGAGGCACTGCAGGGAGCGAAGGTGCGGTACACCGAGATGAAGAAACTCATGTACGCACTTCTCATGGCACCGCGGAAGCTGCGACACTACTTCCTCGCCCATTCGGTCCGAGTACCGTTGGCTTTCCCAATAGGTGAGATGCTTCGCAACAAGGAAGCGTCCGGGTGCATTGGCAAGTGGTCAGCCGTGCTTGCCCCGTTCTCCATCAAATTCGTGCCAAGGACAGCGATCAAGTCCCAGGTGTTGGCAGACTTCCTAGCCGAATGGGCCCCGTCGGAGCGCCCCGCGCTTCCAAACCCCTCCGACCCGTTATGGACAATTTACGTCGATGGCTCGTGGTGCTTGGAAGGCGCCGGCGCCGGAGCGATCCTCGAGTCCCGAGAGGGCAACATCACCTCCTACAACGCGCGCCTTGAATTTCAGCCCACTAACAACGGGGCGGAATACGAGACACTCCTCCTTGGTCTCCAAAAGGCTCATGCATCGGGCGGTAGGAGGATGGTCGTCAAGAGCGACTCACAGCTCATCACCGGCCATGTCGACAAAAGCTATCAAGCTAAGGACCCCGAGATGATCAAGTACTTGGCACTGGCCCGGGCCATGGAGAAGCACTTCACCGGCATCACCGTTCGCAGTATCCCACGCGCTGCGAATGCTGATGCCGACAGTCTTGCAAGAGCCGCAAGCACGAAGGCCGAGATCCCCCAAGGGGCTTTTTACGAAGTGATCTCGGAGCTCGCCACAAAGGGGCTCCCTGAGGTGTGCCTCATCAGCGAGCAAGACTGGAGGGCCCCAATCATTAGTTATCTCTCCGACGAGATGGAGCCCGCTGACACCGTGGGGGCACGAAGGCTCAAGAGTCGGGCCCGGGGCTTCGTCATCCACGACAACACTCTGTACAAGTGTGGGATATGCACGTCCTATCTCCACTACATCTCCAAGGATGAAGGACTCGAGCTGGTCCGTGAAATTCCTGTGCGGGTTGCACCTCGCCCCCATGCCTTGGTATCGAAGGCGTTCCATCAAGGGTTCTATTGGCCCACCGCCCTTCGCGACGCCCAAAGCCTTGTCAGAACATGCCCTGCGTGCCAATGGATGGAGCGAGGCACGAGGCTCCCCGTGAACGAGCTGGAGCCCATCCCACCGTCGTGGCCACTGGCCCGCCGGGGCGTCGATCTCGTCGGTCCGTTTGGGTCAAGGAGTCATGGGTTTAAGTTCGTCATCGTTGCTGTCGACTACTTCTCCAAGTGGATCGAGGCCGAGCCCTTAGCCAAGATGACATCGGCGGCCGTGCAAAGGTTCATATGGAAGAATCTCATTTGCCGCTTCAGCGTCCCGAGGGAACTCACAGTCGACAACGGGACTCAGTTTGATGCGACACCCTTCCGAAAATTCTGCATCGGCCTCGGCATCAAATTATGCTTCGCCTCTGTGGCTAACCCAATGGCGAATGGCGCTGTCGAGCGGGCCAATGGGATCATCCTTTCAGGCCTCCGCACATGCCTCTTCGACTTGCCCAAGGGTCTCTGGGCGGACGAGCTGCCTAGCATCTTATGGTCCACCCGCTCGGCGGCTAGTCGAGCCATCAGCTTCACACCCTTCAAATTATTATACGGAGAGGAGACGGTGACCCCGGAAGAAATCAAGATTGGGTCCCTGCGCACTGCAACGGTCGTCGGCGAGAACTCCCATGAGGTATCCCTCAAGACACTTGATGCCATTTGGCAGGAGGCTGCTCTCAACATCGATCAGTACCAGGCCACCATGGCAAAGGCATACAACAAGTCCGTTCGCCCACGACCCATCCATGTCGGTGACCTCGTGTTCAAGAAGAAGGTGAACCCAGAGGCCGACGGCAAACTAAGCTTGAAGTGGGAAGAACCATACGAGGTGGTTCGTGCCACCCGTCCGGGAGCTTTCCGTTTGGCAACCCTTGACAGGGGCGAGTTGAAGTATAGCTGGAACACTGACAATCTCCGCAGGTACTATGTACAGCTGTAGTTCCTCTAGATGTGGCCACTGCGTCGGCATTTTTGTATTTTGAGTCGTGTAGCCAGGGGAAGAGCCGCTGCGTCGGTTGCTGCCCCCGCTCGGTCATTCTCTTAGGTTGAGGTCGACGTGTCATCCGCCGCCACCTTTTGTAATCGGCCTTAGTGCCACCAGGTTGTTAAGCCTTAATGGAAAACTCAGAACCGCAGCACCATTCCCCCCACGTAACAAGTTCCAACACCTCCGTCCGGGAAAGAGTGCCCCTTCTCCCGGGGTCTTGCGGTGATAGCTCCCCGCGATGTCAAGCCACCTCTGTCCGGGAAAGATTGCCCCTTCCCCCCGGGGTCGTGCAGCGATAGCTCCCCGCGATGTTGAGCCACCTCCGTCCGGGAAAGAGTGCCCCTTCCCACCGGGGTCGTGCGGCGATAGCTCCCTGTGACGTCGAGCCACCTTCGTCCGGGATAGAGTGACCCTTCCCTGCGGGGTCGTGCGACGATAGCTCCCCGCAACGTCGAGCCACCTTCGTCCGGGATAGAGTGTCCCTTCCTCCGGGGTCGTGCGACGATAGCTCCCCGCGATGTTGAGCCACCTCCGTCCAGGACAGAGTGCCCCTTCCCCCCGGGGTCGTGCGGCGATAGCTACCCGCGATGTCGAGCCACCTTCGTCCGGGATAGAGCGTCGTTTCCCTCCGGGGTCGTGTGACGATTGCTCCCCACGACGCCGAGCCAGGCATATACGTCAGAATAAGGCAGGAATGTTCTTACACGCGCCATCAGGCATTGACTGTTTTTTTGAAGGAGAGCGAAAACGGTGCTATGTACCCAATGACACATTTATTTATTTATTACTGCATTCTACAAAGGAACAAGCGCTCTCAAGCGCGCCATTGAGCGATAAATGTTTTTAGATGGGAGAGGGTACGGCACAGTTCACTCGGCAAACGCCCCCTCCATCACACATCTGGTACAAGTCAACACACCTATGTGCTTACAATGAGAAAAACTCAAACTTATTGAGAATGCCGAGCAAGGCCCGCAAGAAACGCAAGACCTCCGCGTCGCTCAAGACGCGCACGTTGTCATCTTGCCTCTCGGTTTTTGTTAATCGGCATGAAGCATGGCACTTGGTGGACTCAGGCCTAGTGGGTGCTGTCCCTAGGCGCCCTGCAGCTACTTTCCATCGAAAGCCATCACCCTACAAACCAGATAACAAATAATTCACAAGATGTAAGTGCAAAGTCTGGCAACTTTCTGGATTTTCATTAATAACTAACAAGTCACTTCAGAGTTACAAAAGAAAATCCGACCATGTAAACTCTAGCAAAAGACGGACTACTAGGCAAAGGGGCTCGCGTCGACGCAGCGACAACCCAGGCAAAATAATCCTACAAGACTAAAAAGCAAGTCCTAAGCTCGCCATGTGAAGAAATCAAAACCAAAAAGGTGGTCCAAACTTTGCGATGTAGACATGAAGCACAAAACCAAGCTGTGAGCCTCACACCTGCAGAGGCAAGACGGGCTCACCAGGGGCTCCCTCCAACGTCCCGCTAGAAGATCCCCAAGGAATCGTGACTTCTAGAGCGCAGCAAGGTACTTCCCGCTGCGCTTATTCCACACGTGGGCCAAGAAGGCTCGACCACCGTCCTGGACAAGAGCACGAGAGTCCAGGATGGTCCTCTTGCTCGGAGCCACGTACTCCTCTGGCTCAAACTTTCCCGCCGGGTCGTGGCCGGCCTTGCGAAGGCAGACAAAGGCTAGCTCAGTGCAAGCCTGCCCACAGTCCTGCACGTGTGCTGGGATAGCGTCCCTCGAGGCAGCGGCGACCGCAACCGCCCACCGTAGTCGGGCGACCGTCGCATCCTCGCCTGAGAAGTCAGGAGGAGCAGCGGAGACGCCAAGACCACTGCCCAGCTTGCCGACCTCCACAGCAACTGACGCTGCTAGCGTGCCTGCCTCCTACTGCCGTCCCTCGGCTGCCCCTGCTCGGCCTGCAGGGTGCAAAGCTCCGCGCGAAGCAAGGTGACGGTATCCTCTGACTCGGCCAACTTCCTCGTGGCCTTCGTGGCCTCAGCCTTGGCAATCTTGGCAATCCCCTTCTCTTCCCGGACTCGAGCACGTGCGCCATCAATCTCAGAACCATTCATCTCCAGGAGTCACTCAGTTGCGAGAAAGCCCTAGGGGTGCGAGCCAAGAGTCAATAGCCATCACGAAGATAGAATATGCAAGTAATTCAAAAAAACCAAACGCTCACGATACCTTAAGCAAGGCAAACTTGGAAGCATCGTGAACCTCCGTAAGCGACATCTCTTCGAAAGCAACATCAAGGTTGGCAGGCAAGATCCGGAGCGTCGCGTCGTGGTAGAAGTTAGCGTCGACCTCCGAGTCGGTGAAGTGTCCTGGAAGCAGTCTAACGGCCACCAGCAAGGCACTCGGGACAGCCCCGCGGCCTCCATCACCGTCAGTCACCGGCACGCTTGGAGCTGGTGGTGACAGCCTGGCGGAGCGACTATCTCTGGGCGCATCAGCTAGAGAGAGCGGCGTCGGGTGTCACGCCGAAGACGTCGCTGGTGCCCCTCTCAGCGCCGCGGCGACTAACGCCGCCGCCAACGCCCCTGTGGCGACGGAAGCACTAGTGTCAACCTCGTCTACCTTGTCAACGCCGAAGTCAAAGCCACTAGATGACGCTGCGTCCAGGGGCCTAGAGGGAAGGTCACCACCACCTGAATCCTCAGGTGCGGCCCCGGACTCGTCGTCGCTGTCCTCGTATTCCTCGGCGCTCGACTCAAGGTCAAGCGAGACTGGGACCCCCATCGGGCCCTTCCCGAGTCTAAGGCGCCGGCGAGGCAGCTCACGCTGTGGACTCAGAGAACGCCCGTCAGCCGTAGCAGTAGCCTACGGCTCACGAGCTCGGAACCTCCAGGGTGGTGAAACCGACGCATCCAGCCGCGTCCGCTTGACCCCAGTAGCCTCCTCGGCAGAGAGAGGAGACGGCCGCTCGGGCACAGCCCACTCGAAGGTCGTGCACACCCTCTTGTGTCGAAGCCTCTTGATCATCAACTTTACGTCCGTAGCCTCGACCTTGGTGTAGCGGCCGAGTAGCACAGCCGCTGCCTCCTCCCCTGGCGCTAAAGAGGAGTCTATGAAACAAAGAAAAAGGGAAACAAAAAACGAGCTTAAGATCACGGGGTGCGAGAAACCTCGACGTGATGGAGACCAAAAAGATGAAGAAATTGAGAGCCTCACATGCCGAGGGGAGGTACTTCCCCAGTACCCGCAAACTGTGTGGCTCCTCCCGGCCCTTTGGCAGTAACCGCAACGTCCAGCTGGAGGCAAGCAGCGAAATCCCCAGTAGGAGGTACTCCTCCACCAAGTCCCGCACGCTCAGCTCAAGAGCCAAGCACTGGAACAAGATCCGCTGTGCCTCGCCGCTTCCAGTGAGAGTGGGGAGCGTGATCCTGGGTGTCGGGATGCTCGTCGTGCAAAGGAAGCCCGAGTCATGGGCTCAACAGTAGAACCAAGCATCCCGCCAGTCGGCCCACTTACCCTTCACGGTGAGCGCCGGAAACTCAAGCTTGTTGCGGCTGTGGCGACGAGCAAAGCTGACAGTCCTGTACATCGAGTACAGCTTCCCTGTCACCTTCGTCCTCGTCACCACTGCTTGGTGAGTCCAAGCGAAGACCTCCGCCCGGTCCCTCGTCTCCAAACTCCGCATCGCCCACTCGAAGGCCGCCAACCGAATCAAGGCGGACGGGTGGAGGTCTGAAACCTCCAAGCCAAACAACGTTAGCACCTCCAGCAGCAGTGGGGCCACTGGAATGTGAAGCCCGACGTGGAACTGAGGAGCAAACACGATGATGCACCCGTTCCCTGGCTCCGCTCTCACCGTGATCAAACCAAGCTTCTGCAATTTCCGAATCACCCTGTAGTATGGCCTGTTCTCCTCGGTCGGAATAGGCAGTTCCTTCCCCTAGAAGAGGGTTGGAGAGCTCGACGTCATACGGGCCGTCGAGGTCCGGGATTTTTTCCTCTACCGCTAGGTGCTTGACGAGCGACTTGTCCCCGCTGGAGGGGCCCAAGTAGCGGGAGTAGTCCTTTTTCGTCCACTCGTGAGTGGCAGTTGCCTTGCCCTTGCACTTGTTCGATGACATCTCGACTCACCTCAACGGGCAAATCCAGCTAGACGCTCTGCTGGTCAAGGTTCGAGTCGATGCTTTTGCGTCAAGGCTCGCGTCGACGCGGTTCAAGGAGCCTGAAGGGAAGAAGACCGAGCGTCCGCCTGCACACCGCCCACGCGTCGCCCGCGTCCGTTCGCACGCTGCTCATGTTCGTCCGTGTTCGTTCGTGTTCGCCCGCGCTCGTTCACGTGCTGTTCTTATTCGTCCACGTTCGCCCGTGTTCATTCGCACGCCATTCACGTTCGCGTTCATTCGCACGCTGCCGTGCTCACACACGCACGCCCGCACGTGCCCACATGCCCAAGCACCGCCACATCGCCCGCTGCCCTCGACCGCTCGCCCGCTGGGCCCGCCGCTGCAATGCCGAGCCGCCGTGCCGCGCTCGCTGCGTTTGCCCTCAGCCAATCGCCCACGCGCCGAGCCACCGCACCGCGCTTGCCGCGTCGCTCGCCCGCCCTTGGCCGCTCGCCCGCGTGCCGAGCCGCCGCGCCGCCCGCGGCCCGTCCGTCGGAGCCCGAGTGCCCGCGCTGGCCGCACCACCCCTCGCACCCGTGCGCCGGAGCCTGAACGCCCGCACGCGTCCGCGGAGGCCGCGGCTTGTGCGCCGGAGCCCGAACGGCCGCAGAGGCCACGGCTCATCTGCCGGAGCCCGTCCACCTGCAGCCGCTCGTCCGTCGGAGCCCGGCCGCCTGCAGCCGCCCGTCCTCCTGCAGCCGTTCACCGCCGTCTCTCGTTGGGCCGTCGTGCCACTCGCCGCCGCGTTGGCGCCCACCGGCACCCGCGTCGCTCGCCGTTGCCTGTGGAGCCGCCGCGTCGCCCGCTGGCTCTAGCCGGGCCCGCTGGCCGGCGCTTGGTGCTGCCCGGCGTAGGAGCTCGGGGCACGGAGGCTGCGTGGAGGAGGTGGCGGTGCACGGGAGTGAGGGGAGGAGGTGGCGGCGCCCGGGCGTGAGGGAAAAGGAGGCAGCAGTGGGGGGTGAGGAGTTTTTATATTCCCCCCACTGACCTAGGGGCTGGCGGGCCACGGCCCGAGAAGAGGCGGGGGCGGGCCGGCTCGAGAGGAGGCAGGCGCGGCCTGGTCCTGGCCCAGGCAGGTGGGGCGTGTACGGGAAAAAGGGGAGAAGGAAAAGAGGAGAAAAAAGAGAAGAAAGAGAGGAGAAAAAAGAAAAAAAGAGGAGAAGAAAAAGGGAAGAAGAGAAAGGAGAAGAAAAAGAAAAAAGAGAAGGAAAAGAGGAGAGAAAGAGAATAAAAAGAGGAGAAAAAATAAAAAAAAGGAGAAGAAAAAGGGAAGAAGAGAAAGTAGAAGAAAAATAAAAAAGAGAAGAAAAAGAGGAGAAAAAAGAAAAAAAGAGGAGAAGAAAAAGGGAAGAAGAGAAAGGAGGAGAAAAAGGAGAGAGAGGAGAAAAAAGAGAAGAAAAAGAAAAAAAGAGAGGGGGGGGGGAGCTATCCCGTTGAGCACTTCTCAACCACCTTAAAGGAGAAACCGATGGTTCACGCAGGGTCGTTGATCCGGTCTGCGCACCAACCCCTCAAGATTAGTGTGCCGGCTCGGACGGGCGCTGTTCGACCGCTCCAACCGGCAAGGGGCTACTGTTGGAGGGAGGGTCCCCGCGCAACCCTAAATCGACGTTTTCCTCCGCGGTCAAGAACAACCCCGACGCCGTCAAGAGTGACCCCGACGCCATCGAGGGCAAACGCCAGCGCTGTCAAGGACAATCCCGACGCCGTCAAGGACGACACCTACGTTCTACCTCGCCCGGCATAACTCCGACTCCGTCGGGGATCACTTCGGCCCGACCAAAGATTCCTCTGAAGATGCCTGAGAATATTCTATAAAGATCCCTTAGGGGTAGGGAAAGGACCTTTCTGTCCTTGTAAAAGTCTCCCTAGTGTAAGGGCAAACCTGTAAACTGGCGTATTTCTTCCCTTCCCCTATAAATAGCCCCCTGGGGGTAGAAGGTAGAAGGGATTTTTTTCACTTGTAAACTCCAAATCCTACGCTCTAATACAAATACGGATTTACGTCGATGCTTTGCTCTCGCTCATTCTCCCCAAGCACGTCCGGAGGTCATCGTAACCGACCGGGGGTGCCACAAGTTTACTGTCTAGACATATATCTACGACAATTTGTTTCAACCAAATTGCCGTGGTAACCAATCTGATATACCATGGCTCCATCAAATGTCTGGCGGGGAACGGATGACTGATGTGGGAGTGAATGAGGGCAAATGAAAAAAAAATGATTTTCAGAAACATAAAGTGACGTGTATTTGTCAATAAATAAAATAGGCAACAGTAATAAGTACATGTAAACGGTCAGCGCTTGGAATGAAGAAGTTCAAAAAGCTGGCTTGAGCACGAATGAAGACGTTAAAAAAGTTGGCTTTAGCATGAATGAAGAAGTTAGAGAAGCTAGCTTGAGCGCGGTCTTAAAATTAAGATATGAAAGCTAGCTTAATTCGTGAGCTCGAGCCAAAAAAGAACTAATATTTGATTTGTAGCCAAACGTAGCTACACTTAGTCAAACGAGTTCAAACGTTGAGTTGTGCCACACTTCTAGTATTTTATCCCACGTTAAAAAAGTTAGCTTAAGCACGAACGAACAAGTTAAACTTAAGCCATGATAGTTAGCTTTGAACTCGAGCCAAAAAAATTAACATATATTTGATGAGAGTGGATTTTGTACATGTACACATGGGTACATGAGTTAAGGATTTAAATCAATTTCTAATACTTGTGCATCTCAAATTTTTTTAAAAAAATTCATAGATGTTCATCATGTTAAAGCATGCACAGATACAAAAATTCATGCCAAAATATGATCAAGAGTACCCTACATAAAAAAGACAAAAAATTATTGTTGCACTGTTTTAAAAATAAGTTGAATTTTTTATCTTTTTTGTGTAGGATACTCTTGATTATATTTTTACATAAAATTTTATAGGTGTGCATGTTATAATATGATGAATATTTATGAATTTTTTAAGAATTTTTTAAGATGCACAAGTATTAAAATTGACCTAAATTCTTAACTCATGTATCTACGTGTGAATCTCTAAACTTTAGGCAGACGTGTTCGGCAAGCATTTGGCTTGCCCTATTTTTCTACTATTTTATTTGAGATTTATTTATTAGTAGACTTTTGCCACGGCGGTGTCAACTAATTTATCAGCCACAAGAAACGGGATTGCCAAGAGTATGGTAAAGTATGAAATTAAAGTAACCAAATATTTGCTAAGGCTCTTATCTTAGTCAGTAGCGGACCTGATATCTCAACCCCACGGGATCTAATCTCACATTACAGAAGATCGTGGAGTCTCTCCTAATTGACACCTGCTGAATATTATTTCGGAATCCTTCGGCCTCTCACACTTCGGATATTTTTTTAATAAAAGGAGAATAATCCAAACAGGGTTCAAACCTGGGCGCATGGAGTTGGTCGAGGCCACACCTTCTCCAACCGAGCAACTCGCGCCTGATGCTCGCGTCCACTGGGTATGATATGACCATCAGTTGTAACCATGGGTATCCTCGAGGATTCTCATTTTTCACCATGCCTGAAAAGAGGGCCACTCATGGTCAAGAAATATAATCCGTGCTTTAAATTTAAAGGCTATACTTCAATTTTGATAATCGGTGATTTGAAGAGGACTAAGGCCGCGCATTTCCGACTTAATATGTATCACACAAATCATTAGCTTTCCTTTCTGTGTACGCATATATATAGAGTTACCAAAATGTATAGTCCTTGAGTATACCTGCAATACTAAATATTTTCATGATCGATCTCCTTCATGCAGGGATCAGGGTGTTTTGATTGACGAGAAATGATTGTCCAAAAGGATGTGAATAGTTGGATCCTATTGGGGCAGCAACTAAACGACCAGTTTGTTTCCATCCAAAATCTAGGTAAGAATTATTGTGTCCCAGAATGTACATGTTTGTGGTTCACAAAAGTAACAAGATAGAAAACGACCCCCTAACCAACCAATGTGCTTTTTAAAGATTAACCAATGTGCTTTTAATCAAGGAATACTTTAATTAGAAACACAAAATGGACGCATAACGATTTGTGTTATGCTTTACGAGAATACAGGCTTGAGAGTCCTAAACACGGAAAAAAGGAGACAATTTTTTGCAGTATATTACAAAGTTGATGATAAGTGATCCATCTGCTAAAGAATAGAGAAATATGTTACGAATTATCGCAAAATGAATTTTTTTAGTTTGGTGGGCCCTAATTTTAAAGATTTTAATTTGACAGTTGGCTATGAGATGCTAAATAATTCTCACAGAAACGAAAAGCATCCAAAAATAGGAAATAAAATAAATAAGTAATAGTTCCTATAATCCAAATTTGCAAGACAAATCAACCTCCCAATCCTCTCCTTCACATAAAAGGGATAATCTCAAAATGAACCTTGATAATCGTATATGAAATAAAATCTCCCAAATATATTTTGCTTCCAAAATCTGAATTTCAAAATTTGAGTTTGTGCAAAGAAAATCTAAATGTTATACTATACTACACTCACATGCACAATTGCGTGGGTTAGTTGGCTAATTTAAACAAATAACCCATGCAGGTCCAATTGTTCAACTCAAGTATTCCCGAAAGTTACACTTGTACTTCTTAGAAACGGGTTACATGATAGAACATGTGTGATTCGACGTATCATATTATTCTAAATTTAATGATGTCTTTTCGCTGTATCTTTGTTACATATTTTGATTATTGTTGTGCTTTATTTGATTAACTGCCAGATGGTCAAATTATTCTTTTATTTTGTGTATGCAGGAAATGTAATGACCCAAATCGTAAGATACAAGATCAGTGAAGATCATCGCGAATAAAATTGGTGTTCCATCCATACATGCATGCACTAGGACACTTTAAACCGACTTAGAGCCCTAACAAGGTTAACCTAATGCCGAGTTAAATAAAACTTGCGAGATCAGAATATGAATTTACACATGAAAGAGAGATAAAAACTAGAAATCTAAGTTGCACATGGGCGATCGGACACCATAGTCCCGACCGTCTCGTCAAGACGTTCAAAATCGACTGCTTACTTGCACTATTTGGATATCGGAGAAAGCATTAATGTTACACCCCAACTCAACGGCTCGGATTAATCCTCAAAAGACTAATAACAGAAATAAATAAAATAATAACAATGATTAAAAATAAAATAAAATAAAAAACTAATAAAAAATATATATACACATATATATATTTTAAATTAAAATCCTAAACCTAAAGGGGGCCAGGGGCACTCGGCCACCCAGCCCCCTGTTCACACCGCCGCCACCTCCCTTAGGGGCTTTCGCCGCCGCCTCCTTTCAGCCGCTGCCGCCAACGAGCCTCATCGCCGGCCGGCCTCCGCAATGCCTTCCCGCCTCCGCATGAACCTCCTCTTCCCCAGCCCCATGCGACCCTGCTTCCCTTGGCTCCTCCGCCGTTGCCCTTAGTTGGAGCCACCGGCACCGCCACCGGTGGATCGCGCCACCGATGGCCGCCCTCCACCTCCGCCTGCCTTCCCCTCTGGCCCAACGCACCCGCGCCGGTCCCTCTCCGCCATCACTTTGGGACGCGCCATCGCCTTTGCCCCGTAACGCCCGTGCCACCTCCCTAGAAACTGTCACCGCCTCCAGCAGCTTTTGATGGCAGGTGCTGCTGCTGGTGCAGCTCGCCGCCGGCCATGTCCCCGTGCTGTTTTCCTCGGTCGGCTACCCTAGCCCCCACATGCAAGCCACTCGGTTGGACCCGCCGCCGCCCTGCTCAGCAGGTCCGCCACCTCTTGCCATTGCTGCCACCGGCTGAGTCTGCCACCAGCCCCATCACCGGCCTCCCACCTCCGCCTGCCCCCTTTTTCCTCTGTGCTCCCCGCCGTCTCCGTCTCGGCCAAGACAGGCCGCCGTCGGCCAGTACGTAATAGACTGTTGCCGCCCGCGGCTTGTCGGCCGGCCGGTCTACACCTCACTCCGTCGCTGCCACGCTCCGTCCCATGCCGCCAAGCCCAGCTGCCTTCTCCGCCACTGTCTATTGCCGCTCCCTTGTCTCCCGCGTCGTAGTCCAGCAAAGCCGAGCCAGCCACCATCCATCGGCGCTCCGTGTTGACGGCCATGCCAAGTGAGGAGAAACGAAGAGCAAGAAGTACGATAGTGGAGAAGATGGAGGGAAGTTAGAGGAAGGAGAAGGTGCCACTGCTTTAGGCCAAAGAAGAAGAAGATGCGAGGAGGATGAAGATGGAGGAAGAACGTGAAGATGACACTATGTCAAAGCCGATCGCGAGCTCACCACCCTCGTCATCGAAATCTTTATGTTTCACGTGTCAAGGGTAATCCCATTTTCTTTGTATGAGATGCCATAGTGAGAATTGTGGCAAATGCGACAGCTTGTGCCATATCGACTAGTTGCATGAGCATGTCTTTTATAAGGCTGATACGTTCCGAGGCTGTTCGCATACCCTTTCCTTTTGGTTATATTGAGATGATTTTCCAAAGACAGTTTGTAGGCGCCGTCACTAGCTTCGCAATGAATGGTCATTTGCCTAATTCCAATAGTTCGCTTATGAGCTATAGCCTTTTTTTTGTCTTTTGTCCAGGCCTTGGTTGAGTTAAAATCTGCAACTTTGATTAACTCAAATGGCTATATTAACTATGAACTTAAATTAGGAATTCTATGTAGAAAAGATTATGAACAGGTTGAGGAATCATAATAGGTGACCATGGTGTATTTAACATTGAACGCTTATGCATGTTGAATAGATGAAAAGTAATACATCTTAAGTTCCATTATGATGACAGCACCTATTAGAACTTGGACAATCATAACCAACATTTTAAAATACCATAGACCTCGGGCACGATATTACCATTCCAATTAATTTATGAATTTAATACTTAATACTATCATCCTTAACAAGAGTTACATTCATCCCACCTCGTTGTATCCTGTAGCTATGCATGTTTACTTGTCTTAGTTACACATACGAGTCATGCTTGCTTCCAGAACTAAAGATTCATTCATATTATAAACTATACCCCAACTAAACCTAAACCAAACTATAAAATAAATGGTAATCGGACCATTAGCTTAGTCTAGTGATTACGAAGGACAATAGCTTGAGAAGCGAATCAGTTGTTGCTCTGAAATGTGGTTTTCACCTACCACTAAAGTGATTATTTGTTAATGGAGGTGTAAAGCTTGTTAGTACGTCATGTAAGCCACTCTAATTAGTAGATCAGATCAATTAGTTAAGCCAAGTCATGACCTCAACTAATTAGAATGTTGGATCATTGAACCATACATACCAGTTATGCAATCCTAAGCTAATCCATTGAAATTTGCTTAAGTGATTTAAGTCTATGATGAGTAGGTTTCGTAGATAGGCTGGAACCTTCCAGACACAATTTAGTGACCTTTTCTTTGCTAGTCATATATTGGTACCAAAATAAGAATTTTAGCCCTTGTCAATAGCTCTGTTTAGAATACTCGTTTACCCATTTCTGACAAACGGCTTGTGCGATAATGCCAAAATACCTCCGCTGTCCAGATTTGGTTAATTTGAATTTATGCAACCTCAATTCATGTAAAAGATAGTGATAATGTTGTAATTGAATCACAATTGTTAAACTTGAACCATGCCGTATGCATATTGTAGAAATTGGAGAAGTTAATTCATGATGTAAATAATAACATTCTAATATCCTATTGTACATGTGGTTGGTATATAAATCATAATGAACCTGTCATTTCATTTTAGTAGTAGAACACCTTATTAAAATTTGTTAAGTCATAATTAGCACTGTAACTTGGAGAATCTATCTCATGTATGATATTTTTATGGGAATCCAAATTCTACTAAGATAAGCTAATAGTATTCGATCAAACCTGCATGTTTAACCTCACTTATAGAGTTTTCACCTCCATCTTAGCTGCATATCTTAACACTCGAATACAGCCATGCTAATTGCATCCATGCATCCTTGCCATTTTCAAATTAGCTCCTTAGGTTTGCTCTTCTCTTTTGGAGGTTAATTGCTTCTTACCGGTGTTCCCACACATTCTGGATTTCCTGCAAATGATCACCGGAATATTATGCTTCTCCCAGCAATGAGGCAAGTTTACAGATAGCTCGTAAAGATTCCCTAAATTCCTTTTCATGCCTTGCTATTGATTGCGATGAAATGCTTGATTGTATTGTTGAAATGTTGACATGACTTGTGATGATGATATCACTAGCATGGTTAGGTTCAATGTTATGATAAGATCAATGAAGATCTTTTAATTGGACTAATGAACTATGGAACCCCCTAATGGTAAGATGTGAGAGCCAGGGTTCTGTCACCTACTGATGGATCGCTGAATGGGGTGAACGTAAGCACCGCAGCTATTCAGTCGATGTCGGTGTCGTAAGGCTTTACCCTTCACCCATGTAGGAAGACTTTGCGACATGTCCAGGTAGTAGGGGTCGGTCGGCCCCTAACTAACGGCATTTCGGAAGCACCTTCCTTGGTCAAACCTTGTGGTTTGCTCAGAACACTTGATATAGCTTTTGTGAGCTATCTTTAAATCACCCAAGCTTGGTTGTCTTGTTGTGATAACTTGTGGATTTGTATGGTTGCTTCCCATACTTATTCAGAATTGAAATTGGAGGTATACATGTGGAATATGCAGGAAAATGTGACTTTGATTGGATGCATATTGATATTGTTTTATCAAGTATGCCATGCCATGTTTAAAATGTTGATGATATGCAATGCTAGTGTTTCACTCTTATCAACAGCTAGCTTTGCTGAAATTGAATTGGAATGAGCCTAAATTGTAGCTTGCAAGTACGAAATGTACTTACGGAATTCAATTCCGAATTTGTTGCAGGTGGGACTAGAATAGCAGGCTTCTAAAATGCTAATTTTGTAAAAGTTGATGGCTGTTTGCAAATTGCCCTTCTCGGTCGCACGTGTGGGTTACGTATTTCTATTGGAGATGGTTGGGCTACCATCCCAAGGGTTTTTACTTTGTTTCCGTTGCTGTTCTTCAGCTTTAGAAGTATGTAAACAACCTTCAAGTTGTGAATTTGTGTGTTGTATAACCTCTCTTGGGTAAGAGGCAAGCTATGTATCTTTTAACTCCTGGTTATTAGAGTTTGACCTGTGATATAAAGTTGTTAATTGTGACCGTTCCATATACCGTGCATGTATGTTTTGAAGTATATGGAATCGGTCGTAAAGGAGTAATGTCTTCTCTTTGGTTTCACGTGGTGAACAAATCTCGGTTGAGTGACCCGCTAGCCGAGATGCAGTGCCAGCTAGGCAGGGTGAGGATAGTCGCACCGGGCTTTCAAGCGACCCACTAGTCTTCTGACTAGGTTAGGGTGTGGGTGCGATTGTCGGGCTCCTTCGAATCTGGTTTACTTCGTGATCTGAAGAGCAACATTAGTTCTTTACCGGACTTTGAAATTTTGGGTGGGTTTCGGAACAATGTTCGCTTCTGGCCGGCTTAACCAACGGTGAAGGCATACGGCGCTGGTAATCGTATGATGCGTTGGTCAGGTGTCGGACTACTCGATGTTAGGTGCATTACGGCGCAGGTGCCGTATCATCGGTCGAGTGGTTGCTCGGTCATTGGCGTTGCATTGTTGTTTAATCCGCCTGTGATTTCGGGGTCCTGACAGGAAAAATATTATTTAAAAAAAATTGAGTGTATCCAAGAATGTTTCGAACGAGGAGTGCACCACATGAAAAGAGAGAACCAACTGTGCCCTAGTGAGGCCAGGTGGCAGGGCCTGTCGCCTAGGTGCCCTAGCCCTCGGCTGGCACTGTCCTTTTGTGAGTAGATATATTTTGTCCCCAAATAGACCATTATGGAGTACCGGCTACATACATAGAAGCTTTCGTGTTGAAACAGAGAGTGAAGTATTTAGGACAGAGAAGCAGGAGCCGCTAGCGACCCCAATTTCCTATCTCCATCACCATCGCAAATTCTACCCATAGATCATCCACCACAGCAAGCCTCCATATATTAGAATCTCCTTGTACTTCATCTACTTCATCAAAATCGTCAGACTTGAACCTAACGAAAATAGGAAAGGTTCATAGAAATGTTAAGAATTGGTCTGTATCTTGGTATTCTTCAAGTTATGAGATCAATCTATCATTTATTTTCGATGGATTGCATGATGTGTGAGTAGTCATTCAAGACTACGAGGTGTATAGTAGTAACTATGTAGTATTCTCTATTTATATGTGGTTTCCATTCATCTTCGGTGCCATCAAAGATTATTATGATTACCATCCATCGTCGACATAATCGATTATTTGCATGAGATTAATCTATTGAGTTCTATGTCTTTATATTTCTATTTGATTATATGTATTGTATTGGCCAAATGGCATTGCATTAGTTGGTAAGCATGGAGGATATGGTAGAGCAGTCAACCGTGTGGTCCTCTCTTGCATTTTGCTAGCGAAATTATTAGTATTATTCTGGTGAAAACTTTAACATATGCTTACTTGGTGGTTGGACAAAGGGTAAATTTATCTCTACTTGTTACTAATAATATTATCCTCTCATTTATTTCTTGTATATTCGTTTATTACACTTTTAACATTGCATAATCCCTACTACTTGCTTAAGAATTGTTACTAATGAACTTATATACCTCTTGCTTCAATTTTAGCTATTAGAACACATCTCCTACTACTTTTAGTATTTATTTATTTTCTATTCTTATTATTTAAAAATAATATTTTATTTCCTAGTTCAAGTAATTGCATCTTTATTATAGTTTTCATGTCCTCGAGGTCTATAATTAGTTGAGGAAGATAATTGTGCATCTCAACCTTTACCTTTTGTTATTTTTAGTGTGATTTCAGATTTAGGTCCAATTGAAATTAATCACCACTTTCCTGTGGGTTTGACTCTTTCTCATTGAAAAAGCTACAAATGATCATGTGCACTTGTAGGCCATCAAGCTCTTTTTCTGGCACAATTGCTGGGAAGCAATATTGGTTACATTCTACATTTTATTTTCACCGCTTTCCTTATTTACTTGTTCCTAATTTTTATTCATTGCATTAATGGCTCTCTAGTTTAATTATTTTGTTAGTGGTTTATTTGTTTGCTTGTTTAGTTCGTCTTATTAAAAACAAAAAAATTAGTTGTTAGTTGCTTAGTTTTAATCTTGTTAGAATGGGTGAAGAAAAAAATAGAGAATTACTCAAAATCTCTTGGTGTCACTAATGGTACTAGTATTAAAGATATTTTAGAATTTAAGCAAAAGGATGATGAGGCTATGGCTTATGCTTGGATAAGAATGAAGAAAATATGTGATGATTGTCCAACACCTCGTCCTGATTGGTTGGTGTTACATACTTTCTATAATTGTTTGAATCCTATGTCCAAACTGTAATACCCTAAAAATATAAAAGAGGAGATTTGACCTAAACTTGGAAAAGAGAGACCTAAAGTTGAATTTTTAAACCGTGCATCGAACAGAAAATCCGAGACCGTGATTGTGTTGATCTTGTTGGATTGAACGAGATAGAGTATAAGTTTATTTGAATTGGAGTCCGTAAAAATATTGGAGAGTCCGTTTAATATTGACCATTGGATGTCACTCGTATTCCTAAGCCTACACAAATTCAGATTAAAGAAAAAAAAGAAAATAAACCCCCCGGCCCCCTCCTCTCTCACCTCACGCACAAACAGCCCTGGCCACCACCGCTCTCTGCTTGCTGCTGCTGTGCTAGTTGCCGTGCCCAATAGGAGCAGGAGAGAGAAGAGAGGAAAGAGAGAGGAAGGAGAGTAGGACGAAGAAGAAGAGAAAGGAAGAGGAGAAATTCATGGATTTCATCAAAATTCGTCAAGCCATCTCAAATTTGAAGTTCTTGCTGCAAAGATAGACTCCAATTAATCCCTAGATTGGTTTGGATGTGAAGAAATTTCAAAATTTGAAGTTTGAGAATAAATTGCATGTTTGAAACTAGACCAGCGAGTTTAGTATGAAAACTGCACTTAAACTGTGATGAATTTGGAGATAAGTTCTATAAGGAAAAGTTGCTATTGTGAACAGCTTTCCAATGCTGCTAAGTTTGCTCAAATTAGATTTGCGGATCAGAAGTTATAGCCAAAATACTGCTGCTGATAAGCTGTTTTTCTAGGGCTGAGAGTTGTCGGGATTAATTAAGTGGTCTTAATGATGGAATTAAATTGTCTGTTGAACAAAAATATTGTTAGAAATTTTCTTTAGATAACCGTAGAGTATTCATTTGCTTAATTTGGTTCTACTGAATTAAAGGTACAAAAATAACAACGGGTAATCAGAAAAGGAGGATGACACAGAATTATGTTAGGAAGCTCGATTTCGGGTGTGTTGAGAGGCGTAGTTGTAGATATATCATCTATTCATCGTGTATGTCTTGGGTTAGTGATAAGAGGGGGTTTTTCATAGGTTCGAGAGCTTCCGGTGTCGAGGCTAAGTCTTTGGGTCGACCATCACGTTTAAGACAAGTGCATGACGAGCCCTTTGTGTGTGTGGATGACTTATTGTGTTCTTCTCTTTCGATATTTTGTAGCTTGTGAATATTTGCTAAATCTACTTTTAGCCGGGTCGGAGTGGAAAATGACATGGATTAGCTATCCCGGTCAGGACCGCTGAGAAATGCTAAGTGAGTATAGCTAGCTATTTCGGCGAGGACCGGTGAGAAATGCTAAGTATGTATAGCTAGCTAATCCGGCGAGGACCGGTGAGGAATGCTAAGTATGTCGGGTTAGCTATTCCGGCAAGGACCGGTGAGGAAGGCTAAAGGTGACTAATCTGGGTTGTTCTGCTTCAGTTATATGCTTATTACTTGTAAGTAGCTTCATTTGACTATTTGATGCCTTGCTTCCCAAGAAAGTTTATTGTTCTTTCGAATCTAAAATTATGCTTGGCTAAGTACCCTTTACTCACTCTTGTTTCCTTTCTTTGTTGGTTTTTATTTGGTTTTACAAGTACCCAGAGTAACAAAAGCAGGGAGGGGAGTAGCACACCTCCATATGGACACTTCACATAATACTCACATGCTAGTACATTTACCCATTACATAGTAGCTTAGCCATGGAGCCACTCAAATTATTATTGCTACTTGGAGATGTTTTGTTATATAGAACTGCTCTAGTTAATGTAGCTTATGCTGTGGACCCTTAATGCATTATATGAATTGCTTGGATGGCATATCTATGTTACATAGATATTACTTGTGTTATATTATTATTTGCCTGTCATGGATGTCCTCATAAATAAAGGAAAATTTGTCAAAATTTATAATATTTTTCTGACTTAGTCATGTTTAGCGTGATAAGGTAGCATTCTGGATAGGGTTGATATCTAGGGTGTTACAAAAACCATGTTGAATACAACTGCAGATGGATCATTTATGAAACAAGACCATAAAGGAAGGGAGGGAACTTTTGGACAAGTTAATCATTCTCTACACAAAAAGCTACAAAGGAAACATTCCCGTTATTAGAAGAACAACAAGGACAAACAACGAGATGAAAGCCCTCAATAAAAAGGTAGATGATTTACATAGACTTTTGATCCCTTTAAAGCTATTGACAATGGTAAGTTAATTAAGATGATGTGTGATACTAGTTAAAATAGCCAACGAGAAGAAGAACATGAAATTTGCGTAGAGCATGGGTTTGATAAAAGGTTGGTTCATTCTCTTGAACTTAATGGTAGAGTATCTTCTAAGATTAAAAAATGGATGCTTGTGTTAAGAGTAAGCTAAAGATTCATGAGTAGATGATTATTCCACTGGGAAAAAGAATGGATGGCTTCTCTCTTGATATTAAAATTATTTATAATTCTTTGGTAAATTGAGAGGAAAGTCACATCTAGATGTTCTTAAAATAGTTTATCTTGTTGAGATTGATGATGATGCTTCTATTATTGCTATTCGTAACATTTACATGGCTTATGAGGATGATTTTAAGATTGATGATGCTTCCAATACAAATAAAAATGCTTCTATAATGTCTATGGATTAATCTTTATGTGATGCTATGAATAAAAAAAATGTTCATAACGTTACTAGTCCTTTCTCTATTTATGAGTTGATTAAAATTATGTATGCCAGTTTTTCTTATGATCCTATTCACAGAGAATTTATTACTAAAGTTGTTATGCAAGTAATTCTCTTAGGTTATGTTTTCCTAGGGTGCTAATACACAATGATCGTATCAAAAGTTAGAAAAAAAGAAAGAAGAGGAGCGTCCCTAGCACAGTGGTGAAATTACCCCCTCCAACATGGTCGTCCTGCCGTATGGGTAGAAGACAGCGCATGTCTCGTTAAACTTCACCCCCAGTCTCCCGTACTCATGAGACCAAGCATGCTCCATGCTCATCATTCTCCCATATCCCCAGAGGGGCAGGCTCCTAGTCCTACAAAGAACACAGGCCACGGTGCGTGCCATGCCACGGATGCTGGAGACCAAGGAGGTGAGGGAGCACGACATGTACCACAATTCCCAAAGCCTTGCTCTTACAGGCCCACAACGCATTGCAATGAAGTCTATGAGCTTAGAAGCAGTTTTACGAGATACTCCAGCGCACATATATGTGCGCGCGCGCGCCATGCCACGGATGCTGGAGACCAAGGAGGTGAGGGAGCACGACATGTATCACAATTCCCAAAGCCTTGCTCTTACAGGCCCACAACGCATTGCAATGAAGTCTATGAGCTTAGAAGCAGTTTTACGAGATACTCCAGCGCACATATATGTGCGCGCGCGCGCGCGCGCGCGTATAGATGTATATCCTACAAGGTGTAGTTACCCCTGGCTATCTACCGTTGGTACTACCACCAGCCACATAGAGTTTGTGGATGCAAACACCACCCGTACCAAAACCCAACAGTGAAGCTAATCACGAGATTCACGGCACCATGCGTTTGGATTGCCAAGCGCGAACGAGAAGCATGGGCGCTGTGGAGTATCCTGTTTCCAAAATTTGTATATGCTTGAACTCCTAGATTTTAGGAAACGGTTTGATTTTCTTTTATCTAAATTCCTGGAACAAAGATACTTCTAACGAGTAATATTGGTGGTATCTTAGTGGTCTACGGTTCTAATTTTTCAAGCCGTTCAAAACGTATGGAGTTCATATACTACTTGCTAATGAAGTCTTTGGGAACGGAGTATGTACATACTACCGGAAAATGGAGATATATATAAGAGTATATATACTACTGGTTAATGAAGTTGTTGAGAAAAGATTATATATGATACTACCGGTTCATAAATCTGTGTATATATACACAATTCTTGTGGTATATACTTGCGTACATACATAAGAATTGATTGATATACCGTGACATGGAATTCCCCGTGACATAGGGCTAGATTATTTCATACTAGCCATACATTTGTCATTTCCTGATGCGATTAATTAGCATGCACATAGACATTCTCTTTTTGGAAATACTAAAGTACCATAAAATGAGTTACTTATAGTGCGTGGAAGAGTATAGATACATTTATCGCACTGCAAAATAAAGTAAATTACAAGTTAGTCAACGTGTAAAATTAAGATACTGCTACTGATGATGA